>JAMALZ010000004.1:450837-1078468 GCA_023630055.1 Trichosporon sp. PB005A
GCCTCCCCAACCCCCCCCTTTTTACCGTTTTGCTGTTTTTTACCTAGAGCGAATAACCCCCCCCCCCCCCCCCCCCCCCCCAACAGTACCTCACGTACGCACGTCACCCGCAATGCCTCCCAAAGTCAACCTTCGCTCCACTGCGGTCAAGCGCATCATGCAGGAGGCCGCTGAGCTCTCGGAGCCCGACGAGGACTTCATTGCTCAGCCCCTCGAGGTACGTTGTGGTTATGAATCGGTGACATTTGAGCTGACCCTCAGAGCGACATCTTCGAATGGCACTGCACACTCCGGGGTGTCCCTGGCACTGAGTACGAGGGCGGTCTGTACCACCTCCGTGTACTCCTGCCGGCAACCTACCCTATGAGCGCGCCGGACATTGTGCTCATGACGCCCAGTGGTCGCTTCGAACCCGGCAAGAAGGTAAGCTACCGATACGTCGACCATACACAGCTGACACGCAGATCTGCATCGATGGTCTGACCTCATTCCACGCCGGGTCGTGGCAGCCCGCCTGGGGCGTGCGTACGGCTATGGCCGGTCTCCGCTCGTTCTGGACGCAAGGCGGGGAAGCGCTCGCTGCGATCGGCGCCCTGGACTATCCGAAAGAAGAGCGTCGTCGGCTTGCCAGGCTGTAAGTTGACCAGAAACCTGTAGGAACTGACAGCAGATCGCGTGACTGGGTGTGTCCCACATGCGGAGTACCGAATCACGAGCTGTTACCAGATGCACCAGCGACATCGAACGCGGAGGCGTCGGGGTCGGGGGCGTCTGGTACGGTGGTCAGTGCTGCGGATGGTACAGCAGCAAGCACGACGGTGGATGATCAGGGAGCCGCACGACCCGACTCCCCGCGGCAGGCGACGGTGACTACCCCTCCTGCAGGACCTTCCAGCGCGGCAGCACCCGCTGCGGTGCCTCTGCCTCCTGTTACTGGCCCCACGGCTGCTGCAGGTCCTACTCCGGTCCCGCCGCCTGTCATCACTGAACCGGCCCCAGTGCCCACGCCCACGACAACAGCGCCGGCGGCCGCACCTGCAGCCGCGCCCTTGCAGCCCACGCCTGTGCGTACGGCCTCACCGCAGTCGCCCCCGCCGCCCCAGCCTGGCTCGCGCCCTGTCCCGCCTCCTCGCGCAGCCGCTGCAGTGTCAAGCTCGCCCCCGCCGCCCGCCCCAGCTGCTCGCCCCCAAGCGCCAGCTCCTCCTGCTGTCACCGGCACCCCTACTCCTCGCGGTGCGGCCGCCGGAACAGGGACGGAGCCTGCAGCCCAACAGGCCGCCCAACGGCAAGCTCCGAGTGGTAGCCCCCTCTGGCTTGACGGTACGATTGCTGCGTGTGTCGCCGTGCTCGTCTACCTTCTCGCCAGGCAATAGATATCAGTTGTAGACGCGGAGTGTTTCCGCGGTTGTTGTACCATCCAAATGTATCGATTTCTCATCGAATCGGCCCCATGCGCGCACATGCATAACCCTCCTTTCCTCTCAAGCTCCGCATGAATGCCAAGAGGGCAGACATACTCCTCGCATACTGTGCACGCAGCCAGCGGTGACGGGGTGACGAGCTACGAGTGGGGGTGATGTTGCCACCGTGCTGTGATTTGCCACTTAGCCGCGTGGCCATGTCGTCACCGGGGATCGAAATGAAGCCGGCGGCGAGCAGCGGATGTTACCGATCCAGACCGATCAGATCCAGACCAGCATTGTCAATCCTCCTTCCGTCCTTCCAGCACTGCACTCTTCCTTTCGCTCTTTGTTGAACTACGAACCCACCAGACCACGCGAGTGCACCACCGATACCACCTCGAGACGAAGCGAACGACGACGAACAAACGACATGCCCCAGGAGTCACCCTTCTGGTTATGTCACGAGGTAGGTTGGGGGCGCGCACGAGCCATACCTTAGCATGACGGAGAGCTGACAGGCAGTGCGGCGCGCAGATGCGGCCACTGATGGTGAGTCCTTTTCTTGCCTTCACTTGCTGGGTAGGGGCTACATCGTTGAATGCCGACGGCGCATCGTCTAGGCCGACGGCTATCGCTGCAGCCATTTGCTTGGCGTTCAATGTATGGTGGCTGGTCGCGGGCTTGGAGGTCCGACGACCCCGTCCAAACCGATGACCGACTGTGATCGCACCGTCTGGTCCACAACATCAACCCCAGACATTTCAGCGGCTCCCATAGTTGATCACTGCGCGGACGAGCTGACTCCAGGTCGACGGCGTGCCGCATTGCGCGTCTTGTAACAGTGATTTCCTCGAAATTGTGAGCTAAAATCCGCCAACCAGCTGACATGCAGCTCGACGAGGAAGTGAACCCCGACCCGTATCACGAGCTGCCGCACCCGGGTGGTCGGCCTGGAGAGCATGAGGACTACGATCACCCTCTCCCACGGCCAGGCGTGCGGCCTGTCGAGACGCAGCCCGGTTTCTTCGGGCTGCTGCGCGAACTGATGGGCAATATCAGCATTGGGGAGCAAGAGCGGCGCGACACACCGACTCCCAACCGTGACGATGAGTACGAGTACCGCCCCTATACCTACCCCAACAACCAGCAGCCCCAGCGGCCGCCCCCATACCAGTTCGAGCAAGGGCACAATGACGCCAACAACGACCAGGCGCGCCGCTCCGGCGAGAGCGATCGTGCGCGACCCCAACGCGGGCCGCGGACGTTCCGCTTTAACATCGGTGGCGGGTCTGCTGTCATTGAGATCGGTGGCGGCGCACCGCCCAACCCCTGGGTGGGAGGGTACGACGGCGCCCCCGGCGATCCAACGCAGGGGCTTGATTCGTAAGCTGAAAAGATCCGAGCTAGCTAATGGCAGGTACTTCCATGGGTTTGGTGCCGGTGCGCGGCCACGGCAGCCTGCGAACGTAGAGGGCATGGACCTCGTGAGTATGGCTTTGTCACGGCAGTGTTGCGTAGACAACTGATTCCCAGCTGCAAGCGCTCATGGCGCTCGTCGCGGAGGAGGGCGGCGCGCGCCAGTTCCTTCCGCAGGGCGCAAATATGGGCGACTACGTTATGACAGAAGGTACACTTAGCGCCCCGCGCCCAGTAGCTGACGCCCAGACGGGTTTAACGACGTACTCGAGCGCCTGATGCAGGCTGCGGGGCCGCAAGGCCCTCTTCCGGCGCCAGACGACGTGATCGCCTCGCTCCCGCGGTTCACGTTTGACGAGGCGTCGCTCAAGGAGAGTCAGTTCGACGACTGCGCGGTGTGCAAGGAAGACTTTGTCGCAGGCGACCACGCGATGCGCCTCCCGTGCGAGCACGTGTACCACGAAGACTGTCTCGTGCCGTGGCTCAAGACGAACGGGTCGTGTCCGGTCTGGTGAGCTTTCATCAGGTGCAGTCCTAGCTGACATACAGTCGCAAGTCGCTTGTGCCCGAAGAACCGCGACCGCAGGCGTCTCGCCAGAACTCTCAGCAGGGCCTACCCACGGGTAGCCAGAGCGATAACTCGACGGGACAAGGGCAAGGGCAAGGAGCGCAGGGTGGAGGAGCGGCGGGCCTGTTGGCGGGCGCGGCGCAGACGATGATCACTGGCGTGCTGAACCGGCTGTTCGGGCAGCAGGGCGGCGCGCCACCCACGGCGTCGAACACGGCTACGCCGGCGCACTCGCCTCCCCACTCGCCCCCGGCGAACGCGCAGGAGCCCGAGGCGGTGCAGAACGCGGACCGCGACGCGAGCCTGCGCCGCGCAGCCGAGGCCGAGAACCGCCCCAGTCCTGCCACCGACGGACCGCCGGAGTGGTACAGAAACTTCTTCGCGCCGAGCCCGGACCCGCCGCGCACGCCTGACTCTCCAACGCCAATGGCGCAGGTGCAGAGCGGGCCGTCGAGGCAGTTCCCGTCCTCCGATCAGGAGATCCGCCGCACGCCGTCGTTCCGCTCCCGCACGCCGACGCGCACGCCCTCGCAGCGCACGTCCAGCAACTCCCGCCCCTCCACGCCGGGGACGTACCTCTACAATCCCGACTCGAGCAGCGGCAGCGGCGTGTCGTCGGGTAGGCCGAACCCCCTGTTTGCGAGGCCGTTCTTCCAGCTGCCGCCGCAGAACACTGCTCCTAGTGCGTCTGGGGCGTCTGGAGCGCCGCAGGAGGGACACCACGAGGGGCCGGGCACGGAGGACAGGGTGGAGAGGGGCAACAGCCCGCCGCCACAGCTCGAGCAGGCTGCCAGGGACGAGCAGGCAAGCTGGGCCAAGGACCGGCCCCAGCGGCCAGAGGACGACCCGCCCGAGCCGCTCGCGGAGGAGCTGAACGAGTATCGCGCGCGGCAGGCGCAAAGGGAGCGGCAGCAGCGGCAGGAGGAGGAGCCTTTGTGAGCTTGGTGCTGAGCTTCAATAAGAGCTGACGAAGCAGCGTCGACGACCTAGACTAGCCCGCCAGAGTGTGAGTTTACAGGTTTATATCGTTTAACTCATATCAGAATGGTCGGCGAGCCTTGACTCTGAGCTCGCAGCGGGAAACTCGGGCTTGTGCTCGCTATCTACAGGTAGTCGGCAGTGAGTTGGACCGCTCGTATCAAACTGACCGCAAGGTTGTAGTCAGTCTCCGACTCCACATGGCGCATGGATAACTGACCCCCTACCCCAGGCACTTTGTAATCCTGCAATGTGACCCCCGGGTCTTGCACCAAGTACGCCTCATGCAGCAAGTACACCTCATGCAGCAAGTAACCTAGAACCCAGGTCGCAGATGATGTCCAGCAGCAGTGTGGAGGAAACTGACGAGTGGTAGGCGGGGTACGTTCTGTGTGCTTTGGGGCGCGTAGCTGCCGCGCGAGTTTCCGAGCAGATGTTCGTACTGATTCTCAGCTGGAAAAGTCAGGTACGCGTTGAGTACAGCTGCAGCGACACGAAACCAGCTGACATCCATAGCCCAAAGTACGCCAATGCACGCAATGGAGCCATGGTGTGGAACGAGTCGTGAGCTACGTCGCGCAGTTCCAAGCTGACGACTGCGACTCTCCTGGTGAGCTAGGGGCGCCGTAGTATTTCTAGCTGACACCCAGGCTGGCAATATTTGCAAGGTGATAGACTGTGGACAACGGAACCCTGCCGCGGCGATATGTGAGCTTGACAGCCATTAAGAAGCTGACGAGCAGGCCGCCAACCTGCAGCCTCGTGAGCTTACGTTGCGGGATGGCCAAGCTGACCCCAGCGTTCTTCGGTATTATGATTTGGACAGCGACACTGCAACCAGCGCTCGCATTGTCGAGTGTACAGGTACAAGAGTGAGCTGAATTGTACTGAGTCTAAGCTGATTACAATCATGAGGTCAGTTCCGTTCCGGGTCGATTAACTGACGCCCAGATATGAATGTAAGCTGTGGCAATGTCGAGAACTAAGTTTGACTGTTGCACAGGCGACGTGAGTATCGGGGCAACTTGCGCAACTGATCCTCAGGCGGAGAGAGAGCTCAAGTGCGATCACGTACCTGATTAAAGCCTTGCATTCTGGGTAGCGTGAGCTGATTTAGCACGTCCTAGCTAACGAGCAGCTCTATCAAGAGTCAGTCGACCTGACCTTGGGCTGTGAGCGGGCTGGCAGGACGGGAGGCAGTTATGGCAGTTGACCTTTCGAGCCGTAACTGATGATCAGACGCCTCCGTGTAGAACAGTAAGCCTTGCGATTGCTTGTCCAAGCGGACGCACAGGTCTCGGTGTGAGTGGACGAGTGAGCTTACCCGCAGTCAATGCTAGCTAACGTCAGTCGGCGCTCGATAGAAGGCAGTTAGTGCTCGGTGGAAGGCAGGGCGAGCAGTGACCTGGGCATCAACGGGGTAACAGACACGCAACTTGCTCGGCGAACGTGAGCCCCTATCCTGTGCTCCGAGCTCACACCAGCTTGACCTTGTAGGACCGGGTGAGTGTCTGGACTTGGGGCCGACAGACTGCTGTCGAGGCGGGAAGGTGAGCTCACGTGTTGTCTGCATTAGCTGACTCCAGCGTAACCTTCATGGGAGCGGTTGAGCCTGTTGGTTCCCCCAGTGAGCGCACTTCAGCTGGAAAGAGGACATGGAGAGCAGAAGGTGAGTGTCACGGAACCGTTCACTCTAACTGACAGCCAGGACACCGGACGATGAGCGCTCCGAGCCGTAGTCAGCCGACTGCGGATACGCCAAGGACAATGCTACCTCCGTGAGTTGGAAATCCCCCTCTGTGCAACTGACAAGCAGGAGAGGGAAGCCTGATGCGCGTCTGGCGGTAAGCTGAGCAGTCTGCATGGAGCTGAACCCCAGCCGTCAAGCCAGCCGACCACAGCGTCAGCTGCGCTGCCTGGCACTCGGTGCGATTGAGCTGTGTGAGCTGTGCTTCCGATCGGCATAGCTGACCCCAGCGGCCTCGAGGCCCGGATGTGAGTTAAAAGCGTAGTTGAGAACTGACATGCAGACTGTGCGATGACTGCGGGTACAACTGTGGCTGATCCTGGGAGCTGAGTGCGACACTCTGCCATCGGTCCTAGGCTGCTGTGTACGGAGCAGCTGTCTAGTTGATCCCAGTGTTGGAGTTGCAGAGCTAGTGAGTTTGCCTCAAGTAACCGCGCACTGACCAACAGCTGTTTCGAGGTGACCTGCGGTCGGCAAGCTGAGCTTGGCAGGAAGCTGACTGCAGTAACTGCAGAGGACGAGGCTGTGAGGTGCTGTATGAGTTAGACCCGAAGTGTAGAGAGTGTGGCGGCGTGAGCTGCCGCGATACTCGAAGCTAACCCACAGCATCAATTGGTAAACTTCGCTGGGTTGGCGACAGCTGGCAAGCACAGCCCCTGCGCGGCGGGAGTGGACGCCTTGTGAGCTGAACGCTTGGCTTGCTGTAGCTAACCCCAGATCTTGAATGTGCGACTGAAACGACCAACAGCTGACCGCTCTCGAGCTCGGAACGTGGCTTTGAGGACGAGCTGAACCCAGACCCGGGAACCGAGTGAGCTCTGAGGCTCCGAGCGCAAGCTGATTCCAGTCACTGCAAGAACTACCAACTGCTGAGGCTGTTGGCCATCGATTAACTGGTGTCTAACGGACAACTAAAGCAGTCACGCAGTCGTGAGCTAGAGAGCGACCACCAGCTGATGTCAGCAGCGCTTACGAACCGCGCGACAGTGAAGCCCCATCGGGCCGCTAGGGCCTGATAGAGCTTCCCTGGCAGCGTTGAACTGAGACCAGGCTTAGCAATCTGGTCTCTGGTGGTGAGTTGCCATGGGCCCTCGCTGTTAACTACAGACACGTCAAAAGTGGACGGCTTCCCTACCCAATGATGACCACCGTGACCACCGGATTACCGCCAAACAAACCTGCACCTACAAAGGACGAGTTCTCCCACCCGCACCGTTAGCTAACGCTGCCCTACCCAAGCCGCGCCAGTCCCGCAGATCACAGATCGACAGCGACGTAGCTCAGATGGAAGAGCGTTGGGCTCATACGAGACCACCCAAAGGGCAGAAGATCGAAACTTCTCGTCGCTAGGAGCTTTTTGTGTTCTTCTGGCCCTCGATCAGCGGGGAACGGACGCGGGCTGCAGCTGCCGATAGTTCATATGGGCTGGAGCTGCCTCAAGCCGCCGTAGCAGGTGCAGGCATGCCGAAAGGCAGAAGATCAACGCTGGTTTTACAGATGGTACTCTCTACAAGGCTTGGCTTGAGATGACCGTCAGGTTACCTTGATCCGGGTGCTGCCACTGTATGCTGGATTGCGAGCTCCAATGCGCCAACCTGAGCTCACGACCAGTCCGGCGTCTCATCAGGTGTTGACTGGGCGCGACGGTTTGCCCATTCTGTACGCTATCGCATTGACGGCTAGCTGATACCAGCCAGCCCAAGTCAGATGTGCTGAAGGAAGCTTCAGGTGAGTTCGGGCATCAGAAGTTGAAGACAGACAATGTAGACAAAGTAAGTTGCCTGTATATTGTTCCAACTGACAACCAGTACCCGCATGCATCTATCGCCCGGCCTTGGCCTTCTGCGCCTTCTTCTTCCGCTTGGCGCGCTCCAGCTGCGCGGCCGTCTTCTGCTTCTTCGGCTTGGCGTCTTCTCGCGTCTCCTCCTCTCCACCCTCCTCAGCCTCTTCCTCGGCTGGCCGCTTCTTTCCCTTGCCCTCGTTCTTGCCCTCGTTCTTGGACTCTCCCTTGGACTCTCCCTTGGCCGCCGCCTTGACCGCCGCCTTGGCCGCTGCCTTCTTCGTCTCCGCAGGCTTCGCAGCCGGCACCTCCGGCTCGACGGGCTCCGCCCCGTCCGGCTCCGTGTCCAGCTCGCTCAACGGGATGCGCTTGAAGCACGCGACGAAGAACCCGTTCGTGTGATCCTCAGGCGCGCAGCGGATGACCTTCTCGGCGTCCTTTGGGCTTAGCGGGTCGGGCAGGCCGCGGCGCTGCCACGTCGGGAGCAAGTTGTCGCGCTCCTCGAGCACCCAGACGTAGCTCTCGCCGTTGAACTGGCTCGGGTGCTGTCGCGAGTACGCCAGCAGACGGGACACGACGGACTCGTCCTCGGTCTTGTGGATGCTGCAGGTCGAGTACACGATGCGCGTGACGTTCGGGACTGGGGTCAGCTTCATTCCTTTGAGCTCAGTCCTCGTCACCCCAGTCATGGAGAGGGTGAGAACGAGGGGAAGGGGGACTCACACTTCAGCGCGTGCTGGAGCATCTGGACCTGGAAGCCGGCGAGCTTGTCGAGACGCTCCTGGTCGCCGCCGTCGTTCTCCTCCTCGCCGTCGACGAGGTAGTCGAGGCGGTTCACGATGCCGCTCCCGCTGCAGCTCGGGTCGAGGAGAATGCGCCCGACGCTCGGGTAGTCGGCGGGGTTGACAGACGTGAAGTCCTCGTTCTGCGCGCTGACGTTGTCGCACCCCGCGATGCGCAGCATGCGCTCGAGCGTCTTGAAGCGCGCGGGCGACTTCTCGAACGCAAAGATGTTGCCTGACGACAGGGCGGACATCAGCGACGTCTTGTTTCCCGGCGCGGAGGTGCCGTCGATGCAGTCCGGGAAGTCGGCCCACGCTGACGGACGCGGCTTCTGCGACTTCTTCGAGGGCTTGGAGGTCGAGGGGGACGAGGAGGGCTCCGCCATGATGACGGCGGCGGGCATGCACGACGCCTTGTCCTGCAGGATCACGCTGCCGCGCTCGTACCAATCAGATCCGAGCCACCAGTTGCTCCCACTCTCGAACACGAGCAGGTAGTCGGGCAGGTGCGGGTCCATGAAGTAGGCGTTCTTCGGGACGGGGTACTTGGCCTCTGGGAGGAGGTTGAGCCCGACCTCGCCCTGGAGGTGGTTGTGGAGGTCGTCGAGCGTCCACCTGTCCTCCTCGCCGTCGTCGTTCTTGACCCGCTCGATCCGCCGCGGGTTGAAGCGGATGTACCGCACCGAGCTCGACAGGCCCTCCTTGCCCAGCTCGCGGATCGACGACTTGCCCGCCTTGATCTGAATGCGCACCAGCTCGGCCTTGAGCCGGGTGCCGTGCTTCAGAATGGCTGCCTTCGCGTCCACCTTGTCGCTGCACTCGATCTTGCCCTTCGGGCTGAACAGCAGGTCGTGCACCATCACCTGCAGCAGTGAGGCGGATGACGGCCGCGACTTGCGCGGAAACGCCTCCTTTTCCAGCTTCTGGACAGGAACCGTGGTCAGCAGCTGCTTCAACACGTCGCGGTCTGCGGTCAGCTATCAGGGGACGTGTATAGCTGGGAAAGGCCGATGGTCACCAGCCGCGGAGCGATATGCGAACTTGGCCGGCCGGACTGCCGACCCAAGCTAGCATGAGTTCGCGCAGATGCAAGACTTACACTTCAGCGTCTCAATCAGGAGTGCGAGGATGCGCCGCGCCTCGCCGCCGGACGCCTTGACGCCAGCCGCGGCGAGGGACCCCTTGACCGAGCCCTGGTGCGCGTCGAGGTGGTCGAGCGCGGACGCGGCCGACTTGTAAAGGTTCATGCTGCTGCGAGTGCTGCGGTGGGAGTAGTGGCTAGTTTCAGCCCGATGCATAAACTATCTAAGAGCATACCTATGGCCTGTGTGACCCGGGTTCACTACTTTCTTCGAGGAAGACGGAGAAGGAGTGTCTGACGTTAGCTTCCGGATCGACAGCTCAGCTTGAGAGATGGAGATCAGGAAAGGTTGATAGATAGGTTTGTCTGCAAGGACCCGGAGGACCGTTCAGACAATGTAGATAATGTAGAACATCATATCGAGGGCGAGGAAGGGATACTCACGAGCTGCGGGTGGATGGGGAAAGTCAACCGGTGTTGCCGCAGGCCCGAAATTTATTGCGGCGAGCGAGAGGTGGAGGTCAGACATGACGTGTTAAGGGGAGGGCAGGATAAGAAAGGTGACACGCACCTCCACCTCCACCGGACTCTGCGGTGGCGACATTACCAGAGCGGGCGACGGGCTACGGGCCAGGGACACGCGCTGCGCAAGCTGGAACAGCGTGCCTGACAGCGAGCTGGACACGCTCGCGCATCGTCGCTGCCGGCCTGCCCGCCATTGCCGCGATTGGTTTCGACGTCTGGCTCGGCGACCTCTTGCTCTTTCCCACTTCCCACAGACTACGACCCGAACCCGGCGCACCACGCTCCTTACCCGACCGCACACCAAAGCACACAAGGATTCTGCATCCACGCACCTGCAAAACCGCACGCCGCACCGATAGCCACGAACCATCGGTAACGTCATCTTCGGAGAGCAAGAGAGCAGAAGACCGCCATGCGGACGCACCTCCTCAGCGGGGCGAGGATACTCCTCCTCGCCCTCGCGCTCCTCGCCTGGGCACTCCCAGCGCTCGCCGGTGACCCCGGTGTCGAGATCACAAAGTTCAAGAACCTTCCGACAAAGCTGTTCTACTTTGAGGACTCCGAGGTGAGCTGTGCTCTGCTCGATGAAGCTGATGACAGGTCGCGCTGCTGCACGATGCGCAGGAGGGCTCGATCTGGCGATCAGATAATGAGGGAAAGAGCTGGCGCAAAGCCGAGGAGATCGAAGCTCACGCGGCGCTCCTCATCGGGCACCCCTACGACAAGAACGTCGCCTTCGTGATCGGAACTGACACGACGCACTATGCGACCTACAACCAGGGCAAGAGCTGGCAAGCGTTTGAGTCGGAGCACCGCGCGTCGCTGAACACCAAGCCGCTCTCGTTCCATGCCACCAAGCCCGACTGGATCATCTTCCAGGCCGCCAAGTGTGAGAAGGGTAAGGGCCACTGGCCGTGGGGCGGGAGCAAGACGTGCTACGACCTCTCGTACTACACGACCGACATGTTCCACTCGGAGCTCCAGAGCATGCTGCCGTACACGACGCAGTGCATGTTCGCGCGCGCCGAGGAGGAGATCGACGCCGACGAGAACCTCGTCCTCTGCGTCGCGTCTCCGAACAAACCCGACGAAGCCGGCCACGCCGAGAGCAGGCTCTACTCGTCTAAGAATTGGTTCGAGACCAAGACGTACGTCGACCTCGGCATTGGAAAGTACGCCAAGGGCGTCGTCGGGCTCGGCATCGTGTCCAAATTCATGGTCGTCGCCGTCCGCTCGGGCGGAGGTGAGCTCCAGGCCCGTGACGGAGATCCCATGCACATGTTCGTCTCGACCGATGGCGTCAACTGGAACCAGGCTCAGTTCCCACACTCGGCTTTGCCCAACCTCGTGGAGAATGCCTACACCATCGTGGACTCGTCGAAGCACTCGATCATGGTCGACATCCTCCAGTCCCGCCGTGCCGGCATTGGCTCCCTCTTCACCTCGTCTGGTGAGGGCAAGTACTTTGTCGAGTCGCTGCAAGACACGAACCGCAACGCGCGCGGCATCGTCGACTTTGAGCCGCTGAATGGCCTCGAGGGTGTCGGCATCGCCAACGTTGTCTCGAACAAGGACGAGGTCATCGGCAACCAGGCTGACAAGAAGCTCCAGTCCTTCATCACCTTCGACGACGGGTCCAACTGGCACTACATCGACGCCCCCGAGACCGACATGAACGGCAACAAGTACCACTGCGACTCGGACTACTGTGCCCTCCACGTCCATGGTGTCACCAAGTCGCACAACATGGGTGCCGTGTTCTCGTCGACCGCCCCCGGTTTTGTCATGGCCGTCGGCTCAGTAGGCGATTACCTGCTTCCATACGACGACTGCGACACCTTCCTGTCGACCGACGGCGGTGTCACCTGGAGGATGATCCAGGAGGGTGCCCACAAATACGAGTTTGGCGACCAGGGCAGCATTCTCGTCATCGCCGGCGACGAGGAGCCGACCGACCACGTGCACTACAGCTACGACGGCGGCAACGAGTGGATCAAGCTCGACCTCGGCATCAACATGCGCATCGCAGTCCTGACGACGATCCCAGACTCAACGTCGCAGAAGTTCCTTGTGATCGGCCAAGTTCCGCGCAGGGAGGCCAAGGACGGACGCTTTGCGACCGTTTTCCTCGACTTTGCCAATCTGCAGACGCGCCAGTGCAAGGATGACGACTTTGAGAAGTGGTACATGCACCGCAACAACGGCGACGAGTGCATCATGGGCCACAGACAGTGGTACCGCCGCCGCAAGCTGGACGCACGCTGCTACGTCGGCAACAAGTTCGAGGACCCCGTCGGCCACGAGGACAGCTGCCCCTGCACGGAGGAGGACTACGAGTGCGACTTCAACTTTGTCCGTGACCAGGACAACAAGTGCGTTCCCGCTGGCCCCGAGATTGTGCCGCCCGGAACTTGCAAGACCAAGGACGACACGTATATGGGCTCTAGCGGGCACCGCCTGATTCCCGGCAACACGTGCGACCGCAGCAAGGGCAAGAAGCTCGACGAGAAGGTCAAGAAACAGTGCACCGATGCCAAGCCCGAGGACGGCAAGGTGTCTCACGTCATGCACCCGTTTGACAGCAAGATCGACCGCCACCTGTATTTCCCCCACTCGGAGACGATTCTGCTGCATCTGGCCGACGGCAGCGTGTGGCAGTCGAGCAACGAGGGCTACACGTGGGGCCAGGTGCGAGACGACCGCAAGTTCCTTGCGATCACCATGCACCCGAACGACGATGCGCGTGCGTACCTGTTCACGACCGACCGCGTCATCATCTACACGACCGACACGGGCAAGACATGGCAGCAGATGAACCTGCCCATGGACCCGAACTCTCTCGGGATCCCCGCGATCGACTTCCACCCGACGCGCTCCGACTGGCTGATCTACACCGGCAGCGAGGGATGCGCGGACACGATCTCGCCCAACTGCCACGCGAAGGCGTTCTACTCGACGAACAACGGGCGCGACTGGCAGGCAATCGACACCTACGTCAAGACGTGCAGCTGGGCGCGCGACGAGAAGCTCAAGATCGACGAGCGTCTGATCCTGTGCGAGAGCTATCGGGACAAGAAGGGCTCACAGCGGTCTCCGGACGGCAACCCCCTCGAGTTCATCGCCGGCAAGAACTTCTACCGCAACAAGGAGAAGCTCTTCGACAACGTCGTGGGTTCGGCGACGTTCGCCGAGTACCTCGTCGTTGCCGAGCTTGAGGGCGAGAAGAACCAGCTGCGCCTGCAGGTGTCGATGGACGGAAAGCACTTTGCCGAGGCACAGTTCCCGCCGAGCATCAGCCCCGACAACCACGCGTACACAATTCTCGAGTCGAGCACCAAGGCGCTGTTCGTGCACATGACGATGAGCACGGAGAAGGGCGCCGAGTTCGGCACCATCTTCAAGTCCAACTCGAACGGGACGTACTACGGCATGTCGGTCGAGCACGTGAACCGGAACGCGGCGGGCTACGTCGACTTTGAGAAGATGATCGGGCTCGACGGCATCGCGGTCGTCAACGTCGTCGCGAACCCGGAGGACGCTGAGATGAGCGGCAAGAAGAAGCTGCAGACGCGCATCACACACAACGACGGCGGGTCGTGGAAGCGCCTGATCCCGCCCGCCAAGGACAGCCTCGGCCAGGAGTATGACTGCCGCCGCACGTCGTGTTCCCTTCAGCTGCACGGCTACACGGAGCGGCGCGATCCTAAGGCGACGTACAGCTCCCCCGCAGCGGTGGGTCTGATGCTCGGCGTCGGCAACGTCGGCGAGGAGCTTTCGGCGTACGACGACTCGGACGTGTTCCTGACGCGCGACGGCGGGTTCACGTGGGAGGAGGTGCACAAAGACGCGCACATGTGGGAATACGGCGACAGCGGGACGATCATCGTGCTCGTGAACGACGAGGAGCCGACGGACCACGTGCTGTACACGACGGATGAAGGACTGAGCTGGAACACGTACAGCTTTGGCGAGAAGCTGCGTGTGGATACAATCCAGACCGTGCCGCAGGACACGTCGCGGCGCTTCTTCTTGATCGGGCACTCGCCGTCGTCGGGCGGCAAGTCCAAGTCGACGCTGGTGCACCTCGACTTCTCCTCCGTGCAGACGCGGCAGTGCGAGCTCAAGGAGGACGACCCGAACAACGACGACTTCGAGCTGTGGTCACCCTCGGAGAACCGGCAGGAGGAGTGCCTCTTCGGCCGGCAGGTGCTGTATCGCCGGCGCATCCGCGACCGCGACTGCTACATCGGGCAGACGGTGAGCCAGCCGACCAAGATTCAGAAGAACTGCACGTGTGCCGCCGAGGACTTTGAGTGCGAGTTCAACTACTACCGCAACGCGGACGGCAAATGCGTGCTTGTCGAGGGTGCGTCGCCCCTGACGACGGACACGGAGGACGAGCAGTGCTGGGTAAACGGCAACGCGGCCGAGGACGGCTTCTGGTACGAGCGCACGGCGTACCGCAAGATCCCGTACAGCTCGTGTGTCGGCGGCGAGCGCCCCGACCGGGGCCCGAAGCACGCGTGTCCGGGCCTGATCGGCGGCGGCGGTCGCAGCGGCATGTTCTGGGCGACGATCGCGCTTATCCCGTTCGCGGCCGCCGGCCTCGCGGGCTACTGGTACGTGCAGAAGGGCGGGCGCGGCGGCGGCATCCGCCTCGACGAGCACCGCGCCTACCGCGACAACCAGGTGCTCGCCACCCTCGCGTCCGTGCCGTACTTCCTCCTCGGGCTCGTCAGCGTCGCGTGGGGTACGCTCGAGCGGAATCTCCCCTCGTGGGCGCGCCGCGACGGAGGCCTCGGATTCAGGAGAGGGTACGAGACCCTGCCCATCGACGAGGACGCAGAGATCCTTGGCGGGTACGAGGACGACGACGAGGTGTAGGCTCATGGCTTGGAGAGAAGTGATGGTGCCGTAGAAGGGCGAGATAGAAGCAACCACCTAAAACGCTATGCATACATTTCAGGAAAGATGGGCCCTCAACGTTCCTCTTCTAAGACCGTTCCCCGTAGTTTCGCCCGACTCGCAGTATGTGGATCGCGCCTCGAGCTCGCCGAGACGTCGAGCGTCGAGTGCACTTACGTAATTGTCAGCGCGTCGCGTCCGACGTCGAACTGTGTCGAACGCGTCCAGTTAACCGTTCGCGTTTGGCTTGCCGACAACATCGACCGCCTTCACCGCCATGGCTGTCATCGACCACAATGTGTTTCCCCATATCATGGAGGCGATCTATGCTAACGCCGACTACGACATGCTGCTCGCCATGCGTGCGACCTCGAAGACGTACCGGGACTGGTCCGACGCACGGCTGTCGGAGCACGTCGTTGTGCACGTGCGGCGCCCGAAGAACGAGATAGGCAAGCCCAACTGGGCCGCGGGCTCGCGTTCCGTTGAGATCAGCGCGCCCGGTGGACGGCGGCTGCCGTTCTTCCGCTCGTGGAAGCGCGGCAACGGCGATGACCTGTCGCAGTGGCGCGCGTACGGCCGGTACTTTGCGCGGACGACGACACTCGACCTGGCGGACGAGGGCCTGATGCGCTCGCGCACACAGTGCATCAAGGCCGTGTGTCCCGAGCTGCGCACGCTGCGCATGCTGAACAACTACGAGTCGGAGCGCGAGATCGTGGACGCGTCTTCGTCGGCGGTGTCCTTCCCCGGCAACGCGGAGAGCGGGACGTTCGTGCAGTTCTGCTACGCCGCGAAGCCGGCAGACCCGATGGCAGAGGGCCGCGTGACCCGCGCGCTCTTCATCAACCCGATTCCGCGCGGCGTGCGGCGCTGCGTCGTGAACCTCATCGGCGACATGCGCGACCCGAAGCTGATCTTCATCGCGAACACAACGCTGCCGCCCGAGCTGCGCGAGCTCGTCCTCGTCTTCCACCAGGTCGCAGGTCCGACGCCAGAGGTCAAGGACGACTACCAGATCCCGAGCGCGACGCTGCACTGCTTCCACAGCTTTGCCCAGCTCATCGCCCAGAACGCCCACAAGTGCCGGATCACCATGGTGGGCGCGCTCGACGTCAGCGAGCGCGTGTATGGGTTCGAGACTGTGGAGGGCAAGGATGACCTCCGCGACACCCTCGTCGAGTTCCTCGGACACATCGCCGATGAGCAGACGCCAATGGGCCCCGACGATATCAAGAAGGCGAACGCCGCATTCCACGACATCCCGTGGCCGTCTGTCGCCGGGTACAGGAAGCGGCTGCCGCCCGGGCAGTGGGAGACGGAGTCTGTCCCGAGGCCGTGGTACTCGAACCCGGAGCTATCGTGGTACACAAAGTAACCAATGACTCGATTAACGAACTCACGACAACATCCTCGATGAATCTATATGCATATGAACCCTAAGTTTACAACTCGACAAGTGCGGTGCGTCGCCCGCTGTCCGCGACTCAACCGTCCAGAGCCTTGACGCTCTTCGCCCAGGACTGCGGCCCGTACGCACCGGGCGCCTCACCGTCAAAGAGAGATGCGTAAACGACGCGGTCGCTCTGCTCTCCCTTCCACGGGTGGCGGCCGTGCTGCGTGATGACGTTGTCGTAGACGAGAAGGTCGCCCTCCTGCCACTTGTGCAGGACGGTGATCTCGTCTGTGATCTCGGCGAGGCGCCTGATGAACTCCTCGGGGATTGGCTCGCCGTCGCCGTACGTCTGCGAGACGCCGTAGCGCTGCTTCCCGTTCACTACAAGGTTGCGGTAGTACGCCGCAAGTCCAGTAAAGAGCACCGGGAGACCGGTGCCAGGCTGCGTGCGGATAGCAGGGAGGATGTGCGTGACGATGACGCCGCCGTCGTCGGTCCACTCCCAGGTGGTGTCGTCGCCGCGGCCGTAGCGGCGGATCTGGTCCTCGACCTTCCTGCGCTTCGTCTCCTCGTCGTCGCCCTCGGCCCACGCCTTCCCGAAAGCCTGCTGCATTGTCGTGCCGCCCGCATACTGCCGCCCGCGCTTGTACGTGACGCTGGAGCGGACGCCGCGCTTGGCGAGCTGCTCGATGAACTCGGGGATCTCCTCCTGAGCGCGGCGGAAGAGCTCGAGCGAGGACGACACGGGCGTCTCGCCGCCCTCCTTGGGCGCGCGGTGCCCGTAGAAGAAGATGTACTCGGGCGCGTGCGGCACCTGCGGCGACTCGTTGTGGTTGAAGATGAGCGTCTCCTTCGAGCTCTCGTTCGCGGGCGACACGTTCGGCGCGAGCTCCCCGCGCTCGACAACCAGCCCGATGATCTCATGCGGCGTGTATCCGAACGCGTGTGCAAAGCGCGAGAAGTCCGCCGGGTTGCGCACCGGCACGCCGCGGAAGAGCAGCGCGCCGTGCTGCGCCAGCAGCGATGTCAGGACACCCGTCTTCTGCAGGCCGGCGATGGTCGAGACGGCCTCGTCGAGGCTGATCTCCTTGCTGGGGCGAAGGGCGAGCGGCGCGACAGAGCCCGGAGCGTGCGGGGCGCCAAGCTGGCGCTGGTTCGAGGCCGGCAGTGCGAACGGCTCAAAGTACGCTGCCGCTTCAGAGGGGAGGGCCAGAGGGGTGTCGGGGGCGGTCGCGACTGCTGCCATGGTGAGTGTACGGATGGGTGGCGAGCGAACCTCAGCCCGGGCAGGTCTATATAGGCAGCATGCCGCATGCCCACCGGCTCGCACTCACACAGGAGAAAGCCGACACGGGCAACGGAGGTAGCCGAGATGGGAGATGAGACCATCCTGCCGAAAATGTCGTGCTCGGTATGGCTTGCGCCGGCGGCTGGGTAGGCGGGAGGGCCCTGAACAGGGTGGGGCGATAAGATAAACGGGGGCTTGGGTTGTGTCACGATTCGTGCTTGCTTTTGAAGCCGCGCCGCCATTCCGCCCATTTCTCATCCACTCTGTTTCTCAGTGTGCGTCACTTGCTTCTCAGCTGCGCTAACGACTCACCAGGCTGTCGCTTAACCTCTGTGTTTTGCCCGCAATGGCGTGCAAACGTTGCGCAAGTGGCATAGCTCGACTGTGATTGGAGCGATAAGCTGTGAATCGCTGCGCGCGCTGCGGAGATGACCGCTCAACCAACTTGAGAGTGGTTTAAAAACAGCAACGGTAGCTACTGTTGCTCTCACCCGATATTCCGGTAACCTCACAATGAGTCGTGAGTATGTGGATGAGACTTGTGACTGACCCCAGGACTATCGCGCTTCTACCGCTCGACGCTGTTCCAGATCCTCATCGTCGGCCTTTGTGCCTTCTGTGCGCCGGGCATCTGGAGCGCAATGAACGGTCTGGGAGTCGGCGGCTCGCAATCTCCAGACCTGGTGAACGCAGCCAACGCTCTGCTGTACGCGTTCATGACCGTGTTCTGCTTCCTCGGGCCATGGTTCACCAACGTGCTCGGGTTCAAGTACACCCTCGCGATCGGTGCGATGGGCTACCCGCTCTACGCCGCAGGGCTGTACGTGAACAACCGCTCGGGTGCGACGTGGTTCGTCTACTTTGGCAGCGTTGTATGCGGCATCACGGCGGGCCTGTTCTGGAGCGTCGAGGGCGCCGTCGCGACCGGCTACCCCGAGTCGCACAAGCGGGGCCGCTACGTCGCAACATGGTTCACGTTCCGCAACGCGGGGAACATCATCGGCGGTTCCATCAGCCTAGCTCTCAACCACGCGACCGCGCGTCGTGGCAAGGTCGGGTACGAGACGTACCTCGCCTTCATCGCGATCCAGTGCCTCGGCTTCGTGTTCGGCCTCTTTCTCTCGAACCCCGAGAAGGTTACGCGCGATGACGGGACCAAGATTGCCGCGCCGCGCGGCACCCGCCCGCTCGCCGAGGCGAGAGCGATGTGGCGCCTCCTCAAGTCTCGCCAGATCCTGCTGTTGACCCCGCTCTTCCTTTATCTTGGCTGGCTGCAGGCGTACCCCGGCACATTCCTTGCGACCTACTTCACCGTGCGCGCCCGCGCTCTCGGCAGCCTGTGCTACGCGCTGATTGGAACCGTTGGCACGTGGCTTGCGGGTGTGCTCGTCGACGTGCGCTGGCACCCGTCCCGCAAGGTGCGCGCCGTCACGACGTTTGCGGTGCTCGCCGTGCTGAACAGCGCGACGTGGATCTGGGCCGTGGTGATCCAGGAGGAGTACTCGCGCACGCACCCGCTGCTGGACTGGGCGGACCAGCGCGCCTTCGGCCGCGGCTTCGGTGTGTACATGTTCGAGCGCCTCAGCTTCGCCCTCGTCGAGAACTACGTCTACTGGTGCATCGGCAACCTCGCCGACTCACCGGGCGACCAGATCCGCTACTCGTCCCTCCTGCGCGGGATCGAGACCGCCGCCGTCGCGGTCAGCTTCGGCGTGCAGGCCGTCCCGACGCCGCTGCTCATCACCGCCGCTATCAACATGGGCGTGTGGTTTGCGGCGCTGCCCTTCGCGTTCTACGCCACGCTTCAGGTCGTGCGCAAGTTCGACGAGCTTCACCGACGTCCCTCCGAGAGCAGCGAGACGGAAAGTGCGGATGCAGACAGCAAGGTCGACGAAAAGGTGTAGGAGTGGGCTAGTTAATCGATTACGTTAGGATCATATGAAGGTGCATGCATGTACAACAACGTTTGAAACTAGACCTCATCGCGACTCCGAACAACGGCCTACCTATCGCCCCAGGCCACGTCCCAGCCACCTGTGCGTGTTGCAAAGTAGTTCATGGTCTTCTCTTCGAAGTCCGGCCACATTCTGCGTGTTGGCGGTGGAGTTGGTGGTGGAGAAGGCAGGCGACGGAAGTCAGGGTGTGCTTCTCTCAATGGAGGACGACTCGCCCACTGCTGCTGCTGCTGCTCCACTTGCCTTTGGCGCTCCTGTTCTTCTGATGCTTCCCGTCTGCGGAAGGCGATGATGGACTGCCGTATGCTGAGGAGTAGGTCGATCCACTTCGTGCGTCGCAGAAGCGTCAGCTCGGCGTCCGACATGGTCGTCATGATCGTGCGTATGTGATCTCCCCACTTGGACGCGTACTTCCATTTGAGGTTGGCCCTCGCCTGATTCTCGTCGTCGCACCTGGCCAACACGATAGATATAACGGAGGTCACGGAGCGAAGGCAAACGGCCTTTGAATGAAACGTTACCAGCCTGTGCGATGCGTCCACCATGACGGAAAGCATGTGGTCCGCCGGGTCCCCAATGTACCACGCAATAGCTTTCCGAAGATTGTCCTGGGAGCGCGGATATCTGATTCCTTCTAGATACCGAGCCCGCCGCTCGAAGCAGCAGCACATGTCTGCAAAGTCGGCATTCGGTGCGCTGTCCATGATCTGTGCGGCTGTTGCTTCGCCGACGACGCGCTCTTCAAGAGGCTCATGCTGACGCGCAGCATTCACCAACGTCCACCGCATCCGAGCAGCAGCCTTGGTCGACGTGCCCCGCCTGTCGAAGCCGTCATTGTTGCTGGGGCTCCCTGGGATACCCCGGGCGGCCAGAATCTGATCCTCCGGCCACTGCGTCGCCGCCCATTCAAGTGCCTCGCGGACCTTGCCGAGTGGGGTGGCCTTAATCAGCGCGGCCAGAAGCTCTCTGCTTGCTCGTGGCAGGTCCTCCTCGTAGTGATACTGCAAGGGGGCGGTTGTGCTGCGAGACGGAGCCGAGTTCCGTGGGCGTTTCGAGGCTGAGGTCGAGCTAGGACCTGGCAGATCGGCCGCGTTTGCTGATGAAGACGAACTGGCGGATGTCGTACGCCTGCGCCTCAGCAGCGGGGTCGGTTGGGCGGCCTCCGCACTCGACGGACGCAAGCTGTCGTTCGCCGCCGGAGGTATCGGCTCAGCGACGGCCGTACCTGGCGCAGGAGGAGGCGGAGCGATGGCCGTG
Organism: Trichosporon sp. PB005A; assembly: GCA_023630055.1. Taxonomy (NCBI): domain Eukaryota; kingdom Fungi; phylum Basidiomycota; class Tremellomycetes; order Trichosporonales; family Trichosporonaceae; genus Trichosporon; species Trichosporon sp. PB005A. Next base: position 471,919 of record JAMALZ010000004.1, read on the forward strand.
TCAGGTGCGGAAGGTGTGGCCCGCTCTCGGGGGGCAGATGCGGACACTAGGCACTCGCTGATCCACTGGAGAACAGCAGGAGTCGTGGGCAGCGTGTTCGCGAGTTCTCTGAACTTCAGGATGTCGCCTTTCTCTGTAAGCTGCACATGTCAGTGCCGAGCAGGGAAAAATTAACACACCGCTTGCAGGATGGTCGCGTCCATCGCACTGATGCCTTCCGGCAGGTCGGTCATGGTGGATATGCTCCCCATCTGTCCCTCATGGAGGAGATTGGAGTGCGAAGAGTGGCGGACAAGTGGATGGAAGACGGAAAGAGGAAGGTGGAGGTTCGAGAGCGAAACGCGTCGCGCGTCATACGCCAACCTGAACTGTAAGGAGCTCTGCTTGTTCCTGAACCTGCCATGTCCGTGGCTCATCATCTCAAAGTTAACGCATGTACCACCGGCACTGCATTGCGAGTAATCTCACAAGCACCCCTGGATCATTATAATGGCCATGCATCTCGTCCCGACAGGCTACTTTGAGGGCAGACACCGGGAGAAGTCCAGTGTACACATCTACTGCGGGCCGTGCTCATCCATCATGTCGTAAATCAGCTTCAGCTGTTGAGGAGCCTGAACGAGGATGTTGCGGGACCTTCGGATGATCTCGACCGTCTCGGCAATCGAGTCGCCGGCGAACTCGTCCAGATCGTCCGTCTCGTACGTTCTCGGTCGGGGGTAGAACAGCGAGGACAGCGCGATAAACGTGCCCGTGCGACCCACGCCGGCGGAGCAGTGCACCCAGACCTCACACTTCTGCTCTCCACTGTCGGTCCCGCTCTGCTGCGCGACGTCCTCAACAAGGCGACGCAGGCACTCGACGTTCTCGCCTTCAGGAACGCCGTGGTCCGGCCACGAAGAGAAGAAGTAGTGGTGCACGACCTTGCTCGCGTGCCCGTCGGAGACCTCCAGCTCCGAGTGCACCGAGCCGAGGTCCGGCTTGCGCTCCTGCTTCTTCAGGGTGAGGTGGATATCGTCGCCATGCTTGGACTTGAATGACAAGCTGTCCGAGTCGCCTTTCCTGCCTGTTAGCTGTAATCGATCTGCGATCAACTTACGGCATGTAAGGGCAGGCCTTCTCGATGCCCCGCTCGACCCAGCCCGTGAGCTGGATCAGGATGACCTCCTTCTTGTTGCTCGTCTTGAGCAGCTCCGGTTCCCGTTCGGCAGCCTCAGACGCCGAGCTGTCGAGAAGCGCCCGGAAGAAGGTGTATCGGGTATGGTCTAGCGGTGCCTGTCGTAAGCTGATGCAGGCTCTCCGGCCTCACTTGCGCAGCGACCCACCACCTGCCCGTGCCGTCGCCGACAATGTTGGCATTCAGGAACTCGCCGCCGGGCTTCACCGCCGTGTGGTCGTACGCGTTCACATCCGAGTACCGATTGTCACCCCGGTGCAGCCTCGAGTTGCGGATCGAGTACCGCTGCACATCGCTCAGGCCCGGTCGCAGGGGAAGGTCGACGCCGCGCGACACGCGGTATCGCTCGTGCTCGCGCTGCTCAAGTAGCTCCCAAGCTCTTCGCAGGGGGAGGCGGTTTGGTCGGGCGTTGGCAGACATACTCCTGCTCTCTGAGAAGAACAGCTGATATCGAGAGTGGCGGGTGCCGGAGGGGAGCCGGTGATGCAGGGAAGACTGGAACTTTGGCCGCGATCGAGGCGGAGCGCGGTCCGGTCATCTTGGTCGTTGCTTGGTCCCGCGTCATTTGAGTGGAGGACCTGCACGTGGCGTGCCTTACGTAAATGTAGCGGTCGCGCAAAGCCGATTTTTGAGTCGAGCAAGCGCTCGGCAAAGGTCGGGGATCTTCGCCTCACGTTTGCTCGAGTCCAGAACTCGAGCAGAATCGGAGATAGAATTCGTCTGTCGATCTTCTGGAACCGAGCAACGCTCTATCCCTATGAACTGGTGACAGACCGCCTCGGTTTCGTCTTCTTCCCTCGCTTCTCTGTTCTCTGCACTCATTCTCTCACCAGTCAGCCCTAACTCATCCCAGCTGAGCGACGATGAGCTCCGACATCTACCTGCGCCCGATGGCGCGGACGCAATCGCGCGATGGCGTCGCTGAGCCCGAGGCTATCCACGTCGCCGACTTGCGGCGGGTGTGTACGGCTCTGGAGGCTGACAGCAAGTACCCTGGCCCGGAACCGCTCGCAACGCTGCCAACGGCGCTCACTGTGCCGGGAAGCGCCTGTCTGTCCTCGCACCCCTCGACGGAAGCTCTCCCTTCTCTGCCTGACGCCGACGCCGATGTGTTCGCGTCCCTGCCGCCTGTCGACCGTGGGCGCAGGGCGTGGACGTTCCTCGCCGCCGCCACCGTGATGGAGACGATCACGTGGGGCCTGCCGTACAGCGTCGGCGTGCTGCACGCCTACTGGGTGAACGAGATGTTCCCCGGCAACGAGAGCACGGTCACGCTAGCGGCCACACTGATGAACGGCATGCTCCTCGTTGCCGGCGGCCTGTTTGCGCCGGTGCTCACGTTCTTTGCGTATCACACGACGTACATCCAGCTCGTCGGTCTTGCGGCGGGCACAGCTGCGCTCATCGGCAGTGCGTTCGCAACGCAGGCATGGCACCTCGTCATCACCCTGGGTTTCCTGTATCCGATGTCTATGCGTGAGTGCCTTCAACGCGGTGAAGCTGACGCCAGTCATGTGGCTCCCCTGTGCGACATTCCTGTACGAGTGGTTCCATGCCCGCCGGGGGTTGGCATTCGGCATCCTCTGTGCCGGCGCCGCGGTCGGCGGCACCGTGTTCCCGCTCATGGGCGAGGGCCTGCTCCACCGCATCGGGTACAAGGGTACGATGTACTCGCTGGGTGGGATGTTCGGGGGCGCGAACGCCGCATCGATGTTCTTCGTGAAGCGCCGTATCCCTCTCCCCTCACGCCGCACAGGCCGGGTCGCGCAGACGTTCTGGCCCAAGCTCGACTACGGCTTCCTGAAGCACCGGGCCGTGTACGTGATGGGGCTGTGGGTGCTACTATCCGCGATGGCGAGCTTCCTCCCGTCGCTGTGGATGACAACGTTCGCGGCCGACGTCGGGGCAATGAACGGCACCTCGCTCGTCGCGATCATGTATGCGTGCTCCGTCGTCGGGAACGTGGCCACCGGCTGGCTTGTCGACCGGTATCAGCCGCGCATTGTTGTGTTCTGCGCGTGCGTGTCTGCGGGCCTGGCGGCGTGGCTCCTCTGGGGCTTCGGCACTAGCGACGCGTGCCTCGTCGCCTTCTGCATCGTGTGGGGCTTCACCGCGCTCTGCTCCGCGAGCGCGTGGGGCCGCATGGTCGCCCACATCGGCAAGGACGACCACACGCTGCCCGGGCTCCTGACGAGTCTCATGATGATGCTCCGCGGCGTCGGCAACTTCGTCTCTGGGCCCCTGTCCACCGCCCTCCTAAGCCAGGGCGCGCTCAAGGGCGCCGTCGCAGCGTACCGCTCCAACTACGGCGCCATGCTCATGTTCACGGGCGTCGTCACCTTTGTCGGCGGCGTGCTCGGCGGCGGCTTCCCGACCGTCTGATCCGTGTGGAACTCTAACCTGCGCCCACCGTCGCGTGCGCCCAGCCTCAAACAAAACTGAAACCGGATGTCCCGGAACACGGTTTCAGCCAGGCCGCCGCGGCCTCTTGTGTGAAACTCTGTGTGTAAATGAACCTGTAGTCACGACCACGCCGTATGCACAATACCCGTTACATGTAGAAGTCTTACTATACAACACGCCGAGGCGGCCGGCACCTCGAGCTGCCTATCGGCACCGGAAGCGCTAGAACGTGATAGGACTCGATCCGAAGATTGTTGGGGATGGTAGTGTCCAGGGCCGCAGGGTCGGAGCAGCGCCAGGGTCCTGGGCCAGGGCAGGGCCGATCATGTTTGACGAAAAAAGCGAAAATGGGGTCCATGTCAGATCTCGTCTCGGCCAACGTCGTGTGGGCCAATCCCGGCCCGGCAGCCGGCAGTTTTGCGCCTCGGCGTCAACAAACAGTGTCGACAGTGACAGCCCGCCCAGGGCGCACTGACGGGTGACGGGCGGCGGTGACTGCGCTGGCCTGAGCGTGCGGGTCTAGGCGTAGATGGTCGCGCTGCGGTTCGCGGTCTTGCCGGCGGGCAGCGCGCCGTACTTGATGTGCTTGCTGGACTTGGGCTTGGGCGCGTCGGCGCCGGTGGAGCGGAGGATGTCGGCGAGCAGCGTGTCGATCTGCGCCTTGAGCTCGGCGACGTACGCGGGCTGCCCGCGGTGCTTGCGCCGGTTCACGGCCGCCGCAACGCGGAACGCGTAGTCGTCGATCTGACCGTCGACGACCTCCATCGCCTGCTGGCTCGTGTGCGTCGCGTCCGGGTCCGACGGGAACGGCCGCCAGCGGTCCTTCGGCAGGCGCCCCGCGTCCTCGCAGTCGGACAGGAAGGAGAGGTACTGCCCGAAGAGCTCGGCCGCCCAGAGCGCACGCAGCCGCGCCTCGGCGAGCCTTTGCTTGAGTGCCGTCAGGCGAGCGCCGAGCTGCGGCTCGAGCTTGGGCAGTTCGTCCAGCATGCGCCCAGCGTTGTGCAGCTCCTGGAAGATGGAGACGAGACGCTCGAACGCCGCACACAGGTCCTCCCGCGTACACACACGGCGCACGTCGTCGTCCTCCTCGTAGTGGATGAAGGCCGTGAAGAAGAGCTTGTTCCTTAGCAGCTTCTTGCCGGCCGGCACGTAGAGAATGCGCTGGTCCAGGCCGACCGCCTGCGGGGCACTCGCCGCGGGAGCGGGCTTGTGGACGAAGTCATGGCGGTACGGGTACGCCGGGTAGTCGGACCACTTGCGGCCGTTGAACAGTGGCATGGTGAAGGTGGAGTGAACGAGTGACTAGGGTGGGGAGAGTGATGTTGAGAACGCAAGAGGGTGCGTCGAGGCAATCGACAGAAGAAGCAGAGAGTCGTCTGCAATACCAAGAATCGTGGGGGAGCTTGGCGCGCACGGATTGTGCCTCGTGTGCCTTCCTGACGCAATATCTGCGGCCGACACGGCGCATACGTTGGGCGTTGCAGCAGGGCACCGGGCGAATCACAGTTTCATCAGGCATCGTAGTGAACCTTAGTGAGCAGCAGCCTTGCAACCGGCACGGCGCCGTCGAGAGCCGTACACGAGCCGCCGAGAACGCCGCTGAATGTGGAGCGATGCTGCGGCGGAGCTGACAGCCGAGGCCATGCGCGTATCATCTATCGCGCGCAGCATCAATGGCGCGAGATAGCCCATGCTACAGTCCTCCAGAAGAAGAAGACGGAATTCATATCCGACGCCACACCCTGGGCACACAAGGGACCTCCACCAGGGATCTGGTATGGACACCGCCTTCCTCGCCGGCTTGGAACGACTTTCGACGAGGTCCACCCACACGTGACCCAGGGTCACGTGACTCCGGTCCTCATTCAGTCCCTCCGTCACGCTCCCGTGCCCTCCTTGTGGGTCCGCTCCTGTGGTCATGATGATGCACCATTCCTGCCGTCGCTAACTTTGCCGCCCAACGCCTACGTCACTTGCAGCGACCGCAGCAGGTCTCGTCTCCCTCATCACTTCACTCAGCCGACGCCATGCCGACCTTGACAGACGACGGAACGGGCCTCACCGGTACCTTTCCCCAACGTCTGCGCGACGTCGCGCGGTTCGCCCGCCAGCAGCCTCCTGCCGACCAGGACGCGCTCATCAAGAAGCTGGAGGCTGGCTCACCGCAGGACCAGTACCTGGCAGGTTTAGCGGCCGTCGCAACGCAAAATAAGGCTTGGATCGCGAAGCATATCACGGACACGACGCCTGGTCTGCAGCATCTGGCCCTCCGTCACTCTCACCAGCTTGCCGACAACGTGATCGAAGATGCACTCGCCGGCGACCTCAGCAACTTCACAAGGAAGGCGATCATCCGCTGGGGTCTAGAGGGACGCACCCAACTGGCAGACAAACTCTTCCCCAGCACGAGGAAGACTTGGGGCGACCGTCTCGCAGTTCGAGTTCTTGCGCACTGCTCCTCGCAGCTTGTTGAGCAACACCTGCTCGAGCTACTGCCGTCTGCCTCCGCGACCTCTCTGTGGAAGCTGTTTGCGGTCAAGCACGCGGACGAACTGTTGCATGCCCTCCAGAAGAGTCTTGACGATGCGACCGCATTCGGCCTCCGGCCCATGACTTGGTGGCACAAGTTTGGAACCGCGATCGTCGCTCTTCTGAAGGTCCACCCATCGTACGCACCCCGCGTCCTTGACATGGTGGACAAGCACGAGCTCCAGAGCTTCCCCCGAGTGCTTGCCCCTCAGCTCACGACATTTTCTCGCCATGCTCCGTCTCGCATGCTCCAGTATCTGTGCAGGCAGAACTGGCTCTCCACGCACGGTGCTTCTCGTCACTTTATGCGCTACATTGCGCGTCCGGCGGTCGGCAAGCCAGCTCTCATAAAGTACGCCGAGACGTTTGTCGGCAAGGGCTATGACTACGAAGACCTGCTCACTGCTCTCCGGCCGCGTGACCGGGCTCCCATCTACGAGGCGATGAAGATCGATGGGCTGGAGTACCTGCGCTATCTGCCGCGCAAGGACCAGATCCATTTCGCAACCGCCATCGTGGAAAGACACAAGCGTGGACCGGTCAACCGCCTGGATGAGCTGACGGCTGTGTCCTACCTGTCGCCTTCCGAAGGTGCGCCGCCGCTTGAAGACTTCATGATGAGCCCTGACATGGTGGTAAGGCAGCATGCGCTTCGGTGCTACGTCGGAAACTCTGTTCGCTCTCGCTCGCCCGACGTCTGGAACGGAGCCCTGGAGAAACTCTCCACCCTCCTGCGCAACCAGCCTCAGCCGGTACGAGAGCCTGTGATCCAGACGATCTGCGCGGCCCCTCCACTGACGTGGACCACTGAGTCGCTATCGTCCTTGCTCCAGATAGCCCAGGACGCTCTCAACGCACCAGACCTGAACATGCGTGTATCCCCCTTCGTGGACTTCGCTCTGAGCACGATGCGGGATCGGCCGGAATTGGAGACGCCTTGTTTCGAGCTCCTTCATACAATCGACAAGGTGACGCCCGTCTGCCCGCATGAGAACGTGCGCCATGGGCAGGTTATCAAGGTGTTGAAGGCGCTGGAGCCCAGCCTTATGGCCAGCATGAAGAGAAGGGATGCGTCACCGGTGTACCACATGGCCAAATGGATCGGCAAGCGTCTCAAGGTCATTCCGGAGCTTCAGCGAATGCTCTACAGCATCACCAACTGGGCAGACGTCGCAGACTACTATGTCGAGTTCAGCCTGGAGCTCTTGATTGACGTCGACAAGTCTTACGCCGTCAAGGCTGTGCAGGATGAGCCCTCGACTCTGGCATTCGAGTGTGTCGCGAATACCATCGCGAGATATCACCCGGAGCTGCTCGACCTTGGAAACCCGCCGAAGGGTCGCTGGCTGAAGTACACAGAGGGCTGGACCTTCTCGCGCAATGCGTCTCTCACCAAGCTCAGCAAGTACTGGTCCGAGGGCCAGGTGGCTGTCTATTTAGAGCAGCTCAAGCGCGACGTCGAGAGTGCCGACGGGAGGGACCGCGCCTTCCGTCTTCGCAAACTCCAGCACGTGCCGGGCGGTATCCGTGTTGCCAAGGAGTACACCCTCTACAGCAATGTCCGCACTGCCGAGGCGGCGCTCAGCGTGCTCGCGAGTGACCCGAAGGAGCTGCCGACGCTCCTCAGCTACGCATCGACCGACTCGGCCCGCGTCGCCATGTTCTGTGCCGGCCGCGCTGCGAAGCACGTGCCGACAACCTCCCTTCAGCCCATGCTGGTGGACGCCTTGAGCGGAGAGAAGACGAAGATCACAAGCAAGAAGGAGCTGGTGCGCCTTATCGCTCGACTGCTGCCCGTAGACACCGCCACCAAAATTCTGTCCGAAACGGCCAGTGCACCGAATGCGCACCGAGACGTCGTCACAGCAATTGTCGTGGCCAGCCTAGACTACCTGCTGTCTGATCCAGCCGGCCTGGCGATCGTCGAGGCTTTGGCATCCAAAAACAAGGAGACGTCCCTGGCGGTCGCCAAGCGCTCGCCTCTCCTCGTCAACGACCGTGCGCGGTACGCCAAGCTCGTTACCTCGCTCGCATCAGCGACCGATGAAGAGGTTGCGGCAGCCGTTCTCAGCAACGTTGGGGACTGGGCATCGTTCGACCCCAGTGCGTGGGCGATCCTGCAGAGCGCGATCACGGACATGGGGCGACGCAAGGTGTGGCAGTCTGCCGTGCAGTCGCTCACGGGGCATGCGAGCGACCCTGAGGGGCAGAAGGTTCTGTGCGCAGCGGTCTCTACTTTGTTGTCCACGCCGGAGAAGTCCGAGGACGATGCGGGAGAAGAGGCGGACCTCCCGGTTTTCCGGCGCGTGCAGACCATCATGCAACGCCTCGGGTCGCTGACCCGAGGCCTGCCATCGAAGTACAGCACCGCAACCCGCGCTGTCCTGGCTGTGGTCGACGACAGCGGAAGCAAGGACTACGAGGAGGAGTACTGCGACCTGCTCCTGTCGCTGTGGAAGATCGACAACGGCGTGCTTGACACTGCGATCGCCCGCCTCGAGGGACGCGCCATTCTCGCGCAGCGCATCGCCAACACGCTGCGCAACTGGCTGGAGCCTAGCATGACGCTTCCCATCGCGACCAAGCTGGCGAAGGGCGGGTACACTGGTGCCCTGTTCGCCGTCGCGCTGGCCGAAAGACACGGCCCCAAGAACCGCTGGGAGAAGGAGTGGAGGGACGTCGTGAAGACCCTGCGCGCGCACGAGAGCGCCGCGATCCGCAACCTCGCGCGGCACATCAAGGCCGTGCAGCATGACACGATGTAGCAAAGAGGTGCAGGTGATATCATGTAGACTACCAGTGTTGTACATAGATGTATAAGATTATAGAGGCTAGTTCTTGCAGCAGGCCGTCTTGCGGCAGTAGCACGAGGACTCGATGGGGACGTCGGCGACGGCGAGCGCGAGGGTGAGCTCGGGCTTGAGCATGTCCGCCTCTGCCTGGCGGCCGAGGCGCGTGAGGCACTCGTGGTACCCGTGGAGTGCCCAGACGTTGTTCGGATGCCTGGTGGCGCGCGGCAGGGTGGTGAGGAAGCCGAGGTCCTCTGCGTATGCGCGCGCGGCCTCCTCGACGTTGCCCTGCTCGAGCTGGAGGGCGGCATAAGCGTGGCGCGGGGGCTGCATGAATCCCCACGGCTCTGCGTAGACGAGGTTGTCGCAGCGGTTGATGCTGAGGCGGAGGAGGTCGAAGGCCTCGTCGAAGCGGCCGGCGCGGTAGCTCATCTCGCCCGCGAGCATGGCGTCGGCGACGTCGAAGATGTCGCTCCACGTGTTGGGAATCGCCTGGCGGGACGGCTTGACGCGCGCACGCGCGTCGCGGAACTCCTTCTGCTCGCGCTCAGCCTCCTGCGGCCGGTCCGTGAGCGCATACGCCAGCGCACGCCCGTAGTGCAGGAACGCGGTCGTGACGCAGTAGAACTCGCGGTCCTCGGGTAACGGCAGCGCGAGGATGTCCTCCCAGCGCCCGAAGCGCACCAGCACGTGCACGCGGAACGTGCAGAAGCCCTCCATCCAGTCGATCATGGGCGGGCTCTCGATGCGCAGGAACTCGTCCGTCAGCCACGCCTCCATCCGGTCCAGCGTCTTCATCGCCACCCCGAACTGCCCGTTGAACATGGCCGCGTAGATTGGGAACGTGTAGTCGTGCAGGATGTAGAACATGTAGAAGCTGTCGGCACCCGCGTGCGCCATGTACTTCTCGTCGGCCGCGATCGCCTCGAAGTTGCTGCTGATCATCGCGCGGTAGTCGCCGACGACAGCGTAGATGTGCCCGCTCATGTGCGTCAGGTGCCCCGAGTCGGGCACAAGCCCGCGCAGCGCGTCCGCCGGCACGAGCGCCAGCTCGGGCGTCGGCGACAGCTCCATCAAGTGGATATAGAAGTGCAGGATGCCCGGGTGGCGCATCGACTCGGGGCGCTTGAGCGCCCCGTCCAGCGCCTCCTTGACGCGCAGCGTCTGCGACACCTCGCGAGGCTCGCCTGTTGTCAGCTCCGACACGGTCAGGGGAGCTCACCCGTCTGCAGGTCCCACAGGTCCCACGCCGCGAGGCCCATAAGGCTGTCGGCGAAAACGGTCGTGACGTCGAGGTCGTCGCGGTGGCGCTCGAACACCTCGCCCATCCGGTCCGCGAACGCCTGGTTCCAGCGCGCAAACTCCTTCTCCGCACCCTCTTCGGCGCGGCTCGAGGGGAAGCGCGCCGCAATCGCCTCGCACAGCTCCTTCTCCAGCGGGTCCTGCGCCAGCTCAACCGCGCGCTTCGACGCCGCGTGGCACAGCGCCAGCGTCGCCCGCAGCTCCGCCTTGTCGAACAGCTCCCACGGCTTGTTGTAGTTCGGCCCCGAGGCGTACGCGACGCCCCAGTGTGCCATCGCAAAGTCCGGGTCGTAGTGCAGCGCGTACCGGTAGCACCGCACGGCCTCGTCGTGGTGGAAGCCGTACGTCCAGTTGAGCGCGCGCTGGAACCAGCGCTGCGCGTCGTCCGAGCTCGTGCGCACCTTCCACTCGTACGCGCCCAGGTCGTAGGGGTAGTCGGCGGGCGGAGGGAGAGACAGGTCGCCCGGCGCGGGCGAGGCATCGTTCGCAGAGGCCGTCATGGTGCGTGAGTGAGGGAGTGTGAGGAACGGAGAGGACGTGACAGCGAGGCAGAATAATAAGAAGGTTCGCTGGTTCGGAATACGGGAGGAGTGGTGCCCCGGAACGAGGCGGCGCGCGTGGGAGAGCTCGGAGCTGCCCGATGCCCACCGTCGCAGCCCCGTGCGTGAGGAATGTCTCGCCGGCTACAGCCATGCATGTGCCGGCGATGATGGCCGAACGAGCGGGGCGAGCGCGCCGTAAGATGCCCCAGACCGGCGGGCTGATTCAGCTTCAGTCAGTGGCCGCATCGGTTTGAGCTGGTTCGCTGGAACGAGAGCTTCGGCACACGTGGGGGCCACTGTTCAGGGTGCGATAATCCGCGATAATCCGAATCTGTTATCAGCTCGACTTAGCTTAGCCAACCGGTGAGACCCAGCGGGGTAGCTTTAATGACCTCGTGTGTGGCAACCAAGGGCACAGATTGATCTGTTCTTAGCAACTAGATTTGATCGAGCTTCACAGAGCATGGGAGCCGTCCTGTCCGCAAAGACGCACATCGTTTGCACAGCGCTGACAACGTCGCTGGTGACGCGCTCGCAGCGTATTCAGATTCGGCCTCTGCTCAGACTCAGTCTCCAACGTAGAATATGGCTCAAATACATTTGAGGATTCCGCCGAACTCCTGTATAGCTCTACCGCTTCATGGGGACCTTACCTTATGTTCGGCGTCGAGCAACGCCCGGTCGGCAAGGCCGTGGAGGGCACTGAGCAGCATCCGCCAATAATGCTAGGGTACCCCTCGTAATATTCCCTGTGGCTGCACTGCAGTAAGATGCGATCACCGCCGCACATTTGTCGCTATGACCATCGACTTCAACAAGGAAGAGTGAATAGACTGGTGGTGACCTGCGTGAATCATGAAGCTGGCTACAAGATGGGTGTCGCCCGTGGGAACGTTTGGAAGCAGCCGACCCGTCCCCCGATCTCGAGTTGTCGGTTTGGTACCCCTCATCGTCCCCTACAGTACAGTATGCACCGCGACTTAGCGGTGCCAGCTCCTGCCTCGTGGGTACACACTCGCCCCGAAGCACGAAATAGCTACAAGCCCGGGGGAGCGCGGCTCTAGAGCCCTGGCTGTTCCACGCGGGGTCTGCAGTGCGGCCTGGGTCTGTCCGTTGGCTCTTGGTTAGAGGTGTAGACGTGAAGAAGAGGGAGACGAAGATTGTTGGCCTCGGAGTTTGCAGATGAGGACGTTCGCAAGGCTGGCTGCGGCGCGTTGAGAGGAGGCTGCAACGGGGTGCCGTGGGAAACCATGGAATTGGCCGAGGGTGCCTCGGACGTTGAGCCCAGGTTTCTGGTAAGTGGCTGCGCTACCATGCCCGTACCGCTCATGCTCCCCGACCGCGGCGAGCTCGTGCCGGCCTCTGCTCCATTCTGCACCAAAGCCCCGGACCCCGGCCGCGACCGTCCCCCTAACCTCAGCATGCATGCTCGCTTGTGCGTCGGCTGCGTGTGCCGCACGTGCAGGCCACGGCCACCTCAGGGTCCAAAGCGGCACGAGGCGTCCGAATTCTGAGGATTTGCCAAGATCGTTCCGAATATCATCCAGAGCCCGGCCACCCCTTGCGGCTCGCGACTCGCGTCACGGCCCGCGGAGCAGAGTGGCGGCGCGCTGCCGCATCGGCGTCTGCGCATGTGACGCGGTGTCTGGGCGCCGGTGACTGCCCCCCGGGGACTGCTTTGCGACCTGCCGCGGCACAGGCGGCAGTGGCAAGGTCAAGGTTCGGCGTCTGGCTGTCGCAGCCTTTCACACACGGGTGCGTTCGCGTGGGCACAGTTGCACATACGTGAGCGCCAGAGAAGGTTGAGAGTGCAGGCCACGGTGTCTGTGGACACTCGGCGACTGACGTCGGCGCGAGGGTTGTCTCAGCCTTCGGTGCGAGCATCGTCGCTCCGATTGCCGACTCGGCGAGTGGGCCGGCACATGCGCGCTCGTTACGGCGCTCGTGAACCTACCTTGTTACGCACTGCACCCACGGGCCCGGAGACTCATCTCGAGGCACGGGTTGGCAAGGCCGGTGGCCGCCGGATCTATCATAGCGTCTCCATGGCCTGGCGAAGCGATCAAGATGCCGAGCCCTCCTCGGCGCTCACAAGCATTACCGACCCGCCGCGGAGCATGAAACGTGCGCGCCGGTTAGTAACGCTGCAGGAATGCCAACGACCATGCGGACGTCGGCGCGGCGTTTGCTGTATGGTACACGATTGCATATGCGCAGGGCCTACGGCGACTGACTGGGTGAGCAGTACAGATTGAAATTACAGCGAAAATGAAATGGAGGAAGGCTAAGGGTATTGTATTACGTAAACGCGATGTTTGGTAGTGGGTGCCGTGTTGCCGTGTGGGCGGATGTGGCGGGTGGAGGGAATTCGTCGAGTTCGGCCTCGATTTCTTCCTAATTTTGTCAACTCGCCTACGGGTGACGCTGGAAGTAGAGCGCGAGGTAGAGCATAATCCTGTAGAGAACAATGATGGCGACAAGGATTCCGGCGTAGCCTCCGACGGGAATGCCGCCGAACTCGAGGTAGTCGATGACGTCCTGACCAGAGACGCGGCACTGGCCGTAGAGCTCGATCGTCTTGGCGCTGGCGGGGTACACGCAGTTGCACTCTCCGGTAGGGAGGAACGCCGAGTTGCACTTGAAGACCTCGCCGACCATGTCGTTTTTGACGAGGATGTCGAACGCGAACGTCTGGAAGTCCATGAAGTGGAACGAGTAGTACCAGAAGCGGGGCAGCGAGCGCGCCTTGATGAAGTAGCCCTGGACGCACATCCAGAAGCCGTTCATGAACGCGGTGAGGGCGAGCGCGGCAATGAAGATGGGGACAACGGCGGCGATGATCTGGGCCTGGGCCTCAGCGCAGAGCACGGCGAGGTACAGGAACGCGACGAAGCGCCAGAACGCGTTGCCGCCCGGGTGCAGGCCGATGGCCCAGTAGATGATGACCGAGAAGGCGAAGGCGCAGATGAACATGAAGGGGAGGGTGACGACGGTGTTGGACAGGACGAAGGGGAGCGGGCCGTAGAGGCCGTTCTTGCGCTCGCGGAGGAAGACGGACCGCTCCTCGAGGAACGCAGGAATACCGGCCACGGACATGAAGCCGAGGAACGCGACGGAGAAGAAGTGGACGGAGAGACGGTCGTTGATGATGGAGTCAGAGTCGCCGAGACGGATCCAGATCGTGGCGAGCAGAAGCGCCATACCCAGGTACATGCCGAAACGGACACCGTAGGCGAGGAGGTTGCGGGAGTAGTTGAGGAGGGTGCGCTCGGAGAGGATGATGGTCGCGTTGATATTGGCGCTCCACGGGCGCTTCTGCAGCGCGATAGGCTGGCCGAAGCTCTTGGGTTCCGGGAGCGGCCCCTCGACGTGCGCGGCGAGCAGGCGCTCGAGCGCCGTCGCCTTCTCCTCGTGCATGAAGTCGGTGCCGACGAGGTCGAGCAGGTGGTTCGCGGGGTTCATGTACTCGGGGATGGGGAAGCCGATGGCGTTGCAGCGCTCGCCGGCCTGCTGGAGCGTGCCAAGGAAGGCGGTGCGGCCCTGGGCGAGAATCATCATCTTGTCGAAGAGCGAAAGCGCCTCGATCGAGGGGGCGTGGATGGTGGCGATGACAATGATGCCCTCAGCCTCAGCGATACGCTTGATCGACGCCATGACCTCGCGCGCGGACGTCGAGTCGAGACCCGAGGTCGGCTCGTCGAGGAACAGGACACGGGGGAAGGTGACGAGGCCAGTGCCGACGGTGACACGTCGTCGCTGGCCACCCGAGATACCGCGCTGGATGGGCGTGCCGATCTTGAGGTCCGCGCACGACTGGAGACCGAGGTCCGTGATGATCTGGTCCACGCGGGTCTTGATCTCGCCCTTGGTCATGCCGCTCTGGCTCAGACGCGAGGCGTAGGTGATCGTCTCGCGCACGGTGAGGACACCGAGGTGCTGGTCGTCCTGCTCGACGTAGGACGAGACCTGCGCCATGGTGGCGGCCGACAGCGGCTGGTTGTTGAGGGTGATGGAGCCGCCCTCCATGTGCTTCTTGCGGAAGGACATGACATCGAGGAGGGTCGATTTACCGGCTCCGGAGGGACCGAGGATGGCGAGCATCTGCAAGTCAGCTGGGAGTCCGGCCGAGAGAAAGCGGGTTACTCACCTGGCCCTGCTTGACAGTGACCGAAACGTTGTCAACGAGACGCTTGGTTCCGTGCTTGTTCTTGACCTCGTAGGTGAGGTTCGAGAAGGTGATCGAGGATCCGCCCTCGGTGAGGGAGGGCGAGGGCATGCCGCTGAGCTGGACGAACTGCCCAGATTCTTGGGAGGTCATGGTGGTAGTGGAGTGTTTGGGTGGGGAGTTGGGATGGGGGCGGCAAGAAGCAGACCGTGCAGCATCTTTATAGGATCGCAGCGGCGAGCGGTGCGATGCGCGCAGGCGCAAACAGGCGCAAGCAGGCGCAGATTCTGCGGCGAGAGCGAGGGAGTAAGCAAGGGTGAATCGGTATGAGTGCACGGTGTCTGAAGATCACGGCGTCTGACCGCCGGCCCAGGGACGGGCTTTGCTGGGTTGAGTGAGATCGGATCGCCAGCTATCTCTCATGTTCGGCTGCACGCACCCGGCATGGGGCCGCTGGGCGCTGGGCGCTGGGCGCTGGGCTCTGGGCTCTGGGCTCTGGGCTGGGCACTGAGCGGGGCGGGCATCGGGGTAGGGCTAAAACTTGCACGGCACGGCCGGAGGGGATACCGTTACTCTTACTGCAGATAGAGTTGGAGCCCAGGTCGAAACAGAGCCTTGCCCAGGGTCGCAGGGTCCTTTCTGGGCGAGGCACGGCTCTGCCTGGGCATCCTTGGGCCGCCTGCTTGTGGTCGGTGACTGGCGCGCCACGTGGCACACCGCCGGCGTCTGCATTAGGCGCCATTAGCTCAGCCTAATTCACCGATTATCATGGCCAAGTCGGCCTTTGCTCTCCTATAGCAGCACGGCGTCTGCTGCACCCAGGGTGCATTCCGAACCCCCGCCATGCATTCCGAACCATCTGCGCTGCGCACCCCCCTGCACTCGCCGCACTCCGAGTGCCGCTCCACGCTTAATAATGCTCTTAGTCAGATCATATTGTTCTCTCCGAGACTCAAACACCACTACTGAGCCCACGACGAGCGCGGACCACAATCTTCCGCCCCAGCCCGTGCAGAATGCCCGTGGGCAGAGCACTGCTCGGGCGGTGCGCGGAGCGTGCCGTGCATGGGAGCAGAAGAAGCATGTGCTCAGGCCCCAGTCTGGCCGTCCTGGTGCCTCGTACCTGTGCCTCGTCTTCCGTCAACGGGCAGGCAAACCTGGCTTAACCTGACCAAACCTGGAGGGGCGGTCTGGCTGAGACGATTCAGTCGCGAGCGGGTCTTTGTCGGCTGGTCCATGCATGTTTGTGCATGTGGCGGGCGGCAGCTGTGCCATCCGAAAGACCCGGGTCTTTGAGCGCCCAGAGCGGCGAGCGCGCGAGCGCCTTCGCCTTCGCCTTCGGTGCGCCCGCCTCAGTGTGCGTAGGGCTTCTAGGCTGTGACCTGTTCCTCTCCTCGTTCCTTTCGATCCTCTTCACATTCTCGGGGCATTCACTCACGCTGGCTCGCTCGGGGCCGGACCTGGCGGGCCTAGCGGCCCGGGCGCCCAGTGCGGCTGGGCACTGGAAGCGGTGACAATGGCCCACCGCGAACCTTGTTTCTGCGGACCTCATTCAGACGCACTGGCGCAAGCACCGCTGGCCCGTCGGGCCGCGCAGAGCCTCTTCTTCTATTTACGACGATCCCGCCGCGCGCGCCGGGCAAGCGCCCCGGCGTCTGCGGTGCGGGCATGCGGGCGCGCACCGCCGCCAGGCAGGCAAGGTACACACTAGGAAGCAGCGAAGGCGCCGAAGCTCGTGGAAGCCAAGACAGCGGAGGCACCGCATACATAAAAGGCAAGCTGGCCCGCACCCATCGCATGAAGCAGCTGCTCCAGTGCAAGCTGCTGTGACTGGCTGAGACGGGCTGTGGGACGCGGCAACCCCGCCATGCCCGCTTCCCCTGCTGTCGCTGCTCTGCCGAGGCAGACTGTCCCTGCGGCGGCCTGTCGGTAGACGGTCGCTTGCTGCTGAGTCCTGGCTGCGTGAGAGCCTCCTTTCCTTTCGCCGGCGCTGCCCATTGTCGCTGCCCAAGGCGGAGTTACGGTGCGGCGCTTGCCTACATGACAAGCTGCATTCGAGGATGCACGACGCTGCGCTATGTGACAACTGCCAGTGGGTCAATTGCAGGATCCGGCGGCGACAGCACCGAGTCTGAGGCCCCGGACGAAAATAAACGACATGTACGAAACCTACGGCATGCTCGCCTGAGCGCTCCTGGGGGTGGATATCGCACACCCGCCACGCCGGTCCGAGAGCACGCGCCCAGCCTATGGCCCCGGGTCGCATCCAGGGCCGCGCCCGGAGCGTTACAGGCTGCCGTAGCGCTGCCCCGCGCTCGAGCCATACAAGCGCCGCAAGTCATGCGCACGATGCACTGGTGCACTGGACGCGGACAGCTTGCTCTGCCCTGCCCATCCATGGGCTCCGAACAGGCGCCCACTCCAGCATGGTTAAGGTTGTGTGTGACCTGGGCAAGCGCTAATGAGCAATTGTACTTATGCTTGCGGCGCTGCAGGCACTGGCCTGGGGCTCGGGTCAGCTGGACCGGGCCGTCGCGTCGGAAAGGCGCCGCGGTCCTGTTTCTGCAATATCGCAGACGTCGCACGCCGGAATGCCCTCCCACGCCCGGCGTCGTCGTTATCTCGCCCGATTACCCGATCGCCCCTCCGGCAGTGCGCACACGACTGCGCTCACGCACCGATCACCAGAGTACGCGCGCAAGTGTGCGCTCCAGTGTGCATTGCTTGCATCGCGCACACTAGCTACTTGAGTGGGTTCAGTGGGCGGGTGGGGGGAAAGCCAGGCCGAGCGGGGCCCAGCGCCCCCCGTCTAGTCTATGTGAGGGGAGGAAACGAGCGGCGTGCCAGCTAGGCATCACGATCTACATGTGTCTGCTATAACGGGATATAGTCCATAATATAATATAGTGCTGAAGCGGGAACTGAACAACGGGGTGGGAGGGGTGCTTGTTCGCTTGCAAAGGGGAGCGGCGGGGCGGGGGGCCTGCGGTAGTCTAAGGTGAAAAGGGGGCAGGGGCGCACTCCGCGCTGGGTCGAATCAGTGTCCTAGGAGAGCGTTTAGGCGAAGAAGGGGAGGACGACGAGGGCAACGGCGACCCACGACGCGGCGAGCGGCGACGCGGCGCTCTCGGCCTTGTCAGCGTCGGCGCCGGTGCCAGCCTTGGTCGAGTCCTTGTCCTCCTTGTCGGCGGTGGAGGAGGTGCCGGTCGCCTTGGCGTCCGGGGTGGCCTTGGAGGCGGAGCCGGTCGCCTTGGCGTCGGTGGCGGTGGTTGAGTTGGCGGCGGCGTTGGCGTACGCGGCCTTGATGACGTCGGCGCCCTTCTCGGCGACACCGTACGTCGGGCCCATGGTGTGCGCCGAGACCTGGATCGGGACGACGGACGAGTCGATGACGCGCACGTTCTTGGTGCCGTACACGAGCAGGTTGGTGTCGACGACACCGCCCTTGTCCTGCGGCAGCATGGGGCAGGTGCCGATCGGGTGGTACTCGGAGCCGCAGTTCTGGCGCATCCACGCGCCGAGGTCCTCGTTGTTGAGGCCGGGCGAGAGCTCGTCGGTCAGGACGTCGCCGAACGGCGCAGTGTTGGCCATCTTGCGCACAAACTCGATACCGGCCTGGAGCAACTTGGAGTCCGTGTCGACGCCGAGGTAGTTGGGGTTGATCTTGGGCATGTCCCACGGGTTGGCCGACGAGACGAAGACGGAGCCACGCGACCACGGGTGCTGGACCGCGGCCTCGAACTTGATCGACGACACCTCAGAGCCCCAGATGTTCATGATGCACTCGAGCTGCGTCTTCTCCTGCAGCCAGCCCTGCATGATCTCGTACTGTGCCTTGTAGCCGGCCTTGACAGACTCGGGGAGCTCGCCGTGCGCGTTCAGGACATCGTCGATGTTGACCTCGATGGTGGCGCCAGCGTCGGCGAGAGTCAGGTACGAAGTGGCCTCGTTGATGTAGGTGAGCTTGCCCTTCTTGGTCTCCTGCCAGATGGCGAGCTCCTGCTCCTGCATCTCCTGGCTCATGCAGAGCGGGTTCCAGGTCTCGGTGCCCTCGACGGCGTTGTACTCAACAAGGACCATGACGTGGTCCTGGAAGTTGTAGCCGACGGGGAGGTCGACCTTGGTCGTGATGCCGAGGGGCTCGAGGACGGACTTGGGGCCAATACCGGAGAGCTGGAGGACCTTGGGGGAGCCAACGGCACCGGCAGTGACGATGACCTCCTTCTTGGCCTTGACCGAGGTGGGGGCCTCGTTCATGGCGGAGGCGAACTCGACGCCGGTGGCGACGAGCGAGTCGGTGGCGGCCTCATCGAAGATGAGCTTGGTGACGTGCTGGCCGGTCAGGAGCACGAGGTTCTGCTTGTCCTCGCCGATGTACTTGTTGCGGGGGCACGAGCGGGTGCCGGCCTCCGAGTCGAGGGTGGAGGGGATGATGGCCGCGCCGTGGTTGTCGCCGCCAGCGAGGTCGATCGCCTTGAGGCCGAGGGCCTCGAAGGTGGGGATCCAGTTGGCAGTGACGCCGTAGATGTAGTCGGACCATCCGACCTTGAGCGGGCCGTCGTGGCCGTGCGCGTTGTCGTCGTTGACGATGTGGAACTGCTCCTGGTTCTCGGCCTTGGGCGGGACAATGTTCTCGGCCTTCTTGATGTAGTTGTTCAGGTCGTCCCAGTTCCAGCTCTCGCCGCCGTTGAGGTCGGCCCACGCGTTGAAGTCACGCGCGTCGGGGCGAGTCCAGAACATGCCGTTCACGGCGGAACCACCACCCAGGCCACGGCCGAGCGGGAAGTTCTTCATGCCAGCCTCGCCCTCGAGACCGCACTGAGCGGTCGTCGTGTAGTTCCAACCGTAGTCGGAGCCGTACGCGATACCGCGCATGTACGAGAAACCTGTCGGGGGTATCAGCAACACACAACAATCGGGCACGCAGGGGTGGGTGCGGACCTTCGCGGACCCGGACGGCCCGAGCGACCGGACAGTCGGAGAGGATTGGGTCAATCATCGTGCCCATCACACAGAGCAGCGCGCGTGGCCACAAGTGGCACTACTGTGTCACACCCGACTGCGGATCCACTAAGGCTCAAAATGTCCGAAACTTACCGGGCACATCGTGCTGAAGCTGGACGTCCGATCCGTCCTTACCGGCCTCAACGACGAGGACAGTGGTGTCGTCGAGCTCAGCAAGACGAGCGGCGACAACGAGACCGGCGAGACCACCACCGACAATGACAAAGTCGAATTCCTTGTCCTTGACGTCGGCTACGTTGGCCGTAGCCGCGCGTTCGAAAATGCTTCCTGCCGGATAAGCGAGGGCGGCAGGAGCGACTGCTGAAAGAACAGTGAGCACGGATGTGAGCGCGCTTCTCATGTGTGATAGATGTAGGGGTGGGGGAAAGTGAGGGATGAGAAATGTGAGTCGTCTTGTGCTGAGTGTCAGTCAGCGGCGTATATATCTCCCAGCCGCAGAAAGGGAACAATGCGCATCGAGTGTGGAGACCAGGGTCGGACCGGGGCTCGTGTGCGCCAATGCATCACATTGCTGTGCTGGATCTTGATTCTGAGCCCCGAGAGCGGGTACGAGCGGCAGTTGCTGCGGCACGGATCACAGTTGGTCCAGCCTGGCCAACCCAAAGAGTGCGGGAGGGCGACAACGCGAGAGGGACGGGGGAGCAGATTGTGACATCGGAAAGGGTTGAGCACATCTTTGTAGGTCCCAGGTGTCCAAGCGCACAAGGTACGGGTGTTCATGGAATCATAGCGGCAAGGCGGTGTCGAGGGCTGGCGTGGCTTGCCAACCGCCGCTCGAGCGAGGGACTGTCCATGACAGGCTCAGGCGGTGGACGCGAGGCTGCGAAGGGAAGCCGAGGGGGTGGCTTGGTCGCGCGTCGCGCGCGTCGCGGGCTGCGGCGCGTCTGGACATGCAGAGAAGGTGGGGTGGTAAGACACCGTAAGGACATGCAAGCACCCCGGAGAGAGTACAAGGGTGAGGCTGGCGACGATCCAGGTGATGGCTGCATGCACCCAACGAAACCATGAGACGAGCAAAAACCATCAATCAGTCCGCCAACGCCACAGGGTGCATGGCTGTGGGCGTCCTGTCGAGCTGACGGCGTTTCACGTCCAGACCACCCGCCCACTTGGCCGAATTGGCCGAGCTCCCTCGCTCTGAAGTCCCCATCTAGGCGCCGCTACACGGTGAGCCAAACAGCTCAGCTCAGTATCCGAACATGAGCTGAGCTCGCCCCGATCTCTCTCCGAATCCTCCGTCCCGGACATGAGCTCGGACTCTCGTCAATGTCAGTTGACCTGTGACCCCCAGTGTCCAATGGGAATGAGTGCATTGGATGGACATGGGTGGGTTGGTGAGGACCCGGGGGAACCTTCGAAGGACGAAGTAGAATCTGAGCAGACGGTGTAAATGACTGATCGAGTTTGTGCACTGCGACGATACGGTAAGACTCAGTTAGGTTATCTCGCCAAGTCAACACTACACTTACCC
Organism: Trichosporon sp. PB005A; assembly: GCA_023630055.1. Taxonomy (NCBI): domain Eukaryota; kingdom Fungi; phylum Basidiomycota; class Tremellomycetes; order Trichosporonales; family Trichosporonaceae; genus Trichosporon; species Trichosporon sp. PB005A. The sequence goes on from JAMALZ010000004.1 coordinate 493,322, forward strand.
CACCGCCCGCCAGGTGCTGTTGGAGGTCCTCGTGCGTGGACACTGAGGGGATGGGCAGGAGGAACATGCGGAGCGCGGTTGTTTAAAGTCAAGAGCCGGGCATTGGATGGCAACGGACAGACTCCGCAGGAGGCCAATGGGTATGTGCATCGTCCGAGAGTGCACACGACGCCGTGGGCAGGGATGACGACTGGATAGTTCAGTGTTTTACGTTGAGTTACGTCGCACCTGCTTGAAACGGCAGATCTGAAGCTCCGATTCTTGCCTTAACTCTCCCCGCTCCACACTCTCCACAGTCCGCTGCATTCCGCCGCCTCGGGGCAGGCCGCGCCTGCATGCACCATGCGTCCCTCGCGCAGAGCCAGTCGTCCTTGGGTCAGCGTGATCAACCTTGTCAGTGTTATGCTTGTCACTAGCGAACTCTGATAAGCGCCGGCCAGGGGAAGATGTTTCTGTTGCAACAGTCCATAGAATTAACGACTACGAAAAGACAGGCTTGATTACTTCTGAGCGATTACAAGGCTCGGCTAGACGGACACAGCCAAGGGCCGGCCATCTTGGACGCCGGGCCCGGGTACTTAACGGCCCTGGAGCGAGTTCTATCTGTCAGCTTGCTGCAGCACAAGACGGACTCACTAGATGCAGCAGCGGCCGGTGTGGCAGCCGCCGTAGTAGTGGTGCGAGCAGGAGTTACACCAGTTGCAGCGCTGGCCCTTCCACCACCACCACTTCCTCCAGAAGAAGCCGAAGAAGCGCTTCTCGTTGTCGCCCTCAGACTCGGCGAGGACGTCAGGGTCGTTGTAGAAGATCGTGGCGTCCGAGGTGTCCTGGGCCTTGCCGTCCCAGCCGTAGAAGGTGACCTTGTCGGCCTTGACGACGTCGTCGCGGATCTCGAGCTGGTGCTCCTTACGGGCGTCGGGCGCAGCAGAGGCCACGGCCGCCAGGGTGGCGAGGGCGACGAGGTTGAACTTCATTGTTGTGTTGTTGGGTGAACTCGAACTTGGTGCTAAGGTTGGGATTGACAGAGCTCCAACTCCCCTGCTTATATATCTTGTCAGAGCCCACAAAGAGCTCACTGCCGTTGGCAAGACGACGGGGACACCGCCCAAGAGGACGAGAGCTTTCTCAGTACACGGCCTTAGCAGCCCAGGGCTGCCGCTGGTCGTGGCCTGCCCCAGCTCGCTTCAGGAGACGGGAAGCCCACAACCGGTCTCCAGGTGGGCGATGTCGAGAGTTCGTGAGAGCTGATCGAGCGTTGTAACCTGTTGCTAGTGCCAGTCGCCGTTCTCGTCCCGAGCCAAGAAGAGGGAGCGCCGTCATGACCTCATAGACGGCATTGTCAAGACAACACTTGATCCTCAGTGATCGCGCCCCGCGAAGGCAGGCGCGCCTGATTGCCTTGACTCAGCGACGGGATCCCGTTCTCGATATCGCGGCCTCTTGGGGACTGACAGGTTCTCGCTTCTTGAATAGAACTACCAGATGGGGTACCAAGTTGTTCACGGCAGGGAGGTAGGCCGGCGTGGGGTGTCTGGCTCTTCGCCCTCGATTCCAAGAGACACCGCCCATGTCGCGAGGGACAGAGGGACAGAGTCGCGGCGCCAGGCGCACATGGCCATGGGCGTGGGTCCTTGGAGCCTGATCGCTCCTCAAAGATCAGGACTACCGCCTGTGATCTCGGGCAAAGCGAGAGGGTGCTGTAGGCTCTCTTGGCTCACCAGCGAAGGCACCGACCGATCGGTGTCGGAAGGTTTCGGCTGCCACAGGCAAGTTACCACACTCCATGTCCGTGACATCTGCTCGCTTCCGTTGACTCCCCTCTGGAATACGGGAGGGATTACGTCTCTGGGCAGGCTTTCGGTCGTCTCGGCCGCAACGGAGTTCAGTCAGCGCTCGAGTTACCGACGACGCCTGGCCCACCGCTCCGCTTCGGCTCCCTGTTATGCTGGTGACTGCCTGCTCGTGGCCTCAGGCCGGCAAACACGCCGGGTACTCCCAGTCCTCGTCATACCACCTGTTTGCCTCCGTGAGCTCCGTTGCCACCTGGCAAGCAAGAGGAACAGTCGCCACGGGGAAGGTGATCCTAGGCTGTTCTCTGGATAACAGATAAGATCAGGGGTATACGTGCCGTCAGGCCTGGGCAGGTACTGGGCGAAGCACCGAGGAATGCGGGTACGCAGGGCACCTCTGCGTTGGGAGGGTCTGGAAGCGATCAATTGGGTCAATTCGGCAGCACAAGTCTCGTGCACCGTCGCTGGGCGTCCCGTTCTTGAAACAGGTCATTTGATCTTATGCCTGGTTACGACACGAGAGCGAGACAGCGCCGCACGTGGGCGGGCGTGGAGACATCGGCGAAGCAGACTCCAGGTGCTCGTGACAGCACGAGAGCTGGAGTCTGAGCAGGGCCCGAGTCGGGGAACAGGCAGTGGCCCAAGTTTGAGTTCAGCTCAACGAAACATGCGCACAATTGTTTTACGTTTGCCCATTCAGCGCGAGAAGCCTTGGCCACGTTAGCCGTCTTAGCGGCTCCGATAGGTGCCCTCTCTCCACTGCCGACATCAGCGCCTTCCTCTTCCCGGACCGGATCTGGGCGGAGGGAGGCCGCAGGCCTGCGACGATGCCGTTGCCGCCGCAGTGATACAGGGCCAGATAAGGGCTCAATATGCATGTTCTCGCGGGACCATCAACCCTGGCGTCATGTCATGTCCATGGCAGGCGTGCGCTGGTGGCGAGGGCGGCGGCGGCCAAGACCTGCGTGCCCAGAGTCGACATGCAGAACGCAGGGCGGAGTGCATCTCGGCGACTTGGCCTCGGCTCGGTGGCCACGGAACGACGCAATCCCAGGATCCCAGGGTCGCGATTACCGATAGAATTGTTTGGGAAAGTTCCAACGTCCCGTTATCATAATAACCATAACGGACCCGTGATGACCTCACGCTACGGGCCCGGCATGCACCACCTGCAACGCTGCGGCCGAATGACGCCTGGGCTCTTGTTCTTGGCCGACGGGTAATCGGCCCACGCCCACGGGGCTCGCGAGATGCGACCCCGACACCGACATGCCATGACACAGATCATGCCGGCAGCCTTTGCCACCGGTCCCAACGCCCAGGCCACTCGCGCGAGGCTCGTGCTCCCACCGCATGCCAGAGGACGCCGATGACACAACTCAGACCCACACTTGAGACAAAGTTCAGACCATTGAGTCGGAGCACGCCAGTGCCGTCACCGTCTGGGTCCGAGACTCTGACCTGGGCGTCGCAGGTGCCCGAGGCGGCGCAAGGTCCTCCAACGCTGGCATACTGGGCCGCTCAAGATCTTGGCCGCCAGGCAGAGCTATGGGCGTGAGAGACAGCGCTGACGTACATCCTGGCCGCGAGATCGCCGTTCTTGCCCCGAATCGAGGCCCGCTCCTTGCTCCTCACAGTGCCCGAGAGCCGCCTTCCTCGGCGGGGCAAAGCGGTGCGCGCTGCCGACTGAATCAATGCGTTCTTGGCGACGACGAGCGCTGCTCCATGGATACGCGTGCTGCCTGCAATTCAACACCCCGCCCTCGTAAGCAAGCATGTCAGACCGGCGGCGGGGAGGCCATTCATGTTGGGGACGCTAGGTGGGCGAAGAGGTGGTGTCTGCCGGCGCTGTCAGACGGCCTACGTCACGCTGTCTCACAACGTCTTACAGCGTTTAGGCTCTCGAGCGAGCGAGAGTTAGCGCGCGCTTGTCACTTCTCGGCGCCCGCTAGCGGGTCCTGGCCCAGGCTCGTTTCTCGGCGCACAGGTCTGCTCGGTCGCTTCCGCCGAGCCTGCCCAGGCCAGCTGTGGGCTCGCATCGAGGTGACTGCTCCAGCGTTCCTCAGGCGTTCCAGTAAGTGCTTGACAACAAGGCAGCCCGTGTCCGGAGGCTCGAAAAACGCTCGAGTGCTGCGTCCAAGCAACATGAGCTAGAGCGCTCGGGCGACTCCAGCGAAGCTTGCTGTGTGTTCTGGAAGCGCAGCCCGAGCTTCCGGCCGAAGCTGCCTGGCGACCGCGGCCCACGCGCACCCCCGTGGGACTCCCACAAAGCTTGGGCAAAGCTTGCTCCGCTTTCTGGGCGTTCTGGAAGACGGGCGGGCGCTCTGCTTGACGACGGGACGCGGCGTGCATGGCCCCGTGACGTACGCGCGGGGCCCGGGCTGGGGGCGCAGAGAGCTTCCACTGCGCCTGCTTGACGACCGCACGCGCGATGCCGAACAGCTCCTAAGCTTCCACAGGCCGTGCCCGAGCTTGTCGCCCCACAGCCTGGCGGCCGCTCGCGCTCGCTCGCACTCGCACGGGCTCGCATAAGTGGAGAGTTCTCAGGCGCCCCCAGTCCGCGTAAGCGCGCGCCAGCGCCGAGATAGAGTTGCATGCTAACCGCTCCTGGTATACTACTTCTGACGCCTATGCATATCCTGCCCTTCGGGCCGCGGCGCGGCCACGTACGCTGCGCCGCGTACTCCACTCTGTGGAGCTACAGCCCGCCAGCGGGGCTTACTCTGTCGCGTCGTCGAACACGAACGCCGTCTTGCCAATCTTGTTCGCGGCAAACTGGGTGTAGTACTCTGGCGCGTCGTCCAGCTTGATCTTGTGCTGGATGAAGTTTCCGAAGAGCTCCTTGTTGTCCTCGATGACGCCGACAGCGCCCTTGAAGTACGTGGGGACCGAGCACTGGCCGAACTGGAAGCGGAGGTTCTTCTTGTAGAGCATGTAGGCGTGGGTCGTGAACTGCTCGCTGTGGACGCCGCAGCTGCTCACGACGCCGAAGGGGCGCACGAGTTCGATGGCGGTCGAGAGCGGGTCCGAGTGCCCGACGACCTCGAGCGCGACGTCGGCGCCCCGCCCGTCCGTCGCCTTCTCGAGCTCGGCCTTGAGCTCGTCGAGGGGCAGCGCGACCGCACCGTGCTCCCGCGCCTGCTGCAGGCGCGCCGGCGCCAGGTCCGTCGCATACACCTTGGCGAACATGCGCACGGCCGACGAGATCGCACACAGGCCCACGGGGCCGCAGCCCACCACGACGCACACACCCTCCTTCTTCCCCTCGACGTCCTTCACCAGGTCGCCCGAAGAGGCGCGCCCCTCGCCCTCCAGCATCAGGCGCTTGCCGCCGGCGGCGACGAAGTAGCCCGTCGGCAGGATGTCCGCGAGCAGCAGCGCCGTGGTCGACGGCACATTCGGGTGCGGGAAGACGAAGCCGTCCGCCTGCGGCACGCGGACGTATTCCGCCTGGCAGCCTTCGAGGCCCTGCCCGACACCGAACACGAGGCCCTCGGGGCAGCGAGACGTCTGGCCCTTCGAGCAGTAAAAGCAAGAGTCTGCAGTCAGCATCGTATCGGGGTCACATGGCAGGCAGTCATGGGAGCGCAAGGCTTGGTCGGGCGAGCGGCGAGGACGACGCAGAGAGCAAGAGAACGGTCCCGTCCAGATCTCAACGGCGCCACAGAGCCATTCCGGCAGGCTTTACTCTCAGAGCAACGCAGGCTCGCACGATCGATGAACTCAGGCCAGGAACAGCCCTGTCGCCACCGCAACATGGACCCGACAACATCGCACCGAATCTCAAAAGCCAGCTTCCATTCCATCCTCCCCTCAGCGATGATCGCATGACCAGAGCGTCACCACCTCCCTCCCTTACGAGAGGCATTCCCAGGGCAGCCGCGCGATTCCAGCAAGTGACGCCCAGGATCCCGCCCCGGCTCGGACATTCCTCCCCGGGCACCGGGCACTGGGACGAAGCGAGGCGCGTGCGCGCGAACAGTGCGCGTGCCTTCATCTGGTCACGCTGGCGTCTCAGAGACGCCGAGGCACGGCGAGCCGCACAGTTGCCACTCGCCTCTTCTGTTGCAGAAGGAATGGCGACGCTTTCGGGCGCTTCGGCCGCCAGACTGCCTTCCGCCGAGGCTAGGCGAGCCGAGGCGTGAGGTGGGAGACGGGAGGGAGGAGGAGCGGAGAGACGTGGAGCCCTGAAGGAGCAGATAAGACGACTCACCCTTGCCACAGTTGGTCGAGAACGGCACGACGACCTTGTCCCCGACCTTGAACTTGGTCACGTCCTTGCCGACCTGGATGACCTGGCCGACGACCTCGTGGCCGGTCGTCGAGCCGGGCTTGAGCGGGAGGTGGCCGCGGTAGAAGTGCAGGTCGGAGCCTGCTGTCAGCGTTTGCTCCTGCTGGGGGAGACGTCTGCATGTCTGCTGTGCCGCTGCTGCTCGCGAGCGGGCGGCCTGGGATGGCTACGAGGGGTGCGGGTTCGCGCACTTTCACCGACATGCCTCGGCGCAGCTGGGGCCCCGCGGTGGGCTGGTGGGTCCGGCTGTCTCCAGCCCGGCAACGTGGTGCGGAGATCGGGGCTGTCCGCTGGTTCCAACCCGCTCGGGCGTCTCCTGGCCGCACGCCGCATCCCGCATGCCGCATGCACGCCAGGTGCGCGGGGACTCCAGCGGGGCGCTTGACCTGCAGGGCGTCCAGCCCAGCGACCAAACAACGCTCGCTCGAGATGAGGACGAGGCAGCAACCTGAGGAGAGCAAGGGCGGCCCCGCACGCGCCAACCGACCCCCAGACGCAGCACTCACCACACAGGCCGGCCGTGATCGTCTTGAGGATGATGTCCGACTCGGCCTCGATCTTGGGCGTCGGGCGCTCGACGACCTCGACCTTGTGCGGCTCGACGAACGCGACCGCCTTCATCTTCTCGGGCATGGATCCGATCGTCATTCTGTCTGTTATTGGTGCTGTTGCTTGCTTGCGGTGGTGGGTGTGGGAGGGAAGGCACTGGCGCCCCCCCGCCGGCGACAACTTATAAGCTCGACGGCAAGCTCGACGCAAGCCCAGGATGCCCGACTAGCCCACCTGCCTACATAGAGCTACGCGGCGGGGCGAGTTTCCCGTTTCTTTGGGCTGCACTCGGCCCCCACTCCTCTTGCCTAGCTTGCGTCGGAATGTCCACGGGCCACGGCCTTGTCCGGTACCGCTCCGCCGGAGCTAGCGACCCTAGCCGGCCCAAGGCCAAGCTGCTTCCCCACCAGCTGGAACTGGAACCGTACCAGGAAATCATGTGACGACCACGACTACGCCGGCTTTCGGCACTCGGCCTGAACCCGTACCCGTCACCAATCCCCGCGCCCAGGCCATGCAGGCCAGCGACACGGCCGCCGGTGCTCACTTCGCTGCTATGCGCACTACGGCTCACGAACTCACGCGCTCACTGCGCTTATTGCGACCTTCCAACAACCGGCGCGGCATGCACGGCACGCACCGAAGGCGCGCCGGTCACGAAATCGCGATTGGCTAATAATGCATTTATCTTCTATCTACAAAGGTTCTGGAGCTTACACTCGGTGTTGGTAATCGATACTGGATACTCGTCGCACAGATGCGAGCGATGCGTGTTGATATAATGCGGAAGGGGAAGGGGAACGGTTCGGATTCGGTGGGTGGATGGGGGGTCGTTCGACGATTCGGTGATCGACGCCGGTGCGGACTCGCCTCGTACTCGTACTCGTGCGCGCGCACCTCACTCGCTCGGCGGACGCGGGGAACGGGACCGGGGCGATCCAGATCCTCGCGAACCACCGGGAGAACTTGGAGGACGTGGTGAGACCCGATCCCGGTGATCGAGCCCTGCGAAGGGTCAACACCTCAGCCAGCACACACGGAAAACCAAGACCAGAGAAATCAAGACGCACTCGCGAGTTCCTATTGTTCGTCCCCGCCGTCGTCGATCGCGCGGTAGTGCCCGAGAGACGACCGGCGCGTCTTCTTGCCGCCGCCGAGCATCTCTTGCACGCGCCCGAACAGTGAGTTGCCCATGCGCGCGGGCGACGGCGACGCAGACCGCGTGCTTGTCCGGCTGATCGGGAGGATGGACCCGGGCCGGCGGTGGCCGACAAGCGTCGACGTCTCCGACTCCGAGAAGCCGTCGTCCTCCGTCTCGGTCTCGGTGACGTCGACGACCTCGTCGCCGAACAGCTTGTCCATCTCCTCCAGAGGAACGCCGCGCGTCTCCGGGTACAGGAAGTAGACAAGGATGAACGACACCACACAGAAGAACGCGTGCATGATGTAGAGGCGCCATCCGATCAGCTCCTGGAACACCGGCGTCGTGACACCGACCCAGTAGTTCGAGAGCCAATTGGTCGCCGTCGACAGCGACACGCCCTTCGCGCGGAACGGCAGCGGCATGATCTCGGGAGGGTACAGCCATGGGATGGGGCCCCATGACATGCCGAACGCAAAGTTGTACACGACAACGCACACCACGACTGCGTTAGGTGTCATGGCTTGGTCAATGTAGATCCAGTAACCAGTGGCCGTCAGAGCGATAGCCATGGCAAGCGCACCGCACAGCAGGATCGGCCGGCGACCCGCCGCGTCAGTGAGCCACCAGGGCGGGATCGACGACGCCACGTAGAACAGCGAGTTGATACCTGTCATGAGGATGGCATCACGACCAATCCAGCCCGCCTCTGCCAGTCAGCTGAGAACGCCACATTCTGCACTCACGTTCGAACACCTGCAGAAGGCCCGTCAGTCATCTGTTTCAAGTAAACATTCCACAAGGATTAACGTACGAGAGCTGCTTGTCAGTTGCTGATAACTCTGAGACGTGAACAACTTACGAGCATAGTAGGAGATGACGTTGATGCCGTTCAGCTGCGCGAACAGCTGACTGCTCATGGCGATGAGTACACGGGAACGGTACCGTGTCCAGAGAGCCTTGTACGAGCGGTCTCCAACGGCGCGCTGGGGTTAGCTATCATGCGGGCTCACCGAGCTGGAGCGTCGACTCACGTCAGCAACGACACCTTCCCTGATCTCATTGTACTCGGACTGCACTTTCGGGTCGTCGATATCGCGGCCCTGGAAGTCGGAGATGACCTGCAGGCCTGCGACGTCCTGGTCAGTGTCGATGAGGTAACGCGGCGACTCGGGGCAGACAAAGCTTCCGAGGCCGAGAATGACGCCGCCGAGAACCTGGATCGAGAGCGGCAGCCTCCAGCTCCAGTCCGACTGGATGTACGAGCAGGCATAGTCGATCCACTGGCGATGTCAGCGTGGACCGAGGAAGGACAGGAAAACTCACGACAGACGAAGAGTAGCCCACGATGTTGCCGGTGAACTCGAGAGCACCCAGGAATCCACGCTGCTCCGTCAGCTGCTGCGTACACGAAGTCAAGAACAACTCACATGATCGGCGGGCGAGATTTCAGCCTGGTAGATAGGCACAATCATGCTGAGCATGCCTACACCGCAGCCACTGATGAAGCGCCCGATAACCATGGTCGTATACCCGGAACAGTAGGTCTGGAACACGCCTCCGATAGAGAACAGCGTTGCGCCGATGCGCATCGTCATGCGGCGACCGTACTTGTCGGCGAGGTAGGCAGCACAAAGCGAGGTGACTGTGGTCGTCAGGCGCGTTTTCACGGCGAGCCCTCGGCTACTCACTGAACGCGCCAATCTCCAGGATAGCGACCATGTTACCGATCTCGCCGGCCGTGGGCTGGTTGACTGCGGGTCAGCGCGTTATCGGCGGGTGCAGACTCACAAAAGGCCTTGAAGAAGGGGCCGGTGATAACGCCTGGGTCGTCAGCGGGGGATGCTAGCGGCAAATTGACTCACCGGACATGACTCTGTAAAAGGACGGCGGTTAGTATCCAGCACACGGCGGCGCACTCGTTCACGTACCCTTGGTCATATCTATAAAAGTCAGCTTAAAAGAGAGGGGGCACGCACCCGAAGAGCCAGACACCTATGCTGAGAAAGACCGAGACCGAGTAGAGCAGGCTATGCCCGCGGAGGCCGGTAGCGTTCACTCCCGTCGCGGCTGGCATGTCGACGTGGACGGAAGGGGATGAAGTGAGGGAAACAGTTTGCTGGCGGGCTGTGGTTGCTTGCTAATGGTACAGTTTGCCACTGACATTCAGTGGGTGATGCAAGGAGTGATGGGATGCGATGTTTAAGGATGTGTGGATGGAGAGGAGTCAAGAGGCAAGCACAGAAGGTGTGACTGCGTGATCGTGCATATCGTGTGGGTGAGCCGGTAGAGGAGCACGAGCGGGGTGGTGAATTCCCCACCCCCGCATTTCGTCGCAGCCCTAATCACCCTAATCGCCCCTCACGACCCTGCCTCCCTTCATCTTATCCTATCTAAGTGCCCAGATGACCGTCCTACGTGACACACATGCGACCGTGACAGTGTCATGCTCTCACTAGCAGCAAGCAAAGCCCCTTGCGCACGCCCGCCCATGCATGCGACCACCCCGACCCCGACATGCGACATGCCCGACAATGCGCTGCTCGGCTGTGCGCGCGCTGAACCGCCACCATGCACGGCAACCCCCGCCCGCCCGCGCGACCACGACCACGCAACATCCACTGTATACATAAAGGAAACGCGCAAGTGCCCATCTGGTATCTATACAAATCGTAAAAGCGGTACTCGAGTGCCCAAAGGTATCGTATTAGCAGGCACACCCCGACGCCTGGGGAGGCTCCTCGGCGGGCGCGGAGACATCGATCTCTGTTGCCGTCAGTTCTCGGCGACAACTCTGCGAACTCACTTTGGTTGGCAGCAGTTCCCGCCTCGACGTTGCCGCCGGGGAGAGCCATCGCGATCTTCTTGAACAGCGCCTTGACGTTGTGTCCGGCCTTGGCACTGGTCTCGATGCTCATGACGCCCAGCTCCTTTGCACGCTTGTCGAGGTCTTCCGGGGTCACCTGGCGCTTGTCGTTCAGGTCCGTCTTGTTGCCGACCAGCACGATGATAACGTCGTCTCCACGCTCGTTGCGGACATCGTCGACCCACTTGGTCGTGTTGAGGAAAGAGTTGCGGTCTGTTACAGTCAGCTATCGACTCGGCGTTGAAAGCTCACTCGTGATGTCGTACACGATCACAGCAACGGACGAGTCTCGAATGTAGGAAGGGATGAGGGAGCGGAAACGTTCCTGTTGTCAGCTTATGGCGCCAGGGGGACAGCGGACTCACTTGGCTGCATGTCACACGCAAGGTCAGCGTCAGTATGTACACAGACAGATCGCTCTGTACCTACCCTGCCGTGTCCCAGAGCTGCAGGCGTACTGTCCTGTCCTCGAGGTACATGGTCTTGGAGAGGAAGTCGATGCCTGCTGTCAGCGCTGGGGCGTGCGTGCGCGCGCACCGATGGTGGCCTGGTACGTGTTGTCGAAGGTGTCATACATCTGGGGTCAGTCCGGACGGCCGGGCAAGCTCACGAAGCGGGTGATGAGACTCGTCTTGCCGACGCTCTGCTCTCCGAGGAAGACGAGCTTGAACTTCTTGAGCGGGGACGAGGCGGGGAACTCGCTGCCGCCGGCGTTCGTCGGCGTCGCGGGGGCGGACATGGTGCTGGTGGGGAGGGGGGAAGGCGAGCGATGCGTGCAGGTGGAGAAATCTTGTGCGAGCGAAGGCGAGCTCGAGACAGCCAGGTGGCAACGCGGCCACGTACGTCGCCCTAGGCCCTAAAGGGGCGGCCCACGGCGCAAATCGCTGTTTGGTTCCGCTAATCGCCCATTAGCATGGCCCTGCATCGCTATTTTCGTTGCGGCCGGCGGCGCGCGGGCGGGCGCGCGCTTGATTCGGCCACTGGGATCCGGACTCCGCGGCGCGCGTGCATAGGTGCATACCGCAGGTGTGCGGCGCCCAGTGGCTGCTGAATGGGGGCTCGTGCACGGCGCCGCCGTCTTCCGTCCTTCCTTCATAGCAACTGCGACGCCGAGTGCGCAATTCATGCTCACAGTGAATGCCTCTGAGTCACCGTATCATCAGGAAGAGAGCCGGGAGTCGGATGGACGAACGCAGGGCGCCACGGTGGGTCTGTCGAAGGGGGGCCATCTGCGCAGCCGCGTCCTCAGACACTGTCATCTTGGCGCTCCATATAAGAGTCGTCGAGGACCCAAGCCCGTAGACACAACTGGCTCTCTTTCTAGCTCCTCCGTCTTCCATCAGCACGCATGCGAGCAGCGTGAGAGGGCCCTCGGCCGAACCTGAAACGGCGGGAGCGCTCTCGCTCGGCAAATCCGCAGACAGTGGCCGTTCCTCGAACGCGTCGCGTTGTGAAACCGGGCCGCCGGTCGTTCGCCGTCCAAAGGCTCGCCATATTGCCATGCGAGGAGCTCTCTGTCCACAGGGCTGGAGTGCTGCTGGAATCGGGGCCGGGATCAGGTGTCCATCAGCTGCTCGTCAGGCCGTCAGGTGTCCAGAGCTGTTGGCGGGTCGCTTGATCGCCGCACCCGGCCTCTCTGATTATCTGATCGCGGCGTCGCGCCCCGATCACACGAATTACACGAGTACACGATGGGGAGCTCCACGGCCCCAAGACGTGACGGCCGTGACGCGATGGTCGGATGAGCATGGGCACGCGAGCGCGCGCGAGGTCTGCAGACCTCGCACTAGCACCAGCTCGGCGGCTGCGCAGCGATCAGACGAGTCACGCCTAGCTGACACCTGGCGTGCATCGTAGCGCGCTCCACCTGCATTGACAGCGCCTGCCCCAGCTGCTATGCTGCTGCCAGAGCGCCCGTGATCGCGAGCGCGTGAGCGTCACAAGCATAACGCCAGACATCGGCGTCTTGCCAGGCTCGGCAACCAGCGGCCACAGGCGGGGGCTCGGTTATGTCCGCTTTGCGTGACCGGGTATCCGGTGCATCGGATTGTGACCATCGACCATCCACCCGGCACCGCGGCATGATCACGCTCCTGCGCCCCCGCGCTCACGTCTTCAGGCCTCCCCGCTTTCTCTCGGCCAGTGTCGCGCACGTGCGGCACGCCTCGAGCTCGACGCGCGAGGCCTGCGGCGGCGACCTGCGCTACGAGGCGCGCGGCGGCGCGCGCCTCTTCACCTTGAACCGGCCGCGGCAGCTGAACGCGATCAGCGGGGACATGTTCCACTCTCTGATCGAGACGATAGAGGTGAGCTTCTACCCGGGCGTGCACAGCTTCGGTGCTGACGGCAGGGCTGGGCGCAGGACGCCTCTGTGTCGGTCGTGCTGGGCCAGGGCGCGGGGCGGGCGTTCGCTTCGGGCGGGGACATCAAGTCTGTCGTGCACCTGATCTCGTCGGCGCGCGAGTCGGACCGGCGGAAGGGCGAGAGCTTCCTGTGCGCGTCGCTGTGCGCGAACTGGGCCGCGGCGCACCTGCGCGTGCCGTACGTCGCGTTCATGGACGGCATCACGAGTGAGTCCCCCTCCGGGCGGCGCTGACAGCTGTGGGCGGCGGCGCGGGCCTGAGCCTCCCCGCCGACATCCGCGTCGCGACGCCGCGCACCCAGTTCGCCATGCCCGAGTGCCGCATCGGGTACTGCCCCGACGTGGCGAGCAGCTACTGGCTGACGCAGCTGGACGGGGGCATCGGCGCGTGGCTGGCGGTCACGTCTGCGGACGTGTTCGGGCGCATGGCGTACGAGCTCGGCATATGCACACACTACGTGCCCGAGGAGAGCGTGCCGGAGCTCGAGGGCCGGATTGCAGCCCTCCCCGCGCCGGGCGTCGCGGACATCTCGGCGCTCGCGGCCGAGTACCACGCCCCTGGCAACGGCGAGCCGTCCTCGAGGGCGAACCCCGCGGGACGCAGCACCCTCACGCCGCCGATCCGGCGGTACCTCGATTCCGTCTTCGCCTTGCCCTCGATAGCGCAGATCTACGACACGCTGGGCCTGACGTCCGGGCTCGAACCCGAGGTCGCGGAGTGGGCTCTGGCGCAGCGCGCGGCGATGGCCGCGCGCGGCCCGACGGGCATGGCGGTCGCGCTCGCGAACTACCAGGACGCGCGGCGCGCGAAGAGCCTGTACGCGAGCGTGCACCGCGACGTGCTCCTCGCGGCGGGGTTCGCGGGGCCGCACCGGCGCACCGACGACCTCGTGGTCGGGTGCACGCACAGCCTGCTCGAGAAGCGCCCGCCGCCCGCGCCGTTCGACCCGCCCCTTGCGCGCATCCGCGAGCTCGACCCGGACTCCGTCAGGCAGAGGTTCTGCAGCCACAACCCCGACGCACTCGAGCTGCCCCTGCGCCCCAGGCCCGAGGACGCCGCGTCGCCCGCCTGGGGCGAGTTCAGGAGATGGGGCGTGCCGGCCGAGGAGAGCGTAAGGGAGGCCATGCACAGAGGGCTCACAGGCGAGGCCCTCGCGGACGAGCTCGTCAAGGAGGACAGCAAGCGCACGGGCGAGATGAGGCAGGCAGTGCGCGACATCGAGCAGTTCGTCGCTACGAGCGACTGAGCCGATGGGCAGCGCCTCGGTGCAAACCGCTGAGCTACGCTTTTCTCTGCGGAACAGGGGAGTAGAAACCGCTGAACTACGCTGCCCCGAGCAGCGCAGGGCGTCCAAACCACTGAACCGCAAGAACGTAAGAACATAGAAACCATGCAGTATCTCTCAGGGCAGCACGTGCGAGCCGCTCACAGAGCGGGGCCTCAGAGTGGCCATGAGAACTCGTGCAGCGTATCGAGACGAACGTGCCGGCAGCGCGTGCGAGGCGTCGCAGACACTGCCGAGAGCCGTGGTGGCATGGCGGTATCGAGAGCCGAGACGCTGAGTGCTGAGTCAGGCCCCGCCGCGCGCCTCGGCCCGCCGAGAGCGTGCGCAGAGCCGTCGCTGCTGAGCGTTGCCGCAGAGTACGCCGCTACAGTGCCCGCCGGCATGCCTCCGCCTCCGCGGAGTGTGCCTCTGGGAGATTCTGGGTCCGCGCCCCCGTCACCGGTGCACAGCAGGCAGGGCGAGCCGCATGCAGAGTGCTCCCGTCGCTGCCGTCGCTGCCTTTAGCATCCGTGACTGCTCACAGCTCACAGATCGTTGGGAACGGGGCGCCCCGAGGATCCGGAGTATTGCTGGATGTACATGAGTATCCGAGGGAGATGGGGTCGATGGGGCGAGCTCGCTCGGCAGCTGGCGTTACCAGCGGACACTTGATAAGCCACCGTGCGCCGCTGCACCGCCCGGCGCCCAGCGCCATTCGCCGCGGATGCGCGTGCTGGCCGCAGGTAGCAGGTCGCAGACGTCAGAGCTTGTGCATGCTCCGGCGATCGCTGGAGCGAGCCGAGCGAGCGACCCTGCGGCGCCCTGCGTCGGAACTGTGTGTTCTATTCTTTCCTCGCCGAGGTGGAGGAGGCCGGGAAGTACTCGTGAAGTACACCGGTCCCCCTGTGTGCAAGCTCTGTACCTCGCCCCAAAGCTGGACGAGTGGGTCAAAGTAGGCGCGCAGAACAGCGTTGGAGCGATAACGGCCCGGCCGCCCGAGCAGATTGCCGGACGGCGGAATGCAGAGCCCAGACCTGCAGCAAGCACGCAGCTCACATGACGCCGGCCGTCATGTGCAAGGGCGTTGATCGAGGGAATAGAGTTGCTCGGTGGGCCACTCTTGATCCGCAGCACTGCCTCGATGTTCAATGTTCTGTGAGACAATGACACCCCATCGGGCCCATCAATGCACCGGCAGCTAGCTGCTCGTGCTTCTCGAACGGCTAGCTGAGTTTCTGGACCAAAGCTTCGCTTCCGAGGTCGCGCTCCGGCTACCCCTGCTGCACTTGGGGAGCAACACGTGACGTTGACGTAGCTTTGCTGCTCGGCCGGACATGCTTAACGGCCGCACGCATACCGTGTGCCTTCTGCGTCATTGCGCCTCATTACCCTTGCACCGCTCACATCTCCGTCTGAGTGCATGCGCGGTGTTAGCTCTGAGCAGCGGAAAGTTGAGGACAGACGTTGGTGCGGACAGTTGCTAGTCGGCAGCAGACTGCACTACTTCGCCCGAAAACGAAAAGACGACGGACAGAAGCAGCGGCGCGCGCCACCCTCACCCTAGGCGCCTAGGCTTGGGGCCCTCTCGGCGATGCACTCGGGCTCTGCTTTCGCACGGCCGGCTGCAGCCTGCCGCCAACCACGGAGCGAGCGCATGACGGAGTTACTCTGCCCTGCGGCTGAGGGGTCCCTGGCTGCCGATGACTTCACCAGTCTCCACATCGCCAAGCCGCTGACCGCGACGCAGGACACGCCAGGTACGCAGGCCCCGGTGAGGTACGCCTGTCCTTGTACGGTGTACGAGAATGTGAGCATATGCGCAGGGTCACAGGCATGCAGCGGCCGCAACTCGCTTCGTGCTTATCTCGCGGGTCCGGCGACCGATCGCCGCGAACAGACAAGCTTCGCGTGACGGCCGGTGTGTGCGCGCGCTTGCGGCCTGGTGTCGCCCGCCCCACCGCCCACCTCTCTGGCGCCAGTCCTTTGCCCGCAGGAAGCACCCGCACCAATCTATTCTGGACTCTCCGTTCAACCGTTACGGCCTTCTCACCGCGCAGGTCTCACGACCGATCTGACACTGGCGAGATCCGAGACAGAAGAGCCAGCAGAGCGGTGCGCGCATCTGTGCGCCGTGCTCGGTCGGAACGCAGGGAAGGAGGGCTGGCGCCGTTGACGTAGCAGCGAGCGACGTCGAATGCTGTGCACGCTGCTCGGCCCCGACAGCTGCAGTGGGCTCGGAGCGTGCCGGTAGTTCCTCTCGCGGCGTCGGCCGGCTGCCCGTAGGCCGCTGCCGTATGCAGGGCTGGGGGCCTAACTGACGGTCGACGGTGTACGGAGAGGATGAGGACGCCCGCGCAGATTACAGAATGGCGACAGGGCCTGCTCAATTGGGCGCGCCCTGAGTCCGGGGTCGACGGCGACGAGCTGGAATGCAGCACGGCTTTCGGTGAGGACTGAGGGGCTGGGGGGCTCTGTGCGGCACTGTGCGGCCAGCGGCAGGTGACAGATGACAGAGTGACAGAGCCCGCCCACGTTGATGGTGCGTGCGGTGGGAGAGTGGGAGTTCACACCGAGAGGACCAGACCAGGCTGATGGCTGTCGGATCCGGTGGTGAATGCATCAGCCAAGCATTGACCATTCCCGGAAGCAAAGAACGACGGACGGCTCGGCTGGAGCGTGCACACAGACGCTGCTCACAGACGCTCAGGAACAGCACCCTGGAATGGCCAGGGCCAGAGGCCACGGTCGGAGGAACGACGTACTCGCGGCGGCAGCGCACAAGGGCTGAGTGACCGCCACGCCCTGCCCTGCGAGCCGGCGCCCTGACTCACCGTGGCCTCAGTCAACTCTAACGTTATGCTCCCCTCCTCTCTCGTCCTGCTAGCCCCTGCTCCTCGTCCACCCCGTCCTGACCGACGTCCCTGCTTCTTTTCTCCAGAATATATAACAAACACCCCGCCCGCCCCCTCCGTCTCCCCACCACTCAAGTCCTCCCACACTCGCTCTCCACAACCGCAATGCTCTCCATCCTCGCCCAGATCACCCTTCTCTGCGCCTTCGTCGCCGCCCAGTGCGAGCCCGAGGGCCCCCCTCCTTCGTCGTCCTCGTCGAGCAACAACCCCGGCCCCACCGGCGGCTCCGCCGTCGTGTTCCACCCCGCCAAGGCCAACGGCAAGTGCATCGACATCGAGTCCGCCAACTTCAGCAACGGCGCCAAGGTCCAGATGTAAGTGTCCGACGCTGCGGGCCGTGATGGACGCTCAGTGTTGGTCCGGCGGCCGGCGGCCCGTGTGACAGAACGTGGCCCACCGCTCCGGAACACCGCGCGGATCAAACCACCGCCGCCCGAGTCCAGACGTTCCGGGCGCGACGGCCCGGCCCAGACCGACGCGATGCGATGAGCTCCCGCTGACAGCACCAGCTACGACTGCAACGGCTCGGCCGCCCAGAACTTCGAGGCCAAGCGCGGCCCCACCCAGATCAAGGTCAAGGGCCAGAACCTCTGCCTCGACGCCGGCGACAACCCCAAGTCGGGCTCCAAGGTCCACCTCTGGCAGTGCTACCCCGGCCTCAAGCAGCAGGTGAGTGTTTTCGCAGAAGGAATGGGGCGTGTGTTACTGCGGATCACATGAATTCGGTTCGGGCCGTAGCAGGACGCGTCCAGCCGCAGTCGCAGTCGCAGTGTCGCGAAGCCCGGAATTTCGCAACCCGCACCGCACCGCACACCAAGCCACGCCCATTCCCGTGTCGCATCCCCGCGCGGCATCCACTGTCCCGCACGAACTAGCGCTGACGTCCTCCAGTCCTGGTACATCACCGGCGACAACCGCCTCGCGCTCGAGAACCAGGGTCTCTGCCTCGACCTCTCGGACGGCTCGACCGCCAACGGCAACGGCCTCCAGGTCTGGGAGTGCGGCACTGGCAACCAGAACCAGGAGTGGAACGGCGCCGGCCTCGCCAATGCCCGCCGCCGCCGCACCTTCAACTAAGCGTGTCGCGGCGAGCGCGGCCCTGCGCGGGCGTCGACTACTCCGACCCGTGCGCGCGTTTGTATGCGAGCCCTGTGCAAAACGGACAATGATATAAGCATTAATTTACATGGACAATCTACGACCACCCCGGTGGCCCCCTATATAGTCGATATAGTCGATAGTGGACACTCACACCCCGCGCCCCGTGCCGGGACTTATGAATGAACAGATGCCTACGCTGAGTTCAGAACGTGGAAGCATGCAGCGTGCACACTGACGACGTCTCCGACAGTGACGAGAGGGCGCGGCCCAGAGCCGGCGAGCCACCCCAGAGCGCGCCGTAGCTCGGTGCCTGGAGCTTGCTGGCGCCTAAGGCGGTCAAGGCTATTCAAGCCATTTGGCGTGTCTTCGATTGCGCAAACTCTGCTGCCTGGTGTGCTGCGTGCGGCCCAATGCATGCCCAATGTCTAGTACCTACGTATTCATGATACACTTGCACGCCCTGTGTGCGCTACGTACTCGTGCGCCGTGTGCTCTGGCAGAAGCTGGCGCAGGCAGAGGAGGGCCCTATGCCTTCTCCGGATCGACCGTCAGCGCCGAGCCGGCCGAGCCGGTGCTCTCGGAACGGAGCGACCGCCCCGCCGGGTCGTGCGCCTCGTCCCAGTCCGCCAGCTCGGCGAGCGGCACGCGCACCAGCTCGTGGCCGACCGCGCCGTCGGGCCACGTCGCGACCCGCCGCCGGATCGCGTACGAGCGCCAGCGCGGGAGCAGCACGCCCCAGACCCAGAAGTAGCCGCCGGAGATGGCGATGCTGGAGTCAGCGCAGGTCGATGCGGGGCTCTGCTGAGCGACTCGGTGTTCGGTCCGAGGCTCGCTGCGTTCGCGCACACTCACATGGCCAGACCCACGATGCTCGGCGTGGCGTAGAAGAAGTGGAAGCTCGAGGCATTGATGCCGTCCGCGGGGGGCACCCACGGCATGATAAGGAGATACACCTTGCTGGCGAGGAAGAGGAGGACGCTGGCGGTCCACGCGCGGTACTCTGCGCGGGGGAGGCCGAGGCGCGCGCGCTTGCGGCGGATGACGAACAGCCCCACAGTCATGAGCGCGAAGAACGCGCTCTCGGGGTAGTTCTGGAGCGCGACGACAAAGTTGAACGCGTCGCCCGCCGGCGGCGCCAGGATCATGACCGTCGTGACGAGCCAGATGGTGACGACTGGGCCGGCGGGGGTGCCGAACGGGCGCGTGTCGACCCACCACCTGTTCCAGGGGAGGACGCCCTGGCGGCCGATCTCGCGGATAATGCGCGCCTGCCCCACGATCACGGCGAGGATGTTCCCGACGGCGCTGAGCACGGGCAGGATTGTAAGCCCCTGCGCGGCGCGCGCGCCGAACAGCCGCTCGAAGAACAGCGTCGCCGTCACCTGCGCGCTGCCGGCGAGCTCGGCCTTGGGGATCGCCGCGAAGTAGGCGACGTTCACGAGCGTGTACAGCACGGCGACGACGAGCACCGCCGCATTCGACGCACGCTTCAGCGTCCGCACAGGGTCGCGCACCTCGTTCGCGACGTTGAACGTGTTCTGGAAGCCCTGGTACGAGTAGATGATGCTGACGAGCGCGTTCGCCTGCACGTACCCGTCACTGCGCGTCCCTTCGAACGCATTGTGGAAGTTGCGCGTCGGGTGCTCGATGGCCGTGCGCCCGCCGAGGACGGCGAAGCCCGCGATCGCAATGAACACGAGCGTGAGCAGCTTGATCGCGCCGAACACGTTGACGGCCGCGAGCGACGCGCGCGTGCTCAGAATCGGCAGCAGCGAGATGGCCGCGAAGGCCCCGATCGCAGTGCCCTTCAGCGCCCACTCGGAGCCCGTGGCGCCGCACAGCCGGAAGATCCACGTCGCGAGCACGATCGCGTTCCCGCTCGTGAACGAGAGCAGGATCGTCTGCACCGCAAACGCGACGGGGAAGAAGAACCGCGGCCGCCCAAACGCCTGCTCCAGGTACACGACCTCGGCGCCCGACCGCGAGGGAAAGTACGCCAGCAGCTCCAGGTACACGCTCAGCCCAGACAGCGTCAGCACAAAGCCCACCGCCCAGTACACAAGCGACAGGCCGATGCTGCCCGTCGACTGCAGGATGCTTGACGCTGGAGTCAGCACGGTACTTATATGGGAGCCCGGACGCGTGGCACAAGGTTCGCCCGGAACCTTGGCGCCGAAGCTTTCGTCCACAGTCCGGGAAAGTTTCGCTGGAACGCTCTTCCCGGCTGGTCCGCAGTTCCTCGCGGTCGCGGCCTTGACGACGCGACGCAAGGGGCGACCCCCAAATAGCAGCACTCACGCGTAGAAAAAATGCCCGTCCCCACGATCATCGACACGTTCAGGAAGAGCGCAGTCCACGTGCCCACCGAGTAGCCGAGCGGCGAGCGCGCCTCGACCGGCGCCCCCGACGCCGTCTGGTACGTGACCCCCGCGCCGTTCTCGCCCTTCTCCCCGATCACGACCCCCGAGTCCGTGTACAGCACCTCGTGCACTGCCGCCTCGTCCGAGGCCGCGTGCACCGAGGCCGCGTACACTGCCGACTTGCCGTCGCTAGAGAGCTTCTCGGAGCTCATTGTGGCTGGTTTCGGTGTCGTCTGGATTGGCTTGACCAGGGTGTGTTTGCTGCCAGTCACGTTCGTCGAAGCTGGGTCAGCGGCGCTTGATACCTGCACACCTGCATGCACCTGTGGGTTTTATATAATCCTGGCGGCATGCATGCGATCACTAGACGAACGTTAGAGTCGCTGTCAGTGACGAGCTACGCGCCGCGGAATCACGCCATTCCACACGCTACTGAGCCTCGCTCGTGAGCGCTGCGCCGTGCCTTACTCCTCTGCCCGGTGAGATCGGCAGACACCCCGGCAGCGGATATCCACCTCTCCGCTGCGGCGAGGTTGCACCATTCCCGGAATGTGTGCGTGATCGCTTATCTCTCGATGCTCTGCGTTTTATGACTCCAACCCCACACGACCGGAAAGTCGGGAGAGCCCAGCAAGGAGTAGCACACCGAGGTCACATCCCCAGACGCTGATTCGCTAGCTTTGCCAGGCCTGGCCAGCGAACTTCGGTCGCAAGTTGCAATATTTGTAGGTTAGCGCGGTTCCGCCCCGGATCTTGGTCGTCTGCGAGCGGTATACGACAGATCGCGCGAGCTCAGCACTCACGACCGCACTGTATTTACTGGGAGGGGGGATATGCGACATCCGAAGGGCGAGATTGAGCTCGGCGTCGTCCTCGACAGGAGAGATAGTCACGTGCCCCGATGGGGCACAAGTGAAGGCCGAGATTACCGACGGACGCGACCTTGACGTCGCACAACCCACACTCAGCACCTCCAGCAATGCGAGTGCGATCGACGAGCAAAGCGCAGCACACGCCATGCATGACGTGGCCGACGATCTTTGCGCGCTCGGCCGATCGACATCTGCACCCCCAAACAGCTTGGCGATCCTAACGGCGCCGCGCACTGATCCCTCAGACGCCGTGGGGACAAGACGACTGATCTCAACCCTTGCCGAGTTCACTTACGCACACTGCAGCATCTCATGCCAAGGCTAACCCGTGCGGGTGCGACACTGGCGCGCCTCGAGTTGCCCGCGCGCTCGCTTCGTGCTCCAGTGGCCGGCTGCGCGCTGCGCTAGTCGCACCGGACGCCGGCTGGCGCAGCCGCGAGGTGCGAGGGCCATGAGGCGCGCACGTCGCATGGGCGCATGGGCCGGGCTCGAGCGCGATCAGCCCGAGCCACGCACATCACTCATCTGAATGCTGTGCTGTCTGCCTCTCCCTCGCACGTCTCCTCTTTGTCCCCGGACTCCCAGCATACTTAAGTGCGCTCACCCCACGCACCTACTCCACTCCACCTCACCAGCAGACACCATGGGCTTCTTCGACGACATCAAGGACAAGATCACCGGCGACGACGACCGCAACCGCCAGAGCAACGTCCAGCCTTACCAGGGCGGGTACCAGCAGGGCTACCAGCAGCAGGGCTACTCCGGCCCCGGCGGCTACCAGTCGCAGGGCTACCAGCAGCCCGGCGGATACCAGCAGGGCGGCCCCGGCGGATACCAGGGCTACCAGAGCCAGCACGCCCAGCAGCCGTACCAGTCGCAGCACTCGCAGCACGGCGGCCCCCACGGCGGCCCCCACGACGGCAAGCACGGCGAGCAGAAGGACAAGGGCTGGTCGACCGGTGCCAAGGTCGCCGCCGGTGTCCTCGGTGCCGCCGCCGTCGTCGGTGTCGGCGCCTGGGGCGTGCATGTGAGTTGTGCATGACAGCCATAACTGACAGACAGGAGTACAAGGAGCACCAGGAGGAGGAGGAAGAGGAGCAGCGCCGCCGCGAGGAGGAGGAGCGTCGCCGCTGGGAGCAGCAGCAGGAGGAGGACCGCCGCCGCTGGGAGCAGGAGCAGGGTGAGTGTTTCGGAGCTTTCACAGTCATATACTGTACATGCCATGTCGCGTACAGCCCGTGGGCACACCTCTCCCTTCCCCACCCTTTGACATACCGAGTTTCCCCTTTGCCTCGCAGCACGGTTGAACTGACCTCGCAGAGAAGCAGAACGACTACAACGGCGGCGGCGGCGACTACAACCAGAACCGCTCGTACGGCGGCGGCTCGAACGAGGAGCGCCAGGCCGAGCTGGACCGTCGCCAGGCCGAGCTCGACCGCCGCCAGGCCGACCTCGACTCGCAGTGGGAGAACTGCGACAACGACGACGACCGCCAGCGCCTCGAGCACCTCCAGAACCAGAAGGACGAGGACCAGCGCCGCAAGGACGAGGACCAGCGCGAGCAGGACCGCCGCTGGGAGGAGTAAAACCCCGCACTGGCATCCAGGCTGGCTACGGCTATACCCATGGCTTGCTCTTCAGCTGAGCTAGCTGGGAGTACAACATGAGAAAAGAAGAAACGACTGCACGCTAGAAACACATACGAATACACAATGTACATAAGTAGCTATGAACGAGACGCATGTCTTCGCTTCAGTCCAGGGACACTAGTACGCCGGCTCCTCGCCGTCCTCGGCATCCCATCCGCCTGTCTGGTCAATGAAGGGCTTGACGGTGTTGGTTCCGAACTCGGGACACATCTGCGGCTTCTTGGTGTGCTCCAGCGTGTCGAGCAGGTTCCGCACGAAGAGGGCGGGGAGGTGCGCCCTTTCCTCGTCGCGGAGGCGCTGCAGGTCGCCGTCGCCGAGCTCGTCGAGCATGCGCCGGATCTGGCTCTCTCACTCGGCGCTCTGCGCGAAGAGCTGGCGGAGCAGCTTGCCCTTGGGGCTCTTGTCCTTGATGCAGGCCGAGATGATGAGCGCAGCCGAGTCGAGCGCGTACATCTTTGCCTCGAAATCGGCGTCGGGGAGGGCGAACAGGGCCATGGCCTCCTTCATCTTGGTCCGCGCGAATTTCTCGACGGCCTCGGCGGCTGGCCGCCTTGCCCTTCTGGGCCGGCGTCAGGGGCTTGACGACCTGCTTCTCAACGGCGGTGACGAGCGAGTGGAACGTCGCCTCGCGCGTTCCGGCGCGCGGCGTGACGAGCTTGCGCCCCTGCCGCCGGTTGCCCGGGTTCTCGTACGCGCAGAACGAGTTCGGGAGCGTCGGGCGCGACATGCGCGGCTGCCGCCGCTCTCCGCCGTCTCATCCCACTTGCACACCGTCTCCCACGCGCGCATCTCGTACGGCGCCGGCTCGTTCGCGGCCCCAGACGCGCCCAGCACCGCGCGCCGCCGCTTCACCGCCGCCGCGTGCTGCTCCGCGTGCGTGTGCTCCCGCAACGCCTTCTCCCCGGCCTTCTGTCAGATCGCTCGGCGCTCGGCCGTCTTCGCCTCCGCCGGCGTCATCTTTCGCGTGTAGTAGATTGCTGGCATTGCTGAGGTGCCGCTTGCTGGTGGGGGATGTCGGAGCGAAATCCAGGCCCGTACAGAGAGGCAGTGGAAAGTGAGGATGGAGGAAGCGCGGCACGCTAGGACATAGTGCATCCAGGGTCGGAGGCAAAGATAATCAGACGCGCTGGTGGCGACTCTGTGACTGCACTTCGGCGTCCTCTACCTTTCATGCATTACCTCATGCAGGCATAAATTTGGCGCGTGCTGTGTGTGCCTCTTCCCAAGCGTATGATGCAGTGCGCGCACCATCGAAGAATATTGCATCAACGCTGCCCGGTGTTGCGAAGATTCAATCAAAACAAAGACAGGCGCGTCCGCGAATAGGCGCGGCCTGGCCTCGTTCCCGTGGCCGTGGGCCTATTCCTGAAACTCGTGTCCAGGCACGTCGTCATAGCATTCGGCGACCAGAGATTGCGTGTCACCTGGGCACTTCGCAACCGCACCAACAACTAGCCGCAATGTCCGGAGGGTACGCGATCGTCGACGTCGACGAGGACGGCACGAACAACGGACTTCAGTTCAAGACCTTCCTGAACGACTCAGCCGACGATGGCGCCGGCCCCTCCTCCGTTGCTGGGCCGAGTGTGAGCTCGAGCCGGCGCCGAGACGCCCCGTCGTCCATATTCAACCTCGCCTACTACCAGGTGTACTTCGACGTAGACACGACGACAGTGCTGAAGCGCGTCGGCATGGCGATGATCCCGCGTGGCGGTTTCCTCACCGACGCGTGCGAGGGACAGGTCGACCTCTACGGTGAGTTTCCCCGCTCTAGACGTCTGAAGCTGACAGCAGGCCCGTTCTGGACGCTCGTCACGCTCGTCCTCGTGCTGTACACGACGTCAACACTGACCGCCTCGCTGCAAGCGTACATGGCCGGCCAGCCGTCGGTCACCAACATCCCGCTGCTGTCGACGGCGACGACGCTGATCCTCATGTACGGCATGGCGCTGCCGGCGCTGCTGTGGGGAGCGACGCGGTGGCTCGGCGTCGCCGAGTGGGGGCCAGCAGAGGCCCTCGCGATCTACGGGTACGGCATGGCTGTGTTCATCCCGATCAGCCTGTTGTGCCTGATCCCGTTCTCGATCGTGCGCTGGGTCCTCGTCGGCCTTGGTGCGCTCAGCAGCGGCTTCTTCCTGTGAGCTAGTCGTCTTCATATCCAGCTAACATGCAGTGTGACGAATATCTACCCCGTGCTCGCGAACGGGGAGAACAAGATGGTCCGCGGACTCGTCGTCCTCGTCGCCGTGCTCCACGTCGCACTCGCGCTCGCCATGAAGGTCCTCTTCTACTCGTACGCCGTCGGTGGCAAGAACGTCGGCGAGACGCTCCCGGATCCCATCGGAGACGGCAAGGACGCAGGAGGGGGAGCTGATGTCAGGCGCTGGCTTTGAATATAGACATGGAGATGTAGACTATGCTGTGTACGACGAGAGCAGCATAGAAGCGCTGTCGGCGGGGGTACTGAGAGCCAAGAGGAACCACGGTTGACTGAGCATTGAGCGAACTGACGCCTGCCGCCTTCCGCCCAACAAACCCTCGCGGCTTCGCCAAACGTTGCAGTCTGAGGGTGCCCTATGCCTCTGGACGTTGTGCTGTGCATGCAAGGAGCGCACAGCGCACGCAAAACGCACGCACAAGAACTGAAAGAAGCGGGGTGCCGCGCCGGGATTGTCGTCGATTGGCCACGTGGGGCGGCCTGAGTAGCATAGTGGTTAATGCGTTTGTCTTGTACTCGCATTTCAATAACAAAAGATCATGGGTTCGATTCCCATCTTGGGCTACGCGTCGATAATGGCAACTTTTTGTGAAACGTCTTGGTTTTTGGGCGCTTGGGGTGCCGCTGCTTTGACAGAGAGCGATGGACGGCTGGTCCATGAGAAACTCCGCGATGAAGCTGTCATGTTTCGAGAAGGCTTTGACGAGGGCTCGAGAACTTCTCAGACCTCAGATGACGCGATGTTGTTGAGCCGCTTCAACTTAGTGGACAGCGTCGCGCAGAGCGCTTGGGTGGGGCAGGAGAGCGACACGAACAGTTAGGCTTTGCATGATTGTTTCAATGAAAGTGTCAAGATTGATTATTTACAGTGTCATGAAATGGCGACGGTGGAGGGAAGGAGGGCCGAGACGATCATCGACCGGTAGGGCCCGGTCCACAGTCAGGCTGGTTGGTGCCGTGGGGGCACTGGTAGGTCTCGGTGCGGTGGGAGGACGCGACCTCGTTGGTGGGGTAGTTGGTGATGGTGGAGGTGGGCTTCGTCTCCTGGAAGGGGGCCTGGTTCTCGAGGCCCGGGACGGACGCCTTGCTCGGGGTGCCGTTCTTGTTGGCGTCGTCGACCTGCTGCTGGGTGCTGCGGTTCGGAAGGGGCCACTCAAGAATAGGGAAGCCGTCCCGGGCCTTGATCTTGCTGATGTCGCTGGTGTCCTTGCCGGGAAGAACAATGCCGTTCTTCCAGCGGAGGTTGGGCTTAACGAAACCGGGTTTCTTCTTCTCGCCCCGCGGCTTCTCCTTAACGTCACCACCCCAGAGGGGGTTAAAGCCCGGGAGCTCCTTCAGAGGCTCGACGGCGCCAACGTCCTCGGCAACGATGTCACCCTTGTCTGTCAGCTGCAGAAGTCGTGCCAAACTCACCTCCATGAGGCACTGCTGAGCGGCCTTGTACTGGGTGTCCTGGTCCTGTCCGAAGATGTTATCGATAGGGCGCATGAAGTCCCTCGTCTTGCTGTCGATGAGCTGCTGCATGATGTGGGTAGGCCATCCGTTGACGAAGTCACCGTGCAGGGTGTCGCCGCGAGTGTCACCGTTGGACCAGACAAGGTTAGTCTCTCCGGGACGCCAGTTAGCCTTCTGCTCGTCGGTGAGCTTGTAGAAGGTCTCGAGCTGAATGGCTGGGTACGCAATGGGGTGGGTGTCCGGGCACTGCCCAGCATTCGAGGCCCAGTAGTTGCCGCCGTGGACCGGGTATGCCATGTGGGAGAAGTGGTCGTCCGAGTCGAGGTCCTGGCTGGCAAGACCGCAGCTGGGGAAGAAGAGACGGGTCGTGAGCCAGCCCTGGGGAGCCGCCTTGGTCGGGAACTGGGTAAGGAACTCTCCCTGGTCCTTCTTCTCGTCCCAGTTGATCTGGACGCCCTGGAAGCGCTGCGCTCCCTGGTCGCGCCTCATGGCGTCTCCGACGACCATGCGGAGACCCTCGGGGTACGGAACAGCGTTGTTGAAGTTGGACGTGTAGTAGATGACGACGTTCTTGGGGGCAACGAGGGAGTAGGTACCGTCGGGGTTGATGTAGTAGAGCGCGGGCTCCCAGTAGTTGGACTTGTCCTCAGCAAAGGCCGTCGTGGTGCAGTTAGCCTTCAGCATGTCCTGCGTCGTGTCGAGAACGTCTGCCACAGTCAGATCCATGCGGGCCCAGTAGGTATCAAAGCTACTCACCGCGGAAGCGAGAGCCACCAAAGACAAGGTGAACGTGCTCGCTGACGCCTCCGGTCTTCTGCTGGATGATGGGGTCCATCCGGGAGAAAGTCAGAACATTGGCGACCATGCGGAAGCCGAAGACCTCGTTCTGGGCCTGAGCCGTGGAAGCCACCGCCAGAGCGGAAAGCGCAGTCGAAATAATGCCCAAGGGAAGCATGTTGAGGGGGTTGATGGAGCAACACTTCTTCAACGACTGGTCTTCAGTTATATAGCATGCAAGAACTTGCAGCGAGCATGTCTGAAGGTCCGACTGCTGATGTTCGTCACGCGAGGCAGTGTCGTAACAATACGGCCTAGGGGCACGTCCCAAGGCCTGCCGTGAGTTATGCCGCATTACGAGAGCTAGTTCTTCCGACTGAAAGCACTGCCGTGATAAGCTTTCGGCGTCCATTCCATCGCCGCCTGATTGTTCCCTCAAACGGAGTCGCACTTGTGCTCCCTCGACATCGTCCTCATCGCCTTCGGGGTTGTCCAGAAACCACGTTCGCGGCGGAGTGTACCGACTGCTCTGGTTATTCGTAACTACCAACTTCCTGCCGGGTACCTCCTTCCTCCACACGGCGACAATGACGAACTACCGTGATATGACCAAGAGCCTCGGCCCGGGTGTCTGGAGGGTTGCCAGACTGAGGGACGCGACGCGGTGGGGTGCCTCGCATGGATGGTCAGGCAGTGTCCTTATCCTTGGAGGTAAAAGCTTATCCCCATTCTTGGATGCTTTCGTGCAGCGAGAGTTACTCGATGCATATTTTAGAGTTCGTTTGCCATAGCCTCGCATTCCATTATCGCGTCCCGTCGGCGACCGTGTTTCAATTTCAGCTGAGGTATGGCCCAACGGGTGTGAGTGCAGAAGAGCCACTGAAGGAAACCTTACTGCTTGCCTTTGACAGCTGTTACTGGGCGGTTCACGCGCCTTGCCCGCAGGACCCCCGCAAGTTCCTCTCCTCGCGTCTTCCCGTCGCGGCCTTAGCTGTGATGACCGCTGGCGCGTTATTCCGATTCTGTAGACGGGTGACGTTCTGCAACCTCCTCGGACTGACTGCACGTGCCTCCGTCAATTTGGTGGAGAGCTTGGCCGATCCGGACACGCTCGAAACGCCGTTCGACGCCGGCGACAGCCGCACGTTTGGAGAACTGCGTCCTTGAAGAAGGGGTCCACAGCGAGTGATGACTGACATGCCAGACCTCGATACGCTCACTCGGGAGCGCTCGAGCGAGAAGGGGTTAGACCAGGCGGTCATAATACCCCTTTAAGGTTTCCGATCGGCAACATCCGAAATTATGGCATCCCCGTAACTACGACTACTGCTCGTCATCCTTCAGATGGGACGTCTGCGCTGTCTTTCTGAGGAGTGAACAGGAAAAGGAGAGCTTCCTGTCGGAGAATCGAACTCTGATCGTGACAAGCGAGCATAACACTGTTGCATCTCGATGGGGGCTTACACGTGACTTGGGTCGCACAGCTGCGAAGAACAGGTCTGGGATCGGTTTGAGGGACACAGTGGCCATGTTTGGCAGCCAGTGCGTCTCTGGGTCACCGGTTTAGTGTCTGGGTGCTGTTAGTTGGCACGATACGAGAACGATTCTTCTCCCCGCCCTCGCATAGACCGCGAAGGTTGGCAGCAGTTCATCAGTGTCGGTTCGTGACGAGCAGAACACGGGATGCACACTGTCCCTGTGAGTATTCTACCCAGGCGTGGAGCTCAGCTCTGACAAACTCGGCAGGCTCAAGGCGCCCCGGACCCAGGGGAGGGATAAGGCATCCCAGGGATGTCCTCAGAAGTGAGCCGCTTCACCGCCACTAGGCACCAGAAGCGAAGGAGCTACCCGATCGCAGGCGCGGCTATCGACCATTCGGCCGCTCAACGGGCAGACCTAGAGAGTGGGAGCATCTCAGATGGTTGGACCAGACAGCTGGAACTTCGGATGCACCTGTAAGCGCTTGTCGGGTCTGCACGCTCCGAGACACTCCGCGAAACCTCTCGCTTTACGAACTCAGCGCTTGGCTTTGAGGCGGAAGATCGCTCGCTCGGAAATGTTCCTAGACCGGTTAAACACTGAATGGGGAGGCAAACTCGGTACTGAGCTCTCCAGGTGGGCTGCAAGAGTGGCGAATGTCGCAAATGCGCGCATGGTGATGCTCGGTCAGGAAGCATGCTGGCAGGGAACCCAATGACACAGCTCTGAGTACAACGGCTATCTACTCTCTCAGTGCTTGGCCAGAATGTCCTCCGCTATCTTCTCCGCCAGGGCAAACACTGTGCTCTGCGGGTGGCCCGGAGGCAGGAGGGCAAAGGCGGAGGCGTCCACTACGCGCAGGCGATTCACGCCGATGACTTTGGCCTTGCTGTCGACGACGGCGTTCGGGTCGTCTCTCCGGCCCATGCGGCATGTGACGGCCGCGTGCCACACGCACATGACATCCTTCCTGATGACCTCGAGGATCTGCTCGTCCGTCTGGACGTCCGGGCCTGGGTGGTACTCGGCTGGATCCGTGAGAATTGCGCGCATCGCATCGGAGGCGAACACGGCTCTTGCGCGCTTGTACGCGGCGAGAATGACGTCGACGTCGGCGGGGTGCGTGAGCCAGCCGGCCTCAATCACCGGCTTGTCCTCGATACGGCTGCTCTTGAGGGTGACGCTCCCGCGGCTCTGGGGGTTCGCAAGCGCCGCCATGAGGCTCCCGTACATGTATCCGTCGCGTGGCTGGTCGAGGAGCAGCGCCCCGAAGTCGCCCACATACCCCGCCGCCGAGATGTACTCGGCATCAGGCCACGACTCGGGGTACCGGTCTAGGAGCGCGAGGGTGGACGCGTTCAGCTGCTCGCGCGGTAACTTCTCAAACGCAAGCATGTCCGCGACGTTGTTCGTGAGCACGCCCTTGTTGCGCGAGAAGTTGAGCGCGAACTCGCTCGCCACCATCAGCGGGTTCAGCGCCAGGCGCGTCAACGTGTCGACGCTGACGCGGTAGGTGGGGCCAGCGAACACATGGTCCGTCAGGTTTTGTCCGACACCAGGGCGGTCGGCGAGCACGTTGATGCCGCGCTCGCGCAGGTGAGCAGCCGGGCCAATGCCGGACAGCATGAGGATCTGCGGCGAGTGGAACACGCCAGCGGACAGGATGACCTCACGTCGCGCAGAGATCTTCGTCCCAAGCTTGAGCTCGACGCCGACGGCGTTCTTCTGGTCGTCGAACAAGACCTTCTTCACGGTGCTCAGCTCGTGCACGTGCAGGTTGCTCCTGCCCCGGATCGGATCCAGGAACGCTGTGGCGGACGACTCGCGCTTGCCGTTCTTCTTCTGCACTGTGGTGGCAACCCACGAGGCGCCGAGGAGGTTGCCGCCGGAGAACCCCGGGATGTGCGGCATGTTGAGGCTCTGCTGCATGCCGGGGATGAGGTGCGCGCTCAGCGGCTGCCCATACGCGGGGTACGTGACCGAGAGCGGGCCGCCGCTCGTGTCATAGTCGGCCGCGTCGTACTTGACCGTCGCGTTGCCGCGGTCTTGATCCGGCGGCGGGGAGAACTTGACCGACTTCTTGAAGTGCCGCTCGAACGCATCCCAGAGATAGCTCTCGTCATCGACCAGGTCGGCCCACATGTCCAGCGAGCCCTTGTCCGGTCGCTGGTACACCATCAGATGCCGTGCGCTCGTACCGCCGAGACACTTGCCGCGGGCATAGTGTACAACTCGGTTGGCGCCCCCCTTCAGCGGCTCTGTGCGCAGGTTCCAGTCCACCAGCGGATTGACGTCGAGCAGACTCGACCCTGCCCACAGCGCCCCGCTCGCAGGTGTGTCAGAGATGATGGGGTTGGAGAGCTTGTACGTCACGCCGGGCTCGACGACGCCCACCGAGATCGAGGGATCCTCCGACAATCGCGCTGCGAGCGCCAGTCCTGCCGTCCCACCGCCGACAATCACGTAGTCGTAGGTCGTGTCGAAGAGCCCGAGGCTCACACCGCTCGCCAGCTGCGCAAGGAGCAGGAGGGCCAGCATGTTGGGGGATGGGTGATGAACAGTCGAGGCCCCGCGGATCGCTGGCTTATGTATTGTGTCAAACACGACGCATCGGGTCTCAGCGTTAGCTGAGACACAACCCGCAGCGTCGTACTAAAGTTGTTGCACTAGCCTTTACTGGATCCCGTCCCGGCCACCAGACTGGCTACGGGTCCCGTTCCGACATGATTGATCCCGTTCCGCGCATCGAGAGGACATCGGTCGCCGCGTTCTGGTTCGACGTCGTCGTGCTCCCCACGGATCGCCCTGTGAGGCCCTTGGCATTCCTCGACTGCGGGTCGTTTGGGGGGATGGGGGTCTCACGTTAATCAAGATAAGATAGCTGGTGGACGACCAGATTTGCCACGAACGACGGCTGGGAGGTGGAGGTCAATTGATCCGCAGTCAGCGCATCTAGGACAGCACTCTGCAGGGCAGCGCTGCCCGCTCATGCCATACCGCCAGCGCCGTCGCCAGCACTCTATGCCAGTGCATTTGAACGAGCTGGTGACTGATGGCGACGCCTTATGGATAACGACGAGACATGGAAAGGTGCCTCTAGGATCCCAGCCTATTCGGGCATCGGATCGCTGGCGGGAGCGTTTCCTCCACGGCGAGATCCTCCACTCCGGAATTGACGGATCGCTGCAGCTACCCTGGCATGCCCACCTGTGCTGATGCACCAACCGGTGGGCTGTTTTAACTGACTCACTCGTACCATAGGTTTTCGTCCGCAGGGCGATCACCTGGTCCTCACGCTTGCCTTGTCATGGTCGGGGTTCTACACAAAGGGCGTTCCGAGGAGGCTGCCGTCTGAGGTCGACGAGTAGATGGTGCAGGCCTACTACAGTTTGCTTTCGGGGCGCCTAGTGTCCCCACCGCCGAAAGCCCCGCGTACCGAGGGGTGTCACCTGACTATCACTCGTGCATGCCTGCAAAGGCTTCCAAGGTGCCGAGGCGGTGGAAGAGTCCAACGCGTTCATCAAGTGGACTTCTGGGGATGACGACAGCCGAACTCCGTTGTCTCGACCTGCCAAGATAACGGTCCTAATCGCCGGAACCGAACCCAGTGGGTCCATGTGTGCCTATGGAAAGCGTCGGAGTCGCCCGACTCCACACTGCGATCGACCATGCTCTTTACGAGAAGGAAGATAACGCAAGACAACACGAATGTTGCCTCTCAGTTCCGCTGCACTCACCTTTCGCCCCGCGATGATTCTGCCTCTGCTACTCACTACGCTGTCGGCCGCTTTCGCTGCCACTTGCCCGCGCGGCTTCCTCATCCATCCCGCCCGGGACCCCAGCTACTGCCTCAGCGTCCCCGGCGCCGAACGCGTTTTCGCGGGGATAGAGTATACGCTCGGCGTCCTAGTGTGAGTAGCGCTGTCGAGCAAGCTGACGCCAGCGAGCCGTGCCGCCCCAACGTCAAGCACCAGACGTGGCGCTGGAAGCGCGAACAGGCGGAAGGGCAGGAGACGATCCTGCTGCAGAACCTCGCCGCGGCCGACCTTCCTGGCGAGGAAGATGATTCGCCTTCCTACAGCTTCTGCGTCACGAGCGGTTACTGTGAGCCTTGCTTCGGTCGCCTGAAGCGTTTGGGAGTGGTACTGACGGCAGTCATCGGAAACGACTGGAACGGCGACCCGACGCGCTTCCCCGTCGGCTCGGCGCTCTTCTTTGACGTCTGTCGCTGGCCGACCGCGATCCCTAGCCCAGATCCCGGCCAGTCCTGGCGCCAGCGCGGGAACCAGATCGTGGGCAAC
Source organism: Trichosporon sp. PB005A (assembly GCA_023630055.1). NCBI lineage: Eukaryota > Fungi > Basidiomycota > Tremellomycetes > Trichosporonales > Trichosporonaceae > Trichosporon > Trichosporon sp. PB005A. The sequence continues at coordinate 526,710 of JAMALZ010000004.1, forward strand.
CCCATCATCGACGGCAACGGAGAGCAGAAGGGTAGGCAAGTTGCTTCCAGTGCCGGGCTGACAGGCAGAACAGTGCCTCGACGTACGCAACGGAGACCTCGTCAAGGGCATCGTGCAGATGTGGTACTGCGTCGATGGTAACGTGAACCAGCAGTGGGTCATCGAGCCCCTCTAGCCCACCTCTTTCGGCCCCGTGTGGCCAGTCCGTCCCTGCTGTGAACAATGAACAATAGGCTCCATTGAACGATTAGCACCCGATGCATTTGTGTATGACCGGACGTGACGTAGTTGGTGTCTTGGAAGGAATGCGGAGAGCTTAGGCGGAGAGCCTCGGAGTAAAGTGGGTACGTACGTGCGCACACGACACCGATCCGATCCACCGAGGAGGAGTGGGTGCATCTTGCTTCCGAGCTCCGTCCTCGCAGCATGGCATCATCTCGCTCTCGCTCGGGGGACCGATTCGAGCGGCTGCGGTCATCTGATCCGCAGCGACAGGGAGCCCCGGGGCCAAGAGATTACGGCCAGGTGCACCTCCGTCGTACTTAACACCGGGACTGCAGGGATCTTTCCTCTCCCTCCGCAGACCCAGACCCGCCCACCATGCTGCACCTAACCTTCCTAGCAGTGCTCCTTGCCGCCGCCACCGTTGCGGATTTCGCCATCCTGCCATTCCCGACCTATGTCATCTTCCACCCCCGCGGCCGGCCTGAGTATTGTCTCGCCTACGAGACGACGAAGAACTCGTACCCATACGAGTTCAGGCTACGAATGTGAGTCGGCGTGCGCGCGCCGCTGACGGCAGGGAGCGCTGCAACGGGCAGGGCGAGGTGTACTGGAAGTGGGAGCTGGACGAGGACACCAACACCTGGGTGGTCCGGCACGTGCTCAACCTGAACCGCTGCATGGCCGGGAACGGTATGTGTCTCCGTCGGCGTCCTCGGCGTCCAGAGGCTGACCTCTACAGCGACGCGCACGCCGCCCAACAACGGCGACCTCGCCTCGATCACCGAGTGCAACAACGGGGTGAACCAGTGGCAGAACTTCCGCTTCTCTACCTTTGTTGGCAGGCAACTATCTGTTGGACCGATTGAGAGCAGTGGGTACCAGGCTCCTATCAGGAGCGCGCTGACCACAGTCAAGTGCCTCGACAGGAAGGACGGCAACTTTGTCGACGGAGACGTTCAGATGTGGGACTGCGTAGACGGCAACACAAACCAGGACTGGGATATGGAGTGCGTCGACGAGATCAGCTTCATTTAGTCGCCCAGCCAGGCCACTGGAGACTATGGCGCGCCCAAGCCGTCATCATGTCCCCGCCAAGAGACCACAAACCACTACACGAGAAGTGACTGAATCACTGTGCCAGTAGTAGAAATGAATTCGGAATGCACGGAGTGACCTTACCTCAGTGTGGCACACGTTATAACGGAGACACCAAGCAAGCGACCGACGGGAGACTCTCACCGTCAACACTCCAATCAACATCTTCCGATCGCCGCTCAGCCCCCAAGACCGCCCGCTGGCTCTCCTCGACGTCTCCGTCGTCTCCGACGTCTCCGAAGGTGCAAAAACTGACCACTGACAGGGTCGAACTGCCGACCTCCTTACTAATTCCGGCCAATGGGACCCGGCTTCACCCTTATGCATCCCCTTCTTGTGCGTCTGCTGCACCTAACTGATACGACGTCTTCGTATTAGTACGATGCTCTAACCAGCTGAGCTAAGCGGCCGATGTCGAGTGCTGCGCACATCGACGGAGCCGGGGGCTCGGCGGTGCCTCAACTTCACTGTAGTGGAGGGTCGCTTATGTAACAACCAACCACGTGTTGCTTTACGTAAGCGAAGGGCCTCCACTCTCCTGGCACAAACAAAGCACTCGCGATGTGCCAAGCGCTGGTGCATGCTGGCACCGATCGCATTGAGCAGTGAACCGACGAGAGGCGGGCAAGCCATACATTCAGCTGCTCACACAGACGCAATGATGTCTTACCGCAACAGGCAGCAGAGAAGGACAATGGAGATCGTGAGAGTCACCTTAGCACGGACGAGCGTGGGCACGGACAGCTGCCGCACGCCGTGCACGCCGTGCGCGGTGGAGACCTGGTGAATCCCGAGATGGCTGAGTTTCACCATGATTGTTGCTAGAGTCAGCCGTAGCGCCGCCGACCGAGCACACGACCCTGTACGAGCTGACTAGGCGTCTGAGACACGTCACTAGTTAGTGGTTTGGGCCACGCAGCACTGGATCTCCCTCAGTGCCGTAGTGCACAGGCTGCGGTGTAGGCTCTCCTCTCCCGTGCCGTCAGCACTCTGTGACTCGGACAGCAGCGGCCTCCCTGGTGCCCTCACCTTGCTCCCCTCGGTCTGCCCTTCACACCTCCGGCCCCACTGTCCGCTCACCGCCGCAGCTGCAGATCGGAGCCAGAGAGCACGCAAGCAAGTACGCCGAGCGTGGGTACTGTCGCCAGGATGGCTTTAATTAGCACTGGAATTGAGTTGGGCAGGCGAGCCAAGCGCATGCACTGGTAGATCTGGGCACTGGTTCCTGGGCCCCAGAAGTAAACAAGGCGACAGAAGCCTGCCATCTGGCTTTTGCCTCCGGCGTGCTCATGTGCGACGTGCGTACGTGCTGCGCGTGGTTGGTCAGACATGCGAACCGAGACTGATCAAGCTTGTCTGCAATTTGTTGGGTCGCCCACAAGCTTGAACGTCGTACGCTTCATGGGCACATGGACGTTTGCCAGTCGCCCGCGTCCCAGTGCCGGTGCGACATCCAGCGGGGCCCGGGACAGCCGGGCCCGCACGGCCTCCCTGCCTCCCACCGCCGACGTCATGCACCGGAACGAGATCGCACTAGGCCTGCGCGCGGTCAGTGCACTGGCTCAACTAAGCTGTCTCCGTCAGGCCGGGCACCGGCTGCAAGAGCTTCCGTGGCTTCCCCACAAAGCTCCGATGGTATGCTTCTTCGCAGCAGCCTACTGGTGGGCTATGTCAGCCGCAAACACGGCTGCCGTCAGCCTGCCCACCGCGCAGGTGACGATTCCAGCGCTCGTCGTCCCACTGGGACCGTTCCTCACTGCGAGCATGCTGCACACCGCCTTGGCCAGGGGCTGTTGCCAACGGCTCCTGGCCAGCGTTACGTTTCGTTTCAACGACAACCAAGAGCGTCGAGAGTGACCGCGACGGGACGCTCAGTGACGCGATGCGACTGGCCAGCTCTGCCCCCTCGCGGCCTCTGGCGACCCCAGGCCGTAATCGAGGTTCCTGGATATTGCAGACCAAGGGCCCAGGATGTCTGAGTCGGCCGTGGAGCCAAGGCGACCCAAGGAGCCAAGGCGGGACAGCCGAGGGACGCCGGCGCGCGGGGTGTGATGGCGCGTCTGATTTTTATTCAGTGGTGGCGACGGCGACCCTGAAGCGGTATGCCCATATCTGAGCTAGCCCATTCAGTGGACGGTCATTCACCATGCCAGCCATCTACGTACCCATCTCCAGCTAGCAGCTGACGGCGCTGCAAGTGCTGCTCCTTCGGCTTGTGCGCGCTTGCGTGCACGCCCACGCGATGCGCGCCGGCAGGGCTTCGGAGGATTAAGGGCCTCTCTCAGGCGACTGTAATGAGCTAGCGTAAGCCAGCCAGTCAAGCGGCGCAGCCGCCCAGCGCCAGAGAGCTGCGCTCGTCATGCTCGCAGAGGTGAAAAGACTTCTCCCCCGACCCCCATCGTTCTTTCTTCTTCTTCTTCACCCACACCTCTTCACTTGACTCCCACCACCCATCTCGCCAGGCTTGCTGTGCAACCTCGCGTTCAACACCCCCGGAGGGCTTCGTCAACAACACAGCTGCGCTGTCAACCACCGGAAGCCGGTCTTCCCCCGTTCCCAAACCTCCTAACCCTGTGTCGTGTGTTACCGCTTCGTCATGCTCAACGCACTTCTGCTTGCCCTGCCCGCGCTGGCTGGCGTGGAAGCCGCTGGCGGCGACCACTATGCCCAGTTCCGCACCAAGGGCGAGCTGAGCCCGATGAAGCGTAGCCCGGACCCCGCTGGCGGGGACCACTACGCCCAGTGGCGCAACAAGGGAGAGCACATTGCCGTCCGCCAGAATGTTGAGGAAGGTAAGCGTTACTTCTACCCCGGCGATGTCATCGGCTTCGATGAGCGTGGCCTGCCCATCACGGCCACGACCACCATCGTTGTCCCGATGACCACGACCCAGACCATCTGGGTCGACCCCACCGGCGGCCCTTCCTCAGACCCCACCGCAGTGCCTCTCCCCAGCATCACTGGCAGCGACACTGCCCTTCCGTCTCCGTCTTCGGAGGCGAACGCCACTAGCGTTCTGCCCACGTCTTCCCCTTCCGGAAACGAGACACTTCCCTCTCCCACTGCTGGGGACAACTCCACCTCGCTGCTGCCTACTGCACTGCCGAGTGGCAACGGAACTGAGCCTTCGCCGACTGCGAACGCCACTTCTCTGCTGCCCTCGGCCCTGCCCTCTGGCAACGAGACCGAGCCGTCGCCGAGCGCCAACGCGACTTCGGTTCTGCCGTCTGTCCTTCCTTCCGGCAACGAGACGGAGCCGTCGGCCAGCGCCAATGTCACCTCTGCGCTCCCGACGCCGCTGCCTTCAGGCAACGAGACGGAGCCTTCTGCGAGCTCCAACGTGACGTCTGCTCTGCCCACTGCTTCTCCGTCGGGCAACGAGACGGAGCCGTCTCCCAGCGCAGACATCTCCTCGTCTGCCCTTCCGACACTGCTCCCCTCCGGCAACGCCACTGAGCCGTCTCCTGAGCCTTCGGCGAGCGCCAATGCCACTGCTTCCGCTGTCCCCAGTGCTCTCCCATCCGGCAACGAGACCGAGCCGAGCAGCTCTAACGCCCCTTCAGGCACTGCCCCCTCCGACATCAACAGCGTCATCTCGTCCACTGGTTCAGTTTCTCCTGGTGAGCCCAGTGCCTCGGCGTCTGCGTCGGCCACTGTGTCTGCGTCCGCGTCTGCTTCTGCTTCCGAGTCCGCTTCTGCGAGCTCCGCTTCTGCTCCGGCTTCCGAGTCCGCCAGCGCCTCTGCCAGCGACGAGGCCTCCGCCTCGCCGTCGGCTGCCGCGTCTGAGACCGCGTCTGCAAGCACTCTCCCGTCCGACCCCGCTTCGCCGAGCGACGACTCGGGCGCTGCCTCAAGCACGTCCGAGCCTGCGTCTCCGTCCCCCACGCCCAGCGCTTCAGCGTCGGGCTCGGGCGAGTCTGCGTCCAGCACCGAGTCCACCTCGGTCTGGGTCTCAGTCTCCAGCCGCGACTCTGACGACTGGATCAGCCCTACTGACACAGACGAAGATGATGAGCCTACGAGCACCTCGCCCTGGTGGACACCTGACACGACTTCGACCACTGTCTGGTGGACGCCTGGTCCCGGCGACGGGGCCTGGTCGCCTACCACGACTGCGACTGCCTCTGCGACTGAGGTGCCCTCCCAGGCTCCTTCGGCGCCCCCTTCGCAGGCTCCCGAGGTCCCCTCGTCGTCTGAGCCCGCTGTCCCCAAGCCTACCGGCGACACTGGTGACCGCATCATGGGCGGCTACTGGGCCGACTGGACGTCTAACAAGCTTCCCCCTGAGTCGGTCGACTGGTCCAAGTTCGACGTCGTCAACTACGCTTTCGCCGAGCCTGACGCCAACGGTGTCCTGCAGTTCTCGCAGGCCAACGGTGGCGACCTGCTTACCCGCCTCGCGAACAGCGCCCACTCGGCCGGCAAGCGCGTCGTCCTCTCCATCGGTGGCTGGACCGGCTCCGCCCACTTCTCGACGATTATGAGCTCCGCGTCTGGCCGTTCCAACTTTGTCGAGGCCTGTGTCGCTGCGTACAAGAAGTACAACATTGACGGCATCGACCTCGACTGGGAGTACCCTGGTGCGCCTGGTGCGGCCGGTAACGCCGTCTCGCCCAGCGACTCTGCCAATTACCTGATCTTCCTGAAGGAGCTCCGCAAGGCTCTCCCATCTCCTGCCCTCATCACCGCCGCGACCCAGGTGTGGCCCTTCTACGGCTCCAACGGCCAGCCCATGTCTGACGTGTCCGAGTTCGCCGAGATCTTTGACTGGATTCTCATCATGAACTACGACATCTACGGCTCGTCGACTGAGCCTGGCCCGAACGCACCCCTCAAGGACGGCTGCAAGACTTCGTCGCAGCCTACTGCCAACGCCTACGCCGCCGTCGCTTCGTGGACCGCTGCTGGTATGCCGGCGCACAAGATCTCGCTCGGTGTCGCCGCCTACGGCTACATCCAGATCTCTGATGCCGACCACCTCCAGCGCCGCACCTACCCCTACCCCGTCTCGAAGCGCGCCGTTACTATCAAGAACGACGAGGGCGGCACGTCGTCGGGCCAGATCACGTTCGCGTCCATCTTCAACCAGGGCGCGCTCGTCAAGGACGGCGCGGGCTTCACGGGTGCCGGCGGCTTCGTCCGCAACTGGGACGAGTGCTCGTCGACCCCGTGGCTCAAGTCTGAGGCATCTGGCCAGATCATCACGTACGACGACACCGAGTCGATGAACCTCAAGGGCCAGTTTGCTGCGCAGGCCGGCCTCAAGGGATGCTCCGTCTGGGCTATGGACGGTGACATCGAGGGCTTCCCCCTCATCTCTGCTGTCCGTTCGGGAATGGGCATCTAATCACACACAAACTTCCGTAGTAGTAGATAGTATAACTAACATAGCCTGTCGCGTGGGTGCGCGACCGGGAGTCCCGCTCTGAATGAGGGCGTTAATCAGTGCCGTAGAAAGGACACTTCGCCTGCGCTGGCCGCAGACGTGTAGCCAACAAACAAGATGCATTATATTGTGTGTGGGTCACGAAACGGTGCTTGAAGCGACGTGAGTGGGTCTCGAAAGCGATGCCGTCTGTCACCAGAGCGCTACCTGTGGGTCACCAAGTCTGAACAAGCTCTAAGCGCATGACTAATGAAGCAGTACGTTCTCACGCAGAGGTCTGGAGAGAGTGAAGCTTGAAGTTAGTGGTCGTCAAACGATAAGCATGAGCGTAGGTTAGAGTTCTGAATTGTCTGGACTTGCGCAGCCCATCTGCGACGCTGCGATATTCAGTGATGGAATTGCTCGATGCTCTGTGCGGTAATTGTACGGGGATGGTAAGGCCCGTTGATGAAGCCGGCGTGTGAGAACATGCAGCGGAGGCAGAGCTAGCTGCGAGCGAGTGCTCGGTCCAGAACGCAGCCATGCGGCATGCTGACGTCTTACCTCGCCGGGTTGACGATTGCGGCCCAGCGCAGTAGTGCGTAGGTAGCGCGAAACCGTGCTCGGCGATCGCTGGCCCGCTGGCAATGGGAGTACGAGTGTGAGTGCGAGTCGTGCCTTCATATCCATCGTTGCATCGTTGCATGCCTTGAGCTGCATACCCCTTCGTGCCGTGCATGCCGTGCCCTGCGTGCCGTACTCGGTGTAGCTAGCGACCACATGCCCAAGCACGCCAGCACACGTGCGGCCTCGCCTTCCGCGCCGGAATACGACCAAGCAAGCACGTTTGCACCCTCGCGGCGAGGAATGGCCGGCAGCGCGGCATCGCGGCAGCGTACTCGGCGATCGTCGTCGGGGTTCAGCGTGCAGGCTTGCGGACGTGCGGGCTTGGCGAGGAATTCGGGGGTGCAGTAGTCAAGCTTATGCGAGGGTTGCACGAGGGTTGTGGAGGGTTGCGCGAGGGCGGAGCGATCGACAGGGCCGCGAGGGTTGCGGCACGAGGCGAGGGTTGTGGCATGAGGGTTGGAGGAGAGTGCGTAGGGGCGGATTGAGCCACAGGAGCGGCTAGGAGCAGCCAGGTGCTGGCAGGTGCTTGGGCAGGTGCTCACCACGGCATGATTGGTGCATGCGGCATGCTGGCGCCTACTATTGCAGGACAGAGTGAGTAGCCAGACGAGCCAGTGAGAGCGGCCGATGGTGCGATATGTAGGGGGCCCTGGGCGAGCATTGGGTCGCTTAGCCCGAGTTCGTCAGGTCGGAGAGCCCCCGCCCTCAGTCAATGTCATCTAGCGCTCATCAGTACGGCACCGCGCCTCACTGCCTATTGCTGGGGCTCACCGAGCTCATATGCGGTTCATTATCGCTCATTCCGCGCTGATTCGTCTCAGGGGTGTCTCTGGGCCATATTGCAAGCTCGCGGCGCAGCGTGCGGCCGGCGAGGGCAGGCGCGCAGGCCTGCGGAGACCAATTGCGCCGCGGGCTCGCTTCCGCTGCGCTGCACACAGCTAAGCACTTGCTGAATGGTGGAGCGTTCGCCAGTGCCGGCCTGTGCAGGTCAGTGCAAGTCAGTGCTAATCAGTGCGAGCCAGTGTTACTCAGTGCAAGTCAGTGCCAGTCGGCGCAGTGGGACACAGTGGGATCCGCAGTCTGGCACGGGTCACTGGAATTTCGAGGAACGATCGTGAAGAGTTCTGGACCAAGCAGCGCACAGCATGCCGATCAGCTCGCAGCAATGGGGGCAAGTGTTCGGCCAACTCGGCGCACGCTCAATGGCACCTTGCGCAGCACGAGCGACGAGTCCCCTCCTAGCTCCTCGGCCTCCTCGGCCTCCTCGGCCTCCTCGGGGTCCTTGGCATGCAGCGCCGCTCTGTGCGATCAGCAGACCGAGGCTCGGCCGCGAGGCACGCGGCGTCGTCTAGCTCCAGCCCAGCGCGCCCACCGCGGCGCTCGCCTGCGTCGACCAGTCAGCGCTGCCGCTTGGCACCCCGCTTGAGGGCGCCGAGCACCGCGCACCGCGCACCGCGGAAGCGAGCCCCGAGGCTAGAGTGATCCGCCGGCGCGAGAGGGCGCCCACGCACATCCGAGTAGGCGGCGGCCAGCGAATGGGCTCCGCGCAAATGGTGGGTCGGCTCTGCCAGCAAATTGCCCCCATTCATCGCTTACCTGGAATAAGCAGCGCCAGCGCTTTCAGACGTCGCCGGCGCGGCTCGGGGCATTCAGCCCGATCGGCAGCGGCCAGCGCTGCTCACTTGACCGCTCCCTCGCACTTGCTCCACAGGTTCAGAGACGTCACGAGGAGGCCCACAATGTCGCGAGTTGGTGACAGCAATCTCCGCACAGTCTGGGCCCGTGGCTGAGATCCGCAGAGGACGCCTGGTCGGCAGCCCGGCAGCCCGGCAGATGGGCTGCGCGCAATCACCTCAGATCAGCAGAGCCGCCAGCATGTGAGCGCTAGCCGTGTCTAATGCGTGTTTGATTAGTCCGTGAATGGCACCAACACCGGGGCGGCGGATGTCCACGCTCCGCTGCGGGGTTCGGGCCGTTTCCAGCTCTGCGCTCTGGGTGGTGTTTGGGTGGCGCTGGGAGCTGGGCGCTCTGCGGCGCCTGAAGGACGGCAGAGCCTGAAAGCGACGGCAGCCTGAAAGAGCCTGAAGGCAGCCTGAAAGCCAGCGAGGCGCCATCATTCAGCGCCGCTGCCACCTTGGCGAAGACGACAGATGCGGCATAAATCAGTACGCCGGTATCGCGGTATCTCGGTTTGGGCGCCATTGCTTCGGGGCTGCATGGGCTGCAGTTGCAATGGGTGAGAAGCGCCTTGCAAGCAGCCAGAATGACGTTCTGGCCCGGGCGTGGGCTTCTAGATTGCAGACAGCTGTTCGGCGGATCTCGTATCGCGATCTTTGGATTCTGATCTGTGTCTGGTATCTGGGCGCACGGCTCGGTGTTATGTCAGCCAAGTCAGAAAGCAGCGCGGTAAGAGGCCCGATGTCCGAGGAAGCCAGAGACTAGATAGAGGCTGGCGGGCAGATCGGAGACCGTGCATGCATGGAACGCTGAGCGGAGGGACGAGGGTCGCTGTTTCCGGTCAGCCTGCTCTCGCGCCAAGTGAGGAGGTTCAGGGGGGCACCCGGCTTCAGGGCCTCAGGGCACCCAGGACGGTGGATCGAGTGTGTGAGAACTTCGTTGCGTCTGCTCTGCCGTCGTCTGCTGATGTGATGCTCTGTCTGCGCTGAGCTACACCTCTGGACCAAACTCTGCCTGCACCGGCCTCAAGCTCAACTTTAGAGTTGCCTGTTACCTGTGTTTGGGCACCACCCCTCTGACCCCTGCTCTCCACTAGCGGCGTACTAGCCGGCGCCCTCTAGCTTCCACCGGGGGCTGCGCACGATCGTCGAGCCCTCGACGCCGCATGATGTCAACTCTCCTCGGGCACCCTCTTTTGCGGTGAGAGCCCCGTTACTAGGATCACAGCGCCCAAGACGTTATATACCCAGACCCAACAGAAGCAGAACAAGTCTCGAGAACCCATAGTCCATCGCCCGTGCAGCGCCTCGCTGTCCCGCACCCGTACGACCTTGGCCCAAAATCCAGCGCATGACGGCACCCCTCCCACACTGCCGTCGGTACTACCCGTGATATTACCAGCGATCGCTCGGCCCTGGGCCCTCTCTCTCTGGCCTCTGGCGCCGTCCGTCTACGGCACCCACGGTCCCCTTCTGCCCCTTCTGCGACCCTGCGGTCCTGCACCGACCCTTCAATTGCTGCCCGCATCCTGCGACGTTCCTGCAACGCCGGCTCTGACGTAGTGACACCAATTGCGTCCCCCCTGGCTGCCTGGCTGCTGCTTGGCCTGACGTCTGGCGTCGGAGATCGAACGAAACATCGTCGAGACCAGGACTGGGTCCACTGCTTCCATCCACTGGACACAGGACACCGAAAAATAGCGCGAACACAGATCCAGCATCGCTGCATTCTCCATTTCTCACACCTCCTTCTCTCACCCGAAGTCTCCGACGCCCGACGCCTCGCTCTGCCCGGTGTTCGTGCTAGGAGTCCTTCTCCCAGTGTCCAGTCGTTCTTTACCTCATCTGTCTTCCTCTTCTTCCTCTCCTCCCCGACCCTCCTCCTGTCTCCTTGACCTCTCCGCTCGCCCTACTCGGCCTCCTCGTCCGTCATCTCCCAACACCCCGACATCAAAATGGAGGACGTCACGCTCCTCCCGCCCTCGGCGCTAGCGCCCGCCATCGTCCTCTCGCCGGCCCCGACGCTGAACGAGCCGTACGCGCAGCTCATCATCGCGCAGGCACGGCAACACACCTTCCACCCGAACCAGCACCTGTCGGTCGCGTACGGCTTCAAGTTTGCGCCGCCGGCGCCGGAGCCGAGCTTCATCGAGGCGACGTCGTTTGCGCTGGGTGTCGACCTGCTGCGTGCGTGGAACGGGCTCTGCTCCGTGCTGCTCGCGTTTGTCGGCGTGTTCACGTCGTTCGCGTCCGTCCTCGCCCAGGAGCTCGGCGACTGGGACCTCGAGCTGCTCACGCGCTTCGGCGGGTTCGTCACTGCCCTCGCGGCGTGGGATTTCGCCGAGAGCCGTAGCAGCAGCAGCAGGCGGTTACCGTCCCCAGTGTCTGTGCCCGAGAAGGCGACGTCTGGCCTCGCGAGGCGGATAGCGGCGCTGCTCGCGCTGGGCACGATCACGCTCGCGCTCGGCAGCCTCCACCTGCTCGTCGCCGAGGGCAACGGGCCGGTGCTTGAGCACATGCTCGACCTGCACTAGCTGCAGCGCAGCTGCCTCACCGCCGCCTCGTGACCTGTCCGAGGCTCGCACCGGCCTTGGTGCCTCCCAAACATTGCATCCTCCCCCACCCCAGCACCCAGCACCCAGCCTCACACGCCCCTCACGCCTCTCACATCATCCTCATCAGCCTCACGACCACCAGAAGGGAAGTTGCCGACAGCCGCAAGCAGCCGCAAGTAAACAGCCGCAGCAGCAGCCGTGCGCCACGGCGCCGAATTCGAGCGCCACTCGCCACCGTCTCAGCCAAGCAGCCTCGTCTTGTGCCTTGTTGCCTGTTCGCTCGCAGCCGCCACTTCGCCCCACGCGCAGCGAGCAGCGAGCAGGCGGCCGGACATGCTTATCGCTGCTGCTCTTCTGGTTGGGCCAGTCGTTCGCGTTTGCCACCCAACGCAGCGAGCGGCGAGCGGATAGCCTACTGCGTACTAGCATAACGGCTCCAAGCATGCCCGCACCAAAGCTTCGCTGGCTTGGAAGCATCCGCCAGCCTTACGCTCTATAGCCTCGTGCCCTGGCCCGCGCGGGACCGCGCTGCCGGCGGAAACGCGAAACAACGGCACCACCACGGCATCAGGCCACATGCCGCGCCGGAACGCGAGCTTGTTCCCAGGCCCCCTGCTCGCCGGCTGCTGCGCCCTGCGTAGTCCTCAGCCTCCTCCCAGACAGATCCCCTCCTCGCCCCATCCGCAACCCTCTGCAAACCTTCGCATCAGCATCAACTGGACACTACTGCACTGCACTGCACGCGCAAGCCGCACGCGCTAGCCGCCAAACACACGGACACTATTTCGGTCTCTTCATCTCAAGGACTATCCACTACTGTTACATGGTTTCTATATTCTTTTCTTATTCCCCACCTCTATTCTATTCCCCTTATCTTACCTCTTCACGTATATTTGCCGTTGTCCCTCCTGCCCCCTGCTCCGTACAATTTCAAGCACGGGACCGGGAGGACACGGCACCACCCGACTCATTGGCACGAGACACCCACGGCCTCGTGCCGCACCACTGCTGCCGGAGCCGCGGTTCCAGGAACTCTATGCATACAACGCTTACATAACCTCCTTGTTGCCCGCGCGGCACTGTGCCCGTGCCACCCATACTTCGATTCCAGCAGCGCGGCTGAGACATGACGTGAGCCTTACGCAGCCGCCTCATGTGCCGCCAGAGATCCGGCGACTGGCAGGAGCAAAAGACAAGCTCTGTCGGCCCTGGCCGCCACGCTGCCGGCCAGCACTACGCGTCGCCTGGCGGCAGCGGCGCGGCGGCACGGCGGCACGGCTACGCAAGTATCGGCCTGCCGGGCACGACGGCGACGCGGTCGGGGCGTTGTCCGCGCTCGTGCGCGCAGACCGGGCACGGGCCGACGCGCACGCGGACCATGGCCTCGTAGCTGAGCTTGGAGCCGAGGGCGCGCTGCTGCGCGCGGTGGCTCGAGAGGTGCGCCGCGCCGGGCGCGTTGTCGGCGAGCAGCAGGCGCAGCGCGGCCGCGTTCTCGGGCCGCTCGGGCAGCTCCGTGTCGTCGTTCAGCAGCGCACACGTCGCGTGCACGCCGTGCCGGCACAGGTAGACCAGCACGAGCGACTCGGGGCCCGACGCCTTGGCGCCCGTGCCCGCGCTGAAGAGCGCCTTGTCGCACACGGCGCATTTCGAGGTGGCTGGTGTCAGCTGCACGCCGATGAGGATTACAATGGAGCTGGAAGGAGAAAGCAAAACTTACGAGCGGCGTGCGCGCCAGTGACCTGTCCACGCTGTAGTGTGATCGCGAGCCCGCTGCAGTCGCCGTTCAGGATGCGCTGGCAGCCCTCGAGTAACGTGACACTCAGGTTCGACGCCTGGAGCACTTTGACGAGCGCGGGCTTCAGGCCAGGAATCTCGAGCCCCTCCTTGATGCGCTGGATCAGGCGGACGGGGTTAATCTCGCCGCCATGCTCGAGCAGCGCGCGGATGAACTCGGGCCGCGTCTCCGAGTGCGTGAGCAGCGCCTCCCACAGGTCGTCGTCGCGCTGCTCTTCCGCAAAGTCGATAGCAAGCCGCACGTCGCCGAGCCGCTCGATGATCAGGTGCAAGGCCTTCAGGTTGTTCCCCATCCGACCCAGCAGGAAGACCGTCTCGTGCACGTAGTCGTGCGACTCGCAGATACGCAGCGCACGCTCCAGATCGTAGAAGTTGGACGCACGCAGGAACGGCATCAGCCGGCTGTGGTCGTACTCCGCGTACAGCGAGACCATTTCGTCGCTGTACGGCTGGCAGGCGGCCGGATCCGCATCGAACAGCCCGTCCAAGTACATGTACAGGTACTGCGGCTTGGCCGACAGCTGCTTCACGACCCGGTCGACCTGGATGTCAGCTCTTGAACACGCAGCTGGAGACTTACGGGAATCGCCAAGGCGTGGTTGACAAGCAGCTCAATGGCCGCGCCGTGCTTGCCCTCCTTGGCCTGCGGATCGTTCTTGATCCGCTCCTGGTCAAACTCAACCAGCAGTAGCGCCTGGTCTCTGACGGCGTCGAACAGGTTGTAGTCGCGAATCAGGTCGAACACGTGCGGCTTCCTCAGGCGCAAGTAGTACGGCAGAGCGCGCGCCGGCTGGTTGCGTCCGATATACAGCTCAGCCAGCACCTCGAGCAGCACAGGGTCGTCCTTGGTCGCGCCGAGCTCACTCTGGACAGCAGACACAACCTTATCGCTGTCGTACACGTCCGTCGGCCATGCCTTGACCGTGCTCAGCAGTTTCTGACATCAGCAATGCCCGGATAGGTGACTCACGGTGTTGTCGTTCAGCAGCAGGTGGTTCAGCACCATCTCGTACACCTCGGGGCTGAGCACCGGGTCCTTGACAGGAATGCGCGAGATGATTTCCTGATGTCAGCTATCGAAGGGTCGGAGACAGCTTACCTCGAGGTGGTTGTGCTGGGCGAACTTGTAAATCCAGCTCTCCCACAGCTCGGCGTCGTCACGCAGCACTTTCGGGGCGAGAGAAGCCGCCTGCTCGTAGTGCTCCTCGCTGACGAGGTGGCGCATGTACTTGAGGCCAATTGCCTGAACATCGAGCGCGCCACCGTGCTTCGCCTGTAATTCCTCGGCGGCCGTCAGGGCCTCCTCGTAGCGTTCCCGGTCGACGAGCCAGTCAATGTGATCCGCAGCATCGCGCGGGCGGACAAGCACGAGGTCACTCGGCGTCAGGACGAGGAAGACATCAACGTCGTCTTGTCGCTTGGACGCGGCGAGGTGGTAGTCGTTGCAACCGTAAAGTTCGTACGACGCAACGGCGAGTTCGTCAGCCGCGATCTCGTCTCCTCGATCGATGATGCGCAGCTCGGGACGGTTCGCTGCCTTCCGCCGCTGCTCGGCTCGGTCTTGCGTAGCCTCGTTCTCGTACGTGTCCGGCGGAATGTAGGCCAGGATGACGTTCCCCGACGTATGATACGGCGCTAGGCCAGCCACCATGCAGTCCACCTCCCAGACCGAGAGCACCTCGATACTAAGAGGTGGCAGCCCCTGTTGGCCCTTGGGTCTATTCCTCACGCGGACGACCTTGACGTAGTCCGCCCAGCCGATCACGAGCGTGCGGTCGTCCTTCCACACCAACGTCGGCTTGAACAGCTCGGCGCGCGGAGCGCTCGCCCCCCGATCGATGTAACCTATCCGCTGCTGCGACACCGTGTCGTAAATCTTGACGCCGTGGTCGTTCGCCCATGCAATCAAGTTCCCCCGCCACTCGATCGCCCAGATTGGCCCTTCTCCCGAGTGCAGGATCTGCTCGCGGTATCCGAGCCAGCCCTTCTCCTGCAGCACGAGGTTGCCGAGCATTCCGCCACACACGAATCTTCGGTTCTTGCTCTTCGCGAAGCCGGGCTCGAGTGCGATCGCGTTCATCGGACGTTTGTAGTCGAAGGCGTACGACTCGGTGCTCGTGAGAGAGTGGATCACGACACGGCCTGAATGTTAGCTCGCGACCCAAGAACTTCAGCTCACCCTCCATACTAGCAGTTGCCACAAAGTCGTTGTCCTCGTCTAGACGCAGAGCCGTCACGTTGGCAGCATGTGGTCGGAACGAGTTGACCTTCGCTCCCTCGTACGTGACGACATGCACCATACCGTTCTGAGTACCCAGAGCAACAACTCGCGGGGACACGTCCAAAGCAGTTGCGCTATCCTTGCCAAGGATCTCTGGTACCCGGTTCTTCACTCGCTCGTACTTGAGGACTCTGTTCGGTCAGTTCCTGACGGGATGAGCAACTCACGGTTCCTCGTCGTCGTCCTCATCGTCATCGTCGTCTTCATCGTCGTCTTCTTCGTCCTCCTCATCATCGTCAGACTCCCCGTCCGTGTCGTCTTCTTCGTCTTCTCCGACACTCTCGGCTTCCTCCTCCTCGCCGACGGCGGCCTCCCTTTCCTCCTCTCCGACCTCCTCGTCGTCGCTGTCATTTTCCTCCTCATTCTCTGGGTCGCTATGTCCCTCCTCCTTCACGCTCTCTGCCTTCAAGACCTCGTCCACGACAGTTTCAGCCTCGTCCGCAACCTCGACCTCGGATGCCGGAGGAGCAACTGCCTCCTCAGCGGCCGCAGGGCTGCCTGGAGGACTGTCATCTTTCGGATCCTCCGCTGGTGGACTCGGGTCGGAAGCTTTCGTCTGCTCCTCCTCCTTCCCCTCGCTCTTGGTCTCCGAACCCGGCTCAGCAGTTGGTGGCTCCTCCGTTGGCTCGTCCTCCTTCGAGGGCTCGGGAGCGTCGTCGGTGGCGTCAGCAGCCTTCGGCTCCGCGGGAGCGTCCCCGTCCTCGGTCGTGTCACTCTCGTCTCCTCCCACAGACTCGGCCTTCTCTTCCGCCGCTGCGTGTCAGCTACTGCCACACAAAGCCAAGCTTACGTTTCGGCGGCGGGCCGTCGTCTTTGGGCGCCTCGAGCTCGTCGGGCCTGGCCGCCGGCGTCTCCTCTGTCGGGGCGGCGGGAGGTGCGGGCTTGGAAGCGGCCTTCGCCTTGGCCTTGGCCTTTGCGCGCTTGTTCTTCTTCGGCATGGCCGCTGTTGTCCTGGTCGGCTGGTGCTGGTCGAATGCAGTCCTCGATTGCGGCCGGAGGTGGGTGACAACATCGAGCTATGACGTCCCGGTCCGCCACGTGGTGGAGTATGAGGTGTACGCTGCCTCCACCGGCGGGGGCTTATCAGCGCGCGCGACGCGCCTCATTTTCGACGCGTCGCTGGGCCGCTGGACATGAGCGGCGACGGACGCAGCGACAACAACAAAGCAGCAAGCACGCAACAACAAACGGAACGCAAGGATGACGGACCCGGTCAACATCCAGCCCATCCCGGCACTGCAGGACTCGTACGTGTTCCACTCGGTGCTGCCGCCCGAGGCGGCGCCGGGGAGCGACGCGAACAAGGGCGGGTGGATCATGGGCATCGACGAGGCGGGGCGAGGGCGTGAGTTGCCACCCAGCTCCCTCTAGCTGACATGCAGCCGTGCTGGGCCCGATGGTGTATGCGTGTGCGTTCTGCCCGATGTCGTTCAAGCCGACACTGGAGGGGCTGGGCTTCGACGGTGAGTATCCCCTCCGGGTAGGCGCTGACAGAAGACTCCAAGGCCCTCACGCCGCAGGTGCGCCAGACGCTATGGGAGTCGTTCGACGTGCACCCCGAGCTGTGCTACTCGTCCGCGACGCTCGCGCCCCAGGCCATCTCGGCCGCCATGCTGCGCAAGGTGCCCATCAACCTGAACCAGCAGGCGCAGGACGCCACAATGGGGCTGATCCGCGCCGCGCTCGACCGGGGCATCAACGTGCAGGAGGTGAGTGATGCTGCTGCTGACGCTCTTCGGCGCCGCTTTGAAGCGGATCCGGGCGCTGCAGCTTCCAATATGTGCAATAGCTGACAGCAGTGCTACGTCGACGCGCTCGGTCCCAGCCAGGTGTGGCAGGACCGGCTGTCTGCCGAGTTCCCAACAGTCAAGTTCACGGTGTGCCCCAAGGCCGACTCGCTGTTCAAGATTGTCGGCGCGGCGTCGATCGTCGCCAAAGTCACGCGCGACCGGTACATTGAGGGCTGGGTGGATGCCGAGGGCCCGCTGCCCGGGCCCGGCAGCGCCGGAGGCGACGAAGCTGAAGTCGAAGAGCTGATTCGCGGAAGCGGCTATCCGTCTGGTACGTGCTGCGTGCGGGGTGCGCGAGCGGCAACTTGCTGCCTGGCTGATGGACGGCGCAATGTGATTCGGCCTGGCACACTGCTGACGCCAGATCCCAAAACACAGGCATTCCTGCGCCAGCAGCTGGACCCTGTGTTCGGTTATCGCGGCATGGTGCGCTTCTCCTGGGCGACGGTCAAGGTGCTGCTCGAGAAGCAGGGCCACCCGTGCCAGTGGGCCGACGATGTCGCGCAGCCGTCCGCCGCGGCCTACTTCGCCGGCGACGACAAGGGCCGCCCCAAGCTGTGGCGCGACCTGGGCGTGTCCGGCGTGGGCGAGCTGTAGCGGGCAGCTGGTACATCCGGCGGAGCAGCGACGGAGCAGGTGCGGCGGAACGTTGAGCAGCGGGGCAGCGGCAGAGCACGGCGGACGACAGCAGGCAGCGGAGCAAACGCGGCAGCGGGGATAAGACGCAGGCATGTGCATGTGTCCGAGGGCCGGGCATGTGGGAGTTTAGGTTTGCCGCCCATGTAAAAATGTATCATGTATCGTGTACTGAGCGAGGATGCATGGGGCCATCGGTGCTCCGAGGGTGGAAAGTTTGTTCACCGCATACGGTGGCCCACGGTGGGATTGTGGAGGCACCAGAGATCGGCATGACGAGACAGCCGAGTGGCCGAAAATGATACCCCGACATGATCCCCACACGGCCAGCGGCCAGGCCGCCGCCGTGCCGCACCCTGGGAGTCTGGCGCTGGACGCCTTGGGCGCCATTCGCTGGGCCGCGACTTGTATGCATCGTTCCACGTGTGTGGGCGCGAGCGTGCGACACGGCCGGGGGTACGGGCAGGCTGGGGTCGGCCAGTCGCTGGAGGCTGGCGTGATAAGCGACGCAGCGAGCGACCGACGCAGCAGCGCTTAGACGCCACGACCACCGTGTACTCGCCGCACGGTGCTGCAGTGGGCAAGCAGCACTCAGCCGCTGGCCGTGCCCTGCGGTGCGCAGGAGCGCAGGAGCGCAGAGGCAGGCCCAGCCCATGCCCAGAAAAAAAGTTAAGCCGACCGCGCTCGGGAACGCCGGTCTGGCGCCTGGCGCGGCACGGCACTCAACACTGTACATACGACAGTGGTTTGATTTGGAGATTAGACGCGGGTTTGAAATGGCGATTAGCAGGTGGCTAAGGGTTACCACAGTGGGCACTGATAAAAACCGTTGCCGAGCTGTATCTCGCCTAAGCTCGGCTATTAGATCCGAGCCGAGCGCCGGGCCCAACTTAGCCTGGGGCGCGGCTGGCGCGGCAACCCGCCGTAGCACGGCCAGCGCGGTACTCCCACCTCGCCTGGAGCTTGCCAGCTCTCCAGATAGCAGAGCCGCAGGTTCCTGGTCCACCGCGGAATCGTTTATATCGCGCCCGCCAGCTGCCTTTCTCTCTCTTCCACCCCTCCCCTCACCACTCACCGCAATGCTCAGGACCGCCCGCATCGCTCCCACCACCGTCCGCCTCGCGCGCGGCTACTCGTCCGCCGCCTCGGTCAAGGCCGCCGAGATCTCGGCCCTCTCCTCCATCGCCCGCCAGTACGCCGACGAGGTCTCGTCCAAGTGGGCCGGCACCTCGGCCACCGGCGGCAACACCAAGAACTTCATCGGCGGCCAGTTCACCGACTCCAAGGCCAAGGACTGGCTCGAGGTCCGCGACCCCGTGAGTACAGATAAGCAGCGTTGATAACGGCTGCCGTGAGCCGTGTGACGGAGCGCCGGGGGACCGTGTTGGGACCTGGTAAACTGGTGACACGGACACGGACGGCGGTGTCACCTGCCAGCGCATCCGACGCACGACGCACGGCGCGCGCACAGTCCTCAAGATCTCCAGAAGCTGACGTCCGCAGGCTTCGCAGGCTGTTGTCACCCGCGTCCCCGAGACGACTGCCGACGAGTTCCAGCAGGCCGTCGACGCCGCGTCCGAGGCGTACAAGTCGTGGTCGACCACCTCGATCATGCGCCGCCAGCGCGTCATGTTCGAGCTGCTCCACCTGATCCGCGAGCACACCCCCGACATTGCCAAGTCGATCGTCCTCGAGCAGGGCAAGACCTTTGCCGACGCTCAGGGTGACGTCGGCCGTGGTCTCCAGGTCGTCGAGGCGGCCACCGCCATCACCTCGACCCTCCTCGGCGACAAGCTCGAGGTCACCAACGACATGGACACCTACTCGCGCCGCCTCCCCCTCGGTGTCACCGCCGCCATCACCCCCTTCAACTTCCCCGCCATGATCGTCCTCTGGTCGGCTGCCCTCGCCACCGTCACCGGCAACACGCTCATTGTCAAGCCCTCTGAGCGCGACCCCGGAGCCACCATGATCATTGCCGAGCTCTGCAAGAAGGCCGGTCTCCCCGACGGTGTCTTCAACGTCGTCCACGGCTCTGCCAACACTGTCAACGCCATCTGCGACGCCCCCGAGATCAAGGCTATCTCGTTCGTCGGCGGTGACAACGCCGGCAAGCACATCTACGACCGTGCCATCGTCCAGGGCAAGCGCGTCCAGGCCAACCTCGGCGCCAAGAACCACGCCGTCATCATGCCCGACGCCAACAAGAACCTGACCCTCAACGCCGTCGCCGGTGCCGCGTTCGGTGCCGCCGGCCAGCGCTGCATGGCCCTCTCGGTCGCCATCTTCGTCGGCGAGTCGCGCAAGTGGATCCCCGAGCTCATCGAGCGCGCCAAGGGCCTCAAGGTCTCTGGCGGCTTCGAGGAGGGTGCCGACCTCGGACCGGTCATCTCTCCCCAGGCTCGCGAGCGCATCGAGTCGCTCATCGGCTCTGTCGAGCAGGAGGGCGGCAAGATCCTCCTCGACGGCCGTGGCCACACTGTCGCCGAGTACCCCAACGGCAACTTTGTCGGCCCGACCGTCGTCGAGGTCGACACCAACATGTCGGCGTACAAGAACGAGATCTTCGGCCCCGTGCTCAACATCATCTCGGCCGAGACGATGGACGAGGCGATCGACATCATCAACGCCAACAAGTACGGCAACGGCGCCGCCATCTTCACCAACTCGGGCGCCACCGCGCGCAAGTTCGAGATCCAGGCCGAGCCCGGACAGATCGGCATCAACGTCGCCATCCCCGTCCCCCTCCCCATGTTCAACTGGTCCGGCTCCAAGGGCTCGTTCATGGGCGACATCCCCTTCTACGGCAAGACGGGTCTGGACTTCTACACCGTCCGCAAGACCACCACCGCCCTCTGGCCCCACCAGGACTCGCTCTCGAGCCGCGCCGCCGTCTCCATGCCCCAGATCAACTAAGCGCACACTGAGACTGAATCTCCGGCCCCGCCCACGGGACCATAGACGTAGGAATTTAGTCAGAAGTAGTAGTATAGTTAATCAGGCATCGGCATCACGACCACCCACAAAACGCAACGAGGAAGCCGTCATAGTATTCGCGCGCCCTCTCCATTCTTCTCGCAAGTTGCATGCATGATGTGTATCGGTACAACAGGGTGCATAGTGGCAGTTTTTACTTATCTCGCTCACACTGGCTTTGGAGTGAGTCTGGGGGAGGGCTATGAGAGCAATCGAGTCAGCACCGGCGCGTCGATCGGCGCGGGTACGGGTGGTAGTGGCTGGCTTGCTGGGGCGGAACGGGCGGCGCAGGCTCGGGCTCGGAAGCGTGGTGCGACGTGGGGATGCACTACATGTCTACGTCGGGTTTGTCCGCCGCGTGGCCGTGGCCGAGGACGCGGTCCTCGTACTCGAGCCAGAACGCGAGCTCGTCTCTGCGCATCTTGTTCTCCTCCTCGACGAGCATGAGCTTGGCCTTGGCCATGATGTACTTGGCCTGCCAGCGGTTGCGGCTCATGACGGGCAGCTCGGTGTCGCCCGCCGGGTCCGTCATGTAGCCCTCGAGCGTGCGCTCCGACGGGAAGCGCTTCGACACGCCCTCGTCGAACTCGTCGCTGTCGCTGCCCGGCTTCTTGCCCCCGCGGGGCCCGCCGCGGCGCCGCGACGGCGCGCCACCTGGCCGGCTGTCGCGCATGTACTTGAGCGCAGTCTTCTCGTCCTCGCTGTCGGGCTTGTACTGGATCCGGTCCCGCGCGTACAGCCGCTGCACAACGTCGCACAGGTCGTCGTCCTTAACCAGGTCCCGAATCGCCGCACTCGGCTCGTCCTCGCCCCCCTCGCCGCCCTTCAGGAAGACCTCGGTCGCGGCGCCGCGGCGACGCCTGCCGCCCCCACCGGCACCGTGGATCGCCCGCACGTGCTTGTTCATGGCGTCGGATCGCGTGAACTGTCGTCCACAGCCTGCGCGTTGTCAGCAATGGCTCTCGAAGCTTGGAAGAAGCTACAACGGGAGTACGCGGTGGGGCGAACGGAAAGCCGCGGTGTACGTGTTGTTTGGCGGTTGACCGTAGTCTGCTGCGCCGCCCCTCACCGCAGTGGATCAGGCGACCGCTGATGATCCGAGGATCCGCCCACGAGGGGCACGGTGACGCGACGATGACTCTGACTCGACCGCACCCAGCAGCTTCCGCGGGCTTCGTGGGTCGCGCACTCCCATCGTACTCTGCACTTACCTGGTTCTGGACACGCATAGGGTTTCTCGCCGGTGTGGGAGCGCATATGTGTCAAGAGTGCGTGACGGCTGGCCTGCTTCTGGCCGAGACGGTTGCACGTCCTCCAGAGACAGACATGTGGCTGTCGCCCTGTTCCTACATGAACTGCACAGACGTCAGCCACTGGCACCATGGGAAAGATAGTGCGCAGGACGCGGCAAGCAATAGACAGGGTGGCAGGGGGTCAAAGTACTCACCGCTCGTGACGTGCTGGACGAGCGCGGCCTGGTTGTCGAGCATCTCATTGCAGTCCTCCCATTCACACTCTCGGGGTTGATCTTCGGATTGGCCCTTCCCTGTGCCATCACCGTCATCCCCGTCATCCGCGTCTCCCTCCCCTTCTCCTTCTCCCTCACCCTCGCCTTCCCCGTCGCCCCCAGACAGCAGCTCATCGATCTCCTCGTCGACGTCCATCTCGCGCTGGCCTTCCCTGTCGCTGCCGTGGCCGTCCTCGTCGCCCGAACCTCCACTCTCGTCGTTGCGCACACTCGAGGGTGGAGGTGACGACGCGTACTCGGTGTTCTTGGCGCCACCGCGTCGCAGGTATGCGCGGTACGGCTCGCCGTTGTGCGGGGCCCGCCTGTCCTTGTCCCCACTTCGGGTCCTCGACCCAGAGGGCCGGTCGGCATCCATTTCGTATCAGGTGCCGAGGATGGGAGGAGTGCGCAGTGTGGATCCGGAGGAGTGGATTCGTGGTCTTGGGTTCCGGGTCGGCTGGGTTGGGGCTGTGGGGCTGATGGATGACAGGGTGGAAGCGAAAGCGACCTGGAGGCTGTTGTGGGTGGTTTGGGTTGGTGAGTGAGTAGCCTCGATTTGGCGGAGGACGGAGGGTGGCAGATCTCGTAACAAATCAGCGTGGGGTATTGCATTCTGATTAGTGTTTGCCCTAATCAACGCCCCTCCACATCCATTTCAGTACTTTGGCCCCGTTAATGCAATCAGGCACGGCTGTTGTCAACAACGTCAGAGCTGAAGAAGTCCGTTTGCCCAGCTCGCTGCACAACAACAAAGACAGCGACACGCTGGCGACATGAGCGAGTTCACAGAGATGCGCTCGTTCACGCCGCTGGCGACGATATCCCTCTCTCAGCAGCATGTTCTGCATCCCGAGGCCTGCAACCCGACCATGGACCTGGTCGCCCTTATCGTCGAGGACGGCGGCGACGCTGCGCCCGGTTTTGGAGGGAAGGGCAAGGCGCGCGCCGGACCGATTCACACGACCGTTGAGCTATGGCGGTTATCCGGCAGCAAGGTTTGGGACGTCAACGTCACCGGGCGCGTGCTGGGCTTAGCATGGAGCCGCGACGGTAAGCTGTGAGGGGCTGCTCAGAGCTGACAACAGGGCTGTTCCTGTCCCTGCTTGTGTTGCAACTTGAGCCATGGCCGGACCACGAGTTCAACGGAGTCGACAGGAGTGTAGTCCAGCATCTCTCCGTGCACACTGGCAAGGTCACTCGGGCGGTGCCGGTGCCGCCAAAGGTCCTCAAGCAGGTGTCGCGATCAGACTGGGCGTCCGCAGCGGATCGATCATCACGGCCCGAGTGGTGGCCCATGGAGTGGGTGGATGGAGGGACAGACTGGGCGAAGCCTTTGGTGAGCTTTCTGCGTGGTTTGTTTAGCTAACGGCAGCCCGGTTCCTCTCTCATGATCATCGATTCGCTGCCGGGCGTTACGCCTGTCGACCCGCCGAAGCCCGCCATGTGCGTCCATCGCGTGAGCAATTGCTGACAACAGTATTAACCCTTTCGCTCCTCCTCCACCAACGGCAAAGGACCTCGGTCCGCACAAGAAGGTCGAGACATTCCCGTCACTGCTGCCAGCAAACCCCCGCGCACCGCCAGACGTGCTCACCCTTCTGCCACCGCTGCGAGATGCTGGCAGGGAGGGAGGCAGGCTGCTGACCGGGACGTTCCGACTTCCCGACGGCACGCCATCCCCGACACCTCCATCTATTCTGGCTCTGGCTGAGCGGTCAGACCGGCTTGCCAGCCTCATCAACGTTCTCTTCCGGGGCGTCGAGTCGATCGAGGCGGCGTTGCGCGACGGCGACAAGCAGACGATGATCTGGCGTGAAGAGCTCGAGACGTGCGGGCAGCAGCAGGGAAGTGAGTACAGCTCAGGATGACCCGACGTAGCTGACATGCAGTGTCGGAGGCAGACGTCCACGCAGACCTGTTCCGCTACCTCATGGCCGGGCGGTGCGGCCCAGCGGTAAACGAGTGGCTGGGGAACCGCATGACCAACAGGGTGAGTTGAACGTGCTCCGCTGTAACTAACCCCAGACTGTGTCAAAATGGGAGACGAGTATGCAGACTGCTTTCTCAACGCTGCAGTCAATCATTTCGCTGAGCATCGTACCGGCGCTCGAGCGAATCATCCTCGTCCTCGACGAGCTCCTCAGCTGGGCTGGTGAAGAGTCAGAGAGCGACCTGAACGTCGACGGCGAGACAATTCGCCGTGCTATCGACGTCTCGAAGGCGTTTGCGCTGCTGTCCGAGCACCTGCGGCAGGAGGCCGAGCTCGAGGAGGCAGCCAGTGCAGAATGGTGCAAATGGCTGCGTTTCGGTAAGCTTTGGGGTACAATCCAATGCAAGCTGACATCAGAAATGACGCGCATCACTGCAAGCGCCGACGACGCGCTGCCGATCCCGACGCACGATGTCAAGCTCGTGTGGTCATTCATGAAGAACGGGTTCCTGCACCCACGCCTCGCGGTCAACTTCCCGCGCGACCCGGATGCGGTGGACGACATCCTGCCGTCAAACGTGCCGCCGAAGGCGCCGCCGGTGTCGACCGCGCTGGACGCCGTGCTGCGCCAGACGCTGAGCCGGCTGGGCGCGACACCTGCGCCCGAGGGCCTTTCGTCGCCGCCACCGTTTGGCGACAACTCGCTCGACTCGGCCGGCGCGTCCCCGCTGCCCGTGTCGCCGGGCCTCGTGCCGTCGTCGCCCGACACGGCGGGTGGCGATGCAGAGCTGACCGACGACAAGCCCGTCGAGCGCTACCCTGAGGTCGAGCCGCTGACGTGGGCGAACACGCTGCTCGCGCTGTGCAGCGACATTGTGACCTCGGCTCGCCCTCAGGACCCGCAGGAGCCCGCAGCCGACGACGCGCTGCTCGCGGCGATCCCGCCCGGGACGCTGCTCTCTGAGCGCACGATCGAAGGCGTGCGCTGGCTCGTGTTCATGCAGTCTGGCTCGGCTTGTGAGTTGTGTTCTTCCGCTTCCTAACTGACGCCCAGTGGACCTCGCGGTGTCGAACGCAGACGGCGCGCTCCGCGGCGCGCGCCTGGTCGTACCCGAGGGCGACATCGTGCAGGCGGGCTTCTTCGACGACGAGGAGCTCGCGGTCGTGTTCCAGCTCCGCGGCGAGCGCTTCCTGGCGACGACGGCAGTGGAGGCGCTGAGCGAGCAGCTCGTCGACCTGTCCGTCGGGGAAGGCGTCGACCTCGGCGCTCTGGTACGTTGCGTAGTTGCGTAGTTGTTACGAGTGCTAACGTTCAGTACCAGGACCTGAGCCCGCAGGAGATGGCGGTCGCGCGCTGCCGCGCGGTTGGGCCGGCGCGGTCGGGCGGCGACGCGTGGGGCCTCGCGCTGAACGGGCGCAAGGGGCGGCGGACGTGCTGCGTGCTGACACGGGGCGGGACCGAGGTCGAGGTGCTCGACATGGACATGAACGAGGACGAGGAGGACGCGGATGAGGTGGAGGACGTGGACATGGAGTAGGCTCTGATACCCAGCATACATACGATGCGATACCACACTAGCTGCATACAAATCGGGCCGAACTAGCACAGAGAAACCAACGTTGCAACACATCTATGAACGGGAATTAACTACAGCTACGAGTGGGAGCTCTGCTTGGGGATGTCCTTGGGCTTGGACTTGCCGTTGCTTGCGCCGGTGCCCTCGTGGCCGGTGATGTCCTTGATCTCGTCCGAGACGTCGGGGAGCGCGACGCGGTGCCAGTCCTGGAAGCGGGAGAGGTCGTCGATGACTGCGTCGCACGGGCACTCTGTGTCGGGGTTGTCGTGGTCGTCGACGAGGTCGAGGAGGTTCTCGGGGTCGACGACGAGGACCTTGAAGCCGGCCTTGGAGAGGCGCTTGATGGCCTCGCGGAGCATGCGGCGCGCGACGCCGTCGATCGAGTACACCTGGCGGAGGTCGACGACGACGGCGTCGACCTGCGAGTTGCTGAGCGCGGAGCGGCGCGACAGGATGCGCAGGACGCGCTCGGCCGACGTGAACGTGATGGTCCCCTGGAGAGAGAGCACGCCGGCCGTGTGGTGCGCCTTGCCCTTTGTGCCGAGGGCGTCGGCGCACTCGGGCGACTCGAGGATGTAGTGCCTGCGGACGACGGAGCGGCTGGGCTCGGGCGCGTGCATGATGTGCAGGCCCATGTCGTCGCTGAGCTTCTTGCACATGCGGACGCCGCGGACCGAGTTGCCGTGCGGGTCGAGGCGGGGCGAGAAGGTCGCGATGCCGAGCTGGCCCGGCAGCGCGCCGATGATGCCGCCCGCGACGCCGCTCTTGGCCGGGAAGCCGATCTGCGACACCCAGTCGCCGGCGCCGTTGTACATGCCGCACGTCATCATGACGCTCAGCACCTGGCGCACGACCTCGGGGCGGCACACGCGCTGCCCCGTCACGGGCTGGATGCCGCCGTTCGCCAGCGTCGCCGCCATCAGCGCCAGGTCGCGGCACGTCACGCTGATGGCGCACTGGCGCGTGTACCCGTCGACGACCTCGAGGGGCTCGCCGGCGATGACGCGGTAGTTGCGCAGCATGTTGGCGATCGCGCGGTTGCGGTAGCTCTCCTTCATCTCGGACGCGTAGATCTTCTCGTCGATCTGCAGCTCGCGCCCGGCAAACGCCGAGAGGCCCTTGCGGATCAGCTCGAGCCGCTCCGGCTCAGACACGTCCGGCGGGCCCACGAGCGTGTGCGTCAGGATCGCGCCCGCGTTGATCATCGGGTTCAGCGGGCGCCGCGTGTCGCTCTCGAGGCTGAGCTCGTTGAACGCCTCGCCGCTCGGCTCGACGCCGACCCGCTGCGTCACGTACTGCAGCCCGTGGTCCTCGAGCGCGAGCGCGTACACGAACGCCTTGGAGATGGACTGGATGCTGAACTCGATGTCGGCGTCGCCAGAGGAGTACACGAACCCGTCCACCGTCGAGATGCACACGGCGATGCGGTCCGGGTCCGCGTTCGCCAGCTCGGGGATGTAGCTCGCGTTCTGGCCGCTGTTGTCCGTGCTGCAGTACTCGAGCACGCTCTTCAGGTAGTCGCTCACAGGCGTCTGCATCTTGGCGCCCTTGAAATCCACGTTCGAGCGCGACGGCCCGCACCCGTCGATCCGCCGCCCGAACCCGTCCACCGTCCGCACGTCCGTCACGGGCGGCGACATGGCCATCGGCGCGGGCGTCGGGCTGGAGTCAGATCGGCTCATGTATGCAACGAGGCAGAGGGCCACTCACAGGTCATCGGCAGGCCGGAACGCAGTCGGGCAGCTCATCTCGGTGAAGGAGCGCACGGGCGAGGACGAGGGCGAGTAGGGCGCCATGCTGCTCTGCTCGCGGTTATATGTGCGGGGTCTTGGGTCGTGGGTCTAGGGTTTTGGCGGCGACGTCGGAGTTCGGTGATCAGCGCTGGCGTGGAGTAGCAGCGGGTACGCGTGCAGTGGCGTCTTTGTGAAACGTGAGAGTGGAGAGTACGAGAGATGCGAAGGATTAGTAACCGGGCTGGAAGAGCGATGGGATGCGATCTCTTGGCGAGCTCGGGTGGCCGATTGTGTGTTTCAATGCGGCCAGGGCAAGTCGGCAGGGGGTGACGTCAAGCGATCGATGCAAGGGGGCCGACAGCTGGCCGTGATTTGCTCAGGTGTGCCCGATCCTCCGTCCTCTTGACAACGAGCATGCAACGTTCGAGTCCGCCGACAAGAGCCCGCTCGGCGGGCCGCCGGACCGCTGATAACTGGTGTCACCGTCACCATCACCGTACCGCTGCAGCTCTGCATCACTAAGCTTTTCACTTTTCAGCACAGACAGCGGTTCCACGGACCTCGTCGCCTCCACCGGTGTGGCTGCGCCAGCTTAGCGCCGCCGGGCTTGTAGCCGCCAGACCATGGTGCAAGCGGAGCGACTATGCCGACGAGCAGAGGCGGAGCTTATTTTTCCAATTACAGCCGGGCCAAGCTGGTGATTTGCAGCGAAATTTGGCAATTGACTCGTCGAGCTCGATCCGAGCCGGACTAATCGCGCCCGGGTTAGTCACTGTGGCGAACTGGGGTGATGGTGCCTATGCCGCCGAGTGATGAGACATGGGACATGCATTGTTGCGAGACAACGCAAGGTTGGGGCAGATATTGGGCTGGCCAGACGCCGGGTGTTGGGCCGGCTTAGCAGAAGAGTCGAAGAGTCCGACTAGCACTCGGGTAGCGGGGAAGTTACAGCGGTCACCGAGACCACCGCGGCCGCCGACGACTCCATTGTCCACGGTCGCGAGAGATAAGGAGATAAGCACAGTCGCCAGCGCGGCGAGGCGAGGATCCAGGCAGACAATGGAGACGGCTGGGCCCCGAAGAGATCGGAATGAGGCTATCGCCGGGGCTGGGCTGGTCGAGCGAGCGTCCATGGGGTGGCGGCAACGACAAGCAGGTCTGTCCGCGCTGCCGCCTGCGCTCGCGTCTGCGAGGCGTGCTATCCATTTTGTCGGGCTTCGGCGGCCGGCTCGTCCTGGATCAGTGGAGACCGTCCGGAAGACATATTTGATCCGAACTGAAGGTCCGTGCTAGGGTGCCTGGGGTGCACACACGCCATCAGCTCGGGCCACAGTGTACGTGTGCTAGTCGCTCGGCAGGGTTTGCATGGCTGAGGGCACCGTGCGGGTGAGCAAGGTGCGGATCAGGTGGCGAGCGGTCGACTGTGGCGAAAGGCGAGACACGGGCTGCCATGTACACGGGCTGCCTCGTGTCCGCCTGGCCGGTGGCAGTGTGCGCCTGCTCTATTGTTTTCAGTTCCCTTCGTCCCTCCCTACACGCTAGCCCCCCTTCGGCTCTGCACTTCCTAGCCCCCTTCGAGTGTGGTCTCTCTGGCCGCCCCTCGGCTCCCTAGCCCCCCTCCTTTCCTGCTCACCCTCGGCTCCCCTTCAGGGAGCCTCCGGGAGCACGCCGTAACAATAATGCAACATGCATCTGGTGACAGTAGTGACAGATACGTGATATCTATGGCCGGGGCCGTTTTGTGAGTTACCATGGCTGGCGTGACATGATTAAGCGTCCCAAGTGAAGAGTACTCTAGAGATGGATGCGGGGGCGGACGCGGAAGAGCATTCGCACATCCGCGGGTCAAGCCGCGCGTAAGCGTTGCAACGCGGCGGCGCTAGGGCGCCACCGGCGTGCGCGCTTACTGCGATCCGTTGACCTTGGGGGCGTCGTCGAGGGCGGCGTTGTGGATGGCGACGGCGCGGCCCGAGGGGTCCGAGGACACGCCCCACTCGGACTTGGGGATCCAGCGGACGGCGGTCTGCGCGGCGGCGTCGGACGGGAACTGGCCCTCGAAGATGTCGCGGATCCAGTACGCCTCCTTGGTGTCGGGGGTGGAGGTGGGCCAGCGGGCGGCGGCCTCGGCCATCTGCGCGTCGGACACGACCTCGGCGGCGTGGTCCTTCATGCCGTCGATCCAGGAGTAGCCGACACCGTCCGAGAACTGCTCCTTCTGGCGCCACAGGATGCTCTCGGGCAGGTACGGCTTGCCGTCGGGCTCGCAGTCAAAGGCCTTGCGCAGAATGTACTTCTCCATGTGGGGGCGGCCGTCGGCGTCCTTGGTCTGGCTCGAGCCCTTGGAGAACATCTTGGCCGCGGGGTCGACGTTCATCGCGACCTCGAGGAACTTCTTGTCCAGGAACGGCACGCGCGCCTCGAGGCCCCACGCCATCGTCGACTTGTTCGCGCGCAGGCAGTCGGCCGTGTGCAGGTTCTTGACGCGCTTGACGCACTCGTCGTGGAAGTCCTCGGCGTTGGGCGCCGCGTGGAAGTAGAGGTAGCCGCCGAAGATCTCGTCAGAGCCCTCGCCAGACAGCACCATCTTGACACCCATCGCCTTGATCTTGCGCGACAGCAGGTACATGGGCGTCGACGCGCGCACCGTCGTCACGTCGTACGTCTCGAGGTGGTGGATCACCTCGGGGATCGCGTCCAGGCCCTCCTGCACCGTGAACGTGTACTCGTGGTGGATCGTGCCCAGCATGTCGGCCGCCTTGCGCGCCGCGACCAGGTCCGGCGCGCCCGGCAGGCCGATCGCGAACGAGTGCAGCTGCGGCCACGAGGCGAGCGGGATGTCCCCGTCGGGCTTGGACCCGTGCAAGCGGTACTCCTGGCGCTTGCGCTCCTGCTCGGCCGCGAGCTTCTCGGTCTCGCGCGCCGCGATCGACGCAATCAGCGACGAGTCAAGGCCGCCAGACAGCAGCACACCGTACGGCACCTCGGACATGAGGCGCTTGCGCACAGCCATCTCGAGCGTCTCGCGGATCGCAGTCAGGTCGACCGGGTTCTTGGGCGTCGCTCCGGGCTTGTCGCTGTCCCACCACGACGGGTTGAAGTAGCGCGTCAGCTCGCCGACGTTCGAGTCGTAGTAGTGTCCGGGCGGGAACGACTTGAGGTTGTCGCACTCCTCCTGGATGCACTTGAGCTCGGACGCAAAGTAGAGCGTCTCGGGCGCCGCCGAGTTCCAGCCCATGTACAGCGTCGTGATGCCGATGGGGTCGCGCGCAGCAATCAGGCGCGAGGGCGTGACCGACGTGTCAAGCAGAACGAACGAGAACATGCCGTCCAGCTTGTTGCACATGGCAGTGATGTCCTCCTTGTTCTCCTTGTACAGGTACATGATCGGCTCGCAGTCCGAGTGCGTCTTCCACTCGGGCGGGTTCTTGAGGCTCTTGCGCAGCTCGAGGTGGTTGTAGATCTCGCCGTTGACGGCGAGGAGAATCTTGCCGTCGTCAGAGACGAGGGGCTGGGCGCCCGAGTCTGCCGTCAGCCAGAGGCTCTCGCTCGAGTAAGCCAGTGCACGGAGCACTGGGTGTTCCGCGCACAGCCATAAACAACTACTCACCAACGCCGACAATGGCGAGACGCTCGTGGACGAGAATCGAGTCCTGGGCGACGACACATCCGGACCAGTCGGGGCCGCGGTGACGCTGCTGCTTGGAGAGGGCGATGGCGCGGGGGCGGTAGGCCTGGAGGTCGCCCTGCTTCTTGTAGACGCAGAAGATGCCACACATGTTGGGTGATGATGTGGAAGGGGGGTAAGAGAGAAAGAGAGGAATAAAAAGTCGAGTGCACTCGGTCGTCCCCGTGTGTCGGGTGGCAGCGAGTCCTGACTACGACCGACGAGCCCAAAAGTTAAAAGGGCAGCGTCCGGAGATTTCGACTTAGATCGGCCCGCCCGCGTGCCCCGCTCTGCCGTCGTACCGTGGTACTGTCGGCAAAAGATCCCGCGCATTCAACTTTGACCCCCGGTGCGTCGCCAGGCGCGCGCTACACCCGCGCGGCAGCCCTAGTCCGCAGGGCTGGCAGGCCGCTCTGGGTCGTTGCCCGCGCAAAATCGGCCATGAGCCACTCACTTTTTGTATGCGAGTCAAATTTGGTGCGTGGCGTGCGAGATACCCGAGTCACGTGACTCGTTCTCCACGTAAGCGACACACGCGGGCTGGGCCCTGTCGTATCACCCAGAACGTCGCAGATCCCCGCCCATCCTCCGCCGTACACAGACGGACGCCGATGCGGACGATGCGGGGCCAGGCCACACCCGGCCGTATCCGCCGGGCCAGTCCACGCAGCTGCTCATCCCGCTGATAAGCCGTCGACTCGAGCTCTGGCACTCGGATATCCGACCCCCAACGGGAACGGCGGCTCTTGCGCACTGCACGGGGGACGAGTCGAACAATGGAGACGGATGGGGTGTGTAACGTCGATATCAGCGTGTGCCGTGATGTGACGACGAGTTTATATGCATGGCCCACACTCTGCACTGTCCTGCTCGTCTGTGGGCTGTGGGGACGTCGAGGTGTGCCCCGCCTCGGATCGCACACCGGCCACCGGACTTGAGCGTAGGTGCAGGTCACGAGTCACGAGCCGCAGCAGCGCAGCGTCCAGACTCACCAAGCACGCATTCACCCCACGCTCCTTAATTCTCCCCCACACTAATACCCTGAGCACCGATCACCACCCACACCCACCCTGTCCGCACGGCACTGCCTACTCCTCGTCCTCATGTTCCCGCGTCATTGACCATCGCAAGACCACCACCACACTCACTACCTCTCCTTACCAGAGAGACCCCCACCACCCCTGTCACTGCTCTCGTTCCTTGTTCCCTGTCTCCTCTGGCCCCCATCATGCCCACCGAGTCCCCCGCGGCTCCCCTCCAAGGGAGCGGCGCCAACGGCGCCGGGCCGTCGCTCCCCACACCCTCCTCGCTCAAATGCACTTGGTGCGGCGCCGCGTCGTCTGGCCAGGCAGACGGCATCATCTTCCTCGGCCAGCAGATGGAGCGCGTCTGCGCCACCTGCATGCGCACCGACCAGCTCGACCTCGGCGGCATCACCACCGGTCTCGGCCTCGACCTCGCCGGGTCGAGCAACCTCGTCGCCGCGTCGTCGTCGGCGGCGTTCGACTTCTCGCGCCTCCGCGATGCGATCCGCGCCCGCGGCGCTGGAGCTGCGCCCGAGAGCAAGAACGACGACGGCGGGGCCGCAGGCGCGCCGCCGCAGGAGCCGACTGCTGGCGCTGCTTCTGTGACTCCTCTCGTGATCCCGGGCTCTGCTCGTGCGCCAGCTTCGCCCACCGAGGACGCGGCCGCCGACAGCCCGACGCAGCTGCACTCCAAGTCACTGCCTGCCGCACGCACTGCGCCGTGGGCGACCGCGAGCAACGCTGCCCGGCGCGCCGCCCCTGCGCCCAGCGTGTCCCCGATGACGCCCGCGAGGCGCGACACTGTCGAAGAGCGTGCCTCCAACCCGCTTCTCGAGGTGGGGAGCCGGGGCGTGCCGTCGACGGCGCGCGGGTGCCTGTACCCCGGCTCGGTGTTCCGCGGGACGCAGTCGTCGGGCCGCAATAGCTACGACGTGCAGATCCAGATCGCCGACGTCAACCTGAACGAGTACACGCTGTGCGGCTACCTGACGATCTGGAAGCTGACCGACGCGCACCCCGAGCTCACGACGTACTTTGACGCCGAGATCATCGGGCCCAAGTACGGCTTCGTCACCGGCCCGCGCTACGGCGCCAAGGAGCACGACGACATGCGCCACTGGGGCCGCTTCGAGGAGTTCCGCCGCCCCGCGACGCGCGCCGACATTGTCCGCCCCGAGCAGCTCCTCCGCGACCCGCTGCCCGACACGAGCAGCGGTGAGATCCGCCCGAAGGAGCGCGAGTTTGTCTTCCTGCGCATCAAGGAGAAGTTTCTGGTGCCGAACCACCACGACCGGGACATTTCTGGTGCCAGTTTTGCGGGTGAGTCTAGTCGCGGCCGCGGCCGGAGGCCGAGGCCGCCGCGAGCCCAGGGAGCGCGGGCCGGCGCATGCCAAGGTTGTCGCTGGTCGAGGGCGTTGCAGTCGTTCGATGTCCTGCCAAGAGTTTTCAGCTAACCCCAGGCTTCTACTACGCGATGGTGGACCTGTCTCCGACGCTGGAGCCGTCGACGCCGACGTCGCCGCTGCTCAAGTCGCCGCGCTCGCCGGGCCGCCGCCTGTCCTCGGCAGGCGCGCGCCCCGAGCCCCCGCGCCGCCCCTCGCTCAGCGAGCGCCGGCAGAGCTCCTCGGGCGTGCGCCCCGACGCGCCCCGCCGGCAGTCGTCCCGCCCCGCCTCGAGCGGGCAGGAGGCGACGCTGCGCGGGTACTACTTCCACTGCCTGAACCACGAGCCCTTCCAGGAGCTCAGCCTCGTGCACGTCCCGTGCAGCAGTGCGGGGACTTTTGAGCTGCGCTGAGCCCGATCCCGAAGCCCCGCAGGGGCCGAGGGTTGGGGCCGCTGGTGGGCACGCTTCGCGCTGTTGAGCTTCGCCCCGGCAGGCTGCCCCCGTCCACCTCTCGTCTCTCGTTTGCCCGCCACGCGCTCACTTTCCGGCCCGGCCGCAATGCCGCCCCGCTGTAGATGTGTCCCCACCACTCCACGAACATGACGCACACGAACCCGTCCATCTTGTACAATCACCCGGCCGCGCGCCCGTCCGTTGTAGTCTAGTTGTCGCCAGGAAGTGTATGCAGAGTCAGAAGTGCCCCGATCGCTCCCTTGGTAGGTGCACTGGGAAGTGAAGCACGTACGTCGAGAGGTGAACTTGGGGGTGTCGATGCTAGAGTCCCTCAGTGCAGGCAATGCCTTGCTCTGGTGTGCCCTGTGTTGGATTGCGGTGAAACGCACTTAAGCTGCAGCTCTGATTGCCGACGTTCACGCCCGATACGTGCTTCCCTTCCGGCACCAGTTCTGCTCAATCTGCTATGCGCGTCGCGGAGCCGAGCCGCGAGGCTCACTAGCGCAGCACCGTATAGAGGGCAGCACTCGGCTATACGCTGCTATGACGAGTTCGAGAAGGCGGAGAGGAAGCTGACTGTTTGGGCCGCCTACTGTTTAAATCCAGTTCCATTGTTCCAGCTAGTGCCACGCCACAGCGCCGCAGCGCGCAGCACCAGATGAAGGGTACACACGTAGGCCGCGCCCCGCGGCTCATTCTACTGCAGGTCACCCCTGCGGCGTGGTTTCGACCTCTCACCCCTTCATCTCGCCATCCATCACCATGTCCTTGCCGCCCTCCAGCCCAGAGGCGAGCCCAGAGAGCCCGAGCCCGGTCGCGAGTGAGCCGCGAGTGGCCACCATCGCGGGCATCAAGTCCCACGAGGTGTGGCGCGGGCCGCTCCTCGTTATCCTCAACGAGCGCGACCTGGCCATCGCAAAGGTGCCCATCGACTTTCTCACCACCTCCGGCGTCGGCAGCACCTACGGTGCCCTGGGGCAGCTCCTCGAACCGCTGTTCGACTCGGACAGCAGCCTCGGCCCCGACGACACGCCACTGCAGTGGCGGGGAGTCGATGGGGCACTGATCTCTACCGAGGATCAGGTGACAGAGGGAGAGGTCGTGGTCGCACGGTCGGGTGTGGCCAGCGCACTCGTGCCGTGCTACACTGATGCCCCGTCGGAGGCACCGAGCTCTCAGTCTGGGTCGCCCGCTCGATCAGGAGCGCGATCGCAAACGGGGTCCGACTCGGTGCGTAACGATGACCCGTATGGACATACTAACTTCGCCAGTCATTCCGAGGTGCCGTCATGAAGCGCGATCGGGGAGTGTGTGTGGTAACCGGAGTGACAGACGGCGTCGAAGCGGCGCATCTCGTCCCTCGTGGCGACCAGCAAGTGAGTTGACGTCGTGTGCTGTGCTGACCCTCAGGCGTACAGAAGAGCCTTAGACGACGAAGGGAGCGTCCGTCCGCAGGCGGGGGTTGCCCTCTGGCAGCCAATACATGGCATGTATGACGAGCACAGGATGGCGTTCTTCCCAGAGGTGAGTCAAGTGTGCGTCACAATAATGCTGACAGCCAGACTCCAGTCTACTCGAATCGGGGCCCCGTGCGGTTTAGGGTGCTGATCTTCGTGCCTACGGAGGTTACTGATGACAACCGAGCGTTTACCGAACCGCGGAACGAACTGCACGGCAAGGTCATCGAGTGGCCAGCCTCACGGCACCTCCCGCCGTCTGCAGAGCTCGCCAGGATACGGTATACCCGGACGCTGGGGCGGCGCATAGGGCTCGTGGCGAAGACCATGGTGCCGCCCGCGATGCCTGAGCGAAGCAAGCGCCGGGTGTCTCCAGCTGAGACACCCCGCGCTTCCAAGGTCTTGAAGTATAGCCAGACCGAAGCAGGGCCCAGCACTACAGCTCACGCGTCGATCGCGGATCAGCCAAACGTGGATCCCACCGAGGCCGTGGCAGCCGAGGTCGGCCTGCGCCTCGGCGTCCCGATCGCCCCATCCGGGTCCTCTGCTGAGCCCCCCTGCGAGTCGAACCACGAGTAGCGAACGTCGTTGGAAGGTATGGGTGGCGCGGCGGCAGCAAGGGCACCACCTCTGCTTTTGGTTGGCAACCTGCCATCTTTCCGGCCAGACCGGCCGAGCTCGCGCGCACGGCGGGGCGCCGGCTCGCGCTCGTCGCGAAAGTGTGAGGCCGCCTCACTTCCACTCTGTATTATTATAGGAGTAGTGTCCGAGTCATGCAAAATTGTTCATACCGCAGCTTGATCCTGCGCGCCCGGTGCCTTGTCAGTGTTTGTGCCACACTCGTCCACCCGCTGCAGCGTCGCATGCCCGCTGCAGATACTACGGTCAGAACGTCAACTACTCATACATCGCGGCCTCTAGCACATCTGTAATATGATACAACATCTACTCCTCCATCTTGTCGTCCGTCTTCTCCTCCTTGCCATCCTTGTCGCTGCCCTCCCTCTCCTTGCCCTCCGTCTCTCTGCCGTCTTTGCCCTCCTTGCCCTCGCCCAGCCTAGCCGGCCGCGGCGGGTTCGTGACGCGCGTCACGTCGCGGATCTTGCTCGCCATCGCGTTGGTCGTCTTGGCGTAGTCTGCGAGCCAGACGTCGACGGCGTCGAACTTTGCGCGCACCTCGCGGCGCGCGCGCACGAGCGCGTCGCGCTCCTGCGTCAGCGCCGCGACCGCCTCCTCCTGCGCGATCAGGTGCGCGAGCTCGCTCTCGAGCCGCAGCAGCGTGAGCGCGTAGTGCCGTTCCTGCTCCTCGGATGCTGTCTGTCAGCTTGCGGCTCGACAAAAGCTAGCTCGCTGCCTGCGTGTCCGCGGACTGCAGGCGCAGGCGCTACCCAGAAGGGGCAGAGGTACTCACGCAATCCAGCCAGCACCGCCTCGTCCGCGCCCTGCAGGTACTCGTCCTCGGGCACGAGCTCCAGCTCCTCGTACGCGGGGGTGTATGCGTCGCACTCGGCAATCGCGTCGCGCACGCGCCCGAGCTCGTACATGGCCGCGCGGAGGTCTGCGTCCGCGGCGTCGAGTTCCGCCCGGGCTTCGGAGGAGCGCACGCGGCCCGCGTTCACGGACGCCTGGGCGCTGCGCGTCGCATGCCGCACGCCCGCGGCCAGCGTGTTCAGGAGCAAGGGGTCGGCGGCACCCTCAGCGTCGATGAAGGCGTGCAGCTCCGCCGAGAGCGCGGACACGAGCGCGGTCGGGTCGGCCGGCAGCGCCGAAGGTAGCGGGCGCAGCAGCAGCGGGTCGTGCGGCGACGGGTCGAGCGCACGGGGGAGCGCCATGGTGCTTGTCGTGGTTGGCGTCAACAATGCGGTCGTGAATCATGTGCGAGGGACGGAGTGGAGGGCACGAGCTTGGAGGGAGAAATGAGCGGAGGCAATGCCACGTGGTGGACTCCTGCCTCGGACGAAAAGTCGAGCGCCGCCATCGACCTCGGGTCGCGAGATTGCTTCAGAACCACTCGCACATAGCTCGTCGCCTCGCCAGCTTCTGGAACACAGAGACCCGACGGACCCCGCTTCTTCCACTACATTACTTCCGACCCGCCAGTGCTCCGCCCGCCTGGCCCTCCAAGCCGACCTCGAACTCATCGGCCACATCTTCAGCTCCCCTTTCCTTCCTCCGCCCCCTCGCCGGCTTGCCTCCGGCCTCCTCCCACCATGTCCGCCGTGATCAAGCAGGCCGCCAAGCTCCGCTCCATTTCCGTCCCGGGGTACCGGCACTTTGACCGGCCGCTGCGCAAGCTCATCTTCGACTACGACGGAGACTCGCCGGCGCAGGCGGGTATGCGGTGAGTGGTCTCTCGCTGGGGTCGGGTCCTTGTTGCCCGTTTGCTCCCTGCTTCCTGCTCCCCGTGCAGCCGTGCAGCCCCGAGCAGCGCCTCAGTGGACTCCAGCTAACTCCCAGCGCCTACCTGCGCGAGCCGCTCGCCGAGCTGGCCGCGGCGAACCCAGACGTCGAGGTTGTCGTGCGCCGCGTGCCGCGCCGCAAGGCGGCCGTCGTGCGCGGGCACTACGTGAACGGGCGCGACAAGGTCATCTGCGTGAACGGCATGCCGGCGAACCAGGTCGCGAGCAAGGTCGCGCTCCTGCTCGAGTCGTCGGGTGCCAAGCTGCGCAGCCTCAAGAACGACACGCTCGAGGCTGGCCCTGGCAACGAGGCCGCGCGCGGCGTCTGGTCCGCGCTCCACGCGCAGAGCAAGGACGGCGGCTACAGGATATAGTTGGGGGTTGCATGCACATCTCATGATCATTCGGCGAGGCAGCACGAGGCCCCGAGCACGAGGCCCCGAAGGGGCCGAGTGCTACTGGAGCGAGGGAAGTCTTGTACTCGGTGCTCCGGGCTGGGCGGGACGAGTAGCTAGGTTCGGCACATTGCGTCAGCGGGAAGGGTGCGCAAGAAGCAAGATCTCCATAGTTGTTTTGACAGTTTTCTACGTCTACGGCTCTAATCTAACACTCTGGTGTGCTTGCGCAGCGCAGCGCTGTTCGCACTCGCTCGCCTTCGGCTCGCTCGCGGCGCGCGACGCTTAGAGCTTGGAGAAGACCTCGTCGACGATCCACGCCTGGTCCCAGAGGGTGACGTCGATCTCGCATCCCTTGTCCTTGCCCTCGCGCTCGATGCGCTTCTCGAGCTCGTAGTTCTTGCGCACGAGCCCGAGGTCGCCCTTGCGCATGCGCAGGAGCGGGCAGAAGTCGTTGCCGCCGTCGCCGACGTAGACGATCTTGTCGAAGGAGTCCTTGCCGCCGTGCGCCGCGAGCCACGCGTCCAGCTCGTCGCCCTTGCACATGTTCGGCAGGCAGCCGACCTGACACCCGTGCTGCGGGCCGTCGGCCGGCAGGCGCCGCCCGATGTGCAGCCGGTCGCCGGCCCAGCGCGCAGGGTTCGTGATCACCTGGTCGAAGAGGTCGGTGAGGCCGTGTTTCTGTTCGTCAGCATGCGAGCGGAGCGGGCAGTGCGCCGCCTGCGCCATCGAGCGAAGCGAGATGGCACAGGCGCTGAAGCGGGCCACAGCCTGAGCCGGGGCGTGGACCAGAAACGGCCCAACAAAGGCTCAGCCAGCGCTCAGGCCGCCGCACCGCCAGTGCCCGGCCTCCCCGGCGTCCGCTGCCTGCGGCTGGCCGACGCGGGCCTTAGTACCCACCTCGAGGATCGTCCCGATGTACACCTCGTTCGAGTTGGACAGGCACAGGAAGGTGGAGTCGCCGCGGGCCTTGAGGTTGGTCACGGCGCGCTTCATGGCCGGGTGCACGGGCAGCTGGCGCAGCGCGTCGAGCACCTGGTCGCGCTTGTAGCCGGCATTGAAGAGGTCCTCCATGGTCTCGTCGCTGGCGTCAGCGAGCCCGAGCGGAGCGAGGGTGAGCGGGCGGCGCGGGGGCGCCGAGTGCCGAGCGGAGCGAGGCGCGAGGGTGAGTAGGGGCTCAGAGCCGAGCGCAGCGAGGCGCGGGGCAGTGAGCAGTGGCGAGCAGGGGCTGCACTGCGGCCCGCTGAGCGGCCTCAGTGTGCAGAAAAGCAAGCACCGGATGGACGGGGGGACCGAGCACACACGTGCCATTCCTCGTGACGCTGATCCGGCCTCGCTGCCGGTCACCGCTGCCTCACCGGGCTCTG
The DNA here is from genome assembly GCA_023630055.1 of Trichosporon sp. PB005A. NCBI lineage: Eukaryota > Fungi > Basidiomycota > Tremellomycetes > Trichosporonales > Trichosporonaceae > Trichosporon > Trichosporon sp. PB005A. The sequence goes on from JAMALZ010000004.1 coordinate 566,621, forward strand.
CGGGTTCCACTCCGGACCACCCCTCGGCCTCGACCGCGGTAGCTGACATTGGCGCCACCCTCGCCCGCTGCGCGGGCTCGGGCGGCTCGGACTCACACAACATCCGGCATGCACTGGGAGCCGGCGCTCTTGCGGTCCTGCAGCTTGCGGCGCAGGCCCGTGTCGAGCACCTCGAAGACCCAGCGGTCCGTGTCCTGGTCGACGAAGGACCAGTCAAAGTCGAAGACGACGAGGTTCTTGGGCATGTTTGCGAGCGGAGCGAGCAAACGTGGGGAGCGACGAGCGAAGCGAGTCGGATGCGGGGGCGAATGGGGGCTGACGAGCGACGGAACGAGTCGGGAGCGAGGCCGGAGCTGTGAGGCAGCGGGGGGCGAATGGAGGAGCAAGTGGAGAGCTAGCAGTGAGCTAGCGAGTAAAGAGAGTAGAGGGAAACAGCGAGAACAGAGTCAAGATCAGCGATGAGCGACTCAAGGCCGAGTATAGCACGCGCGCTCCTCCAATCCATCGCGCGCGGGACCGACTGCGACTCGGCCCAGGAAAAACCCAGCCGAAGCCGGCCGCGCGGCCGCAACGGAGTTCACCCAGATGCCCGCGCAACGTTGCTCCGCGGACGCCGCCTCCACCGTGCCCTCTCCCTCGCCTTCTTACTCTCGAGGGCAGCGCAAGGCGGCCGACGGGCTCCCAGCCGGACAGCAGTGCGGGGTACACCTCGCGCTGCGCGCTCGGGTGTAGTGTCTCGTGCATACCGTTACAACTAATACACAGTCTAAGGATTGGGGGATTATACTTGCGCTGGCTGCTGCCGCGCGGGTGTCTCTGTGGCATGTGCGTGGGTCGTGGTGAGTGTGTGCGTAGGTGTCAGGTGTGTGCGTAGGTGTCAGGTGTGCGCGTAGGTGTCAGGTGTGTGCGTAGGTGTCGAGGTGCGTAAAGCGTGGGATGGGAGCGTGATTCACGTGAAAGGAGGGAAGGCGGTGGATGTGAACAGGAACTAGGTGTCAACGAGTGTGCTTGTGCTGGCTGGGCGGGGAGCGGAGTGGGCTCAGACTGGGCTGGACTCAAGCTCGGGCTTCGCGCTTCGCGCTCAGCCCTAAATGTGCCCGCCGAGGTTGCGCCGCCTGGCCACGCTTGCGGCCGTCGGCGCCGTGACGCTGCTCTCGCGCTCGCGCTCGCCCAGCGACGTGCGCGGGCGGACCATCTTCCTCGCCGGATTCGTCGACGGCAGGTCGCGCATGCTGCTCGTCTCGGGGCGCGTCGAGCTGTTCCAGGGCGGGCGCTTGCCGCCGACTGGCACGGAGCCCGCGCGCGCGGGCGCGTCCAGCGCCATGGCGGGGGGCAGTGAGCGGCGCACGCGGCTCGCCGGGCGCACCGTCACGTCCTCGCGGAGCCGGTTTGCGAACTTGGCCGTCGCGTTGGCTGTGCCCGAGGGCGCCGGCGCGCCCAGGCTGCGCCGCACCGGCTTGGTGCCGGCCGGCTTGACGCGGCGCACGGCCGGGCGCGCGTCGCCCCGGAACGCGAACGACATGACGCTCATGCTCTCGCTGGCGTCGTCGCCGGCTTCACTCAAAGGATGGCGCGCGCGCTGCGGGCGCGAAGGCGAGCCGTCGCCCTTGAGCGGGACCTTGGTCGGCGACGGCTCGGGACTGGCGGGGGGCGGGAGCTTGGTCGGCGTCGCGTTCTCGGCGACGCCGCCGAGCGAGCGCCGCGGAAAGCCGAGCGAGAGCCGCGCGGCGGGCGCGACAGGCCGCGCCTCGTGCCACTCGTGCACCTTGACAAACTTGTACAGGTTGCGCGCCTTGAGGCTCTGGTGCCGCCGGCTCATCGCCGACATGCTGCTCATGCGGCGCGCGGCCTTGTCGGCCTTCTCGCGCGTCTCGGGCGCCGTGCTGATCGGCAGCGTCGTGCTCCCCACCAGCTCGCACAGCAGCGACACGTCCGTGAACCGCACGACCCACAGCTCGGCACTCCTCCCCTTAAGAATGTCGCTGAGCCGGTGGTGGCTCTTGCGCTCCTTGAGCGCCGGGCGCCGCTCCGGCGCGGCCGTCGCCTTCGCGCTCGCCTCGGACACGAGCAGCCGCGCAGGCTTTGGCGCCATCAGCGTCTTGTGCTTCTCGATCCCGTCGATGCGCGCCCACGCGTCCCGCGTCCGCTCGCGCTCCTCGTTGGACGTCTTCTCGTCCTCGATGCTGCGCACAATCTTTTGCACCTCGTCCACCATGGCGAGCGTCGCCTCGTACTCTTTCGTCGACGGCGATGTGTTCTAGCGTCAGTGACGTTCTAGCAGATGACTCACGTAGAGCAGGTTCTGGAACAGCAGCGGGTACTTGAGTAAGCGCTGGAAGGGCTTGGAGAGCGCAATGCTGAGGCCCGGCTCGCCGCGCTCCGCCGCCAGCTCCTCGAGGCTCTGCAGCAGCTTGCCGAGGCGGCCGAGCTGCGTCTCCTCGAGGCGGCGCGACGAGCGGCGCCCGCCCTGCGCGATCGTCTCGGCCATGAGCAGCGCCTCGTCGATCTGCGCCAGCGCCCGCTCCAGGTGCAGGATGTATGTCGCGTACTCGCGCAGAATGTCCGACTGTCGTCAGTAGGTGGCTTTGTGGGTTGACTCACATGCGACGTGAACACATTCGCGAGCGAGCGCACAAGCGGGAACTGCTCGTTGTAGCGCTCGCGCAGCGCGTCGATCTGCTTGATGTGCCCCTCCATGATCCCCGTCGAGACCACCGTCAGCACCTGCTCCAGGTCGTCGGGCAGCGTGACGGGCCCGTTCACGACCGACGAGAAGCTCGAGCGCGACGTGATCCGCGAGTGGCCCCCGTCGGGCGGGCGCGCGTGGAACGAGTTGCGGTGCTTCTGCGTCGTGATCGACGTCTGCGTCGCCTGCCGCGACATGGGCGGCAGCGGCGGCTTGCTGGGTTGCTGCTGCGACACCTGCTGCGGCTCTGGGCCAGATCGCGTCAGGGCTGCATACGCGTCTGCGCGCCCCTCGGGCGACGACGGGTCATGCTGCTGTTGCTGGCCCGGGGCACCCGGCGCACCCTGCTGCCCCAGTACATGCTCGCGGAACGATTCGGTGGAGAACCGCGCGTTAGACGAGAACTGAGCCGCAATCGGGAGGTAGGGTTGGGAGCCGCTTGCCGGGGACGGCTGCAGCGGGGAGGAGGACTGGTGGTGTTCGTGCGACCCCGACGACGTCGAGGGCGATAATGTGCGCGTCAGCGCGAGCGGGTCGGGCAGCGCTAAGCTGGGGTCGTCGCGCGGAGGGAGCAGTGTCTTGCAGAATGTCTCGTTCAGCAGCAGCAGGTCTCGGACGTATCTGTTTGCCGTGTTAGCACACCGGGATTCCCACTACTACTACTCACTTCTCTTCGCTGTTGATGATCTCCCAGAGGACCTCCTGCCGCGCACGCTCGCGCGGACCGAGGTTGGCGATGAGCTCCTCGTCCATGATGGCGCTCCAGCTCTCGGGCTGGGGCAGGTAGCTCTTCTCGCTCATGGCGTCGTCCGTGTCGAGGAGCGAGCTCTTTGTGCTTTTCGTCGGGCTTTCGTCCACGTTGGCCAATGCAGACTTGCGCACCTGGCTCGTGGTGGAGCTGGAGCGGGACAGCTGGGTGGTGCGGGTGGGCGAGCCGGGGCGCGAGTTGGAGGACGTGCGGTTGAGGAGATGGCGAGTGGGAGAGCCGGCAGATTGCCGACGTGAAGGCACTCGTGCAGGCAGTGTCGCGCGTCGTAAGTCGGTTTCGCTGGCGGTCGGCGGAGGCGTGTCTGTCCCTCGCGACGGGCTCTGAAACGCGACCTTTTTGACGTTGTCGAAGCTCACGCGATGGCGGGGCGAGCGTGCGCCTTTGGGATCGCCGTCAGCGCCGACCGTGCCCCACTCGCCCATACCATCGGACGCGAGCGGCACATCGGGGATGGCGGGCAGCGACTGCGAGTGCTGCTGGTACTGGTGCGGGGGACCCTCGTCCTTGGAAGGCACGGCCGGGCCTGGTGCAGGTGATTTCGTGTCCGAGTGCGAATGCGACTGCGAATGTGTGTGCGAGTGCGCGTGCGATGACGCCCGGCTCGCGACGCTGGCGGACCGCGCGTGCCGCGTTGCCGCCCGCGCCGCCGTGCTGCTGCCTCCACCGGTGCCGGCTGGCGGCTTGCCGCTTGCTGCGCTCGCGGTCGAGCTCGGCGTCGGCGAGCGCAGCGCCGCTTTCGTGACGCCCGATAGGCCCGCGCGCGGGCGCAGGGACGGTTTGCGCTTAACTCGGACAGTGCCGTCGTCGTCATCTGGGACTGCCTTTTTCTCGTCGAAACTGGGGCGAACGCCGGGGCGCGATTTGCCCGGGGGGCCCGTGCCAGGCGCAGCGGGCTTGAAGCGCGAGAAGAGCGACTTCATGCGCGCTGGGCCTGTGCGGAGATCGGCTCGGAGAAAGGTAAGGGGGGTGGGAGAGTCGGAGGGGTCGTCAACGGGCGGTATGGGTGATGATGGAACGACGAAAGACGAGGCGATCGGACGCGGAGAGAGGGACGCTTGGGGTGTGGTCGCGATTTGCTGTTTCGGGTTACTGGGTTACAGGTCGGTGGGTTACTTGTTACTTGTGACTGGTGGTAGGCCGCGTAGTATGCTAATTGTGATTGCGATTGAGCGGGCGGAGCGCAGAGTGAATGGCGGAGGTACGGGTTCCTTGGGTACTACGGTACTAGGGCTCGGTGTCGAGTAGTGCTTTGTGCTAGGAGGATACAATAGAATGGCGAATGCCGTGAGCGTGAGCAGGCGTAGCGTAGCAGGCGTAGTGGGAGATCGGCTCGGAAGCTTGTTTCAGCCAGCAGCCAGCGTTCAGCCCATCAATCGAAAGAGAGTCAGAGTGTTACAGCGTGCGCGCTCTCTACGGCCCGGCTTATACTCGAGCGCGTCTGCCTGGGGCGAGCCAGCTCTGTTGTTGGCGCCAGCCAGCCCAGCACGGAGCCTCAGCCTCAGCCTCGCGCTCAGGGCTGCGGTCGCCTTTCAGGCGAGCTGACATGTCAGGACATGTGCTGCCCTCTGGGTGGCGACCGACCGGGGACCGGGCACGGCGCACTGGAGGGTGACACAGCCGAGCGCGGTGCGTCGCTGTTGCCCGAGGAATCGATCGCGGAGCATTGAACGATGCGCTGGGAACGCAGCTTGTGCAGATAAGGTTCTGATCGCGGCGCGCAGTGAGGCTGAGGCCCAGAGTCCAGGCAGCAGCGGCGGTGGTGACAACAACTGCGACAAGGCAGCAAGGGTCGTGGTGGACCCGAAACGGCCGTGTGCAATGGGCTAGGGCGCGACAGGGCGCGCCTGGGCTTGGAATACAGGGTCCCCAGGGTCACCACCCTCGCCACACCTCAGGTAACCTGCCGTCCACCACCCACCACCCAAGCTTCCAGTGCTGCAGTCCGATTCTGTCATGTGCGCTCCGTGTATTCTGCACCGAGGCGACAGCGTCCTTCACGACGGCGCGGCGCGGTGCGCGGCGTGCGGCGACGTCATGCACCCTGGACGTGATTGCGCTGGAAACATTTGGTAATGATGAATGGTGGGTGTCCGCATGTTCGTGCCAGGACGGCCAGGACGCTCAGGCTGCAGGCGCGAAGCGACCGAAGCGGCGTGGCCAGAGGCACCACGCGACCCACCGCCGCTCCGCCCAGCGCCCAGCGGCCAGCGGCCTTGTTGCTTCTGCCCGTTCGTTGCCCGTTCCTTCTGCGGCTCTGTCCCAAACACACTTAGCAAGCATACACATGCACTTGGCACCTGGTCAGCCGGTCACCCGGCCTCTGTGCCCGCGAGCGATTCCCAGATCCAATTCGGAGCACCGACAGCGGGCACACAAGGCTCGCCCGAGCATTCTGTACGTGATCGCCCTTCCCTTCCTGTCTTGAGCAAGTCTGTGGCGGCCGTGTTTCATGTACCCAAGTCGCCCGTCACCGCTCCCCAGCGGCTCCAGGCGCTTCAGTAGCCAATCCATGCTGCTGCTGCTGCTGCTGCTAGGCACACACACCTCTTGTGCCACTCGCCGGCACATGGAGCGCGTCAGCCTGCTGCCTCGGTCACGGCCACCAATCGAGCGTCGCTCATGCAGCACCGCGCCTCATGACTGGCCTGACTGGCCCAGGAGCGTTCTGGAATCCGGTCTTGCAATTTAGTCCGGATTGGGTTCATGTCGCTCATCTCCATGTCGGGTTTGTGCCCTGCCCTCTGCCGTGTTTGCACATCGACTGCATGCAGCAGATGCCATGAATGCCGCTCCTCCGAGCTCCTGGCAGGGCACTGCTGCTACTGAATGCACGCGTCTTGCCCTCTTCCGGATGCAGCTCTTTCTTCTGCCTGGCTCTGTGCGGAGCTGCACACGAGAGGCCCAACTGATTGGCTCGCGGGCTCCACCAGCGCCCGGAGCCCGGCTTGCAGATCTCAAGCGACTGTGGACACTCGCCGATGGCCTATCAGCTGCCCGTGTCGATGAGCAGTCACCTGCCCACACACGACGATCAAAGTTGCACGCGCACGCCGCCGGCAGCCAGTGAGAGGCGATGGCGCCGCGCGGTGCTGTGGTGTGCATGTGCCTGGCGTCGCTCATATCATCGCTGGAGAGCTCGGCATGGGCGGGAATAGAGTTGATGGCACGCCAGGCAGAATCAGGTCAGCAAGGGACGGGCCCCGTGACGTCATGGGCGGCTCTGCTGATCGCTCCGCCTCTGGATCGGGAAGGAGCACGGCTGAGAGAGGCAACCGGCACGAGGGCAAGTGAATCCTAATTGAGTTCCAGGGCACGACTAAACTTTTTTGTAATGAGACATTAGGCGGCGGCGACCCATCGACGAATCGACGTCTCTGCTCGCTGCATGACATATGACGCTGGGCTCGTCGTACGCGCGTGCCGGGTCGGAACGACGTCGCTGCCGCCCACCGCCCACTGGCTGCTGGCCACGGCCGACGCCAGCGACGCCAGCTGGGCCAGGCTCTGCATGCATGAGCGGCACGGCTCTGGTGTGGATGCGGATGGGGGATCGCCTCTGCGCTCTGCCGGGCCCTGGTGGCCCTGGGGCCTCGGGTGTACCGCCTGGCGCCTGGGCTGGCGCCGGCGCCGGCGCTCGCTCACGCCTGCGCCAGCCAATGCTGGTGCTTCCCTGTGTCCATCGCCGTCATAGTCGTGCCCCTCACGCAACCCTCATTCGCGCCTCCTCGTAGCCTAGCCTCGCTTTCCCTCTCATCAACATCGCCGCCGACCGGGCCAACCCTCGACTCCACACTTCCCTCGTTGCATAGCTTTCACCAAACACTCGTCCTGTCTCCACTTTCCTTCACCATCCACCCACACAGGCGCTTCATTGGCCACCTGTCGATCAACACCGACTTTCATTAACCACCCCCGACCCCGCAGGCCATTTCTACTTCTGCCTCCCTCACGCCCTCACGCCTCATCCCTCGCCCGCGCCCGCAGGCCAGCACGCCCGCCGCACACACGCCCTCCGTCGCCCCCGCCTCGGATTCGGACTCGGCTCACCCGCGCGTGCAGCAGCCCGCGCAACCCGCCCCCGCCCCCCGCTGGCGACCGCTGACATACGTCATTTTCAGCGTAGCGCAGTGAGAGGGCCCTAAGCCCCCACCAGCACCCAGGACCCAGGCCTGTCAGGCCCTTTTTTGTCTCCACACACCCAAGCAAGTCGAGCCTCAGCTCGGTATTCTACTGCCAGGCCTCCCGCACTCCTGCTCCGACATTACTCTGTCGTCACCACTACCCGCACCCTCGTCGTCGCCAGCCCTCATTACCTACTCCCACCTTCTCATCAATCCCATCTGCCCAGCCCACATCTCCCATCCACTTATCCCGCAACACCGCACTGCACCGACGCCTCGGAACCGATAGTACCTCGTTCTCTCCCGGCCATTCGGCCCATCCACCGCCTCCCACTGCCGACATCCCCTCCCCCATCCCGCCCCCGCTAGCCTCACCTGCAGCCTTTCCTGCAAGTCTGTCAACACCAGCGACACCCTCTCGCACACGCCCACCACCATGGTCGGGCTGCTGGGCCGACCGTCAAGGTCATACAAGGATGTGGAGCACAATGTCGACGGCCTCGCGCCCGCCGGCTCCCGCCCGTACTCGGCGGGAGGCGACCAGCCTCAACCATCCACCAACAAGCTCACCAAGCGAGCGCCCTCTGCCACCGGCGGACACACCGTGAAGACGTACCGGCCTTGTAAGTAGCGTGGAACGAGCAGGGGGTGGTGGCTTCTTCCCTGGCCGCCGCCAGTGAAGGCCGGACTGACACCGCAGCTCTCACGGAAATGCACTTCAAGCGCCAGCAAATGCACGATCCGTTCTCGACGTCTGCGTTCAACCTCGGGCGGAAAAACAAGGAGCAGGCGCGGGCAGGCCAGCGAGCCGAGCTAGATCACATCCTGGAGCCGGGCTACAAGTCGAGCTTCAACTATGACGACGACACGACTAGCATCGCCGGCCCCAGTCGGTTGTCCTCGGTTCGCACAGCTGGCGGCCTCAGTGCCCTGTCGCGGAGAAAGGACAAGCTGAACGGCGACGACAACGTGCACCGCTCGGGTTCGACCGCCAGCTTTGCGAACGGAAATGCCGGGGCAAAGAAGGGCGTGTATCTCGACGCCACCGGACGGCTACACGACACCGAGTACGACCCGTTCGCGGGCGTGGCCGAGCTGTCGCGCCGGCGGTCGAGGCGCCGCGGGGCGATGCGGAACCGGCGCAACTCGGCGAGCTCGAGCAGCACGGCATCGTCGAGCGAGGAGTCTGGCCACGGCCGGGGCGCGCGAACACTGTCTCGCGGCTCGATGACCGATGATCCAGACCGGGATCGAGAGGAAATCCGCAGACGGCTGGACCAGGAGCGCCGGAAGTTAGACGAGGTGTCGGGGTACGCGGCCGCCCGACGCAGAAGCATGATGAGTGATCGCGCGAGCGGCCACTACAGCGGGCGAGGGACGCCCAGCGTGCGCTCCGGGTACGAGGACGCGGGCTCGCTGCACCCCAGTCTCGCCCCGTCGGGCATGACATCCATGACCAACGGCCGCACGCCCCGGGCGACCCAGCCGTCGCCTTTGTCGCCCACGCTCTCCAAGTCGAGCAAGGCGCAGAGCGCCGTGTCCGGCGGCTCTGGAGCCAGCTCTCGCGCCGCCGAGTCACAGAAGAGCGTCGAGGACTCGCCTCGCAAACACACGGAAACAGTCCACTCCTCGATGCCCCGCACGCAGCGCTCGGCGTCTGACCGCACCATCACGCAGAAGATGAAGGACCTCGGCCCGGCGCAGGACTCGGGGAACATTTCGGACGACGAAGCCGAGGGCGACGACGGCTTTGCGGACGCCACCGACGACGTGAACCACATCGAGGAGGAGGGCATGGTCGAGGAGGACCAGCCGCCGAGCTACGAGAGCCACCAGCCGCCACCGCAACCTCAGAACGGCCAGCAACCCCACATGGAGGAGGGAAGCGAGCCCGAGTCCGGGGAGGAGACAGTGTCCCCGGACCGGGAACGCGACGTGCGGTTCCACGAGCCGCAAATGGAGCGCATCACGTCGCTCCAGTCGCCGCACCAGTCGCATGAGCCGATCCGGCGCGTGCACTCGCATTCCCAGGCGCCCTCGCACCCGAAACACCCTCGGTCGGTGTCGTCCAAGGGCCGGCTGGAGCGCCCCGCGCCGCCCGCGCGGACGCAGTCGCACGACTACGAGCAGCGCCCGCTGTACGCCGAGGTGGACATGGTGCGCGAGCTGCCGCTGCTGAAGCCGCGGCCCGCGAAGCAGCACTCGCAGGACGCCGCGATCGAGGTCATCAAGACGTACTCGCGGGACGCCAAGGAGGCGCCGCCGGTGCCGAAGAAGGACAAGGGCCCGACGCGCGTCACGGGCGGGTTCGAGTCGATGCCGCTGCCGAAGCAGCGTGTGACTGGGTTTGAGGCGCCGCGGCGGCCGAGCGCCGCGCCGAGCGGGCACTCGATCGCGGCGTCGCACCTCGCGAGCTCGCACCTGGCTGGCCGCGCGGGGAGCATCCGCTCTGGCGTCTCGAGCCAGTCGGGCGACGAGCACGGGCGGAAGCGGCGGCCGAAGCCGGCTGAGCGGCCGCGCGAGCAGTTGTTTCCCGAGACCCCCGCCCAGATAAAGCGGCGGGAGGAGCGCGAGCGGCGCGAGCTGCGGTCGGGCAAGACGTCGGCGGGCACGCTCGCGGCGGACAGCGTCGCGACGAGCTCGCGTTCGCGGATCCTGCCCGAGATCGAGATCGTGGACGACGACGACCCGCGGATCGTGTTCCCGCCGAACGGGCCGGCGACGCACAGCACGGCGCGGGGGCACACGTTCCGCGCGCCGTCGCTGTCGTTGTCCAACTCGCACTACGGCGACCACAGCGGGCCGACATCGCTGCGCTCGGACCACCGCTTCGGCGACGACTCGAGCTCGCGCTCGCTCGCGTACCACGACAGCAGCCGCGCGCCGAGCGCCATCATCGAGGAGAGCGGCGGCGGGTACCTGCCCAGCCGGTGGGCGAGCGGCGACAAGTCGCTGCGCCTCACCGAGGAGGAGAAGGAGCGCTACCGCCCGCGCGAGTGGGGCGGGCGCAAGGGCGACCTCGGCGGGCGGCCGGACCATTGGCAGTGAGTGGTGCGGTACGCTGGCGCAGCATGCGCTTGTGCCGCTGCATCAGTACATGGGCAGTGCTGACCCCAGCCCGACCGCCAAGGACGAGGTGAAGCGCGGCGTCAAGGACATCAGCACGAACGCGCGCTTCAGCATGTTCCGCGCGAAGAAGAAGCTGCTGCGGAAGGCGGACTGGTAGTCGGTCCACCGTCGCTTCCCGTTCTCGACCAACCCGATATTTTTTTTCTCCCCGACCCCCGAAATGTCGACAACGTCGACCAGTTTGTAGCCGCATCGCGCCACGGCGCAATAGACACATTGCATCTAGACCCGTCCAGCCTGTCGTTTGTCCGCCGGCCCGCACAAGGAGGCCGGCTTGCATGTATTTCTTGTTCGCGCGAGCTGCGCGCCAGCGCAGCGAGCTGGGAGCGGAGTGGCGGCAGAGAGTGTGAGCTGACAGCGGGCGCCGAGCGCCGAGGGCAGAGTGCAGAGCGCAGGGGGTGAGTCACCAACAGAGGCAAGAGGCGCGGAGCCGCGATGCTCCAGTGTGTCCAGCGTGCCGAGGCTCTCGGCGCCGCGCAAGAACACAAGAAGGCCGAGAAAGAGGTCACGCGACCCGGGTCTGATCGCGCGTGCTGCTTGGCGCGTATCCAGTCGCTAGCGGGCGGCACGGGGCGAGCCGGCAGTCCGACGGCGGTCCAACGGTGGCGAGGCCGGGTGCACAAAGCTGCTCGGCAGGCACCGTCGGGCTCACAGCTCGGGCTCTTCACAGCTCGGGCTCTTCACAGCTCGGGCTCTTCACAGCTCGGGAACGGAGGAGGGAGGGGGGCACGGCGTCGGCGCACGATCGCGCACGACCTGGGTGATCTGGATAAACAGATCATCCGGGACCTGGCCGGCCTGGCCTTTGCGGTGTCTTCGACAGGCCAGGCGAGCCTGGCACTGTGCTGCTCTACTCAGACTGACAACAGCCAGAGCAGAGCTCAACAGAGCCCAGAGCGCCAGAGCTCAGCGGCAGCGGGCAGGCGAGCCTGGCGCTGGCAGTCACCCCGCATCTCATATGTCACATCTCACACCAGTGCAGCTCGCGCAGCTCGCGCAGCTCGCGTGGCCATGTCCGGTCGTCTACTGACGCCTGACGTGATAGGACATAAACACCTCACGTCTGCGCCACCGAGACGAGACGAGACGAGGCTTGGCATGCCGTGCCGTGGCCTGGCCAGCCGGCCTGGCCCGACGTCATGCGTTGCTTGGCAGTTAGAGCGCACGTTCATGCTTCCCACCCTTGCAGGCCTCCACGCTTGCTGCAGAGCTTGCAGAGCTGATCCGCCATGCCGATACGCCGGGACAGTCGTGTGTACGGCTGGCGCGCTCGCGAGTGGGCAACGCAGCTCGGCACACCGAGCGACCGTCCCGTCCTGGGTGAAGCGCTCGGAGCGGCGGCAGCGCGGCAGCGGCGTCTCGGAGCATTCCTGTGAGGCAGGCGCGGTGGATCGGCGGACCTACGTCGCCCGATGAGTGATGGACAGGGCGGGCCGCTCCACAGCCCGATTCCCGTCGCGTTCCCACCTGATTTCACCTCATGATTTTGCACTGTTTTGCCCCGTTTCGAGCGCAGTAACCACCCTGTGGAGCCATGAAGCCAGTTGGAGCGAGTGGATCCAGCTCGCTCGGGTTCCTTGGAGCCGTGCTCCATTCCCCTCTTCTTCGATCGAGCTGCGGAGGTGCGGAGCGGACAACTGCGCGACTCTGCGCTCCATGCCATGCCGGCCGTCTGCCTGCGACTCATGCACTGTGCTTGGTCATGGGCTGCCGCTTCTCCATAATCACGCAGTCTCAGACCCCGCGTTAATGAGCGATTAATGGTACCTGTGCCATGTTGCGCTGCTTCCTGCTTCTGCCCGCTGTGCTGGCCTGCTGGCGTGGTGGCCGGCGGCCAGCTGACAACCGGGCGGCATGTGCTGCACGCAGGTGCAGCATGCGCTCTCCGGCGGCGGCGGCGCTCCATCGCCAGCAGCTCGCGAGCGCTGACAGACTCCGCCGGCAGCGACGCCGTGCGTGGCAGATCTTGCTCGTGCGCGCCAAGACACGGTGACCTCCCCCTGCCCCTTGCCCCACATCCGCAGGCGCGCAGGCTGCAATGCAGACAGCAGACAGCACGCAACCCGACCCGGGCACGGGGAGATCTGGGGCGTCCCCGGAGCAGCAAGGGGGGAAGGAAAGAGCCAAGCAAGGCACGCCGGCTTCGAGTCGCTTCGGTGGACTCGCAGCTTGCAGGTCCGCTGACGCTCGCCGCTGGAAGGCTCGCTCGCAGGCCTGTCGGCTCGCTGACGCTCGCAGGCTCGCAGCCCAGACCACGCTTGCAGACTCGCAGGCTCACGGCCTCACGGCCTCACGGCTCGCTGACGCTCGCCGACGCTCGTGGCTCGCCAAGCACCCCGCGCATCAGGCACGGCCTCCGCTCGATCGCGCCAAGCGGCCAAGCCCCAAGCCGTGCCGAGCCTTGGCGGGCGGAGAGGGGCGATACTCCGCTGAAGAGGTGCCCGCATACCGTGGGCGTGGGCTGGGAAGCTCTTGACTGCCGTACCCCCGTACTCTGTGCCTTGCGCTGGCTTTGCTCTGGCCTGCTGGCTGCTGGCCCGCATGGCCTGGCGAGGTTGGCTCGCTGCGCTCGCCTGGACTGCTCACATGAGCTAAATCGCGCACGACACCCGCGTGCAACCCCCATTCCGTGCCGTCGTAGCTTCCTAGCTCCTAGCTTCCCCACCGAATCAACGTGAGACCGCACGCACTCTATGCACCACACCCCGCGGCTGTCAGGCTGTCAGCGATAAGCCTGCCGCTGTGTCTAGCCCGCCCGCAGCACAGAGCCATGCTAACTACGGGCGACGGCACATACGGCCGTGAGCGCACCGCCCCGGGAACGCCGTGCTCAAAATAACAGAGGGCACCCCTAAGCTTTTCCTTCTCTGCGGCTCTGCACGCAGACTCGCAGACCGCGCGGAGCGGATGGCGCGGACGGGGCACTGGCGCGGGGCGAGGGCTATGTTAAGAACGTGCCCTGGTGTGCTGCTGCCCGCGCGATCTGCGCCTGCGCCTGCGCCTGCGCTTTGCTTTGCTCTGCGTTGGAGCGAGCAGACGTAGACAGGCACAGGATCACAGGACGTACGGCCGTGAGTCGGCGCTGATAAGAGGACGGCGCCTCGCTGGCTGGCTCGCGGTGGCCCACGCGGAATGATTTTCCAATCCCCGCTCCAGCGCCAGAGCCCAGAGGCAGAAGGCGAGGGGCCAAAAGCTAAATGCCTGGTTTTAATCCCGCTGCCCGCCCGCCTGGCTGCACTGGCTGCACTGGCTGGATCGCAGGCTCGGCCTCGGGGCTGTCGGCCTCAGGGCACCAGCACCCAGGGGCCAGAGAAGGGCCAGAGACTCGCAGAGGGCCGCCACACACGCCAAGCAGCCAAGACCGCCAAGGCACACCTTGGCTCTTGGCATCCGTGGTCCCAGGCCAAGACCTCCCAGGGCTGGGCAGCGCAGGGCCAAGACTCTGCCAGACACCTCGAGCTCACACTTAACCCTCCATTCCAGACGCCAGACCGACGCTTCCCCCTTTCTCTTTTCAATCCTTGTCTGACTCCCAGCGTGCATCACATCGTGTGACTTGACTCGTGACTCTACTCTGCACACCACACTTCGACAACGACTTGAACAAGACTTTTCACCGACCCTCCCTTCGCCGCTACCACCGAGCCTAGCCTGGCACACGGCACCACCCCGGCACCATGTCCACCTACCCCTCGCTACCCAATCCAACCTACCTCCACCCGACCAGCGCCGGGTCCGACTCGGCCTCGTCCGTCGACCCCCTCACCCCCAAGAGCGCAGGCACCCCCGGCCGCCCCTCGCCCTCGGACAACGAGCGCGACGAGCTCGACGACGACACCAAGCCCCAGCAGCAGGCCCCCGCCATCAACGAGCCCGGAATCGACTGCAAGTGGAAGGACTGCTCCTATGTCGCCCCCGGCCCCGAGGACCTGTACACGCATCTGTGCGAGACCCACATCGGCCGCAAGAGCACCAACAACCTCTGCCTGACGTGCGGCTGGGAGGGATGCGGCGTCAAGTGCGTCAAGCGTGATCACATCACGTCCCACCTCCGCGTCCACACGCCACTCAAGCCCCACCCCTGCTCCGTCTGCGGCAAGACGTTCAAGCGCCCCCAGGACCTCAAGAAGCACGAGCGCATCCACACCCAGGAGCACCACCAGCTCCACAAGCTCTCCAAGGCCACCACCTCGAGCGACCCCGAGTTCAACTCTCGCTTTCCGTCGTCCATGAACCGGGATAGCGACCGTCGCCACTCGCCCGTCGGCAGCCTGTCCCCCGGCTCGTCCCCCAACAACCCGACCTCGCCCTACGACCACGCCCACCTCGGCCTGCACGGCGGCCGCGGCGTCCCCTCGCCGTCCGTCCTCGCCGCCCTCCACAAGAAGCAGCACGAGGAGCTCATCGCCCACCAGCAGCGCGAGCTCATCGCCCTCCAGCAGCTCGCGTACCAGCAGCAGCAGAGCTCGGCGTACGCCGCCCAGCTCGCGACCGAGGCGCTCGGCGCCAAGGGCATGAAGCGCGGCGCCGACGAGGCCTTTGACACGTTCGTCGAGGACATGAAGAAGCGCAAGATGGAGCCCGTCTACGACCTCGACATGATCTCGCGTCTCAACTCGCTCATGCCCCCGGGACTCCCCTCGGGCTACGGCGGCCTCGGCGGGCTCGGCGCCGGCTTCCCTTCGGCCGGCACGCCGTTCTCGTACCCCTCGCTCTCTAGCCTCGGCGGCATGGGCGGCCAGAACCCGTCGCCGCTTCCCATTCCCGAGATCCGCACCGAGGCCGACCTCGCGCTTTTCAACCAGTTCATGGTCTCGCTCGGCCGTGAGGCGACCTCGGGCGCGCTGCCCATGGAGCAGGCTTCCTCGGCGTCGTCCATCTCGCGCAACTCGCTCTCGCCCGTGTCGGAGAACTCGCCCATCGAAGACCTGTTCAATCCCTCCGAGCTTGCCTCCCTCGGCCTCGCCGGCATGCCCGGCATCCCGAACTCGTCGTCGCCGCCGATCGCGGCCTCGCTGCCCAACAACGGCGTGTCCCTCGGCGGGCTGTACCCGTCGCTCGACCAGCTGGACGCCGGCCGCCCGCGCGCCGCCAGCGTCAGCGAGACGACCGAGAGCCGCAACCGCCCGATCGCCGGCCTGCCGCGCGCCGGCTCGGTCTCAGGCCCGACGTCGCGCCTCGCGAACCTGTCCAACCTCGCCTCGCTCCCCGAGGCATGGATGGGCTCGAACGAGCAGAACTTTGCCTCGTTCGACAGCCTCGGCGCGCGCTCGCGCTCGTCGGTGCAGGCCGCGACGCTCGCGCCGCGCGACTTCTACAAGCGGACCTACCGCCACATTGCGCCGCTGGGTGCGGCCCCGAACCACCGCGAGAGCGCGGAGCGCACGGGCGCGCAGGACAGCGACAGCGACGAGAGCGAGTCGTCGACCGAGCTGCCGGGGCGGATCGCGGGCGACGAGCGGCTCAAGCTGCCGGCGCTCGGAGCTGCCGAGGAGCAGCAGACGGCGCTGCCGAGCCTCAAGGCGCTGACGCGGCGCGACCCGAGCCCCGCGCGCCACCCGCCGGCCAAGCGGCACACGGACGACACGCTGATCCACGGCGTGAAGCGGCTCGAGCTCGACGACCGCCGCCGGGGCGAGTCGCCGGCGACGAGCACGAGCTCGGAGGGCGGCAACGACGTCGCCGAGATGCGCAGGCGGCACGCCGCCCTCA
Source organism: Trichosporon sp. PB005A (assembly GCA_023630055.1). Taxonomy (NCBI): domain Eukaryota; kingdom Fungi; phylum Basidiomycota; class Tremellomycetes; order Trichosporonales; family Trichosporonaceae; genus Trichosporon; species Trichosporon sp. PB005A. The sequence goes on from JAMALZ010000004.1 coordinate 583,038, forward strand.
TCAAGGCGTGGCTCGTCGCCGTCAACCTCGAGTTCAAGAAGCGCTCCCTCGACAAGGCCCAGGTGCCCCTCCCCGTCGCCGCGGCTGCCTGAGCGCCGTAGCTCGCAAAGCGTAAAGCCGGCCCGCTCGACGCGGCCCGCATAGTGAAATAGGTCCAGTAGTTTTTCTCCTTTCTCCGCATAGACTAGACCCCTGTTTGTACCAGTATCGAAGGCGTAGGATGTCGCTAGGAATCGATGAATGATGTCGAGCGTCGACTGGTGCTGCTTTCTAGACTGACAGTTGCAGACACGGGGTGGGTCTGGGGGATAGTGGGCGAAATGCCACTTTGCAAGGAACGTGGTGTGCGATGTGAGGCGAGGAGGCAGAGCCAGGGCGGGACCTGAAGGCAACTTTGGCTCGATCGCAGCGGCCAGCGTGCGGCGGTGCGGCTGCAGACGGACGCGTCGCGGACTCCGCACTAACGATTTCAGGACATTGGCGCCCTGGTGATTCCTGCCTTGGCAAGCCGGCTGCTGCACTGGGCACATTCGTCGTCTGTGCTCACTCTCACTCGGCTCTGCACACTCCTTCGTTTGCCTTTATTTCGACTCCTCGGCCAGCGCGCAGTGCTCCGTGCGCAGACAGAGCGACACACTCCCGGCGCTCGAACCACCCGCCGATCTTTCTGACACGGCCTTGGCACCTCGCCTGCGGCACTCTTCGATCCTCGACTTGACAGCTCTTTCGACTTTGGACACATCCTTCGCTCCCATTCCGTTTTCTCCCTCGTATCGTATCGACAGACTCAGCGGACCCGACCACCTCGACGGACAGTGACACTCCGATAACCACCCGACCCACTTTGTTCTGACCTGGCCAGCCCGCCGACCGAAGAGCTCCGACTGCGCTCCCAGCGCCTCGACACGGCAGCTCAGGCATACTGAAGGACGCTCCGCCTCCTGCTCCGGGCCGGTGCCGACCTCGGACCACAGCGATCACCCCCATCCCAAAACTAGCGACATGCGCACGTCCAGCGTGCTCTCTGGCCTCGCGCTGCTCGCGGTGCACCTCGTGATCTCGCCGCGGAAGCGCCTCCTCTCCTCGGCCGACGACCTGGACCTGCACCACGCCGCCGGCGACGGGGACCACTCGGGGCACTCGGACTCGGGCGCGGGCCCCGTGTTCCGGCACGTGCACGAGGCGCCGCTGCTGTCGCCGCTGGGCGGGGTGGGCCTCGTGCTGCTGGGCTACTGCGCCGCGCAGCTGTATGCGGTTCTGCGCGCGAGCCAGAGCCACTCCAATGGGTTCCCGAACGGAAACGGACACGGGTTCGCGCGGTTCCCGAAGGAGAAGAAGACTGCCGACGACGAGGAGGGCGGAGACCGGGGGTGGTTGCGCGAGGGCGCGCGGCTGCTGCGGCTGGCGCTCGTCGTGCTGTGCGCGCGGAACGTCGGGCCGGTGCGGACGGGGGTCCTGCTGCTCGCGCGCGGGATCCTCGGCAAGGACTACGCGCTCGCCGCGGCCGTCGCGGCCGTCGCGCTGAGCCAGGTGCAGCGCGAGGGCAGCCTGCTGGCGTGCCTCGCGCTCGCGGGCGTGTCGGCCGGGGAGCCGCTGCTGCCGCGTGCGGGCTCGCGCGTACCCGTGCTGGCGGGCGGCGCCGGCGTCGGGCTGCTCCTCACGCTGCTGAACCTGAAGCTGAGCGCGCTGTGCGCCCCCGTGCTGCTGCTCGCGGGCTTCATCCCGTGCGCGAGCCGGTCGTCGCTGCTCGCGGCGGCGGCGGCGTCGATGGTCGTCTCGCCTTTGCCGTCCGGCGACCTGCTGGCGCTCCTCCCCGCGCTCGTCACGGTGCGGCGCGCGAGCCTCGCCGCGTGGCGCGCGCACCTGTCCGCAATCCTGCTCAACCCGGCCAGCCGCAAGATCTTCTACTTCCTGCTGCTCAACCTGTCGTACATGTTCGTGCAGCTCTCGTACGGCCTGTACACCAACTCGCTCGGGCTCATCAGCGACGCGATCCACATGCTCTTCGACTGCCTCGGGCTCGGCATCGGGCTGTGGGCGAGCGTCGCCAGCGCCTGGCCCGCAGACGCCCGCTACACGTTCGGCTACGGCCGCGTCGAGACGCTCTCGGGCTTCGGCAACGGCGTCTTCCTCATGCTCGTGTCCGTCTTCATCATCTTTGAGGGCGTGCAGCGCGTCTTCAACCCGCCCGAGATGGAGACGCGGCAGCTGCTGCTGGTTTCTAGCGTCGGGCTGGGCATCAACCTCTTCGGCATGTGGGCGACGGGAGGGCACCACCACCACGGACACGGACACGGCCACTCTCACGCGCACGAGGTCCACGAGAAGAAGACGGACGACCACAAGCACGGCGCAGAGTGCAACGGCCACGCGCACGAGCACGCTCATGGCAACGGCCACGGCCACGAGCATGCGCACGCGAACGGCCACTCGCACTCGCACTCTCACTCGCACTCTCACTCGCACGACCACGGCCACTCGCACGACCACGGGCACTCGCACGCCCACTCCCACGGGCACGACCACGGCCACGCCCACTCGCACGCCCACTCCCACTCGCACGCCCACTCCCACGGGCACGACCACGGCCACGGCCACAGCCACAACATGCACGGCGTGTTCCTGCACGTGCTCGCGGACACGCTGGGCTCGGTCGGCGTCATCCTCTCGACGCTGCTGATCCGGTGGACGGGGCTCACGATCTGGGACCCGCTCGCGTCGCTGTTCATCGCGCTGCTCATCCTCGCGTCCGTGGCCCCGCTCGTGCTCGAGAGCGGGCGCGTGCTCGCGCTCGACATGGGCGCGGACGGCGACGCGCGCGTCCGCCGCGCCCTCGCCGAGCTCAACACCCAGGGCGTCACCTTCTCTGCGCCCAGGTTCTGGCAGGACGTGAATGGCCTGCGAGGCAGCTTGCACCTCCAGCTCAGCGGGAGCAGGCTCGGCGCGGACAGGATGAAGGGCAAGGTCCGCCAGGCACTCGAGCCCCTCGGCCTCAGCGAACTCGTCATCCAGGCCGAGGGGGACAGGTTCTGCGACTGCATGACGGGATAGAGATAGAGAATGCATTGTGTTTGTTCTATACGGCCGGGCCTCTACGGTCGCGTCGGGGCGTTGCGGGTCACGGTTGCAGAAGAGTTCTGTCCGCGGCTAGCTTTGCCGCTACGTTTGGCGCGCTCGCTGCCTTCGGCTGCTCGCCGCCGCTCACTGGTACTGCTTGTTCAGCCACGCAGAGAACTGGTCCTTGCAGTGCAGGTGCGTGACCTGGCCGCGCGGCGCGTGCACCGCGATCGCGCTCTGCCCGAGGCGCTTGTGGCACTGCGGGCACACGCGCTGGTCGTCGACGCGCACACGGCGCACCTCGAGGTTCAGCACGAGGCCCTTGACCTGCACATTGCGCGACTTGACGAGCTCCTTCTGGATGCGGTGCGCCGCCAGCGCCGAGTGCGTCGCCTTGAGCTGCTTGCTCAGGTACGTCTGCACGTCAGCGACGGGGATCATCGGCGGCAGCAGCCCGACGACCGCGTCGCTGTCGATCCGCAGCCCGTGCCGCGTGATCAGCTCCAGCGCCGGCTTCACGAGCGGCTCGGAGGACAGGCCGGCCGGAGGCGTCGCGACGGGCGGCGAACCCGGGCGCGACCCGCCGCGCGACGATGGAGGCGGCGAGAACGCCCGCCCTGACGACGACGACCGCCGCCCCGGCGTCGGCGCAAGGTACAGCTTCAGCAGGTGCAGGTAGATGCCCTTCGGGTCAGGGTCCTTCGCGTACACCTTTGAGCAGTACGCCTCTGCCGCGGGGTAGTCCCGCAGGTCGTAGACGTAAATCCGCAGCGCGGAGTCGTGGTTCCCGAGGCGGCCCTGCAGCAGTGCTCGCGCACGCGGCATTTCTGTCCGTCAGCTCCAGCCACGTTACTTTAGCTTACCGTCGCCTCGGAGCTGGCTCAAGATGCGGTATGCGCGGTAGCGGGTCGACGACGAGAGGAACTCGAGCAGCTTGCCGAGCGCCTTGCCCTCGGCCTCCGGCTCCTGCGCCTTGGCTGCCTCACGCACACTCCGCAGCAGCAGCTCCGCCAGCTTGTCGTGCAGATCCGGGCTCTGCTCCCCTAATGAAATGACGTGCTCGAGGTACTTAACCGCGCTTGGCCAGTGCTCCAGCTCCAGGAACGCCGTCACCTTGGCTCGCGGCAGGGCGTCGACCTCGGGCTCGTCGGCGGTGAAGATCTGGAGGGCACGCTGCGGGTCCTCGCGGAAGATCCACTTGGCCGAGGCAAAGATCAGATCGAGGTGAGACGGGCCGAGCTTCTCCAGGTACCGTATCGTTGGCGGATACCGGTCAAGCGGGTCGTCCTCACTCTGTGCTTGCCTGAATATCAGTTACAACCGCGCAAAGGCCAACTCACTCATACAGCATGCTGAGAGCCTTGTCGTGCATGTTCTTCTGCATGTAGAGATCCCGGAGGTCGTCGATGCGCTGGTGGTCAGCTCAGGTAGGCCCGGATGGCTCACCCCTTTCTCTCGTAGCAGAGGTTCCACCTCGGCGACGTCGCACCAGTTCTCGATGCGACATAGACTTCCAACCAGCGTCGGCCGCGCGACCAGGTACACCTTCAGCAGGCTGGTGTACACCACCTGTGCTGTCCGGAGCAACTGCTCGGCGTCCAGCTCCGTCATGGGCACGTCTGGCAGCTCGTGCACCTCCTTGGCTGGCATATCTGACAGCGGCACCATGTCCGCCTCTGAGGGTAGCGGCTCGCCCAGGGCAGGGATAGCACCGGCAAGCTTCTGTCTCCGGTCAGACAGGAAATAGATGAGCTCGTCGATCGCCGCGCGCGATATTTCTGTGTTGTTCCCCGGCACGTCCTTGCCGACAACGGCGCCCTCTGGTGTCGGCGAGCGGTCCTCCTTCTCCTTCGCGGTACTCGCCACCGACCGAATCGTCTCGTTGCTCTTCTTCCTCGCGAGCGACAAGTGCGCATTGAACAGAGACTTGGGCGCCGACGTCCCAGCCTCTGGCGCCGGCTCCGGAGGTTCCGGGGGCTCCAAGCGTGCGCCCTCCACGGCGCCAAACAGGGACATCCAGTCCTCCCGGGGAACATACAGGTTGCCCGAGATGGCCTGTTTCGGGTACAGAGCCACAACCTTGGCTGGGTGCACATTCTGGGCGATGAACGTTTCGATCGCGGGCTGGTACTCTCCTCTCGCGAACTGCGAGACCGCTTGCAGCACTCGAAGGTGCGCCAGTTTCTGGGTCTGCTGGTCAGATGCCACACTCTTTACTCCCAAGTTGAACTCACAGGAGCCAGCTTCGCGTCTCCCGAAGCTTCCACTAAGCCGATCGCGTCAGCTACCCGCCCTTCCTTGACGAGCTCGTCCACCTCATCTCCGACGTCGCCTGTCCGCATCTCCCATACTGTGCTGCCTTCATTGTGCAGAAGCGTCTTGTCGGTCGGCGTCGATACCAGCAGGACCTTCGGTGTTCCTGCTGATGGCCCCTGCGGCCCTGTCGTCGAGCTGACATTGATAGCCGAGACGGTCAGGCCGCCGGCCGTCGGAGCGGGGAAGGTCACCGTACTTCGCAGGGCTAGTGTCGGCGCGAGGTGAATGCGCACTGATGGTAGTGGCGGAGTCGAGCCTGAACTTGAGCCCGCCGCTGCAGGAAGAACGGAGTAGATGTACGGGTTGCCGAACGCGAGCGAGTCCGGCGTCGCCGGCCACTGCAGGGACTCGTTTCTCGTGAAGCGTCCCTCGGACGAGAAGAAGACACCCAAGTCTGCTCGGTCAGCTGAAGACAGTTCCCCCACAGCTCACCGTCTCTCGCCAGGAGCACCTCCCCTCCGACGGTCCTTGTTCCAGCAGGGATCGCGGCTTTGCTGAGCATTCCTCCAAAGCCCGTGAAGGCGCTGCCGAAGCCGCCCACAGCCTCCTGGATCGACTTGACGTCGGAACCGCCCGCCGTTGGCGGATACCCAGTGGTGGGGAGATCCGTCACGGACAGGCGAGACGCCGCTGCCGGCCCGTTCGAGATGTGCAGGAGCACGCTTGACTGCGGAGAGTAAAGGAGGTGCACGGTGTCCGGGAGCTCGGCGTAGAACGGGGCAGGGAAGACGACGGTTCTCGGGCTGTGAGGAAGAGACAGCTCCCAGGCCTCGCCGAGATGCTTCCCAGCACCATAGACCACCACCTTCTTCCGACAACCGATCACGAGCAGGTCCTTCGAGGCCTTCCCTGGCGTCCCGCCCTCCTGCTTTGCAGGGGAAGGCGCAAAGTACGTCGTCGTGGCGAAAGCATGTGGTGTCCTAGCTTGCGATAGCGTCGTAGTGCATCCCTTCCCCATGAGGTTGCCTAGCTTGTGAAGCGTAACAGTCGAGTCTGTTTGTCAGCTTGGACACGCCGTCTCAGCTCACCAGTCAGGACCACGAGTTGCTTGGCTTCCGGCAGGACGCCGACTTGATCGATCTGTCTTCGACCAATCTGATGCGTCTCGAGGAGCTTCGGCGACTCGTCGTCGGCCCCCACTAGGGAGTAGACGCGCAGAGACCCATCGGCGCAGCCCGCATACAGTTGATCGCCTGTTTCGTCAGCTCTTCCATTCTCGCTAGAGGGGAGCCAAACGTACCATGCTGATGCAAGGCAGTGATCCTGGTCTTGGTCCCTGCAATGAGAGGGTGCAGGGCATGACTGCCCATGATAGCGGGGTCGATGCAGGAGGTGTCGGATGGACGTAGGTCGGAAGGAATCAGCAGACATTGAGCTCGAGGTCGCGGCGCGCGGTGGCCAGGTGGAGGTTACCGGAACCGGGCATGACGTACCTTCCCCAGATCTCCCAGCTCATCTGTGGCAACAGCTGCCAGTACACTTTCATCAACTCCCACTCGCTGTCTCCCGCAACGAGATCGACGAGCGCACTCAAAGACAGAAGACCGATACATGCTTGCGGCTGCTCGGGCCCTCCCTGCTTTCTCCCGATTCCCTGTGCGTGCCGGCCTCCGCCTGGCATCAACGACCTCTGTCATGTGGCCCATCGACCCAAAGGACCTCCCGACTGTCTCCAACCAAGGCATCGGCAAGCGGCTATCAATCTGGAAAGGTGACTACAGCTGAGAAGTTCTTGAAAATCAAAGCTGACGCTGCAGGAGACATAACAAAGCTCAAGGTGCGCGGCTGACGGGGAGCACTGCCCAGTGAGGCTGCGGAGGGCGCTGCTGACGACGTAGACCGACATGATTGTCAATGCTGCGAACAAGTCGCTTCTGGGAGGCGGCGGCGTTGACGGTGCGATCCACCGAGCTGCCGGGCCTGACCTGTTGCGCGAGTGCCGGACTCTCGGCGGAGCCAACACCGGAGAAGTGAAGGTGACCAAGGGGTACGATGTGAGTAGACACTGGCGGGAGTGGCCGCTGGTGAGAACCAGCATGTTCAGGATTGGGTTGCGCTGCGGTTATGCTGCGCTTCTCGGTGACTCAAACTCCTGAGTAGCTTGGACTGACCTGCTCGTGACGAGTACAGACGGGTCCATCCAGAACTGACACCCAGCTCCCCGCCAAGTACGTCGCGCACGCCGTCGGGCCGATCTACTCCGAGTCGAGGCAGGAGCAGTGCGCGTCGCAGCTTGCGAACTGCTACAAGTCTGCGCTGGAGCAGTGCTCCAAGGTCGGCGGCACGAGCATCGCGTTCCCGAGCATCAGCACGGGTGTTTGTGAGTACCCCGGGGCGTAATAGGCGTTTCGTCTGCCGCGCAGTCACAAATGCCACGACAACGTTCTGCAGCTGTTGGGTTCTCTGTTCTAGCTGACTGGGCAGATGGGTACCCGATCGAGGACGCGACCGAGGTCGCGATCGAGACGACAAAGGACTTCCTCGAGAAAGACGACAAGGTCAGTTGGGTGCCTCCTCGAATGTCAGCTGACGGGCAGGTGAAGCAGGTCGTGTTCTGCGTGTTCTCCGCCGAGGACGAGGACGTGTACAAGAAGCTGATCAAGGGCATCGTGCCCACGAACGACGCGTGATTGCGAGGCGGGCCGATCTGTATAGTATCATGATGAAGCGCTGTGAAGATGGAACCGGACGCCTGTGGTTGACTCGTCGCGAAGTGACGGGTGACCTGGGGGAGCATCTCAGCTCCACGACCGTGATAAGGGATATGTTCTGCGGCGCTTCTGTGACGGGGTGACTTTCCGTCACAGAGGCGGCCAGCGGATCATCTCGACACCTCGAAACCGGTCTACCGCTGCCAGTGTGTCAGAGAGAGTGTCACACTTGCGAAGTCCACGTTTCAGCACCGGGATTCGTCAGGTGAAGCACCTTGGCCGGGCACGACACTAGGACAGAGAGGCCATGAAACGTCACGTCCAGGCGACGAGTGACGAGCCCAAGACGGTGAACCTGTCGTCCTGCTCGCTCGTGATCTCGGCAAAGTAAAAAGTCAGTGCACCCGTTGCGGCAGTGTGGCGCCTGCCGTCAGCCCGGAGTCGAATCGGTCGCTGTGCGTCTCTGCTCGCCGTGTCAGTCGCCACTGGCAATGCGTCAATCTCAGACTCCAAGACGTGCATGCTCGAGTCTGGCAACAGATCGCAGAGGACGTGCATACGTGCAGCCGGTGGTGTTTCGGTTTCACCCGCCCCGCGCGTTTCCAGCGGCCGCCACCCCCTTGCCGCTCTGCCGTCCGCTGTTCGTGTCCGTGTTCCGCGTCGGCCGTGCGCGCGTGCGTGCGTGCGTGCGTGCACAGCTGCTTGCGCACGCGGGTCACATGCGCGAGCATGCGCATGCGCGTATGCGTCAGAGGCTGCTTGCGCGTCAGATCGTCAGAGGCGTCCGTCATGGGCGACGCCGAGCACGCCGAGCCGCTAGCAGGCGGCGATCGGCACTAGTCCTCGTCACTGGGCCGGCGGCTGAAACGGCACAGCAGCGGCTGACACAATGCCCCATTGGGCCATTGGGGCCGTCAGCTGATCGGCGCGCGGCGTCGCCGGTGCGTCGCGCACGAGAGGCAGGCGTACGAGCCACAATTCCATCGGAACCCGAAGCTGTGCGCGCCGCGAGCTACCAGTGCGCCGGGCAGGGCGGCCTCCTGCCCGGCGCCCGTCCCGCCCCGTGGTCCCCCGCCAGACCGCCGCCGACGAGAACTCCGCGGCTGGCGCCAGATCGCGCTCAATTGCCCCGACCCCGAGCGGTGCACACCCACCGATCCAACGAGATGTGTTTGGCCTTGATTCTGATTCAGATGGAATTGACAAGGTCGCGAATAGAACCAGCGCCTGACGTCATCTCAGGCACTCTGCCCTCACCGACATTGCAAGTGACGGTTCTGTGCATCCGCGGACGAGTGTCCAGTGTCCAGTGTCCAGTGGTCTGTGCAGAGAACAGAGGACACGGCCAACGAGAGCGATCGGCTTCTCCGCCTAGGGCCAGCCGGCATCCGCTCCGCCCCCGCCGCATGAGCCGGCCGCGCGACACGCCGCTCTATGCCCGTTGCCGATCCGCGAGCGGCCCGGCAGCCGTAACGAGCCCGCGGGCTGCACACGACCAGCGGAGATCGGCGTCTGCGTGTCGCGGAGTTCTGGTGGTGGGAGTACCGAGGCCATTCCGGTCCCCTGCTGCTCTGCTTCGGCCACTGCCGTCCGAGGTACTGTAGCTGGTGACGCGCTGGCGTGTTACGTATGACCTGTCGACGAATGCAGATTCCGAATCCGACAGCGTACGGCTGATTGTCCGTGGCTATTTCCAGCGCTGGAGCGTGGGCCGAGTGGAGTGCGGCTCAGCGAGTTGCGCAGCACATGACGCTGAGGCCCCAACACGTAGCCCGCGCCGCTAGCGCCGCGAGCCCTGCGGCGCATGCGGCGAATAGTGGAGCCAGCTGATTGTCTCGTAAGCGCGAGCCACCTACGCCATCGGTGTCACCGCCGCTATAGCATTCTCATGGCATCCATGGTACTGCTCACAGGTCGCCGCGCGGGCAGCAGACGGGGTCTCCACCGTGCCCCGTATTGTTCCTTGCCCACCGCAGCTGGCAGCTGACAGCCCAAGGCTGTGGCTGAGGAATGAGCGATATTGTTCCCCGACGCGCTGCGGTGTATGAAATGGCGCAAGTAGCTCGGTGGGCCACGGCCACTGATCCACTGAGGTGCGCTGGGCTTATCGCAGCCAGTTGTCCCAGCGTACGACGCGTTCCGTGTCAGCTGCTTGGAGAGTGGAGCCGGCGGGTCCGGCGTTTCGGCCAGCCTCCCGACGTACCGGCGTCTGACAGAGTACTCGGCGCACAATCATGAACGTGTGGGAACGAAACAGCCCCTGCCTGCTTGCGGTGAGCATGGCAGCGGGCAGCATGGCGAGCCAAGGCCGCTGAGGCCGCTGGACTCACCGCACGCTGTCCGCCACGGCTGCTTGGCGCTGGCGAACGTGTGCCCGCTAGCGTCCAGCAATGTGTGCCAGCCTTGGCGCTCGACCGAAGTCGTCGCTGCAGTGGATGCGCGCTCGCATACCGTACGTAGCGAAGGTGCTGGCATCGCAGCGGGCAGGCGGGGAGCACGCGTCTGTTGTGCCTCATCGTCTCGGTGTCCTGGACCCGAGCACGAGCGAGATCTCGCCCGCACCCACCGGTGCCCAGCGCCCTCGTGCACACTCGCACACTCGCACACACTCGCACACTCGCACGCTCGACGTGCCCGCCCTTGCTTCGCGACTCCCGCAAAACGATGCATGTCAGAGCCCCCCGCTAAGCATATCTGTCAGAGCTGCGCTGGAAGTCTGCTGGAGTTATCGTCTGGTCATGTGCACCCGGGCCGTGCGCGTTATCGATAATCGCGCATCGCGCGGGTTCGGACTCGGAGCGGTCGCGCGCAATCACAACGCATACCGCTTAACGAGCAATCAAGCGCACGAGCCTCGCACCAAGCCGGTGCAGTGGCCGCAGTGGCCAGTGGAGCAATAGACTCAAGCCTGTCACGGCGTGTCGGACGTGTCAGCGTGAAACCGGGAGCACGCTGCCTAGTGTGCGTTAACGTGTTTAGCCTCGCTGTTGTCTGTGGTGCTCGCGTCAGACACGCCAGGCTGCTGATCAGATGATCAGATGACCGGGCCCCCGCCGTCCGACAGACACCAAGTAGCCGAGTGAGTTGGCGACTGAATCGGCCCAAACAATTAGAGTACGCTTGCTGCACGCTGAGTAGGGAGGCCCGAAATCAAATGCAACCCCGATTGCGCGACCTCCCACAGCAGCAGAGCAGCAGAGTTAGGTTGTGTCCGCTCCGGACACCCACCGCGCGCTCGGAGGTACCAGGTCATGTGAGGACGCCAGGGCCCCGGGACCTGGGACCGATCACGTCGGGCTTCGGATTGCCTCGAGTCAATCCAGATGAGATCCCAGATCGCGCAGTAGCCCGCGTAGCTGGCAGCTGGCAATGGCAGCACATGCAACAGCATTCGCAGGTGCACGCGGTTGTCTGCGCATTGCTCGCTGGAATGCTGACGCTGACGCTGGCCAATTATGGCAGTGCACCCGTCCCACTCGCGATGGCTGCTCGCATGCCATCATCGCCGTCATCGCGGCTGTGGCTGCTTGTCTCAGCGTGTTTGCTGGATCCATGGATCCACTAATCCACTTGGAGCACGCTCCGCTCGCTGGCAGCTGGAGCGCGACGACGTCTTCGCTGGCGGTGGCTCGGTGGCATGATTGCGTCATGCACGCACCAAGCTAGCAGCAAGCTGTGTTTGGCCAGCGCGCGACCCTGCCAGCTTCCGTGCCCTGTGCCGGAAGCCGGAGCCGTGGCGTGCAAAGGCCGTACGTGTGCGTCGACGGGGGCAGATCGTGGCACCGCACGGGGGCAGAGGCGTCTGAATTCGAGATGCACCCAGCGGTCGCTCACGAATGCTTGTTCGCGGAGAGGCGCCGGTGTCCGGCCCACTGAGGGATTAAGGGCTGCGGCGGCCAATCAGGCGGCGATGCGGGCTCTCCGAGAGGCGACGGCGAAACGGGACCTAAAAACAGCAGCGCCCAGCCGGCGCCCAGCAGGCCCGCTGGACACGCTGCCCATATGCCCATGGCCCAGGTACGCAGGCAGGTCCGCCAGGTTGAGGTCGCCCGCTGTGCCTGGCGCTCGGGCGCTGGACAGTCTTTTGATCCCGGCGCCGGCGTGTAATTGAATTTTCGCTATTGAGTCGCTTGAGTCGCTGCTAATGCCTGGCGCTGACCTGGCGTCGCCAAGGGCTGACACGAGCGGGTGGCGAGGAAGATCCAATCCTGGCAGCGCTGTCGCCAGGGCCAACTGACTCTGCATCCACCACTCTGCCCCGCTCGCGGTCCTCGCCGTGGCCATGGCCAAATGTCAAATCCACCCCTGGCCCCGCCTCGCCGCCGCCCCTCCCCTCCCCCTCTGGCCGCAACCCCTGCCCCTGCCCCCTCCCCTGCCGTTTTCTCCCATGCTACTCGATGGCACGCTGCCACCCCGGATCCCGGATGCGGCCTCTATACCTCTACCTTGGAGCATAGAGCCTGAGCCTGAAGCTAGCTCACCCAGCAGGCAGGGCCTTATTTGTGTACATAGTCGACAGGCGACCCGACGACCCTCCGACCGACCGACCGTATCCACCCTGCACCCGCCCTCGTAGCCTGGCACACGCCCGCCTCCCACACACCCTGCCGCCTGCCTCCGTGTCTTCCCATATCATATACCCACCACCGCACCCGTCTTCACCCTCCCCCCATCCGACCGACTCTCTCTCTACCATCCTCCATCCTCGTTTTTCCAGGCGGCCTGCGTCGTGCGCGTGTTCGGCTTTGTGTCGTTTGCGCCGCGTCTCGCTCTCTAGTGCCCCGTACTCGCATCAGCGACATCGTCAACAGCACTGAGCAAGCAAATATTTTTGGCCAGCCAAACCAAACCGCGATTCGATAGATTCCGTTTGTCACCCAGCCCAGCCAGCTAGCCAACTTTCGCCTCTCGCCGTTTTTTCCCAGCGACAGCGTCCAGCGACCCAGCGAGCGCAAGCAGTGCTTGCTCTCTGGCCTTATTCCCGCACAGCTCGAAGCTCACCCCTTCTCGGCCCCGCCCCCGTGCGTCCAGCACGCACCGCGCTCTCCCGCCGGTTTGTCGCTCAGACAACCAAACGAGAACGCCACTTTGACGCCTTTGCTTCTCTGATTGCAAGGTGACGCCGCGGCGCCTCTTCGACAGAGCGCGTCGTTGCCTGCCTGGCTTCTGACAGCATCTCGAGCACGCCCAACGCACGCCGCGTCTTCCGGTGCATCCGGGCGTAGCGTAACAGCGTAGCGTTGCGTAGCGTCCGCCGCAAGCTCCAGAGCCAAATTCAAGTTTCACCAGGTGTCGGTCGTAACGCTCACGCGCTTGGCCGTCCCGAGCCCGAAACTTGACCATCCGACATCCCTCCTTGCAACCAACCGTTGCAATAGCTGCACACTCGGGCCCTCGCGGTTCCTTGCAGTTGATCCAGCGCACGCACGCCAGGAAGTTTGTGGCTGCATCGCACAAGCACTAGGTGAGTTGGGCTTTTCGGCTTAGTGCATTGCCTCGATCTCCGAGATGTGTGGATGGGTGGGTGGGTGTGCGGCAGATTGTGCGGTGGGACCTGTGCTGCCGGAGGCTGTGGGATGTGTGGGCCGTGGACTGTCCGCCTAGACATGGCGGCGCAGGAAATCCCGCACTCCGGCACCGGCACACCACGACCGACCACTGGAATAGCGTTACGCATTCCGTGCCTCAGCCTAACGGGCCTGTTCTATGGCATGCGCTCAGGTTATGGCTTTAGCCTGCTCCGACTGTACGGCACAGATTCACAGGCGTGCATTGCATGGCAGGCTGTCTGGTCCCCCGCACCCCGCACGCCCGGTCCTCCAGATCGTCTGCCCGTCCCCATGACTTGCCGCTCTCGATCCCTCGTCTCACTACTTCCAGTGATCGTCCCCGATACGTCATGTACTGACTCCTGCTAGCTTCTTCCTCTCCCTGCCCATCCCCCCTTATCTTTGCCCCTACTCCGTCCCTCCCCTCCCCCTCTTTGCGATGTTGAGGTCCTACTAGAAGACGAGTCGACTCTGTTCGGCACCATCTCATCTAGTCTGTAGACCCAAGCTGTTGGGTTCTCGAGGGCTACCCCGTTACAATCACCTCGATCGTCACCAGGTTCAAGCAACACCACCACCAAGTGCGACTTCCTTCCTATCAACCTTCAATCCTCTTATTGCAACAGTCGTTTGATCTATCAGTCAACACGGAAACGATCAAGACCTTTCACCCTCAACTCTTCAGCATCCCATTCATCCCCTCCACCATGTCCTCTGTTCACAACATCCCGCACTCGCCGACTCCCCAGCCGGCGAAGAAGCTGCGCCCGTCTCTTTCTCCCCGCCGCGGGTGCCTGCGCCCGCCGTCCCCTCCTGTCCAGTTCGCCGGCAGCCGCTCGTCGTCCGTGTCATCCAGCTACTCGGACGGCAGCGACTACAAGCACTGCAAGACGGTGCACTGGCAGGGCGAGGTCGATGGCTGTGTCGTTACTGTGAGTCTGACACAGACATAATTGCAATGTGTGATCTGAAACTGACTCTGCCCGCAGAAGTGCTTCGACACGTACTCGGCCTCAGAGTATGACCGTACCCCCCTTGCGCCTCCGTCAGAACAGGAGCGTTCCTGTGTCCTCCCGGCCCGCGGGGCCCGCTGCTTGTCTTACCTCGACGACGACGATGAGGAGGACGATGAGAGCGAGCACGAGGAGGAAATGGCGGAGGCATCCGACAGCGACGATGACACGCGCCCATCATCGCCCTTTGCTTCGCCGGAAGACTCGGACCTGTCCGGCGTCGAGGACGACGGGGACGAGTGGTCTGCGTGCTTTGCGCGGCGGCGCATGATGTTTGCGCGCATGAGCTCGCTCGACCGCGAGTCTGCCCAGCCGCAGTTTGAGGGCTACCGCTCGCTGTCTGCGACGCTGGTCGAGCTGCTCAAGAGCGTCGGTTGCGACGAGGACGACGACACGGCCACGACGCTGTCGTCGACGCCCGGGTCGTCGGCCGACGAGGGCGGCATGAGCAAGCTGTCGTCAGTGTCGTCGAACGAGAGCATGGCGACGGTCGTCTTCTCGCGTCTCCGCGAGGAGCGCGAGCGGCCCGACGACGACGAGCGGGAAACGGAGCCCGAGATCGACACGCCCTCTCTCGTCTCCAGCGCCGACTCGGAGGCCGAGTGCAGCATTGCGAGCCCGCCGTGCTCGCGTGTCGAGTTTGTGCCGCCGCCGATCATGTGGTCGCGCACGGCGCTGACGTACGGTCCGCACGAATAGATTTCCTCCCCGGGTTTTCCTTTGTCTCTTCGCCCATTGTGCAGGTCTTTTCTCAGCATTCACCCCACATCCGATCCGTCCCAGTGGCGAATCCCATGAAAGACTACTGCCTGGTCTGCAGTACCACACCCTCACATCCCCCGCAACCTATCACGAGCCATTAGGTTTTTGCATTGCATTAGTGTCGAAATGTCACCTGTATCCTCATTTCGACTCGTCTTCGGCACCTAGACTGTACCGATGCATAATCACTGTATTGCGCACTACGTTGGAGCATGGGCGTCTTCTGGGCCTTGGAGCTGGCGCTGGAGCGTGAGTACGAGCGGGTGGAGTGACGATGTGACGATGCGAGGTTTTGGGGACGGTGTGTGCGGGTTAATTAGTTCGAGGCAGAGAGTTTGGGGAAGCATGTCGGTGCCTCCAGCATGTGGTTTTGGGCGAGGCTGGGCTCGCCAAAATAGACAGCGCCGGTCGGCATCGCAGCCTTCGCTGCAAGGCTTTCATGCGGCGAGACGGTCGTGAGAATCGGAAAAGGCCAAGGCGTCACGTGCGCCTTTGAGCCGTCCATTGCCTGTCCATGTAGGCCGAGTTGGCTGGCGGGACTGGAGGGAGGGCAGGCAGGAGACAAGTGGAGGCAGAGCGGCGCGCGCGGCAGCAAACCTTCGCGCCGCGGACAAGGCCGACATTGCAGCGCGCAGCGGGCGAACCCCACCCCGCACTCGCCCCAGCGCACGTCTCGACATTACTCAATTGTCAGCTGACCGCTATCTAGCATGCGTCACGGTGCGTAGCGTTATCTCTCCTCGGTCTGGCTCTGCCTCTGGCTCTGGGCGCGTCCGCGGGGCGGGGCATGCCGCGCGACGTCGAGGGCATCAGGAGAGAAAGCTGGCGACAGAGCTGACGGCAGCGGACATGGGTGACGCCGTGATTGAGCACGCGACCGGGCCCAACGGGGCGTCCGACGAACGTGGGCCCGAGAGAGAGCTCGCGCGACCAGAGCCGAACGGCGAATCCAGCGAAACAAACGGCGAGCCCGGCGAGCCTGGGGGGGCCGACGACACCGCCGAGTCGCCGGGGCAGACAACATCCTTGCTCAGCCTGCCGCCCGAGCTGCTCGACGTCGTGCTCGCGCACGTCCCGCCGGCGCAGAAGCTGAGCACGGTGCACGCGCTGAGCCTCGTGCTGCCGTACAGCGTCTCGCGGCGGTGGCGCTGGGAGCACCTCGTGCTGTCGTCGCCGCGCCAGTTCTACCCGCTGTACAAGGCGCTAGCTCGGGAAAGGGAGCGGCGCGCAGCCGAGCTCGAGCACGGCGGCCGGAGCGCCGGCCGCGGCGGCGACGAGCTCGTGCGCACGCTCTGCGTCGAGTGCTGGAAGGGCGATGTGGACATGCTGAACAAGTGAGTGGACCGGAGGGCAGCCCCGAAGCGGCTGAGCTGACCGCAGCGTGCTCCGCCTGATCCCCTCGCTGCAGACACTCATGCTGCACGTCGGCACAAACTTCGCCCCAGAGCACCTCGAGGACATGTTCGCGGCCCCGCGCCCTGACCTCGCCCGCCTCGAGCTCCGCTTCCGCCCCTACGTCGAGGAGGCAAACTACTACCAGTTCCTCAAGGGCTCGTACTTTGACAAGGCGCTGCACACACTGCAGACGTGGCCCGAGACCCCGTCGTTCCGCTACCTCTCGCTCGTCCAGGACCTGCTGCCGCGCAAGCACCTGCCGATCCCGCGGACGCGCGTCGCCAAGCTGTCGGGTGCGCTGGGCGGCGAGGGCGACGTGCCGCCCGAGAACGGCGAGGACGGGCTCGAGGGGCTGGAGAGCGACGCCGAGGCGCTCTCGCTCGGCCCGAGCGAGGAGGGCACGCCGGCACTGACGCCCGCGCGCGGCACGCCCGGCACCGTGACGCCCGGCGCGCTGAGCGGCGCGCAGACGCCGGCCGACCCGCCCAAGGACCGCGGCTACACGGGCCAGGGCATGTTCCCGTACCTGTCGCAGAAGCTGCAGGCGGCCAAGCCCAAGACGTTCGCGCAGCCGATCGTCTTCTTCGACGTGCGGTGCGTGGCGTTCCTCGGCGCCGCGCCCGTCGCGCGCCACCTGACGCACTTCCGGCTGCGCGTGCCGTCGCGCGACCTCGCGTGCGTGCTCGTGACGCGGCCCGAGCCGCTCGCGCCCGTCTCGTTCGCGACGAACACGCCGCCCCCGCCGCTGGCCAACGCCGCCCTCTTCCCCGCTCTCACGTACCTCGACCTCTCGACGACGAACGTGCGCCTGGACGCCGTGCTCGCGACGCTGCTCCGGAGCTACGACAAGCTCGAGCACGTCGTGCTCGACCGCACCAACCTGTTCGGCTTCCGCAGCCGCGAGCGCGGCGAGGCGCTGTCGCGCGAGCTCGGCGCGCTGTGTGTGACTGTGTGCCTGCAGCGCGCAAAGGAGCGCGAGAAGGCACTCGGCGCGTGGGACGCGCGCCAGCGCACGGCCGCCTACCTCCGCGAGCAGCGGCAGGCGGACGCGGCGCGCGCCGCGGCGGCCGAGCGCGGCCTGAGCGCGGCCGAGCGCGTCGAGCGCGACCTGCAGCGCGCGGAAGAAGAGGAGGCAGCCCGGCAGGCACAGTACGCGCGCGCGCGCCGCGGGCACCGCTCAGCCGGCCAGAGCACCGTGTCCCTCCGCACGCACTCGCGCCGCAACCAGGCGCTCGCCGCCAGCAGCGGCGTGAACCCGGCCGACCTGCCGCCGAGCAACCGCGCGTGGTTCGTGCTGCCTGCGCTGCCGCGCCTAAAGTCGGTGAATATCGGCGGGGAGGCGGTCGGCGTGTCGAAGTTCTACGACCTGAACCAGTGGAAACACGCCTTCCGCGCCGGCTGGGTCGAGAGCGTGCAGCGCAACGTCGGGTGGGCGCGCAACACGGCCGACAAGTTTGCGCGCGCCCGCAAGAAGATCGCCGAGTGGCAGGCTTATACTGGCTCGCTGCACGACAAGAAGGCCAAGAAGGGCAAGGCCTCCGCCAAGGCCCAGCCGCCCCTCGACGTGCGCCTCTTCCGGTTCCCGCTGCCGGGCGAGGCCGCCCCCGAGCCGCCGGAGGGGAGCCAGGACGACGAGGAGCGCGCCGTGCACGGCCTCGTCGAGATTGACGAGGCCGGCGCGGCCGACTTCATCGCGCTCTACCGCGACTACCTCGGCGACTGCGAGGCCGCGGCCGGCTTCCCGTGCGTCTTCTGCACGACGCCAGACTGCGAGGGGCCCTACCGCCGCGGAGGCGAGGGCGAGCGCGTAGACGGACGCGGCGGCATGGACGCCCCGCACGAGCCCGGGTGCGGGCACCTCCTCGGCCGCCAGGTCTGGGGATGGGAGGGCGTAGAGTAGTCGGCAGAGTAGAACTGTATCTAGACAAGGAAGAGCACGCTGTACACTCATGCATTATCTATGTCATATCTGCGCTACATTGCGGTTGTCTTCCCTCGCAAGATTGCGACTCACGTCGCACGCCTCGCTCACGCCTCGCGCCTCACTGCAGCGCGCCTCGTTCACGCCTCGCTGCGCTCGGTGTCCGCCCGGCGTTAGACGTCCTCCCTCGCACCCAGCGGCGGGAAGCGACAGTACTTGTCCGCGATCGACGTGACCTCGTAGTCGCCCGGGGTCGAGGACGAGATCCAGTACTCGTCCTCCCAGATCTCGGAGATGGTGAGCGTCTCCTCGATCTTCTTCTTGCCGTTGCTCATCTCGAAGCGGACGTAGGTGAACGTGAACGGCGGCGTGCCCTGGAAGCGGACGCCGAAGATGGCCGGCTGGTCGCCCTCGTGCAGGTGCTGCGTGCCGTCCTGGATGCGCACCGAGGGAAGCGGGTGCACGACCTTGGTGAGCCCGTCGAGCGTGCGCTTGCACTGCGCGGCGCCGCGCCGGTCCTTCAGCGCGACGGAGTGGATCTGGAACACGCCCGGCTTCTCGGCCTCGCGCGTGAACCGCGCAGACGAAGACGTCACCTCGTACCGCCGCCCGAGCCACTCGTACTCGACCAGCCACGGCGCCTTGCCCTGCAGCTCAAAGTTGAGCGTCTGGCCCACGCACACGTCCTCGTCCTTGGACAGCGGCACGACGCGCGCAGTCTCCACCACGTCCACCGGCGTCGCGATGCTGTCCGCCGAAGCAGGCGCGTACGGGCACCCGCTCGCGTCCGTCACCTCCAGCAGCACCACCTCGTACCGCCCCACCGCCGCCACCGTCTCGTCCAGCGCCACGTCCCACTCGCGCCCCGCCACCTCCACCGTGTGCTCGACCAGCTCGGCGCTCGCAGGCCGTCGCACACCCAGCGTCACGCTGAACGGCGGCTGCCCCGTCAGCCGCAGCTTGGCGTTCGTCTCCAGCCGCGTGTCCCGGCACAGGTCGAGCGTGTTCTGCCGCGAGAACACGCCCGACGGCCGCCCGTGCACCACGTGGTCCAGCATAAAGTCGACCTCGGTGTCCTCGTAGTTCGAGTCGGTCAGCTTGACAAACTTGTACGTGTACGTCCCCGGCTTCTCCGACGCGAGGTGCAGCACGCCCGTGTTCTGCGCGCTGTTCAGCACAGACGTCTGCCCCCCGCTGTTGTCGACGTAGCCCTTGTAGCTGATCGCGAACGGCGACGCGCCCTCGAACGAGATCGCAGCACCCTCCTCCTGGCCGGCGCACACGCCCGATGTGCGGTACCTGCCGTTGCCGACCGACTTGATGAAGCTCGACTCGGCAAGCGATGCCACTGGCTTCGGCAGGTAGTCGACAAAGTACTTCGAATCAAACTCGTCAATGTCGCCCGGGCAGTGCGCGTCCTTGACCGACATCAGCACGTACGTGCCCTTCTGCTTCAGCTGCAGCTGGCTGTTCGACTCGCGCGTCTTGAACGCCGGCTGCGGCTTGCCGTCCAGCGTGTACTCGAGCGTCCACGGCCCGTTGCCGGTGAAGCGGAGGGCCGCGTTCACCTGCGAACCCTCCTTGATCGTGACGCGCTCGCTCGACGCGAAGCGCGCCGTCGGCGTGTGCCGGTCAATGTCGACGTCGATCTGCTGCGACTGCAGGCGCTTGACGCACCCGTTCGAGTCCTCGACCGACACCAGCGTGATGACGAAGCGGCCCGAGGCGCCGGTGTACGAGTGCAGCTCCTTCGGCACGGGCACCGACAGGACCTGCTTGCCAGACTTGATCGGCACAGTCGTGTTCATCGACTGGCCAGCCCAGTTCGTGCGGTACTGCAGCTTGAGCGGGTCATTGCCCTGGACATCGAGCTCGACGCCGACCTCGTCGGGCGAGCAGTGGTACAGCTGGCGGTGCTTCGAGCCAGTGAGAATGACGCTCGCAGGAGGTCGCACGACCTGGTGGATCGCAGGGTAGTTGATGGGAATGTCGTGGTAGCGGGCATCGTTCAGGCTGGAGAACGTGTACGTGTACTTGCCCTCGCGCTCGGGCTTCAGGACGAGCTCGCCGCCAGCGCCGCGGAACACATGCTGCTTCTTGACGGCGGGGCTGCCCTTCTTCTGCTCCGTGTAGAACACAGTGTAGGGCGGCGTTCCGGTGAACTCGAACGCGACCGCAGAGCCAACATCGTTGGAGCTGAAGTCAGTTGCGGAGAACAATTGGGCAACTCACCATTCGTGCAGCGTCTTGACGCTGATGTCGGCGGTAGGAGGAGGGATCATGCGAACGGTGCACGTCGACGGCTCGAGGACTCCTCCGGGGCACATTCCGCCAACAGACTGGAGGGTAAACTTGCCGGGCTCGTGGACATCGATGTAGGCGCGCTGGTCCGTGACCTCGAGGATGCGAGCAGAGACGCCGCCCCCGTTGTTCGTGAAAGTGTAGTTGACGCTGAGGCCCTTGGAAGCGCTGCCATGCAGCTCAACCGGGAGCCTGGCCTCACCACCGACGAGGAGCTCGATAGGACGAGGGCAATTGAAGGACACGGAGCGCTTCTGCAGAACGGTGAAAGCCATGGTCGCGGCCGGTCCCGTGGGCGTATGCGTGTTGCCCAGTCCGTCGACCACGGAGGCGAGGGTGATCTCCTCGTTACCGATCAGGTCGTGGCGGAGTCGCAGCGGGACGTTGTGGATCTTGCTGACGCGGCTGAAGAGCTCGTCCGGCTTCTCGTCCTCGATACCCTTGACCTCTCCGCCGCTGACAACGCTGCCGTCGACAATCCGGTTGTAGGTGACGTGAAGCGGGGCGACTCCGCGGACCTGGAAGTTGACCATGTCCTCGGAGCCGATACAACGCAGCTCCGGAGACGCCTCCTTCACGCCAGGGTATGTGACGACCTTACCCTTCTTGTTCGTCTCAACGAAGTCTCCGCCAGAGGGGCACTCATAAATGACAGCCTCCCTCTGCGTGTTCACGTTGAACCGGTCACCGTGCTTGTCCACGACCTTCAGCAGAGTCACGACGCTGGGCTCCTTGATCTCCAGGAAACGGATAGACTCGGTGTCCTTCAGGGTGATCGCCAGCGGGGCGAGCAGGCTGTCGGCCGCCTTGATGCTGGAGAGCTTGGCGGCGTCGAGCTGCTTGGAGGCCCTGACGAGATCGCGGATTGTCTCAGCCTCGTCCTCCTCGTCGCCTTCGTCACGCGACAGGCTGAAGCCTCTGTGCGACTTGGCAACCTTCATGTGCGAAGCGTACACAGAGTGGGTCTGGTTCTTTCCGTGCTCGCCGTCGACCAGGGACGAGGTCTTGAACGCGACCTGGTCGGGGTCCGAGTTGTTGAACAGCACCGGAATGTACATCGGTTCCCGGCTGCCTTTAGGGATGCAGTACGTGAACGAGGACGGGTTGATAGTCGCCGTGCTGTAGGGCAGCATACGAATGTGGTGAATGCCTTGGATGTGCTCGGGAGCACCGATCGTGGCCTTCTTGATAAGATGCCCAATCATGTAAAGCCAGCCCCAGAAGAAGCCCTCTTCTCCGAGATGAACAGGTCCTATCTCGTCAGTCGTGCACCGCTGCTACCAACTCACCAAACATCCGAACAGTGGGGATGAACGCCCGCGGGTCGGCAACAAACCAACAGAAGATGTTCCATGCGCCGAGCAGCAGAACGAGAAGCAGAATACCGACAGGCTTCGAGGGCATCGGAGAGAAGCCAGGTACTCGCAGGAGCGAGACGAGGCCCAGCAGAACGAACTCTGCGACACCCCAGAGGGCGGCACTGACGGGACCCCTGATTCGAGCCGCGCTTGACAGTGTCGTCGGCAGATCGGAGGTGAAGTGCGGAGCTGCGGCGTCCCAGAGCTTCATGATCTGTTTGTTAGCTCAAGCCTCAAGAACGGTAGCTCACCTCGATCAGGCCGATCGCCCAGATTATCAGCCGCCGTTGCTCATCGCCGCCGAGCCATCGTTGTGGGATGACAGGCGCCTGCGGCCCCGTCTCCGGGGTTGTCGGCTTGAAGATGGTCTCCTTCTTCTCGATAACAATCTCCTTTGGTCCGTCCGCGATCCACTCCTGCTTCTCTATCCGTCCGCCGGCACCTTGGCTGGAGCCCAATCGCTGGGACGAGTTCAGCGCTCCGCCTCGCCCGACCGGTGTCGCTGGTGATCCGATGAAGCTCATGCCTTGCTGGCTCCGTCCGATTTCGCGTTTCAGTGGTGAGTCTGATCGTAAGGGAGTTCCTCCCGATTGTCGTAGCCGGGAGGACATTGGTGACGGGTGTGGATACGTCGGAGGATCAACTTTCAAGTGACGTTTTGTTGATCGAACCTGCAGCGGCGCGGGAGCAAAACCGCGTCGTCAAAAGTGGAGGTTGGTGGCGATGTTATTGTCTGGGTCTGTCTCTCTCAACGTCAAAATAATGCATACAACTGTTGAAATGGGAGGTTGATTGACAGAGATAATGTACAACATGACCACAGAAGACTCTAAGCTGAGACGGAAACCAAAGGAGCGAACATTGCCCGGTTGAGGTCGAGTAGAGACTGAAACTCGATGGCCCGCACCGAGGGACACTCGGCCGCGATGAGCTCGCAGATACCGCGAGCGAGTGACTTGATCTGGGCGACTTGCTCCTTCTCGCCTCCGCTAAAGTCGCCTCCCATGTCGCCTCCGGCCTCGTCGGGCCATCTTTCGCTGAGCATCACCCACATCTTCGCGACCATGCTCAGGATCTGGCCACGCCACCTGGAGATACGACCAGTGCCCTTGAGCGTCCGAGCAGTCGCGAGCAGCGCAGATAGGTTGGCTTTCATATGCGGAAGGTTGCTCGGCATAGGGGGGATCTCCAGTGGTGCCAGAAGTGAGGGAATCACGGCCTGCTTATTAGCTAAGGGAGGAGCGGATCGTAAGCTTACCTTAAGCCACCGAGCGATACCGGTACCCAGCACGCCGCACATCGTTTCCCAGTCCACAGCTGCCTGGATTAGCATCGTCTTGGCATCCTCGCCGCTGGCATAAGACCAGGCCGAGATGCACGCCTTGTCGACTATCTCGTTCAGGATATCCGCTCGCTTCTCGCCCTTGAAGTCGTCCAGAAGGTAGCGCACGATGGTCTCCAGTACAACCGCCGAGTCCTTCGCGTGGAGACTGAGAGTGTGAAGCAGAGACTTCAGCAGAAGGCTGTTGAGATTCCTTCGCTTCAGTTCCTCCTTGTCCATGTTCTTCAGCCACCCGCTGAGCACCCAGATACCTTTCAGCCGCCAGAAGGGTTCCCAGTCGTCCATCATGGTAAGAGTCGGTGGGAGGATGAGGTTCAGATGCTTCTCCAGCTGTATCGGAGGAAGAACAGAGCTCGCCCAGTGTAACAGGTTGGCGCTGCCCCAGCCGTTGCGCGTCTTGTACGTTGATGTCTCCTGCAGGTCGTCCATGGCCTCCGCCCCTCCAAGCGGCTTCGCCACTGCCCTGTTGTTCGAGATGTACGGGTGCGAGGAAAATAGAGGTCGCAGGGTAGTATTCAGAATGTACTTCGACAGTTCCGTAGTGTCGACTCCGGAAGCAGAAATGATGTCTGATGTCAGCTTGCGATATGTGTCGTAGCTCACTATCGACCATGTCGCAAATACCTGGCGACGTCCAAGTATCTTTTCCTCGGAGGCGAAGGGTCTGTGATAAAACAGAAGCCTGCTCCTCGAACGGCAAAGCAGTCCAATCCGGCGTCTGTATGAGAGGGAAGAGCTGCGAGAGGCACCGCTGCACTTGGTCCTTGTAAGACTCGAAGACAACAGGTGCTGGGGTTAGCTTGCTAAGAGACCTCGACGGGGTGGGGATGTCTTACCTGCCTGTTCGCTCATGAATGCTGGTAAGAGGTTTGACGGGAGTACCATCTTCGCCGTGAGATCTTGCAGCTTCTTCTGAAAGTCGGAGGTTGGGCCAGGAGGCGATGTTGCGGGTGGAGGCGGCGGCGGCCGAGCCTCCGGTTTCCGAGGTCGCTCGTCCTCCTCATCAGTTATCTCCTCGATCTTGATGGGAGACGGCGACCTCCGCCGGTTGTCCTCAATCTCTTCGATGATTGCCATGGTAGTGCGAAGGTGTCAAGAATGTTGACGAATCTCGCATAGGTGCTCGGTGATCTGCGGCAGGGAAGCAGCGTCATTCTCCCACGGTAGCCCACTCACCAGGCACGACGCCCGCCTGGCAGACACGTCCATGAGGCAAGCTGTGAGCGAGCCGGTCACAACAGCAATCCCACCACCATGTCGGCAAGGACGACGCCGAGGCGCCCGAGTGCATCGCCGATGTCGCCGAACTCGCAAAGCTCGGGCAGCGGGTGGAGTCCCGTCCCGTCGCGCCGGGGAACGCGGTCACGAACCTCGACCACCCTGGGAGGGTCGGCTCCTTCCTACGTCCGTCGCCCGAGCACGCTGAGTGCGGTCCACCCACCCTCCTCAGTATCGACCGCGTCAAGTGCCCGGAGAAAGTACGAGCCAGCAAACGATCGCGACTGGGCGGGCATGGAGCCCGACGAGGTCTTCCGACGGTTACCGGTCAACGAGGTCAAGCGTGTCGAGGCCAAGATGAGGACTGATGCGCTAAACAAGCAGTCTGAGCTGCGAAGCATGGTCGGGTGAGCTATAGAACTCTTGGCAATTATCAAGCTGACGAACCAGTACTCGATATCGCGATCTTTTGACGAGCGCTTCTCAAATAACAGCACTGCACGAGTCCTCGCTCCGGCTAAGCTCGAGTCTGCGGACTGTTTCCGGCGCCTGTGCGAACCCGACTGAGCTGGCCAGCGGGGAGATGGTTCCCGAGCAGTCTTCAGAAGGGGAAGACGTCGCGACGATGCTCCCGGTCGCTGCGCACATGAAGCTCCTCATCGACACGCCAGAGGCTCTCTACTCTTACCTGTCCCACCACGACTATCTGTCAGCCGCGTTCCTCTGGCTGGTGGCCCGCGTTGCTAAAGACAGTCTTTCCGATATGCCGGAAAGTGCCAACAGGGTGAGTCGAGTAGCTACGGCAGATGCGCCTTGCAGCTAACTGGCAGACATACTTGCCTCTGATGGAGAAGCAGTGGGCGACGCTGCTGCCCTTCCGACAGCAGATCGTGCAGCGAGCTACGACCGCGCTCAGATCACGGCATAAGCTCGACGCAAAGGCTGGGTCCGACACGCTACTCGCGATTATTCTGCTGGACGAGACGCCCGTTTCGGAGGCACTCGACCTGCTGCTGTCGCAGCGGTTGCGGGCCGTCCGTGAGATCCTGCACGCCCCGACTACGACGAAGCGACAGCGGCGGATGTCGCGGGTGGACTCGAAGCACCAGGGCGAGGACACGACAAAGGCGATCTCCGAGGCTGTCCACGTGCTACTAGATGCTGTGACACTAGCGAAGTCGATCTTCGAGAAGCGCTTCAGTGCGGGCGAGAGCATCCTCGTCGAGTCGATCCGCCTGATCCAGGTCGGCGAGGACGTGCCAGTTGTGCAGACGCAAACGGTTGCTGCACTGGGTCACCACCGCCGGGCGTCACGGCTGGCCTCCATCTCTCTCCCGCTCCCACCACGGACAGGGCTCGGACACGGCAACACGCCGCCGGTGTCCGCCGTGCGGGTCATCCAGTCGCTCCCCTCCTCCCAGATTCTCCTCCGCTACCTGCCCTCCTCTGTTACGGGTTTCACGCCGTACATCCCGCCAGCCGCCGCACCGCAACTGAAGGAGAAGCTTGGCCCCTGGCAGACGTCCGCGGTCGACGTGCTCCGGGAAACGGTTCCCGCATGGGTGCAGCAGCTGTCTGCGGTGTCTGACGTGTGGTCTGTGCGGAAGTCCCTTCGCGAGATTCTCAGCGACGACGAGGTGTTCGAGGGGAAGATCGCGTCCGCGCTCGAGTCCGAGTGGGGCTCGCGCGTGCAGGAGATCTGGACGACCAAGCTGGACACGATTGTGACGTCTCTCAGCTCCAAGCTGACCACGGCCGCGGCGCAGGTGCGCAGCGGGCAGGACTCGGGCCTCGACAACCACTGCGAGGCGTTCATGTTCTCGGACATCCACTTCCCGGCCGTGTCTGCTGGCACGGGCGGCACGGGCACGGAGCACTTCCTGTCGTCGCTCAAGAAACGCGCACTGTTCCGCACGCCGGTGCTAGACAATATCATGGGCCTGCTCGAGGACGCGGCACAGGACATCAAGCTCGACCTCGCCGGCCTGCCCTCGAGTCTGTACGCGGACTACCGCGAGAAGCTGAAGAGCGCGCTGCACGCACTCGTCAAGGTGCTCGACGACGTGCTCGCGGACGCAGGCGGGCACCGGGACGCGACCGGCAGCGTCGAGGCTGAGCTCTTCGTCGGCCGTATCGCGCTTTACCTCGTGCATGCGTCGCCGTTCCTGGGCGACCTTGTCGGAGGCACCGAGGTTGATCTGAGTGAGTCGCTCTTCCCCAGCTTACGGCAGTCCGGTGTTAGCTAACCTCAGGCGGGATCAAGTCGGCGCTGATGGAGACGCACGCCTCGTCGCTGGTGCAGTGGCAGGGCAAGAGCGTGGCTCGCGCGCTGGCGCTGCTGAAGCCGGTGCTGAAGCTGCGCCCGGTGAGCGACGAGCTGCCGTCGCGCGTCTCCGGGCCGGCGACGAAGGCGCTGATGGAGCTGAGCAGCGACGTGAAGCGGCTCGGTGTGCCGCCGGGCGTGGAGCTTGGCGTTGTGCAGTCGCTCCTGCGCGCCTTCCTCGAGAAGGCCCGCGCGCTCGACTGGGCGCACGTCGCGGACGAGCGGGCCGCGGCGCAGGCCGCGTTCGACGTCGCGTTCCTCGTCCGCCTGAGCGGCGCCTCGGCCTCGGACCTGGCCTCTGACGCGACAGTCAAGGCCCTCCTGGACAAGGTGAGTTATGCAGAGCCACAGCTAGTCGAATAACATGTAAGCTGACACCCAGGCCCCCTCGGAACTGCGCGGAAAGCTCGAGGGCCTTGTCGAGGAACACCTGCGCCGCACGCAACTCACGCTCGCGCCGCTGACGCGGCACCTGCCCGCCGTCGCGCCGCAGGCGCAGCGCAACGCGGCGCTGCTCCGGCTCGGCGCGCCGCAGCTCGGCCGCGCGAGCGGCACCGAGTTCAAGAGCCCGATCGCCGTCGCAAAGCCGGGCAAGCGCTTCGGGCTGCTGTCGATTGTGGCGTAGCGCGCGGCATACGGCGAGCGCAGCGAGCCGGGCGGCGCAACAGACCAGTGGAGCGAGGCGAACATATGTAGCAGAGCGCAGTGGACGAGCACACACAACCAAGCGCAACCTAGACCCATCAGTAGACCGCGTCAGCAGGGCACAGCACAGCCTAAATCTAGAATCGATGCATCACGTGCTCGGCTTGACGGCGACGGTGCCGACGACGGCTGCGCGCTTGCGCCGGAGCGTCTCAGCCTCCTCGGCGCCCTTGAGCGCCTGGTTCAGCTCGGCGAGCTTGTACAGCTTGTCTACGCGCTTCCAGTCGGCGTGGGCCTCGAGCGCGTCGAGGCTCGTGAGTGTGCCGCGCACGATGCCCGCGATCTGCTCGTACAGCTCCTTCTCCGATGCCGGCGAGGCGGAGGAGGAGTCAGACTCCGGGACCTCCGGGCCTATCCGCACGACGAGCAGGCGCTGCGTCTTGTCGCTGACCGAGTATGCGCGCAGCGCGTCCGAGATGTTGTTGTTCGTGTTGAGCGCGAGCAGGACCTCGGAGTGGATGTTGTGCGTCTTGGTCTTGAGCGGGGGCGACGCTGTGTCTGCTGTTGGTGAGGGCGACTCGGTCGGGGTGTCACTTGGCGTGGACGCAGGGGCTTGCGGGAGAGACGTCAGGAGCGCCGTCTGCACCGCAGTCAGGAGGTGCAGGCGCGACACGACCTGGGGTCAGCTCGGCTCGCCAGCATTGAAGCTTCCTCAAGGCCAAAGAGGGGGAAAACCGGGGATGAACGATGTACGCACCACGTCCGCCTCCACAAACGCAAAGTCCATGCGCCGCCGCGCCGCGTCGCCCTCGGGCCCCTCCATCTGCGCACTCCGCACGAGCTCCTTCTTAATCTCGGCCGCGTTCTGCACGTCGGAGAAGTACGCTATCGACAGGCGGCGGTACGCCGGCGGCAGATGCGCGAGCGTGTATGTCTCCATGCTGGCAACGCTTGGACGTCGGAAAGGGTGGGATCGGGTGAGGTCGCTGGGGTCGAGTCGGTGCTGAGTCGACGAATGGGCGGGTCGGCAAGGTGGTAGAGACGAGGAGTAGATCAGAAGTGAGGGGCAGAGAGGCCGTCTATGTGTCTAGACTCGAGAATGCAGGCGTTGTTGTTCTGACTTGAGCTCCTCGATTCAAATTCCTGGTCATGACGCCGAGGGTGGAGGCCGGGGTCGATGCTTCCGCTAATTAATTCTAATGAGCGACCACGCGAGATTAGCCTCTCGCCTTATCAGATTGAATTACATGCATGACTATGCTGCCCAGCTATCGTACAGCGTCCGCCTTCCTTGCCCTCTATGCCTTATCCAGCGCCCTCTCCGGCTGCAGGTTCCAGCTCGCTCCAGCCTGCGGCTGTCTCTCGCCTACGCGCCTACGCCTTGTCCATCGCCTCCTTGATGCGGAGACAGCACTCGAGCAGCTGCAGCTCCTCGTCGCCGCCCTCGCACAGCGCCTTGTCGCACTCGGCGATGGCGAGGGCCGCGTTCGACTTGGCAATCGTCGGAATCGCCGCCAGCGGGATCAGCGCGTCGTGCACCTGCTCGAGCACCTGGCCCGTGCTCCAGCCCTCGCGGCCGACGGAGCGGACGGCCTTGCGCACGCCCTCGAACCCGGAGCTCAGCGCGGGGTTCAGCCCCGAGCCCGGCTCGACGCCCATCGCGTGCAGCAGGTTGTCGATCACGGACGAAGGAACGACGCCCGAGATCTCGTGCACTGGTGTCAGCTCGTCGCAGAGTATAGTAGCTTTCACGCGAAGCGAGAGCGCGCTGTGGAGGACTCACCACTCATCGCCGTAATCGGCGTCGGCGGGTCGGACGCCTGATGCAGCCGCTGCGCCGTCTGCAGGTACGTGATGGCCTTGCGGAGGTCTCCGCCCGCCAGCTTGAGGATCAGTTCCAGCACGCCTGGGTCCGCGTCCACGCCCTCGTTGCCCGCGATCATCTCGATGCGCGCCTGCGACGACGACTGCTCGAGCGGGCGGAAGCGGAACTTGGAGCAGCGCGAGGCGACGGGCTCGATGATCCTGGGTGTCAGCACGTACGCCGGGGAAGCCGGCTGGGAGGGCTCACCTGGTGACATAGTTGCACACGAGACAGAACCGCGTGATGCGCGAGTACGTTTCCATGATGCGGCGGAGCGCGCTCTGCGCGTCCTGCGTCATGCTGTCCGCCTCGTCGAGGATGATGAGCTTGTACGGCGGGCACGGGTACTCCTTGCCGTCGCTCGCGACGCCGGGGTTGTGGCGCGGCGTCTCGCGCGCAAACGTCTTGATCTTCTCGCGCACGACGCTGATGCCACGCTCGTCCGACGCGTTCAGCTCCAGCACGCGCGACTTGAACAGGTCCGGCCCGAACAGCTGCCGCGCGAGCGCGAGGATCGTCGACGTCTTGCCCGTGCCGGGCGGGCCGTAGAAGAGCATGTGCGGGAGCTGGCGTCAGCTACTACCCACCCGTGGACAGCTTGGGCATCTCGCGTGCATGGTATGCACCACGACGGGTGCAGGTCGACTCACATTCGTGCTCAGAAGAGCCTTCCTCAGCACAGCGACAGTGTTGTCCTGGCTCGACACGTCATCGATCGTCTTCGGGCGGCTGGTCGTTAGCTGAAAACCACTGTAGACAGCTTAGTGAAGCGTCTCCGGAGCATTCGTCCGGCGGATACAACACAGCCGCAGCTCCGCTCCACTGCCCGCACTCACTATTTCTCAACCCATGGCTGGAGCTTCGGGTCGATCGTGTGCGTCTGCTTGGCGCCCAGTGTCGTCGCCATCGTGCCGCTAGTGAAGTGGAGAGTGGAGGTGTTGAGCTTCCCAAAACGCGCCCAGCTCAGCGTCATGAGCGGACGCGTCAGGTCGCGTGGACTTGACTTTCCATTTGCTTCCGCGCGGTCTCCTCAGCTTTGCCTCCACCTTGAGCCTTCCTCCACCCAGATCTGATCCGGACGACCTTGACCTTCCTCAGGCACCGCGCATCCTTCGGCTTCGGACGCCTGTTCGGTTCAGCGCGCGGTGGCACTCGTCGACGGCCTCGCCTCCCTCCAGCACGCAATTTCGGTAATATATCTTAGTATCGCGCAGCAGAAGCAGCCCGGAACGCAGCGGTAACACAAACAGTGGCATAAATAGAGGCAAACATACGTCTACAACGGTACAACGTCGGGTGGCAAGCGCTGGGCTGGTTGGCTGGGCTGGGGCTGGGACTAAGAGTACGAGCGAAAAGCAAATATGGATTGAGATTGGCGAAGGAGATACGGGATGCAGTGTGCTGGAGCTGGAGCTACTAGGAGCTGGCCCGGATATGGTGGCAGCCAGCGGAATTAAACTGGATGGGATGGGTGCTGGGACTATGGATGTGAATGTCCTTGACGTCTCTGGTCGGCTGAGATGGAAACTCGACAACTGGCGTGTGTATGAATTGAGGAGTAGATTCGAGCTGGGGAGAGGTTGACATTGCCTGTAAGTGCCGGCTTCGCCTGGGCACATTTTAGACTGGAGGGTTCTCGTAGCCGGTCACGACGCGTCGCTGACTCGGCTGGATTATAGTGCCGGCCGGCGCCGACTGGCTGAGGGGGACTGGGCTGGCAAGGTTGGCGGGCGGCCGTTTGGGAGCGTCCTCCCAGTCGTCTCCAAGAAGCTGACCCGGGGTCATCGACATGGATGGCATGATGGGCGCCTGCTGGCTGGATGAGGAGAAGCTCCGGTCCTGGGCCCACGACGGCAGCCCTGTTCCGGTTGGCGAGAGAGGAAAGAGCGAGTTGGAGAAGTGCCGCGGGACCAGCATGTTTGACGGGCTGTTCGGGTCGTAGTACGTCGGAGCAGGCTGGGGCGAGGCACCGGGGCCCTGCGGCACTGGGCGGAGGGTTCCGTTCGGGGGAAACGACGGGTCGACGGGGGAGGGCATCAGGCCTTGTCCGAGAGTGTCACCGCCTTGAGCGCGCTGCGTTACGGCGTGCTGCATGGACGGACTCGGAGTGTGCTCCGGCTTTGTGCCGTGCTGGGCCTGCTTGGAGGGGTCGAAGAAAATCGGCTGGCTCAGTGGCGAGCTGTGGGCACTGGCGCCCATCCGTGGCACCTCGAGGTGGCCCGACTGCGGAGTTGCGATGCCGCCCGAGCCGTTCTCATACTGGTTCACGAAGTAAGGCACAGAGGGCCCAGCCTCCGGACCAGCACCTGGAGGAGCCATGGGGACTCGCGGCATGTTGGTGCCTTGGATCCGCTCGTGCTCAGCCCAGGTCTGGCCGCCCTGTCCCCCGACGGTAGCGGGGATGACCGTCGCGGCAGGGGCTGGCGATGGCACGGGTGGCTCCTCGATGTCACACCAGACAGCAGCGAGGTCCGTGATAGCGTCGTCCGTGTACTCGTTACTGCCCTGGACGTGCGCGAGGTACTCGGTGGGCACCTTCATTGTGGTGAACTGGTAGGGGGTGGCGGCAGGAGTGCTGTGGTTTAGCCGCCCGCCCGCAGCGACCGGCGGACCGTACGGGAGTGGGCGGCCGGGAATGAACGTTGAGCTGCCATAACCGTTCGCCATCGTCGAGTAACCCATCATGGGCGGCGCATCATTGAACTCGATGCTCTGCTGGAGGGCGTCGTAGGACATGTCGGACTGCGACGCGAACATGGGAACAGCGCGCTCGACACCAAAGTCGTGGTGGTACTCGGGTGAACTCGAGGTACCGGGAAGAGACAGTGCGATGGAGCCGGACCGGGAACTTGAGGGGAATGGCGTCGACATGAGGTGACCCATGAGGGGCGTTGCATGCGGCTGCGCGGCCGACATGTACGGCGGGTATCCTTCTGTGAGTGTGTCAGCTGCTGAAGAAAAATCGAAGGGGGCGTCGACAGAACAGCCGGCGAGCCCTAGGATGAAGCAGGAGTGTCGGCAGTGAAGGGGCCGCGGGCCTGCAGGAATGCTCTTGTGGTGATGCAGGTCATATGAGCCAGAGTAGCGCCACTCACGGTGAGGGCCCAGGGCCTCGAGAGGCACGGCATGGAGGTATCCCTGGTCCGATGACTGGCTCGAGTACGAATCTGTTCGCTCCAATTGCGTCGAGCCAAACTCGACCGAAGGGGAGCGCTTGTGACGCGAGTTGCGGCGGCGTGTAATCTTGGTGGCAGCTGTAATGAATTGTCAGGTCCCGTCCTCGTCCAGATTACAGCAGTGTCCATTGTCCTCTGCGCGTGTCTCAGGTTGCGCCAATGACACGAATGCCGTGGACTGAGGCCACAGAGCGCCACCGGCCACCATCACTCACCCTTATCCCCAGCCTTAGTGCGGCGGCACACGTCGCGCTCGCGCTGCCTGGCCGCCTTGTGCGCCGCCTTCTCGTCCTTGCGCATAGGCTGGAATTTGTAACCAGGGTACAGTTTTTTATGCTTACAAAGTCAGATTTGTATCGTTTAGAGAGTGGGAAAGATGTGGGACGTTGCGTGTATGCGAATGCGCGAAACCCGGGGGGCGGCGATGCATTGCAAGGCCCGGAAAATAAGGGTCGGGTGGAAGGAACGGAAACTCACCTCCTCCTTGGCCTGGGCCGCGAGGTTTTCGTAGTGGCGACGACGCTCGGGGTCTTCTCTCTTCCAGAGAACGCTGATAACGCGGCTGATTTCGGCTTGCGGCAGGCCGCGACCGCCCTTGCCACCACCAAGCTGCCCAATAAGCTCTTGCGAGCCCTTGGCCGGAGCCTTCTTGTTGGACTTCTTGGACTTCTTGCCGTCCTTCGGGTCCTCGGTGGGGTTGTCGAGCTCCTCTAACGCCGCCTCTAATCCCTCCACCGGCTTGCCCTCACTCAGATGCTTGAGCATTTCCGAGCGATACAGGATCCAGGCGTTAGGTGGGCGAGCGATCTTGCCATCCTTCTTCCGGGCAAGATCGTAAGGGGCGTCCGAGTCCTGCGCCGGCCGAGACGGCTCCCCAGCAGTAGGGGGTTGCTGCTGCCAGTCCGCAAGGGGAGCAGGAGGAGGAGCCGAGAAACCGTCCCACTGTTGTATCGGCGCCTTGTCGCTCTTGAGCTGGTTACTGGGGCCGGCGGCGGCTGATGAAGCAGCAGGGCCGAAGTAGTCCTGAGCGTTCTCGTAGTGCTCTCCGGCCGACGATGATGAGGTGACCTGGGGAGAGTAGCCGGGGGCGACCATGGCGAGGTTGATGCCACCACTGATAAGTGGAGGAGCGGGTGCTGCAAGCAGGGAGGGGTCGATGACGGGTGCTGGTGGAAGACTCGACGAGCTCTCTGATGATGAGAGTGCGGGTTGGGATGAGCTAGATGAGGGATGAGGGTAGGTGTGGGGACGGTGTGCGAGGATGGGACGCGTGGCTAGAGGCATGTCAATGTGGGATATGCTTTGGCGCGTAACCCGTAGTGGGCCTGAGTTCGGAGTCGCCATTTCGAGTGGCTGGTGGAGGATTGTCGGATCTCTGTGTGAGAGTCTGTTTCGGTGTCAGATAAACAAACAACAACAGCGGACGGGGAAGACAGATTCTGGCACGGCGAAGACACAGCGTGTGGTGGTGAGGGTGGGGAATGAGTGTGTGGATGGATGTGGGTGGGTGTTGTTTGTTGACGTCAGGCGGAGGTGCGCCTCGGAGTCTAGTACTATGTACTTGATGAGGAGTCGAGGATGGAGAGGTGCGGAGCGCTGTGGCGTCGGTGGGTGGTGGCGTCGAGAAGGGGTCACCTTGGGGTGATGGAGGAGAGGGCAGAGGGCAGCAGAGGAGAGGCGACGCAGAGGGGGAGAGGGGGGAAGGAGGAGAAGAGCGAGTGGCCGCCATTGCAGACGGCAGGCGCAGAAGGGGGTCGGAGGTCTGGGCGTGGCGGCCGGCACCGAGGCCAGCGCCGGCGAAGGCGAGGAGCAACGCGGAGAGCCAGAGCGGCCGAGGCGCGCGGTGCGCAGCGAACCAGGGGCAGGGAACAGGGGGTGGCAGCCCCAGGCACGGCGACACAGACACGAGACACACAGCGACCACCGCAACGCGAGGGCCGTGCGCACACCGGACCCTTCCGTCCACCCCCTCGTGGTTGGATGCCTCCAGGCCTAGCAAGCCTCCTCAGCGCGCGTGATAGGGGCCGGACACAAGGTAGATTCAACTCAAGCCAGGCAGTACTCACCGGACACAGACGTCCTTGGTCAGGCGGAGTGGTCCCACTGGTGGCCAGAGCGACGGACCACTGTTGCGCGAGATGAGCAAGTTGCGCTTGTGATCGTCTAGAGCGGCTCGTACAGTTTCGGAAGAGGGCGGTATGAAACGGCAAGGGTGACCGATGGCGGCGGACGAGATGGTATGCACGGCGTGGGCGATGGCGTCAACCAGGTCTCACAAGTGACTCCTGTTCGGGTTGGTCTGACTGGCAGGCTGGAAGCTGAGCACTTTTGGCACGACGGAATATCGAATACCGGGATGTCGGATGCGGGACGTCGACCTGCGAACAGACGTTGGACCTCCTCCCTTGACTATGGCGCTCGCAGTCAGCATCGACCCAAACTCTAACTTGTTACGTCTGTCGTATGGGCTTCCCCAAGAACGCCACTCACCTTATACCGCAAAAGGTTGCCTTATCCGTTAATGGTGATCCTTTGGTCGCGGGCAGGATCTTGGGCTGTGAGAGCCTGTCCAGTCGAGCGCCGAGAGAAGAGGGTAGCTGCCTGCTCCGATAGTGATGGAGATGTCGAGGAGAATGAGGATGGGATGGATGAGGGGGATATTGTTGGTGGAGGAGACAAGACACAACAGAGGTCGACCGCTAAAAGTTTATGTAGATCGACGCCTGGATAGGGCGTTAGCTGATCGTCTGCGGCGGATGAAGATCGTGACAAAAGAAAATAAACAAGGCAGGGGGAGCGTTGTGAAGCTGAAGCACACCGCATATAAGGACAACTGGGACGAGTGCAATGCGTTGCTCCCCTTGACCCTTGGGACTTCACACTGCTTTCCGCCGCGCGAGTTCCCCCTTCTCGTCTTCAGCTGAGCTGCCATCATGACTCTGTGTGGACACCTTTCCCTTTCGTAGCAGACCTGTGCATGGTCTCTCTGTCATCCTCTCCATAGCGTGCCAGGAGGCGCTTCTTGTGGAATGCAGCTGAAGCATCTTTTCCGCGGAGAAAGTACAGCGACGCACGCGCAACTCCAGAGCCCAGTGACAACCCCGCCCGTCCGTGAGGAAACACGCGGGAGATGCAACCCGTGGTTCGGTGCAGGTGGCCACTCGTGCGCAGGTGACTACTCTGGGCATCTGCATCCCGACGCTTGGACTGGTCTCGGTATGCACAGTCGACTTCCCTCAGCATGTCATGAGCGCATGAGCGCATGCCCGGGTCCGGCCGGACGGGCGGTCCGGGCTTGGCTTCCAGAAGCGCGTATCTCGAACCTGGAGTGGAACGGCGCATCGTCCAAGGCCCCAGCCCTGGTACCGGAATGATGGGAGAGGTCGTGCACACAGGTGTGACTGTGACGCACAACGGACAGCCACACTGGCAGGCAGACAGGCAGGTAGATCGCGCCAGGCAATCTGCAGCGGAAGCCCGAGAACAATAGAACACGAGGGGCCAGTGACGCGGGTGCCATGGTGCCACAGACGATTGTTATCGAATGGCTCGAAATTTGTCTCTGATTTCGATCGTGGACCTGGCCAGCGTACCTGGTGCTGCGTACCTGAAGCTGCTGAGGAAGGCATGGCGAGTGCGGAGGCCGATTGGGTGCGCGCCAGTTACCTGGTGCGCAGCACTCGACGCCCGCCATTGGCCGTCGGCGGAGACGTGCCTCGTACCTGGCATACCTGGGCCGGACTTCCGCTTCTGGATATCGCTTGCTGCGCACGACATCCTGGCTCGCTCCCTCGGGCTTCCCCTCATGTTCGGGCTTATCGCCCCACCCATTCTCAAACGCGCCAGACGCATGGCGCCAGATCCACCGACCTCCCAATGCCAGAGTCATCGGAAGAGACGACGTAGAGGGACGGCCTCGAAGGACTCGTTACGAAGCAGAAGAAGCCACACCGAAACGCCAGGAGGTGGGGTCTCCAGGCACTGCAAGATTCTTCTCTGTCCAGAGATCGATAGAAGGAGACCAGAGGAGCTGAAGAGCTGCTCAACGGTGGCAGGCAGCTGCTCCGCAGACGACGGTTCACGCCATCAATC
This sequence comes from Trichosporon sp. PB005A, assembly GCA_023630055.1. NCBI lineage: Eukaryota > Fungi > Basidiomycota > Tremellomycetes > Trichosporonales > Trichosporonaceae > Trichosporon > Trichosporon sp. PB005A. The sequence goes on from JAMALZ010000004.1 coordinate 620,021, forward strand.
CACACGTTTAAGCTTCTCTTGAGGCACGGCCGTCCAGGCACCGCGCCGGACGACCGCATCATCTGCTCCGAACCGCCAGGAACGGGCGGCGATGACGATGAAATCGACAATAGGAGAAGCGCGACGCAGGACTGGAGCCGGGGGAACAGAAGCGCACCGAAGGGGCAGGACGGCAGGAAGGAAGGCAGAAAAGACAGGCACAGAGAAGGGGCACGGCGGGACAACTCACTGGGACGTCTGTGTGATCCGTGGGGAGTGTCTGTCTGGTGTACAGGCAACAGAGGCTGATGACGCAGGTGGCAGACCGAGTTGCTTCTTGCGTTTCTGTCGTAGAACGAAGTATGGGGTCGGGCGTTGGTCGTAGGCGTTGGGCGTGTCTGGCGTGCAGTGTCACGGGGCACCGGTCGCGGCCGCGCTATTGTTGGTATGGAATCTTGTTCCACTCTGAAATCGACAACCACAGATCGCGCGCTCCCAAAAGTTCGGGGATCGGAGATGCGAGATCGGGCTGCAATGGGTAGGAGGGTCGAGCCGCGCACCGGGCGAGACAGTCGAGGAAGGTGGGACTGGGAGGGATCGCTGGGCGGCCGGAGGTTGGTTGAATTGATTGTGCCTGAGCCGGTATCTGGCCGAGGTCAATGAAAGCTGTGAACGGCTATTTGCAAGGAGGTGTCGGGAGATAGGTCAAGGGTGGAGGTGCGATGGACGTTAGGAGATCAGTCGAGAGGTGAGGGGATGCCGACGTTGTTGTGAGGAGGGAAGGGGGCGATGTCGGTGGCGAAAGTCTGGGGTCTGTGCCGAGCTGAGATATCGCTCGGAAGGGACAGCTGACCTGTCGTCTTCCCCAGATCTGGTTGGCTAGAGGAAGGTCGGTAATACGGCTGAGAGTGTAGTGTGCAGTGTGAAGAGTTGGGTACCGGTTGCGATTATAGTGCTGAGACGTAAGCCGAAGTGATTCGAGAGTGGGGCGTGGGCGCTTGGTCGGCTGGAGCGACTGAACTGGGCGTCCGCAATATTTCGGCTGTCGAACTGAAAGTCGGAGTCTTCGTTCAGATGGTCGAGTCGGAGTTCATAAACCGCGAAACGGAAAGAAGAACGTCAAAACTCTTAGCTCTGCATGCATCTTTTATGGATAGTTGCAATCTGCAGATCCCACTACTTGTGACGCCCCAACAGGAAACGCCTGTAGGCTGTAGACGGCATGGCTTCGAGAAGACCCGATATCAGGAGGTGACTGGATGGCGATGGCACGTCCTGGGTAGTCCTGGCAGGTACTGGAATCGACCTCGCAATTTGCGTCTGAATGTTACTCCGTATTCATTCCGAGTTCAACCTCGGCCAACTCAGTCTGCAGAACCTTAGACACTTGACCGCACACACTGGCAGCAGGCCGACGAGCGTCCTGGCTGTTTGGCTCGCCATGGGTGAGGCCGGACTGTGAATACGGGTCAGCAAGAACGCGGTATGTGGAGGAGGATATGGCGGAGGGCATTGAGGGGTTATCAGAGGGTCAGTCGAAGGGTAATGGGCCGCCGGAGGGTGCAATATCAGGGAGCCCCTGTGCACTGTCGGCGGTGGGGTGCCGATGGACAGCCAGGCCGGCAACCACTACAAGGTGCAGAGGTATGCGTGGAAACAAGTGACAATTTTAAAGCGCCTCAGGCAGGGCTTGCACCCTCAATACCCATCATGTTAAGGGCCTGTTTGATCATCGCCTAATAGCTCTCCAGGAGCTCGCCAGGATCATGGCTTTCTCGGCAAATCATGCTCAAGTTGCAGTGCCGACAAGCCACGACCTCTGTAGTCAAGCCCGTGAGGCTCTCCGGGCACGCCGAATGCGCTACCCCGGCGTAGACCTGGGCGGGCAGGTACGGAGTGTACCTTGTCGTTAGGCGGCGCGCTCCATTTCATCGGGCGAAAGCAGATTGGGAGGTAGCTCGGCGCGAAAATAATGCTAAGGAGATGCATCCGTGTACACGACGCTCGAAGACGCCCAACATTCCACAAAGCAGCTTTCAATCTCAGGCCGTAGCACTAAGGGTCGCCTCTCCTAAGCCCGTTACGTTTGGGGCTGCTGCATGCGGCCTTCACCACAAGCAATTCAGCGATGCGCTGCATAGTGGGTCCGGAGGGTCCGGGGCCAGAAGCACCCAATGCATGACTGCTATAGTGGGCCGGGCGCTGGTGAATGATGCGAGGATTGAAAATACACCACTGCGACGTTCCGAATCGTCTGCCAAGATAGCTTCGTTCACCGATGACCGGTCCTGACGCCTCGGGCGGAGCTGGCCCCGCCGTTCGGCTTCCTGATACGCTTGAGACGGCTCACCGTCAACCGACACCGCGTGTATCCTCGTTGACGCACGAACTCGCGCGTGCATGGGTTTGACTATGACATCAGTATTCAGCAGCCAGATGCTGCGCGATTTTCGTTCAGTTTTGGGGCTCAGCCAATCCAAGCCCCCAATTCATGTCCGGCCCTTCCAGCCCTTACCCCGGCGCTTGTGGCGTAGTACCAGTGGTCTCTGTCAGCACTCCTTGCCCCACGGCTATGACCTCTACATGCTGACGCGGGATACGCCGACGTGCTGCGTGCTGGCCGCCGAGGGCAGGACGATTAGTTGCCGGGGCCGGCGCACCGACGCCAGCCTTTCGAGTAAATCACGAGGAAGGGAAGATATGGTATCACATGGCTAGCTCGTTTCTGACAGTCGTAGCAAGTACACTGTAGGGTAAGGGGGCAGGGGGCGGTCGCCCCCAGCGCTACCGAACAGATCGATCGGGGGTTAGATTCTGATATAAGTCAGCCAAGTAGGCAGATTGAGCCACAGACAGTGCACGTTCACCATCCGCCGCCCCTTGCCAGCCATGAGGACGGTCCGTACGGCGGCGCGCTTCGTTCTACCGTGTGGGCGTCCACAGGCACCGCCCTGCGGCGAGGTTACGCTCCTCTCTGCGTGAGAGTTTGCATCCCAGAGCAGTAAGGCTGCAGCGCCGTTGGTGACCCCGCAGCTTGGCCCGCAGCACCAATGTCAGAAGCAAAGCAGCGTCTAGGAGTGTGCCAGCACTTTCGCAGAGTTGCCACCTCGGCGTTCCATGCTTTCGCCGGCGAGGATCAGTGGCCGACTGCGCCATGCCGGGTCCCGAAGCAACACAACGCATCGTCAGCGTCTTGTGTTGATACGAAAGCACTCCGAGCGACGGAGGGCTAAGCGAGCACCTCCTCAACCCACTTGTACGGCTAGGACAAGATGGGACAGGCCCTCGCTTGGTTTCGGGTGTGTGGCCATCACGGGCCCGGGCAAGCCCGGCTATGCCGGAGGAGCCTGGCCAAGTATCCTGGCAAGAAATAGGGTACTCTAGGCCATATCAAGCATACGCCACCTTTCCACGCTCCTGCTGAAGTGCACACGAAACACTGGCAGTTTCGAATTAGAGCTGTGACTTCGAAATTCAACTGCCGCCGGCGACCGCACAGCGGAGGACGGCCCGCTGGTGCAAGCGCTGCAAGCCTGTACGGCTGCAAGCCATGGAGTGCCACATTCCGCAGACTTCCCAATGAAAACGCCACAAAGCGCCATGCAACGTTGCCGCTTCCCTTTTCGACATCTCCCATATCTCCTCTTCTCTTAGGCACACGCCCAGGCGTGGCCGCCAACCTCAGCCAAGGCTAGCCAAGCCCTCCCCAAGTGAGCCACAGGAACACGACAGCGACGGCAGAGCCTGCAGGCACGTTCTGCGACCTGCAGGGCGGCTGGAGGCTCACAACCGCCCGCGAACGCCGAAACAGGGTTTCCAGGGAAGACGGCGACGCCTCCCCTCTTCCACCACCATCCACCCCGACAACGCCAGCCCGACGGCCGACAGAGATCATGAGATCTCGCTCGCCACCTGCACCGAACGACCCGCGCACCTGGTCTGTCGCCGGATACCTACCGGAAATAACCCGGGCTGCAACCCGGAGCAGCCGGACTGCCCGACTGCGATGGGGCCGCCACCAGCCGCCGCAGCACGTAAGGGTCAGCTGGGGTAAGGGGCGGTAACAGGCCGTTGTCGGCAGGCAGCCTTAACCCGACGTCCCACCCCGACGAGAGCGTCGCCCTAAGGGAACGGCCACGACGCCGTGCCAGATCATGACCCAGGGCAGCCAGCGAAGATACTGCAGAGGCTTCGGAATACCGGTGTAACCTCGGAACATTACAGGCTCGGTACATCCAGGACTCCACAGACCCCACAATCTGTCCGGGTTTCCGTCGCACAGATGGGTTGCAGCCCCTCCCCTCGCACTACTTCGGCCTCGATCCTTCCCTACGCCTGAACGTTTGGAGCCCACTTACTTGCAGGTGAAGGCCCTTGAACGGCCTCGCGTGTGAAACGCGTATGCTTCAGCAGACGGTCTGCGCCACGATTCCCAGTTGAACCACGCTGACAAGTCACAGGCGCGAGTGATCACTGAGCTTGAGATAGCTCGAACAGAAGTCCGACCCGGAAGGTGTACCCTCGCTCGCTTGCACCAGTCCCTTACGGGCCCTCATTGAGCCCCTCACTGAACGCCTCATACCGCGACTCTCAGGCCGGCACTGCACTCGGCGAGCTGGAGCTGACACAGACTAACAGCTAAAGAGCAGCAAGCGGCCGCCTTAGAGCAGAATAAGCTTAAGCTTAGCGGCATACCGCACAAGCATAGGCTCGGGATCGACATCGATACGGCGTCGCACGTTCGCGAGCTCGAACAAAAGAATCACGTCAACGTTGATCCGCACGCTCCCGTGTTTGTGTGTGTTGATCCCCTTGACGTCGGGACGTCTTCGACCGGCCGAGATGGGTGGTTCATGTCCAGCTGCTCGACAGGCGGCAACCCCACTTCTTCTTCAATTCAGCCAAAGCCACGGAACCCAGCATTCAGTCGGGCCGACCCGACCCACCGGCACGCCCGTTCGCAAGTGTCGCGCAGCGAGTGCAGCGGGTACTGAGGACGCCACGCGGTGACTCTTGCCGGTTGAGACTGCGTCTGCGGCTCGAGACTTAGACAACCGCACGACGGCCGTAACAACTGCAGCGATCGCCGCATCGACCGCTCGTCTGGGTGCAAACGTGCTGTGCCCTTCCGTTGGGCTCGTCGCCCGCACCATCGTGGGCGGTATGCAATAGAGCGTCTGATGTAACAGCGCTGACGGATGGAAGTCAGCGGCCCGGTGTACGTCCAGCTGAGATCAGCTGAGATCACGGTAGCGCAGCAGTGCGTGCGTATCTCGTGCGGAGCCTTTAGCGCACCACAGTTGGATGTCTGACTCGCGATCCGCGTCGTGTGCTGCAAGCTGTTAGGCCCGTCCAAGCGAGAAGCGGGTGGGCGACGCCACATTCCTCATCCACCCCCTTCGCGTCCTCGCACGCGCTCACGCGTCGCTGCACCCGGCACATCCCTACCTGCATTCCTCCTACCTGAGCTCGGCGGGCTGTGAGTGGTCCAGGCCGGGGCTGGGCTCGGCGGCCGCCGCGCAGAGCATGCACACACGCACAGCGGTAACGATCGAGCGATCGAGCGCTCGAGCGGACGCACGGAACGCCGCTGCGCCGATCACCTTGCGAGCTCTGTGGTGGGATGCGCTGGGTGGTCCAGGCCAGTGGTGGGGCGGCCGCCGGCGCTTCAAGGCTCTCTCGATCGCAGGCAGTGCGCACGCCGGCTCTCACGCCAACAGGCCCGCGGCCAGCCAGTCAGCCAGCCGGCGCCAGGCGGGCGAGGCAGCGCGAGCGGCTGAGGAGGGACAACTGCGAGGTAAACTGTTGGCCCTACGAAGGCGCCACTGGGCAGAACGCAGCTGGCAGGCAAGCGATCGAGCGGCGAATGCCACCGCGGCACGGCGGCGCGGCGCACTCGCCGCCAAGTGCTGCGCCGAGCGGCGATCGAGCGGCGTGCCTCCTGCGGGGAATAGGTTGTCCGCACCGCCTGTCCTGCAGCCATGGCGGAGACTGGGCCCAGAGTGGGGTGTCTGGGCATGCCCATTCCCCGGAGACCTGAGCGCGCGAGAATGAGGGGGGAGCATACAGTCGCATCTACTGTTACATAGCTCGCCGCGTGCGGCCCGCGTCGTTTTACTCATAGTTGTACACTGCTATTCTCCTTCGTCCCACCGCTCTCTCTCATCCTGAAGCAAAACCGGAGGCAAACTCTATACGTGTTCGGGGCTAGATGTGGTGTGGAGGCTACAGCCCCGTGCTGCCGAGGAGGTTGACGACGTCGGCGCCGTCGCCGCGCAGCATGTTGCGCACGTACTCCTCGGCGCTGGAGCCCTTCTCGTGGCTGTCGAGGTGGGCCTGGATGGCGCCCGTCGGGTCGAGGATGTCGAGGAGCGCGGGGTCGATGCCGTTGGGCCCGGGCGTGCCGCCGAGGGTGCCGAACCCGTTAGATGCAAACAGGCTCGCGGCGTTGGACCCGCCGGGCGTGCCGCTCGCGGCCGCGGGCGGCGTGAAGCCCGTGCTGCCGCCAAAGTTAGCCGCAAGCGCACGGTACCCGTTAGCGACATCATCGAGGTTCATCGTGTCCGCGTCGTCCGTCGGCGGGAAGTACGTGCGCGCCTGCGTCTCGAAGTCGACTGCGTCGACCGACTCGGGCGTTTGCCCGACCGACGGGTTCGACGCCTTCGGCGGGCTCAGGCCGGGGACGGACGCCGCGTTCGACGGCCCGCTGCTCGACCCGCTGTGTGCGGACTGCGACTGTGACTGTGACTGCTGGCCTGGAAGCGTCGGCGACTCGTACGCGGTCCCGCCCTGCTCCTTGCTACCTGGGCCGTCGACGATGCCGTATCCCGAGCCGCTGTTCAGCTCGCCGACGCCCGACGTCGCGCACACGTCGCGCATCTTCTTCGCGCACAGGTCGTCCATGTGCTCGGGCTCGCCGCCGAGCTGCATGTGCACCTTGAGGAACTCGCCGAGCAGTACGCCGATGCTGTGCTTGGTGCCGTAGCGCTCCATCACGTTCTGGATCACGCCCAGGTCCGTTTTCCACCGCATGCTGTGCCCGTACGCCTCCTCCTTGCCTGCGCGGCCGATGAAGAGCGTGATGATGCGCCCCGTCGTGAACAGGCAGAAGATGAGGAGCGGGGTCAGCACGAGCGACAGGTCCAGCTGCGACGGCACGAGGTGCAGCAGGCCCACGATCGCTTCGAAGCTCTTCTGTACCTGCCGCATGGCCGAGTTCTCCGGCCCCTTCCAGTCGATCAGCGGCTCGTGCAGCAGCAGCAGCGCCGTGTTCGGGAACATGTGCAGCGAGAGCAGGTCCGCCGTGAACGGGTTGCTCTCGCTGTCGACGAGGCGGTAGATGTTCTTGAACGCCGCGGGGACCGAGAGCTGGAACGCCATGATCTCGGCGTTGAGCTGGACGAACGACGGCGCCGACAGCGCTTCGTGCGAGTCGCCGGGCCGCACGTGCCGTTGCTTCCACGTCCCGAGCCATTTGGACACGCGGCCGAAGAGCATGCTGGCCTTAACGGCGAGCACGAACGCATCGTGCACGGGGTGGTGGACCATGACGTCGGCCTCGTGCGCCGTCTGCGGGTTGCCCTGCATCGTCGCGCCGAGGTGCTGCTTCTTGGCGAACTCGGTCGCGCTCGTCGGCAACGCGTTGTAGATCGTCTCGATATTGAAGATCGGCGTCCAGCAAGCGTTGAGCGCGAAGCCCACATCGTACATGTACGTGAGCCAGATGGTCGCGAGGCGCTCCTCGCGCTCGCGGTCCGTCGCCGGCGCGCCCATGATCGGCGGCTTGCCGCCCGTCCGCAGGTTGCGGTTCGTGATCTCCAGCGCGTGGATCAGGCGCACCGGCGCCGCGCTCATGATCCACGAGCGCAGCGCGATGCCCTTGTTCAGGTACGTGATGGACAGGATCATGTTGGCGCGCGTCACGTCAAAGATGAACGGCCCGCTGCCGAGCATGCACGCGCCCGTCTTGTGCCGGATGCACCGCTCCGCCGCCTCGATCTGCGCTGTTGCAAAGTCCTCGCAGTTCTCGAGGTCGATGCCCGAGGCAATGTGCCGCTGCCGCACGCCCTCGAGCTGCTGCGGCGGAATGCTGGTCGCGACAGCCGTGTGTGGCGCCGCTGCCGCGCATATCGCGTGCAGCAGCCCAGAGAAGGGAAAGTCGGGGTGCGCAGGCGGCAAAGCCACGCGTGCCAACAACGTGTCCCGGTGCAGGATGCGTGAGATCTGCGGCTCGCACTGGAAGAAGATGTCAATCAGATGTTCGAGCACGGCCGGTGACGGCAGGTTCTTCGGCCAGTTCATCGGGGTCATCAGCAGGTTGCTGAAGTCAAACGACTGGAACTGTCCGGCCTCCCCAGCCTCGATCGACACAAACGGCAGCGCGCTGGACGGTACGCTGTCGATCTGCGGCGCCGGGATCGCAAAGTGCGAAAGCGGCGCGCCCCAGGGGCTGCTCGACACGGCGTTCGGCTTGTCCGTCGTCGTCAGAGTCGCAATCTTTGCCTCGAGCTCGGCTGAGAGGTCAGCTCATGAAAGGTGATCTTGCAGCTCACCGATGCGCGCTTTCAGCGTGTCTCGCTCTTCCTCTGCGCGGCGCTCGCGCTCTCGCGTGAGCTTGTCTGGGCCGCCGAGCACGGCGCGCCTCGGTCCCGCTGTCGCGGAGGACACGCGCTTGCGCTCTGCGTTGGCAGCCACAGAGGGCTCCGGCTCATCGTCATCAGCGTAGGTGCACGTGAGCGGGGGCGGCTTGCTCTTGTTGCGCTGCGCGGAGCGCACGGCGTGCGCATGCGAGCGCAGACACGGGTTGCACGTCGGACGCACGGCGTCGCACTTGACCTTGCGCTTTTTGCACTGCCGTCAGCGAAGTTCCAAGCAAAGTCCGAGCCGAGGGTGCGGACCGAGGATGAGATTAAGTTCGCCGAGCCGGCGGAACGATGGCGGAAGGCGCCCTGATAAGGCCCAAGAGACGCCGGCGATCACTAGCGTTACGAGAAACGCACCTGGAGACAAGCATGGTTGCGCTTCAGTGGAGCGAGGGTCTCGTCGTCGAGGATGTCGGTGTACTGCTCGGCCTCGTCCATGGTGGTGGGTGGTCGTCGTCGGAGTCGGTAAGCGCTGAGATGAGTCGGGGGAGGAGAGGCTTATCGCATTTGCAGGCGGCACGCTTGCGTTGGTGGTGGTGCTGGCGCTGCTGAAGACGGGTTCGTGGGTTGTGCAGCGGGCACGGGCGCCGGGTCGTCGGCCAGATGCGTCGATAGAGATGGGAGGAGGAAAAAGTCGCAGCGGAGTCGAGTTGGTCGATCGCTGCAGGGGGTTCTCGATTGCCACAGCCAGGCGAAGGCGGCCGGCGGGGGGCGGCGGATGTAGGGTGGAGCAGGGGGTGGGGTGGCGAGGGAGAGAGGTGGGGGAGTGAGAATTGGGAGGTCGATGGTGAAGAAAGCGATTGACAAGACGTGGTCGTCAAGAGATGGAGAGCGAGGTGACTAGACCGATCTGAGCGCGAGGCGAGCGAGGCGTGCGAGCTGGACATGACTGCTGGCTGGGCGCTGGGCGCGGGGCTGGCGGTGACGAGTGAACGACTCGTGGCCCCTGTGCCGTTGGGTCGATCGGCAGGATCCTGACCATACGTACCACACCGTGAGCTGAGGCCGTCGGCGATGGAGGGCGCGGAGATCCCTCCCTGTCCGCCTCGGGCATCAGTGCGCGCCCTCTGCGCCAGATCTGGGCCGAGGCTCGGTGATGCCCTCCCGTGGGAGAGCTGCCTCGGAGCCGGCATGCGATCGTCGCGTGGCTCCACTGCTCGCGTGGCCGCGTCCGGTGGAGGCGTCTGGTGGAGGCGGTGGAGATCCGGCTGATGAACGCGATGGGCCCCGGATATTGGATATCACCGTGTTGAATGCCGCAGCAGGACGCGCACCGGAACCCGCGTCTAGCCGTTAAGCCGGCGACGGCGACTGCTGCACCGGGCATGCCGGGCACCGGCACCGGGTGGGTCACACTCGCGGAATGCACCATGGTGCCCGTACGCACGATGGACGCTCGATGGACTCTGCTCACTGACCGTGTCACAAGTAACCGGGTCGCATAACCCGACCCTTTAGCGCCCAGCGCCCGGTCTAGTTGACGGGTGGTGACATACTTTATCGCTGCTTGCTTCTCTTCTCCCTTCTCTGCATCACACACATCACTCTCCTTCACCATTACACACCACCTCGACCGAACGAACGACACTCGTTATGACACTCACGACGCAAGAGGCCAGCCGGCGGAAACTCGCCGAGCTCAGCGGCCTCGTCTCGGACGCCGAGGCGCTCCTCGGCGCCGCGCCGGCCTCGGACAAGGCCATTCTTGACGCCAAGTGAGTCTTGCCACCTCACCATGCTGTGATTGGCCTGCAGTAAGCTGACCTCAGGACGGCCGACGTCGTCGCGAACATCAAGGCGCTCAAGGACGGCTGGTCCGTCGAGACCGTGACTGCCGCTTTCGTGAGTGTTTGCTTCGGAGGACGCCAATCAGAAGCCTGGGCCGCCGCTGCGCGTTGCGGTTCTGCGCCCAGAACTGTGTCGGCCGCCGAGGCCGCCGACCTGTCGAGCCGTCGTCATCATCTGCGAGCCGGATCCTAGAACCTCAGCTTGTCTGATCGGCATGCTGGGTGGTCTGGCCCCGGCTCGGTGTGCGGCGGCGGCGGCTAGCGCCAGATCGTCTCGGATCTCGGCCCAAGCTAGGGGATACCCTGCCGCCAGTGCTAGCCCGAGGTCCGGCGCTATGATAGCACAGACTGGAGCTGACGGCAGATCCGCGCCGCCTGCGCCGCGCACAGGAAGACCAACTGTTTGACTGAAGGTAGCTTTTCGAGTAACCCCGCGTGTCAGCTGACGCCAGTCCTCTTCACCGAGGCGCTCGAGAAGGCCCGCGCGCTCGACAAGGAGCTCGCGACGGGTGTGGACGCGAGCAAGCTCGGCCCGTTCTACGGTCTGCCGTCTTCTTTCAAGGGTGAGTTCTCCGCGCAGTGTTTCGGTCCGGTGCCTCGTTGCTTTGATGGTGCAGCAGCACATCGCTCGGGCAGGTAGAGGAGCGCGCCGATGGCCTCGATGGCTAGGTGGACGCCAACTAGATGCCGGCCCATACGCTAGCGCGGGTGACGCCAGCAATGTGGCTTCTAGCGCATGATCTAGCTGTGTTCGCCCCGATCATCGCTGCTTAACCTCGCGGTGGAGGACGGGCTACCTGTCTGCGCGCCGTCACCCGCGAAGATTTCACCCAGCTTCGGAATCTGGCCAGTCTCAGCTAACCTCAGACACATACAACATTGTCGGCGTCGACACCTCGCTCGGCTGCTCGCCGTACTGCTTCGACCCGACTACGGACCCGGAGGAGGAGGCGAACGTGAGTGCTCTGTGGCTTGGCGCGGCCCGGCGGTGCGGTACCGGGCAACAGGGCGCGGCCTTCCGCGCCCGTACACCTTCCACCGTCCTCGGCATGAGTGGCTGTACCCCCGCCGCGCCTTCCAGCTAGCAGATATAGAGTGCCAGCTGACCCTAGCTCGTCAAGCTCTTCCGCGCGGGCGGCGGCATCCCGTTCTGCAAGACGGGTGTGCCGCAGACGCTCCTCGCGTTCGAGTGCTCGAACCCCGTCTTCGGCACGACGACCAACCCCTACGACTCCGGGCGGACCTGCGGCGGGAGCTCGGGTGGCGAGGCGGCGCTCGTGACGCTGCGCGGCACGCCGGTCGGCTGGGGCAGTGACAGTGAGTCCCTCCCTTGGCAGCTGTCCAGGGACTGTGAGCTGACGAGCAGTCGGGGGCTCGCTGCGCATCCCCGCGCTCTACAGCGGGTGCTACGGGCTGAAGCCGACCGTGGGCCGGTGGGCGCTGCACGGCAACCGGCCTGTGGTGCGTGGGCAGGAGGGCATTCTGCCTACGACGGGACCGATGGCGGCGTGCGTCGACGACCTGATCTACGCGTCGCGCGCGATGATGGAGCTGACGGTGGACGCGCTAGCGCAGGACAAGATGGCGGCGGAGGGCCTGCTGCCGCTCCCGTGGCGCGAGAAGACGCTCCCGAAGCGCCTGCGCATCGGGTACTACCGCGAGACGGGGGTGGTGCGGACGTCGCCGGCGCTGCTGCGCGCGCTGGACGTGACGATCGACGCGCTGCGCGCGCAGGGGCACGAGGTCGTCGCGTGGGACCCGCCGGCGCTGTGGCGCGTGTTCGAGGTGTTCGCAGCCCTGACGAGTGCGGACGGGTACAGGCAGCTCATGGCCAACATCGGGCCGGACCCGAAGGAGCCGTCGCTCGCGCTCGTCACAGCGGGCAGCAGCGTGCCGCGCTGGCTGCTGAGCCTCGCGACGTCGCTCGTGCGCAACGTGCTCGGCGACGAGACGTTCGCGCACGTCATGGCCACGAGCCACGCCAAGTCGGCCTCGGAGCTGTTCGAGTGGGTCGGCAAGCGCAACGACCTCAACAAGGAGTTCAAGCGCAAAGCGTGGGAGCAGGAGGGCTTCGACTTCGTCCTCGGCCCGCCGCAGGCCGTCCCCGCGCTCGAGCACGGTCGCACCAAGATGCTCTCCCCGCTCTGCATCGGCACGTGCGTGTGGAACGTCCTCGACACGACCGCCGGCGTCCTCCCCGTCACCCGCGTCCGCAAGGACCTCGACGCCACGCCCCCCGGCTGGCTCGACATCGAGCCCGGCCAGGCCCGCAGCTCCATCCTCGAGAAGAGGGTGTACGGGCCCGACGACCCCGCCTACGACGCTGCCAAGATGGACGGCCTCCCCATCGGCGTCCAGGTCGTCGGCAGGCAGTGGGACGAGGAGGGCGTCCTCCAGTGCATGAAGCTCATCGAGGGGCTTGTCAACTATGAGTAGAGGAAGAAGTATACCGTCTGTGCCGGGGATCGCATGCATCGTTGTCCGCAGTAGTATGGCTCAGTCTGTTGGATCAGCCCCGCCAAGATACGCTTCTCATTCATATTTCAGGGTTACTCTTTAGATCACGCGACTGATTTTTAGCAGACAAGCCTCGCAGTTTCGCAGTCGGAGAGTCGCAACGGGCATACTCGCGACCTTGCTGCTACATACCGCTCGCTGTAAGGCGTTACGTGGATACTTTGTAGTGCAGTGGTGTGCTTCAGAACGAGGCTGGTGGTTATACGTGTTGGCGAGCTCAAAGTGAAGAGTGAGGGGACGGGGCACAGCTGAGGTTGCTCATTGCGAAGAAGGTGGGGTGACGGGGGAGCGTGTCGGACTCGGAGGTCGTCTGCGTGGCGTAGTGGAATCGCGCGTCACAGGCAAAGGGGATGAGCCCCGGGAGGCAGATAATGCCGCCGGACGGTTTCATTCGAGTTCGCATCCTGCCCGATCTCGAGAACCACGCGCCGTGTGCGGGTAGCAAGCGGGCGCGAAGCGGCCCCGCTCAGCGATGTCGCACGGCTCGGGCGGAAGCACCTCGCCGTCGAGTACCTAACCTTCTAGCATCAAGGGGGGAGGAAGGAGAGCACGTCAAGTACAGCTCCGTTGATACCGTTCGACTGTTCGTGGTACCCAGGTTTAGACCTTACCGAAGCCTTGAGCGCCCGCAGGATAAGGGCCGTATCCGCCCCAGCGCTGGCAGCGGGGCGCGCGAGGCGACAGGCGTCAGCGTGCCTGCCAGTGAGCATAGAAGTGAACGAGGCACGCACAAGCTCGTAGACTCCCTCGATGAGCTCCTCCATGTCGTCGACCCAATCTGCAAAGGCCATAATTGGGCGTTCAGGAAGAGGCGTGTCGCTGCGCTCGACCTGATAGCCCAAGTAGCTGCCAATCCCTAGCACCTGTAGCTAGGGCAGAGGAGCACTCACATCTCGCTGGGCCTTGTCCAGTACGGCGAGCTTCACACACCCCAATTATTTGCCGCCCATCTTGCGCAGCGATCGCCTGGGCCCCCGCCAGGCTGGCCGTGCGCGCCGCGCAGGCCAGTTTGTGGGCGTGTTCTCCTGGCCCATACAGAGGGAAGCCGAAGATGACGCCGGTCCAATCCGTGCGGGGGAAGTCGTACTCGACCAGCATGGCGTAAGGTGCAATCAGTCCGTGAAATGGGATTAGAAAAAGTGCAGTGGCCTGAGGTGGCGAGAATGAAGCGGAGGGCGACAGAGTAGACTAGCCCTAACGCCGCAGCTCACGCAAAGCACACTAGCCATAGGATTGGTTCTGCCCCACCTTCAGGCAATGATCGTCGTCGTTATTCTGTGTATCATGGCGTTCAGCGCCGTCCCGGAAATGTCCTACCAGTTAAGCAATGATAGCGAAGTGCCACTGACACTTACTGCGAGGGCTCACTTCTGCTCACTTCCACTACCTCCCACCTTCACGCCTCATAGATGGTCCCATGGGCGCCTGTCACCACCGGTACTCGGCTCTAATACGGATGGACAACCTGCAGTGAACTGATGAACTACGCTCACTGCAGGTCTACCAAACCTATGCACAGGTCGGAAAGTCACCTTGCTTGTGTTCATGACCCCACCCCGCCCAAGAGAGTGTGCTAGCAGTAAGACCATGACGGTAAGAACCGACTGGGGTGGCGGTCGCAACCAGTCGTGTGGTCACGAGTATATTGCCCCCGATCTGCCTGTGCGCCGAAGAACCGTCCGAAGGCCCTCACGTTCCACCGAGAGCGACTCACCACCAGGAACTTTCCGTAAGCGGTGGTGACACCTACAGCGCTGCCAACAACACGGTCGGCCCCTCGCCACAACACTTGCCTAGGCAGCCTGACACGAGCCCAACGTGCGGCCTGACACGAGCCATCAGATGTCGGAGCAACTATTGAGGACGCGGTTGATGCGGGTCGCGGGGCAGGGGACGTGGTCGAGGGTCTGTAGAGTTCAGGGTACTGTTGTGGATCCGAACAAGTGCTGCGCAGGGCGTCTGTCGGCTCTCTGGCCGGGGACCAGGGGACCGGCACGCCTGCCTCCCTCGCCCTCGGTTGGCCGTTGTTCATCAGCCTGCCAGCGTACACGCCGTTGATACCATGGCAGGGGGTTCGGATCCGAGATCCAGGAAACCTCCAGCGCGAGGCCCTCCAGGGTCGGAGGCTCTGCGCGCGGGGATGGGCGGATGCCCGGGCAGCCCGGGTACGCGGGGCATGCCCCGGGCCTTTAGTTAATTAAGTAACGAGCGGTTCCCAAATCAAGGTTCGCGGACGCTTTGGGGACGGACGCTCTTGAGGCAGCGGACCCATTACACGCCTGCGACGCAGGGGTTTCGATGGAAGGTTTACGTTTAGGCGTTCCAAGAGTTGCAATTGGAGGTCGGCTCCGGAACACAGTCGGCTCGTAGACGGCTGAGTGATCAAGCGGAGTGACAAGTGCGGCCGGTGCTATCGACGACGCTCTAGCTCCTTGGCAACCGCGACGAGGAGTGCATCGGCTGCCCGCTGGAAGCGCCGGTGAGCCCGGCAGAGCGCAATGAACCGGGTTGCTGGAAGAAGTCTGATGACGGGATCATCCGCAAGCACCGGTTGCGAGCGAACGATCTAGGGCAATGGAGCGTGACGGCGCAACACTGAATCGCATTGAAGGAAGTAGTTGTTGGGTTGCTGCAGACCATTGGGGGACAAAGGGAGGTTCAAAACCCGAGCCCACAAAATGTGAGCGGCGACCGCACCGTAAGGTGAGTCTCTCGGCCTAGCGACACAGCCCCTACCGCACCGGTGCCCATGAACGTAAGAATCGGGATTAAGCGTACCCAGCAGCTCCATCAGGTGACATGGTGACGTGACCAGCTGATGAAAGCGGTGGGCATGGGCGGATAATAGACAGTGGACGGAATAGCGGAATAGAGCAAGTTCACTTCGGCGGAGAGGAGGGTTACGACTCCTTGCAGGAGCTCGCCAGGGGTCGCCGTAAGCCAATGCAAGATGTGCATTAAGCGTCAGGCTTTAGGACCCAGGCCTCTGAGAGCTCTTTTGGTTCGCTCGAGCGTTGCGTATTCGGGTACTTGGCAGGCACCGCGTGTTGAGTTCAATGAACGCTGTGTTTCGCGATGCAAGTCAATGACAGGCCGTGGCGAGGCTGTGAGCTCGGTTCCAGGAATGTGGGAGAAGTGCTCTGGGTCGATTCCAAGCAGGCCGACAATAATGGTGAAGGAATGAATAACCAGTTACCCTTGGAGCGATGCGAGTGTCGGTGTGGAGGAAGATGACAACGACATACCTCCGATCGACTGTTTGCTGTCTGTGCTGGCTGTTGGGGTCCGTGCGCCGACCCCGATGTGACATCATGATGATGGGGATCGACGATTCCATCTCTTACGGCCGTAGATGTGATGACGCCCCCAGTGCATGAGTCCTCCGTCAAGGATACTGACCAGACAGTGCGGGCTCTGGAACGGCTGAACGTATGCGGCGAGGTGCGTGTCGACGTGTCTGCGAAGCTGAAGTCGCGTGGTGGGCGTCGCTGGATGACGTATGGATAAACGCCCCGCTTGCAGGGACGGCTTTGACGACGATGAAGTAACTGAAGAATGAAAGAATGGATCGAACGGAATGAAGGAACGGGTGACAGAGGCCAGGAGGAAGGTTTCATGGGGTGCGTCAGGACGTCAGCGGCGGGCTCGCCGGCACGCCGGGGGTCATGAGACAGCACGCGAAAATGGGATGGCAGGACGAGGCCGTAAGGTGGCGAGGACGTGAGGGAATTCAGATCGGCGAGTCCGCATGCCTGGAATTGTCTGGATCTCGAGAGTTGAAACAGGCCCGAAGGCAGTCGCACGACGGCGAGTGACGATGAGGGCCAAGGTTGTGATGGTTCGGAAGGACGGAGGGAGGGAAGACACGGAACTCGGAGGTTCCTAGTGGCACGCACGATCGCACAGTCGGTGTCTCACCAGGCTTCGAGATGACTGAACACCCACACGGCGAGCACACAGGCTATGACGTGCTAAGCACACACGGTGACGCCCCTCTGTATAGTGCACCCAGCCTGGGGCATGGGGAGGGCGCGCACGCAATGGCGGGGAGGGCTGGATCGTTCGCTCCGAAAAGCCTTCGGCCAGAGACAAAGAAAGAGACCAGACGCAACGAATGACGAAAGCTGACTATGATTTTGGCACGAAGAACCGTCCCAACCATCTCTGCCTGGAACACTACCAGACCTTGCCTGCCCCGTTTACTCCACCACATAGTGCGCATTACACGCACCCGGAGGGCTGTGGTGACAGGCGGTGTGCCCCATGACGACAGTGCGTGGTGCGGTGTCTCGAAGGTTTCGACGTTGCGCACTCTGGTCCACAGCCTATGAAGCATCATGGCCCGGCGACGCATCGGCGGCGGGTCGGGATTATGTCGACGTTCGTCATGCCAGAGGAAGAGCCGAAACCAAGGAAAGACGATCCGAAAGAGGTTGGAGTCCTGAGTGCTGGAGCTCGGCGGGCAGCGGGGCGGGCGGTCATGGATCTGGATCCCGGTGTGCCCATGGACCCGGAACGACGTCGAGCGGCACGGCGCCAGAACGGCGGGCTGCAAGACACGGGCAGGATCGCAGGACGTCGCCAGTGCCTGTGTTCGTCAAGAGTCGTTGGGTCGCTGTGTCTCTGCGGTGCAGTGTCTGATGCTCTGCTCTGACGCGCTCTGACCGAACTGTGCCTCTCTCTACGCATGTGTGCCTGAGGTGATGAGATAAAGGCTCAGTTGATATAACTCGCTCCCAACTCTATCCTCGAGCCCTCACCCTCCCTCAATACCCTCCCACCCCGGACCCTCGACCTCACATCACTTCCCCTCGCGTCTTCCCTGGCCGTCCCTCGGTCCCTCAACTCGACCCTCGACCCTCCTAGTCCCTCCCCTCCGTCCCAGCCGACCAACTTGCTGCCGTCCGCGAGCCCTCCACACGCCCGCCTGCACTGGCACTAGCACCGGCACCAGCACCTCACCTCGTCCTGTCGGCACTTGCCTGCACCCGTGACCAACCACCTCGTCCGCTCATTTCTTGTCACGCTCACCAACTCATCCCTCTACACCACGGTCTCCGTGTTCGAGCTCTTCGGCGGCATATAACGAAGCGCATTCGCATACCCCTTCTTTGTTTCCGATCGATCACCCGGCACCTCTAGCGTCCTGCTGCCCCCACTTTCGAACCCCAACTGAGCAACCTCCACTTCCGTCCATCTGCAGTGGCGGTCAATCCTTTGGCGGCGTCCTGAACCGTTGTCTGTTCAACCTTCCCCAACCTCTACTCATCTCCACGTGCGGAAATGTCGCCGCAGCCAGAGCGCAAGAAGAGGCGTAAGTTTCTCGGTCGTCCAGAGCGGCAGTTGGCTAATGTGAACAGGTCAGAACGTAGCGTGCGATTCTTGCCGACTCCGTCGAGTCAAGTGGGTTGCCTTCTCCCCTTCTTCATCTGATCTATGTTCTGAGCTTCAACTGACAGTGCCTCAGATGTGACATGCTCGCTCTCCTCACACCAAAGGATGGCGGCCCCGAGCGCCCCTTGCATGTGCTCGTCCGCGAGCACCCCGACGTGTCTTGCACCAACTGCGTCTCGAAGGGCATTCGTTGCACGACGAACCAGATCGTCAACCCGGCCAAACCTAACAAGGGTGGAAAGCGGATCGAGGAGGCCAAGAAGATGTTTGGCAGTGACGGCTTCCAGCACGCTGCGCCGACGCCAGTGCCAACCGGCCAGTCGCATGCCCGTCGTGCGAGCATGCCGCGGTCTCCGAGCGTGCCGACTCCCGGTGGCAGCAGCGGCTCAAGTCTGCCCCCCAATCCCCCGCCGGTGTTGCCCATGTTCGGCGGGCACCAGTTCAACATGCCCGGAAGCAACGCTGGCCACCCGGTGCCGACGGCCACCTTCGTCCCTCCTGCCCCCATCCCCTCGCCCACCGTTCAACCCGTCCATGGGTGGAGCGCACCGCCGTTTGACGACTGGACAGGGTTCGCCTTCGAGTCGCAAAACAGTATCGGGCTCCCTCACCCTATGCATGCCCCTCCGAACGGATTGGAGGTTTCCACATGGGAGACGGCTCTTGTCGTGCCTCCCGCGCCACCCTTGCACGCCCACAGCCTCCCTGTTCTTCCCTCTTCCATGAGTCGGTCGGTCCCTCCCCCTCCCTTGGAGCCACTGTTCCCGTCTCCTCTTTCGCCTCCCCTGGTTACTTCTTCGTCCACCTCAACTGCAAACTTCCTGGCCCCTCAAAGCCTGACGGCCTCGCCCGGAGTCCACTCCGACATTTGTCTTCCCTCTCACCCTCCGTCCAGGTCTGACAGCGGCCAGAGCTCTCAACAGCCCCGTGTGGCAGGAAGGAAGCGAACCATCTCTGAGCAGGAAGACGACGATGTTCTGGAGCTTGTTCGCGACGATCAGCCGGGCCACATCGACCCCAGCTACATGTGGGCTCCTAGAGACAAGGTAATGCGCTCGTCCCAGTTCGGAGGTTCACAGGAGCACGCCGGGGGCCAGGTGCCGCGACGTGGTGGAAATCTCAATCGTCCCCCATCTGCTAGACAGAGCTTCTCATGACGCTTCCACTATCCTGGCGCAACCAACAGGTGACGGAGAAGACCACCGGGTAACTCTTCACCTGAGCGCAGCCGGCGCCCCTTGCGTCCGGCAGTGCAACGGTTGACATCTCATCCCCAGGAGTTTTTCTCACTGAGTGTGCGGCGTGTCCCCACTTCAGGGCTTGAGCCTGGGCTAACCGTCGCAGGTAACCTGGCTTCAGGCCCGCTCGTTGCCTTGGGGCAGCCCTATCATGAGAGTGTGTGCAGGGGCTGCTTGCATTTGCAACGCCACCAAGCCTACCACCACGGTACTCGCGACGTCGCTGTCGCCCACCGTGTCTCCCGCCAGCCTCGCTTGACACAACGTCGTGAACCCCCTTTCTGTTTTCAACACTGTATTTATAACAACAACGCATGTTCATTACTGTCTACCCATCTTCATACCCCGAGTGAAGGAAGAAAAAAGTGAATGTGAGTATCCACGGGCTTGCCTCACGTCCAGCTAACCCTTGCAGACCCTATCGGTGCTGGGATTATCCTCATTGTGCAGCTTTTATTCTGCTGGAGGGTGGAAGAGGAATGCAAGAGACTCTCGCACGTTACTGCGTTCTCGACGGTTCCATGGGCACGGAAGGTTCGTTCGACTGACCGGTCTTACGAAATCGAGCTGTAGACTGACGTGCGCCAGAAAAATAAATTGTCTGACTGTGTGATCTTCGCGCCTGCGGCTTCGGTCTCGGCCCTCTAGGGGCGTGCACGTTCATTGTCTATCTGGTATCGACCACCTTCGGCGCGCTTCCCAGTGGGCATGAGGGGAGCAGATTTCGGCGACGAATCTTTGGCCCTCAGCTGTCCGCCTGCATCACTACTTCGCTCACTGGCACGAGCAGCAGCGTATGTTCGCCATCGCTCAAGCGGGCCTGGCCGCGCCCGAGCACCCCGGATTTTCTTCTCGAGTCCTCGAAAAACGCAATACGAGGAGTTTCGACCGTCCATCGAGTTGGCAGCGGATCTCGAATCGGTTGCGAAAGGCGGCTTCGGCTCGATGACCGCCTTCCGCCGGCTGTTCCGAACCTACGATGCCCACAGGATCAAGCAGCTGATCTGGCGACGTAGCACGAGCAGGAGTTCACTCAATGGCCCGGCAAGCCACAGTCGGCCGCACCGTTCATCGAGTTCGGGGCTGTGCAGCTGCTCCACCTCAACGACGGGCCACGGTCAGGACAGAACGCCACCGAACTCTCTCCAGCATCACCCCACACTGCTCCCCCTTGGCTCGACAAGCGTGCGACTGGAGCCAGTTCGCTCCGCGTGTCACCACAGTGATGCGGTACGACGACCGCCGATGCGCTGCCCTGCAAAAGTCTGGAGCCCGCTGCCCGCCGCTGTGAATACCTCGGCGCCGCTCGGCCACCCCGGCGCCAGCCACATGACAGACTCAGCTGCTCAGCCGACACGGCTAGCCGGTACCGTACCCCGCCTCGCCCTGGCACGCGTCAAGCGACCGGGTCCGAGATACCAATCACAGCGGCGATCAGCAGCCCGCTGTGCGATGGCCCGGCCGGCCCGCCAGTACCAAGGTTCGAGGGCTGGCACGCTGTGCTCTGTTCGTTCTTTCTGCCCCCCCGTCTCCACCTCCCTCTTTCGTACTCATAGTGTATCCGTACCCTAGCCTCCTTTGGTCCCAGTGCCAGGACACTGTGCCTCGATCCCTTGATTCCTCGCATTCATAGACTCCAAGCCCCATCCCGAGCGCGAGCAGGGCAACGCAGCCCTGTGGACATTGTCTGCTCCTAGTCACATCCTCTGTACGTCTGCCATGTCTTGTATGTACGCATTGCCTGCACTGGTAAAGTTTGGCTCGTGGAGCGCCGCCGAGCCGAGCGAGAGCGAGAGCGAGCGGAGCACACCTGCACCGCACATGCCGGGTGCCGTGCCGGGGGCGGCACGACGCCGGTGTACGCAGCACCGCACAAAGCGGCCGTCCGAGTGTGCCTATTTCTGATCTCGGATCCGGACCACAGCGCAGCGTACTCTTCGCGTGTCGCGCCGCGTGGCCACAGCGCAAGCTTTGCTCCGCCTTGTGCAGCTCGCGCACCTGCGTGCGTGCAATTAGAGCAGCACCGCCCTGCGGCGTCCCGCTCTTCGGCGCCGATAACGAAATCGCGCAGAGGCGGTCCTTATCTCGCCCGAGCTGGGGGCGGATATCGCACCGCCGCAGACGCGTGCGCCGGGCATGCCGCCGATGCCCGAGCTCGTGCGCTGGTGTGTCACCGGGTCCTGGCGGGGTTATTTGCGCTGAGCCGGCGCGTCGTGCGCGGGGCCGTGCGCACCGTGCGGCCGTGCGGGTGCGCTTTGGTGCGGAGGCGCGGTGCCAATGGTGCGGATTCGTCGCCGGCCGCCCAGTCGGGACTGCGCGCGGCGCTCTGCAACGCAGCTCTGGGGCGATCTGGGCCTCGCGCTTCGCGCTTCGCGCTCGGCGCAGGCGTGCGGGCCGCCCGGGCCGCCAGGGCACGTGCCTCGCGAGATCTGCGAGGCACAGCGGTACAGTGGGTCTGCCTGACGCGGTGGATGGGCGCACAGCCTGACACTGGCCGGTTGTGGAGCTCCACCGCCTCCGCGCCCCCGGCCCTCACCCGGACACTCACACCCGCGCTTAAGCTCCGCCGCGCCTCGGGGGCTCGGGCTCCGAATCGATGCGCGTGCTGTGTGAGCGCGCGAGCCGTATCTCTGGAAACCACTGGCGGAGACGACCCCGCCCGGATCTCACATTTGCAACGTAGGGATGCATTAGGGCTCAACCAAGAGGGAGTAACAACAGAGAGGACGGGGGCGGGGGAAGTGCGTATGTCAAGACAGATGGGAGCGGTTACAGATGGCTATTGTACAGGGGAACTGGCGGGTGGTCACGTGCAGAGGTAGGAACAAGCTCGAAGGTGCAAGTAGGTCGGCGGTTCACGGAAGTGATGGACGTTGCGGGGTTACAGCGAGAGAGAGAGAAAGAGAGAGACAGACACGGTTGGAAAGAAAATTACACCTGGCCGTCCACGTCGCGAGCATCAACATGTAGGGAGTGGGAGCCGCTCGCCCGGCCCAGTGTCGGCTTTGGATACCCCGCGGCGGCCGGCAGCGTCGACACGGACGTACTCTCCGGCAATACGAGATCCTGGCTCGGCCGGTGAGCGGGGCTGAGCGGTCTCCCGGCGGGTGTGTCCTCGTCGCTGGAGTCGCTCGACATAACGATATCAGAAGGAACAAGAAGGGTGCCTTCCACCTCGAGCATGGGGTTTGTTTTCTCCCGAGCGGGTGAGTACAGGGGAAGCGGATCAGGCAGGCGAGGCTCGCCGCTCTCGTCGTAGAGCTGCAGGAACGGCGGGGGGTTGGTGCCCGAGGTGGGAAGCGTCTTCGGGTCGGTCGCAAACTTCACTGCGGTCGTGAAGGTGATGGGCCGCATCTCAGGGGTGACACCGGGCGTGCGCAGAATGCAGAAGGTCTTCAGAGCATGCGAAATGTGCACGAAAGGAGTGAACGTGCCAGGCCGAGGTCGGTAGGTCCCACTGCCTTCACGGGACGGAAGTACCAGAACGACGTTGATACGGCGCCAGGTGTCGCTGAGCCCGATGCCGCCGTCTTCGAACATGAAGTGGCGCTGGCATCCCTCATCGGAGAGCAACCGAGGGCGAAGCACATCCTTGCGGCAGCGAATGGCTGGGGCGGGGCAGAGGACAGTTTCATCCTGCGGCGCAAAGCGAGGACCCAGCAGGTTGTACTGGCTAGAGTACGCCGGCTGCTCGGGGGGCACCGGGAAGTAGTTCGCATATTGACCGAATGGGGTGGAACTATTGTTCGTCAGATCCTTCCAACCCTCACTTCGCTCACGAGAATCGCTGCCGTTCCTCCACGATCATTCCAAGCTCCATGAGGTACGCCACCGCCGGGTCTGGACTGTCAACGCCGTGCAGAATCGCTCGACTCAGGCGATAGGCGTGGTACGCTTCGGGCTTGATTCGGATTCGGATGCCGACGTTCAAAGCTCGCTCATCCCCGAAGACATCAACGACGTCAGGGACAGTGAAGGTGGCTTCAATCGGCAGGATCGCCGTGCCCATGCTTATATCGTACGAGAACGCCTGCTGCTCGGTGTGAATGAAGCTGCGCGACTCGATGGGGGCGTTCGGAAAGATGGAAGTCGGCATTTGGTGCCGGCGTATCGTGAACTCGCTGTACCGCGAGAATGAGGATTTCTGGAAACCGCCCGGGGGTCTGAGCATGGAGTTGTCATACCAGCTGGTGACAGCTGTGGCAACGACACCATATCCGACCCCTGCGCATGAACCCTTTCCAGATACCCGGATAGACGGCGGTAGCCAGCCAGGAAGACGGAGGTCAAAGTCGAGGCGCACCGTGACCAGGGGGCTGGAAGCCGAGTCGGCATTTAGAGGAGGGATGACCATCGGGCTGTCGGCAGGAATGAGGGGAAGGGTCGTTGTGAACAGACGGAAGGGGCTGAAGCGACCTAACGTGCGTGTTAGCCATGAATCGCGAAATGACGGGAGGGCCGTGCATGAACACCCCACCTCGACTCCCGACTCACCGTAGTCATCCCAATACTCGGCCTTCCCCTCCAAGACAACGCTCACGTCGTGCAGCAGACGAACATGACCTCGCTCAACGTCAAGCATGGAAGGGAACGTCAAGGATACAGATCCCGGAAGGCTGTACGTGACGCTGCGGATGTCAGTAATGGCTGTAGCTGTCCTTGAGGCATCTCGATCAGGGTGTTCGGTGGCGGCGACAGTGGAACGGTTTGTCACGCAGGCACGCATGCCCTTATCAGCCAGAAAACTCACGCTGTACTCGGATAGCCCACGATATCAACGACATCAGTCTCGAAAGAAACCTCGACCACAGCCGTCAAGGCACGGGTGACGCTCTCACTCGAGGAGGAAGCGTTGGTGGCGACAGGTTCCTTGCTGATAGTCCGCTTGCCTCGGCGCCCTGCGGAGCTTCGGTGTCGGCGGTTTGACACGGGCATGGTGAAAGGAGGTGGCGACTCTGGTAATTGAGACGAAGCGGGAGAAGACGGGGCAGGGCAAGAGTAAGGGCGAACACCAGCTGCCGCCGAGAACGATGCAGGGCGCCGGGAGACGGCTGGATGCTCGATATCACTGGTAAGAGCCGACCGCTCGTCGCCGATCGAGTTGTCCGGTCGCAGAGGTGTAGGCACAGCAGACGCAGCGCTGCGCTGACGAGGAGCAGTGTCACTTGAGAGGAAAGCAGTGTCGGAAGTGGAACGTCGATGGAGGTTTGAGCTGAAGAGGTGAGTAATCTTGCGACGCATAAGAGCGGGTCCCAACCGAGCTCGGGGCCGCGATTGAAATAGCTCGGCCATTGAGGTAAGGGAAGGGAACCTGCGTAACGAATGAGTGCTGTGACGCCTGGTACTGGAGCTGGGCGCGGCCGCATAGCTTCCCCCATTCACTCGCCCAGCGAACAATGAAGAAGCACGGCTCTCCGACGACGACATTGAGCTGCGTGGCTCATCAGAGTGATCGGCGGCCATGATGTGGACGAGTGAAGATCGGTGATCGCTTCGTGGGGGAGGGCGCTGCCGAATCGTTGTGATGCGATGGCCGCTGCGTCCAATGGCAATCCAGGTGGTGTTGTTCTGTTGTTCGCGATAGTAGAATGCGAAAAGGTATCGATCCAGCGACAGTGGGCGAGTGGACGAGGGACTTGATTAAAGTAGACGTTCAAAAGAGTGAAGAGAGTTGCAACGGACGAGTGACGGCGCGACGGCGATGGAGGTGTACGTGATGTCTGGGGACCTGCGGAATAGACCATAGACCAGCTAGGGTGTAGATCCGGAGGAAGACAGGGGCGCTGAGTCAAGTGTTGAGAAGAGCACAATGGTTGTGCGACACGGCATTGGTCTTCGATCGCTTCAAGGGCGATTTGTGAATCGCACATTCAGCTTGAGGCTCGCGCAGCCCTTGTAAACATGTAAACAGCTCGGGACGATGCTCACAGGCCTTGTCGAAACGTTGTCGGGGAATCGGGGGCAGAAGACTTGGCGGAGGACAAGGATTGAGGGGATACTGCATAGTGAATCAGTGAGACACACGATCGAACATCGATCTCTGCAGCATGCAGCATACCAGGCTTTAGGATGCTTCAGTGAGGACCAAGAGGCGAACGTGTCTCCGTAGGGATTGCCAGGGTTGTCTCCTGCAAACATGCCTCTGTGTTGCGTCTGACGGTCATCGGGCGGTCGCTAGCGGTTGTCAAAGTCGCCTAGTCTCTGCGAAGCCCTGCGGCAATCCTAGATTCGCTTGCTGGCCCATGGCCCTGTGCTCCGGCTCAGCCGAGTTGCAGAATTGCAGAGTAGTAGACCGGCTCACGAGTACTCCCTGCGCAGAGGAGGTAGCGAGTGTCAATGAATCCACGCTGACCTAGAGACCTTTGGCCTTTGTGGAGGTAACCCCAACATCAGCTATCAGCTAAAGTCCAGAGTGCCATTGAGGCTGAAACAACCGGACAGGCCCGAACGTCTGTTCGTCGTCCGCGTCGAGCACAAGATGTCTAAGTACCTACAATTAGTTGTTCATTGTGCGGTGCCTGTAATATGTCAGTGTAATCCTCTTGCACCCCGAGAGGAGAAGCTGTGGGTTGAAGAAGCCAGGCAGAAACTCGGGACGGCCGGCATTGTGATGCAGAGGGCAACAGCACAAAGGTGACGGGACAATTGAATGGTGACAGGAGTGATCGGGGAACAGGCTTCATGTCCACAGCTTCTTGTCGCTTCGCCGCAGAGGCCACCTGCTGGTCGTTGTCATTAGTGCTGGGCGATGTGCAGATTCCACAACGGAGGGGCACCACTGCGTCTGTTGGCTGCCCCATCCCGTGGAGCCCGCGAGCCAGGCACCGGACAACTGAACCAGTACACTGGACCGCACGTCACCCGGCGTCAGCTGCGGAACCAAATGAGGATGACCTCGGCACGTGGTTTAAGCAAAGGAAGGCGCGTCATGTAGGGAAGTGGACGCGTCCACAACAAAGTGCTCATGTACCGCACCATCCATCTCGCCAGCGACTGCCACGAGCAAGTCGGGCAACGCCGGGACTGCCCTCGTCCAGACTCATGTCTGTCAGCCAGGCATCTCAACCTCAGCATTCCACCTCCCCTGCGAACACAGCTGTCCAGCCCGAATCGGGGACCTCCACTCGACGCCGCAACCCTCGACCTCGAGGGTCACCGCCACCCTCTCCTGCGCGAAGACCGGTGACTTCTCAGACTTCGTTGTCGACGGAAGATGCAGGTACCTCCCAGTACATGTTATCAGCAATGAGCGCGCGGTCGAGGCGCCATGGGCACTCGCCCACCGTTGCCTCAACAACCTCCTTATCCAGCGTCGGAGGAAAACTTCGCGACGATCCGTTGCTCGATTTGTTGATTGAACAGCAGGAGAAGGCGCTCCAGGGAGTTGTTCCCCTTGAGGAAGCCTCCTCCTCAGAAGTGGAACAGGCAGCGCGACTGTTCCTTGAGACCAGCAGGCGATGCTTTCAGACTTCCATGGATGCGATGGACCTAGATGAGGCAGAAATGGAGAGTGACTACCGTTCAGAGGAGCGCGACAACGTAATGTCGACTTGGAATGACATGCTTTGTGAGTGAGGATATCCAAACCCACGCTGACTTACAGTGGCTGGCAGAGTGTTCTTCGACTGCAACCAGTATGAGGTCGCGTTCGCTGATGAGGTGAAGGAGGATGTTCGAAATCGCAACAATGCCTTGACCGAGACGGCCGCTTACTACTTGGACAAGGCCATTGCTCTGTTCAACGCAATTGTCTTGGTGAAGAACGTGAACCTCCCCGACTCTGTCGCCACCGATCTTGAGGAGCTTGGTGCTGGATCCCCAGTCGCCCGTGTGACAGCCCGCAACACAGTGCTCAAGAATCTGTGGGCCAGCTTCTGGCACATCGTTCCCAACGCCAGCAGCGATGAAATGGAGCTGTGGATACAGTTCTCTGTCCAGGCATGTGTACTGTTGCGTTCAATGCTGACACTTCCCAGCTGTCTGGCCGCTATCAGAGCCACAGGATCTTGGAGGACAGTCGAATCAAAGCTCCAGATCTGCCAAAGCCAGCGAGAGGATCGTTTTGGGGAAAGAACGTTTTCCCAGACTGCAGCCGCCTTAATCAAAGCAGTCAACAGTACAAGGCACTTCTGGCTCAGTGGGATCGGCTGAAGTCGTCCGCACGCCCCCAGGTACGTCTTGTCAGGCAGGTTGTGTTGACGGCAGTCGGTGAGCAAGCCACCCCATTGGGAGTCATTCGAGGACTCCGTGCTGGAGTATATTAGGAAGAAATCCAGCGATCTGCTCGACTTCCAGATCCAAGGGGAGGAAGGGCGCCACGGGTCCACGTCTGGGGCCGAGGTAGATGTGGAACCCGAGCAGGAACGTCATATCGAAGCCAGTGGTTCCGGGCCTGTTCAAGAGGATGACAACTTAGCCACCGAGCATGGCGCTGAGGACATTTCAATGGCGGAGCCGCTGGACATGGATATGTTCCTTCTGCTCGCGCAGGAGATAGAGGCGGAGAACGCCTTCTCTTCGCCGGTCACCCACTCGCCGAAGCGGCCCACCTTGACGCCATTGATCCGGCTCGGCCCGGAGCGACCGACCCCGAGTTTTGACTGGAACGCCCGTCAGAAGGACGCTGTTCAGATCAGCTGGGAGACTCAGGAACCAGCTTCGCCCCAGCAACCCGACGCCGACCAACACATTAGTGATGCGGACATCAACGAACTCCCGGGTGAAACGCAACTGCGTGGAGGAGACGAGGCAATAGAGGCTGCGCCGGAGGCGTCTGAATCGGACCATGGTTCCGGCGCGGACAGCGGGGACGAGCTGCCGACTGAGACACAACTGCAGGGTGGGCCAGTCGCCTTCGACGAGGCTTCTACCTCTCCCGCCGGCGACGCCCAGCTTCCTGACGCCGATGAACTTCCCCCACCGTCACTGTTGAACGGCGAATCCGACGCTTTGGCAGAGGCTGAGAACGGCCAGAAAGACGGCGATTCTAGCGTAGGGGACGATGACTTCCCTACTGAAACGCAGCTCCATGGGTATGCCGCCGCGTTCGTGGAGTCCGTGGCCGACCATGTTCCCTCCCCTATCGACGAAGAGGACGAAGATGTTTTCCCATCAGAGACACAGCTCAACGGGCACAGCACCGCGCTCGCACCTCTGCAGCCGCTGGAGACTTTGGAGGAGGGAGCGGACCCCGTTCCCTCGGAAACGGACGTCTTTCCTGATTCAGATCAACTCGAAGGTGACGCTGAAGCGCTTGCAACTCAGGCTCCGGGAGTGGATGGGGGCGTCTCGGAAGTCGATGAGGATCAAGGCGAGGGTAGCCTCGCGGGGAACATGTCACCTGAAGGAACGCAGAGCGAGCTCCCGGATATGGACGAGTTGACTGGTGATTACGCCGCCCTCAACGTCTCAGATCAAGGGTTCAACACCGAGGACGTCGACACGCCTCTCGAGCAGGATCAGCCCTCAGCCCCGTTGCAAGACTCCGACACCGGTCATACAGCTTCCGAGCCCCACGCGGAAGAAACCAAGATCTCAGAACCATCCCCAACCGGCGACGAGCTTAAGCACGGAGAACTCCCTACTGGCGAGGAATACAAAGCCGCCGAAGTTGCACCCGCCGTGGAGGGCGGTGACGGTGACAAGCTCCCGTGTGCTGATCAACTGCAGGGAGAAGGTGGAGCCTGGTCTGACAATGACGAGCTGGCTGTCGCGAAACACCTTGACGACGAGACTCTTGGCAGCAGTCCTAGCCGCCAACGACCCCGGTCCTCACCTGCACCCCCACCGGCACAGCACCAAGCTATGCAGCAATCACAACGTGTCGGCCTCGAGATGGCTGCTAGCGTGGCGGCTTCTAAGGCTACACCTATTGCGAGCGGAGAGGGCCACGTGTCGGGTGTGGCCGAAAGCTCCGAGGAGCTTTTGTCTCAAAGCGAACAGCTTGAGGAGGCTGCTCACCATACAGTCGAGGCAAGATCAAGCACTGTCCAAAACGCGGTGACAGTCGAGGTCCATCAAGAGGACGTCGCGATCGCGACTCTCCCTACCTCTGCCGATCCTCCTCCAGCTATGTTCACGATCTCCGAAGCCCACAGGGCCCTACATACATCCGCTTCTCGCCCTGCGCCTAGACGAAGCCTGCCAGCGATGAAGTCCAAGCCCCAGCACCCGCGTCGTGTCCCCGACCTCACAGATTTTGCAACTCCTGATCCGGAAGACGGCCCGGTCGAGCACAGCTTGAGTACTCCTGGCGAGGCCGCAGAGCACCTCCATGGCCCTCGGCGAGTGCAGCGCTTGCGGACGGACTCTCCCACCCGGCGCTCCCAGCGTTTCTCTCCCCCAATGTTTCTGCCATTCGTCCCTCACCATGACCGCTCCTCGCCCAGAACACCTCAGACACCAAGTCTAGTTCAAGCTCGTGATCCCGGATCCAGTCTCCTCAGATCCAGCGTCATGAGGTCTGCCACGTCTGTGCGGAGGATCGACTCTCAGACTCCTTTAGGAAGCGCCAGGCAGCAAATTGTGACAAAAGTTCGATCTGAAGGCGCCTCTTCCGTGGTTCCAACCCGAAGGTCGAGGTCAGTCACCGGCCGCTTAGGTTACGTTGCTCCTCGAAACGACCCCTATCTGCACGATGAAAACGGTGGACCGCTCGAGCCTAACCCGGATTACGTTACGCCAGACGTGTATCCGACCCCGCCCCAGGACCGCGCTCAGAGACGGACTAGTGTTCCGCTGCATCGCAAGTCACGTCGCTGGACGGAGGCAGAGGCGCTCCTTCTCTACCGAACGATTCAAAAGGCTTGGTGGTCGGAGCGCACTGCTCAGCAGGTAGCATGGTATTTGCACGGCGAGTGGGGCCAAATGTCGCAGAAGCTGAAGGCGTTCACCGTGCAGAACATGAAGGACAAGATGCGCGAAATCGTCAAGACTCGAGTTCGAAACGATCGCGCTGTCGTCGGACGAGCCCGGCACTGGCTTCCGGCTGGTCACCCTGATCGGGAGGCTTACGAGGAGGAGATGGCCGCCTGGGCGGATGCTGAGAATGAACGACTTCAGCGGGAGCAAAAAGAGCTGGAGGAGGAGGAAGAAGAACGCAAGGCACTCGAAGATGCTGGCGAGGCAGGTGACGAGGGAGTGCAGGATGAGGTAGCTGTGGTAGATGTTGGCATGGCTGCCGAGGAGCTGCCAGACGAGGAGATGGACTGGGAAGCGAATCCAGAGCTCCTGGCCGACCTAGGAGAACAGGATGCTGATCCTCAAGCCAGTGAGGATGAGGGTGGCACTGGGGATCGAGCTTGGGACGAAACGGCTCCTGTGGTGAAGGACCAGTCGACACGGCGCTCTGAACGTGAAGCCGCCGTGAGTGCCGTCGCCCGCTGGCGCACCGATAACGAGGCCGATGAGGTGGACGAGCTGGAATCGGACCAAGGGGGGGAGCCCGCGGAGGAGTTCGCCGACAGCATTAGTGTAGTGAGTACCATCAGCAACCCGCAGTTCGCTGACCCACCCAGGCCGACAGTGATCTAGGTATCGCTGATCCTACGGACTTCCCGCCTCCGATCGATCTCGTAACTCTCCTCAACTCTCGCAAGCGGCCTTCGATGGAACCGCAAAGTCGCACGCCGAAGCGCAGGCATACTTTAGGCGCAGAGCCTAAGCGGCCATTGCTTCAGCCGCAAGCTCGGCCCTCCTTACCTGCGACTAGGCAGAAGCCGATCACATACCGCCACCATGTCCGACCGCAGCAACGGCTCGAAAGCAGCGAGTCCGAAAGCAGCGAGGAGGAGTCGCTCCTGAAGTTACCCGCTCTTCGCACCAGGCCTAGCACCGGGACGCCACGTTCTGGATCGGTGCCTCAGCAGCGACTCTCGGCTCTCAAGGGATCTGGCACTGGCACGCCACGTTCTGGACCGACGCCGCAACAGCGACACCCAGCTGTCACGGAGCCCCGCCCAGCGCGCCGTGCCTCGTCCGCGGCGCGCGAGGCGATCCGTCGTGATGCTCAATCGTCACCGTCCCACCTTCCGCAAAGCCGACACGGACCTCGGCAGACGCCATCACAATTTGAAAGCGAGAGCTCGGACCACGAAGAGGTCGTTCCAAGCCCGAAGAGTGCTCCACGGATCACCAGCATGCGTTCATCCAGGGGCTTTGCGGCTTGGCAACGTCTGTCTCTCGGGGAAGCTTCTTCTTCTGCCAACGAGAACGCTCAGAACACCAGTCTTGAGCACCCACCCGCCGACCATAGCTCTTTATCTGACGGCTTACCGGACGACACGCAGGCCAGCTTGGCGGACACGCAGCCGGAAACGCTGGCGCCGCGCACGACCGTCGTGGCACGGGCGCGACGTGGGCGTGGTGGATGGAGGCGAGGGACCTCGCGGCCTCTTTCCGCTGTGGCAGAGAGGACAGAATCGATCGAGAGCCGCATGGATCGCTCGGCCCCGACCGGGTCAGAGGGGGCCAGCCAGAGTTCTGGGGCGATGGGAGAGGCCGCAGAAGCAGAGGAGAGCGCGGAAGAGCATGTGCACAGTGCGGAAGAGCAAGCACCGACGCCGCGGCCGAGCCAGAGCTCGAGGCTGCGCGAGATTGCGCGCAAGGTGATGGGAGTGTGAGTCAGCGTACTTTGGGCCGGGTGGGGGAGGCGAGCGACGGTGCTGTTATCACGCAACAAGCTCTGGAACATGGTGAGATAAGGGTTGTACTGTAGACACGGGGACTTTGTATCATAGGCAGGCCGCACCATGTGGGCAGACCTGTTGCACGGCGATGTATCATATGTCATGTTCATCTGTAGCGTGTACAGTCGGTGGCTCAATATGAATCTAGGAGCTCGCGCAAGCGGCAGCGGCGATGGGAGCTTGGGAGAGCGCTCATTGCCGCCCGCCGGATGGCCGGGCTGCGCGGGCTGAGGGCCGAGCAGTGCACCGGGTACGGTCGCGCGGTGGCCCAGGGTTGCCAGGGACGGCCAGGGCGAGGGGCGACATCGGAGCTCGGATGGACATCGGATCAAATGCTGCATGCTCACGGGCCCGGGCGCCACCGGATTCCACACTTCCCAGCACCCAGAGGCCCGGTGCCCAGCATGCAGGTTGGCTGGCTGGACAGGCCGGACAGTCCGGTCGGTGCGCGTAGCGGCGCAAGCGACGAGCCTATAGCGGCGCAGACGGGTGCGGCGGCTTGCCCACGGCCGCCCACGGGCGACGCACGGGCGCTCTGGCGGCAGGGCCGGTCCTGGTCCAGGATCCAGGACTCTGGGCAATGCCGAGCCTCTACGAACGTCTTGGAGGTGGGTGCATGCATCGCAGTGCGCGGCGCGCCTGGCTCCAGACGTGGTTCTGACTGTCGTTCTCTTGTCTCTCTTACTCCAACGCACGTCGACAGAACGTTCGTCGATACTACTACTAGCGGGCCCGCGAATCCGACGCACCACGCGCTGCGATTCGACAGCCTTATCTCCAACCGAGCCCGATCGCCTGGGTCACCCCACTCTCCGCGGTCGACACCAACGAAATTTCGACCAGGAAGCCGAGAATTCCGGCACGCTCACCGAACACTAGCTTAGCGGCATTCCTCTAAGCCCTCCCCATCCTCCTCTCTCTCCGGCACACCCACCCGGCCTACCGCACTGCAAGCAGCGAACTGCCCTGCGCTCCTCCTCGCCGCGTTCTCCGCTACCCCCACCCTCCCACACGCTGCCCACTGCGGTCTCCCACCGCCGCTCAACCCCCGGCCCGCCCATCGCTCAACTGCCCGACAGGTCAGCAGCCCGGCAGCCCAGCACCGACGAGCACCGGTATATCCAGCCCGCCCGGAACTGCACTCCCAACCCGAACAGTCTCTGGCTCACCTTGCGGCGTGCGGAAACGAGTTGCCCGCTTCTCGCCCCGCGCCCGTGTTCTGGCCGCTCTGTGCTCAGCCAGCAGTGCTCAGGCCTTCCTTCTGGCTCCATTCGACGCAAAAGACCACCGGTGCAATTGCGCGCAGCGCAGTGTATCAATTCGTGACATCAGCAAGCGTAAGCAAGCGGCGTGTGTACGTGAGTACGTGTGCCGAGTCGCGAGTCCGCACGCAATAAGGTTTGCATTCAACGGCCTGCTCCGCCGCGCCTGAATAGCCGGTCCGAGATCTCTCGACTGTCGACGGCGCAGCGACACGGCGAGGAACAGCGCCTAGCTCAGCCACGCCCCGCGTATCAGGCTCTCTTGTCCAGCTCTCCGAGTACCTTGGATCTCGGACCTGGTCCTGCCAGCCCCCTCCCCTCCCCCTGCCCCGTTGCCCGTTGCCCCTCCAGGCCCCGCCGAGTCTGGCCGAAAGACCACCGCCGCAGTAGCTTGCCTTCGTTGGACAGTGCCTTCCTTCATTCAGTCCTCCGAATCCGCAACCGCATCTCACAGAGCCGCAAGCAGCAGTCCTCAGACAGGCACAGCGCCGGCCAGAATTGATTACGGCAATCTGCATACCCACGCCGTCGTGGCCTCAGCCGTCCACCCCGCCGTCTTCTCCTCCCAGCCCCTCACCCCCTCCCCCTCCCCTCTACCCCCTGGCCCCATTGAGGCCCAATTCAGCACGCCGCACCCAAATCCAAAGTTGCACTGAGCGGCGCTGGCACAGCGAATTCCATCCCCCCCTCGCCAGGAACGGAAGGAACCACTGGAGGCACACGACCCGCACCCCCGCGCGCACGCCCCCCGTCATCCCAAGCGGCAAGTGCCCGAACGAAAGATCCGGCCCTGCGTCCCTGCGGCAAGAGCGCTCTAGTAGTGCAAATGGAATCGCAAATGGAAATGCACGGCAACTGCAACGGCCACGGCCACGGCGCCGGGGCGGAGTCTGCCTCCGGCCTGCCCAGCCGCAGCCTCAGCAACGGCGCTAGTCGATCTAGTCCCGGCGCGCCTGCGCCTCCAGCCTCAGCGCCGAGCCAGAGCCAGCTCGACCAGCAACTCGACCTCGACCTGAAACTTGAGAGCCTCACGCTCGACACCGAAACAGAAACAGAAACTTATACCACCACCTGGAACTCGTCCAACCAGTCTTCGCACTACTCCGCATACACACACCACCAGGCGACCCGCCAGTCGCTCCTCTCCCTGCAGTACTCGGAGCACGCACACGCCGTGCTCACCCTCAACTCGGACTCGCGCCACCCGTACCAGGCCCACGGCCGCTCGCAGTCGCACGCCGAGCTTCCGCTCAACCCGATCTCCATCGAGCCCTCCCTTCCCCCGTCGCTGACAACGACGCCCGACAGCCCGATTGCGCGCTCCGTGCCCCTCCCCGCCGTCGAGGACGTCTTCTCGTCGCGCCCGTGCTCGCCCTGGCGCTCTGAGTTCCCCACCCCCGGCGCCGACGGAGCGCCCCACTGCCCCTCCCAGCCGAGCGCAGGGCACGAGCACTGCTGCGAGCCGGTGTACAGAAATAGGCTGCTGGACATGGTGCGCGACGAGTTCGGCTCGGCGCTCGAGCTCGACGACGCGGCGTCCCTCCACTCGGGCTCGACGCACGGCCTCGACCTCGACGGCATGTCGCGCACGGCGTCGCGCGCCGCGAGCCGCAGCGTTAGCCGCAGCAACACGATCCGATCCACGCGCTCCGCCGTCAGCCGCGCCAGCACAAGCAGGGGCATCTCGCCCCAGCCGACCATCGTGCTCTCGCTCGAGGGCAGCGACGAGGAGATGCTCCACGAGGGCACCGACGACTCTGGCGCCACGGGCACCCAGCGTTCCTTTCGGCCCTTAGGCAATGGTGACAGCGACTCAGTAGAAGGAGGTGAGAACGGCGCCGCCGAAGTGGCGGCGGAAGAAGAAGCCGTGCTGGCAGCCTTCGAAGCCAGCGAAGCCGGCAAAGATAACGAAGCGCAGCCCGAGGTGCCCGAAGCGACCGACGCCGGCACGCACGTTCCAGCCGTGCTAGGCGTGGCCGCGCTGCGTTCTCTCGCGCTGCCGGCGTCGTGGCCCCGCGTTTCGCTCGTCTCGCCCGAGCAGCTCGTTATCGACCGCCGCGTCACCTCCACAGTGCCCGTCGACCCCGAGGACTTCGGTGGCATGGTGCCTCTCGACGTGCCCGAGTTCCAGCTTGGCGACGCCGCGATCGACCTGGCCGCGGGCGGGTCGAGCCTCGGCTCGACGCTGGGGTCCAGCGTCGGCTCCGTCTGCTCCCGCATCAGCAGGGACAGGAAGGGGAGCAACGAGACGGCGATTACGTGCTCCAGCATCATCTCGAACGTTTGCCCCGCTCCGACCTGCGCGGGCGCTGCCGCTGGGGGAGCCGCCGGAACAGCCGCTAACGGTAACGCGGCGGCGCAGCAGCTGTTTGGACGCGAGTTCGCCGCCCGCCTAATGCTCGAGCTGTACCGCGCGTCCCTGCTCAAGAGCCCCATCGCATCCCCGCTCAACTCGCCGTCGCAGTCGCCGAGCACAGGCACGGCTACTGCGTGGTGGGGCGGCGGGCTCAGCGTCCGTGCGGCGGCGAGAGAGGTGCTCCGCGACGACGTCGAGCTCCCCTCAGAATCACTGCAGGCTCAGCCCCAGATCCACGCTGCGTGCCGTGAGGCGAACGGAGTGCCCAGCGGCGGGCTCGGGCTCGGCTTCGACCAGGGCGAGGTGCAGGAGGTCATCCTGCCCGACTCGGACGGGTCGAACTGCTCCACGCCCATTGCCGCCGCTGCGCCGCGCAACCGGCCGCAGGTCACCTCATCCGGGTTCCGGCTCGAGGGCAAGGCGTTCGAATTCGACCCACCCTTCTCGGCCTCGGAGTGCGACCTCCTCACTCGCGAGCTCTCGGACCTGATCGCACGCGAAGCAATTGAGACAGGCTATCACCCGCACTACCCGCCGCACTACGGCTCCCCGGACACAGTTAACGGGGAGGTGTACGCGCCGTGCGAGCTTTCGGCACGGCTGGCGGATCCTCGCGCTGCGTCTCTTGGTCCCCTTGCGCCGGAACTGGCCACGACGCGTCCGAGCACGCCGCCCGACACGCCGACGGTCGGGTGTGCGCCGCTCCCTACGCTGACCGCGCCCGTGACGCCGATCCAGACGCGCCCGTCGTCGCCGACTGTGTTCCAGAAGGCCGTCGCTATCAACGCGGCCCTGCAGCAGCTCGCGCGCAACAGCGGGGCGCCGTCGCCGCTGAGCGGGATCAGCGTGACGAACGAGCGCCCGTCGCGCCTCGAGGAGATGCGGCGGCAGTCGCTGCGCGCGGCGGGCATCGTCTCGCCGGGCTCGACCGCACCTGCGTCTGGCGCCGCATCCCCGGGTGTCTCGCAGGCACGGCGCAAGAGCCTCGAGTGGGCCAAGATGACGCCGCGCTCGTCGGGCGAGTACGCGCGCGACATCTTCGGCGGCCTCCTGCGGGAGGCGCCGAGCGCGAGCGTGTCGCAGCCGTCGTCGCCCGAGTTCCTCAAGCGCAAGCTGGGCGGCGCCGCCGGCGAGTGGGACCTCAGCACGACCGAGAGCGCGCCCGGCAGCCCCAAGAGCAGCAGGCGCAACACGCTCAGCGGGCTCGGGCTGTTCCTGAGCCGCGCGAGGACGAAGCAGAAGTAAGCATAAAAGTGAATAGTACGCAAGTAGGTGAGGCGTTAGAGGAAGCAGGCGGAAGA
Organism: Trichosporon sp. PB005A; assembly: GCA_023630055.1. Classification (NCBI taxonomy): domain Eukaryota; kingdom Fungi; phylum Basidiomycota; class Tremellomycetes; order Trichosporonales; family Trichosporonaceae; genus Trichosporon; species Trichosporon sp. PB005A. The sequence goes on from JAMALZ010000004.1 coordinate 657,183, forward strand.
TAGGAGGAGAGGGACTGTGGCATTTTTTGGGATCTCTATGCATAGGTTTTGTTCATCTTCTTGCGATTGCTCAGCCCTCTACTGGATGTCCTTCTCCGTGATCTCGGGGATGGGGAGGCCCGCGGCCTGCGCGAGGCCGAGGACCTTGAGCGCCTGCTTGTAGACGGGCGCGTCGATCATGGCGCCGTCGAGGGCATAGGCGCCCTTGCCCGCCCGGTCGTTGAGCTCGAAGGAGAACTTGACGCGGGCCGCCTTGCGCACGGCCTTCTCGGAGGGTGCGTATGCGCGCTGGATCTCCTCGACCTGGTTGGGGTGAATGGCCTGCTTGCCCGTGAAGCCGAGGCGGTGTCCGTCCTCGCACTCGCGCGCGAGCACCTCTGGCTGCTTGAAGTTGACGCACACGAGGTCGACCGCCTGCAGCCCAAACGCCTTGGCGGCGACCACGAGGCGCGACCGGTGGTACAGCAGCTCGGTCAGCGACGGCGTGCGCGTGATGCCCACGTCCGCGCAGTAGTCCTCGGCCGCGAACAGCAGCGAGTCCAGGTGGCCCCGGCCTGAGGCCGCGATCGCGTCAATGTTCACCATCGCCTCGGCGCTCTCGATCATGCCCACGATGCGGATCGGGTCCGAGCTCCCGGAGCGCTTCTCGGCGGGAGCGTACTCGTTGATCCGCGACACGAGCCACGCAATGTGGTCCGGCGAGTTGGTCTTCGGGAGCGCGATCGCGGAGACGTTGCGCGTCGCGAGCTGCCGTCAGTCTCTTCCTCTGGGGGCCATTGTCGCGCCCCGTCCCCGGCGCAGTCGTGGCGCTGAGGAGCTGCAGCGGTAGCGGTCTCTGCCTAAAGCCAACGGCCTCGTCGGCCTCCGGCTGCCTCAGTACTCACCGCAGCCTTGACATCCTCCTCCTCGAAGCCCGTGCCGACCGCATTGATGCGGACCATGACCTCGCCCTTGGGCCGCTTGCCCGAGTTGAGCAGCTCCTGGATGAGGCGCCGCGCCTCGGGCTTCTGCGCCGGCGCGACCGCGTCCTCGAGGTCGTACGAGATCGAGTCGGCCGGCGACGCGAGCGACTTCTCCAGCATGCGCGGGTTCGAGCCGGGCACTGGTTATTAGCTTGACAGCGATGACCGCAGCTTGCGAGCTAGCAGCGGCGGAGAGGTGCGGCCGCACACCACGCTGCTTACTCGCGACTCACCGTACAGCATGGCGCGGCGGAGCACCGGCGGCAGCTCGTTGGGGACGACGGCGATGCCGCGCGCGCCGAACGGCGCCTTGAAGGCCTTGGGAGCGTTGCGGGCGAACATGGGGTAAGGTGTGTGCTGGCGGAGAGAGAAGGGAGTTGTCCGAGGTAATATACGGCGCGCACCTGTGAGACTCTCTGGCCTCGGCAGGAACGCACGCGCAGATCGGTGACGGACCGCCCGGCACACGGCGGGTGCGGGGCCAGCGAACGGGAGAGATTGCCGGTGCGGGGCGGGGCGTGGTGGGAATTGCCGAAAGCCGGCGGGTTACTCTGAATGCCGGGTCGGCTCCTCGTGCATGCTGCAGCCTGTGGGCCGTTGATATATGCCTTCGTCTTGAGCGCATGATCTTGTCCTCCTCCGCATCACCGACACGACCATGCTCCGCCTCGCTCGTCCCCTCGCTGCCGCCTCGCGGAACGCGCCGCGCCTCGCCCCCCTCGCGCCTCTCGCTGCCCGCGCGCAGAGCACGAGCGCCGCCCAGGAGTGGATCAAGGACATGACCGCCCGCCCCGCGACCATCTCCAAGGACGACTTCGACACGCTCCGCGCCGCCCAGTTCAAGGCGACGATCCCGACAGACGCCCAGGCCCCTGCGGGCTACGGCGTCAGCAAGGGCGACGAGGTGCCCAAGGGCATGCACCTGATCTACTTCCAGCCGACGGACGAGTTCAGCAAGCTCGCTGCGGACGGCACGAGTGCGGTGAGTGATGGCCCCCTATTCTCAAGCTGTCTGAATTGGGTTACAGACCTGGTCATGGTCACAGTGACCTTAGGATTACTTCTGGGGGTTGGAGACCGGCGCTGCCCATGCCGTGGAGCAGCTCGCTGACGCCCGCCGCAGGAGTACAACGCGCCCGAGCCGTACATCCGCCGCATGTGGGCCGGCGGCTTCATGGAGTGGAACCCCAAGTCGCAGATCAAGCTCGGCGACGAGGTCGAGCAGGCCGTGCGCGTCGCGCGCGCCGAGGAGAAGGCCGGCATGATGTTCGTGTACCAGGCGCGCGAGCTGGCGCCCAAGGGCGGCGAGTGGGCCGTCCGCGAGGAGCGCACGCACGTATTCTTCCCGCCCAAGCAGGAGGAGGCCAAGGGCGGCGCGAAGCCCGGAGGCAAGAAGAAGCCCGCTGGTGAGTCACCAGCGAGCGGCAGCGAGAAACTGGCAAGCGGCTGGGCTCGGCAGGAGCCCCGCGACGTCTGCATCCAGTGCTCCGGTGTCTGGCCAGGACGGAGCGACGGGGGGCAAGCGCCCCGGAGCATTGTTCCGCGCAGGCCGCCCGTGCTGACTCGGACTCGGACCTGGCCGTCGCGTATCTTCCGAAACGCGTGCTGACATCGGCTCCTCCGCTCGCATCTGAACGCCCACATGTCGACTCATCACTTTTCCGACCCGACCCGGAAAACAACACGACTCGCCTATCTTTCGGTCCTACGGCCCTACCCTCTGATGACTGATGCTTACTGATTGACCTGCGACTTGGTCAACGCCATGCTGCCGCCTGTCCGCCGGATTGCTTTTGGCCTACCCCGACGCCGCGGGCGATGAATAACCCCCCTTCGATAACCTCTGTGCGATGACCTCCCCGGCCTACTGTTCTCCGCCACAGCCGAGCTGCCCAAGCCCGACTTGTCGTTCAGCTACACGCCGACGTCGCCGCTGCTGTTCCGCTACAGCGCGATGACGTGGAACGGGCACAAGATCCACTACGACCGCGAGTGGACGACGCAGGTCGAGGGCCACCCGGACCTGGTCGTGCACGGCCCGCTGAACGCGACGCTGCTCGTGCAGATGGCTGACCGCGCCGCGCGCGACGCCGGCGTCCAGCTCACGCGCTTCCAGTACCGCGCCACGTCGCCCATGTACGTCGACAAGCCGATCAGCATCAACGCCGCGTGGGACGGGCCCCGCGGCGCCGACGGCAAGCTCGAGCTCTGGGCTGAGCAGAGCGGCAAGGTCGGCATGAAGGCGACGGCGACGTTCACTGCGGCGTGAGCTGTGAGCAGCTGTACAGGTTAGAAGGTATACAAGATGCATAACACATAGGATCCCACAACAACCCGCTTACCCCTGAGCCTCCTCGTTGCCGTACGCCGACGACTTGTGCTTCGGCACAAAGTTGAAGCTCTCGGCGACGGGGCCGAGGAACATCTCGGAGATCTTGATCCAGTCGCCGACGTACGGGCTAGAGAGGAGGGTCTCGAGCTCGTTGCGGCCGCGGAAGGCGGGCGGGCGCTCGTTGAGCATGGGCGGCATGCGCTCGAGCAGCCCGATGGGGACGTAGCGGCACTGGAAGGAGAGCGCCTCGCACAGGAAGCGGCGCGTCGTGTTGACGCCCATCGTGTCCGAGCCCCAGTGCGACAGGCCGTACTCGGCAAACTTGCGGATGCCCTCGAGGCGCTCGGTCGCCGAGATGTCCCACTCGCGCCGCTCGGCGATCTCGGTGAAGATCCACGGCTTGATGAGCGCGCCGCGCGCGACCATGACGCCGTCGACCCCCGACCGCTCCTTCTCCTCGTAGTACGACTGCGCAGAGAAGCAATCGCCGTTGCCGAAGATCGGCACCCGCGGCATCCCTGCGTCGTCGCAGCTCTGACGCAGCACGTCGACGCACTCGCGCACGTACTCCCAGTTCGCCAGCTTCGAGTACCGCTGCTGCCGGGACCGCCCGTGCAGCGTCATCGCCGACGCACCCCACTCGGTGGCGAACTTCGGAATCAGCTTGTGCGCGTTGGGCTTGTTGTGCGCGACGCCCGTGCGGAACTTGACAGTGAGCGGGACTGGGGTCAGCAAGGTCGGACGCGTCGGAGGCTGCGAGGCAATCTTCACTCACTTTCGCCAAGAGCGCGGTTCATGCCGATCAGAATCTTGCCGAGGCGGCCAGGGTTCTCCATGACTGTCTGTCAGTTCAAGCACTCGCCAAGCAACTCACGCGCACTGCCGGCACCCTGGTTGAAGAGCAGGTCAATCGGGCATCCCTGTCGTCAGCTACAACTGCAGGACATGCAGCTTACCATGTTGATATCGACAAAGTCGACGCCGCTGGGGCCAAGCTCCTTGGCGATGACCTCAGCCGCGGGCACCATGCGGTTCGGGTACCCGCCCGCGAGCTGGACGCCGAACATCTTTTCGCTGTGGTGGCGGCGCACGAGCGCCCACTCCTCCGTCTGGCCCGTGACGAGCGGCTGCGCGAGCGCCATCTCCGAAATCGTGATCGTCGCGCCGTAGTCAACGCACAGGCGGCGGAACGGCAGGTTGCCGACGGTCGTAAGCGGCGCAAGGTAGCGGCCGTTCTCCCAGTCGAGGCGGCGCTTCTCCTCCGGTCGCAGCGGGACGTCCATCGCCTCGCTCTCGCCATCGACGACGCCTGGAGCCGGAGCGGCCGGCGCAGGGGCAGCAGGCGCGGCGTTCATGGCCGCCTCCTCGCTCATCTCGGCGCAACCATTCATCGCGCTCTCCTCGTCCATAGCCTGAGCCTTCTGCTTCTGCTTCTTCGCGTACTTCGGGTTCGGCACCGAACCCTTCGGCAGCGCGAGCGCGAACGGCTTGTCCGGCTCGATCTTGGCGAGGTACTTTGTGGAGAACGTCCAGTCGAACTGTGGTTAGCTATGTAAGAAGCGTTCAGCTTACCTTGTTGTGCTTCAGCCGCGTCAGCGTGTCGCTCTTCGGCCAGTTCGTCTCGTTGTACCGCTCCGTCTCGGACATGGACGACGGGTCCTTGAATCCGAGCAGCTCCCACTGGTCTGCGCCCTCCTTATCGTCGTGCTTCTTGATGTGCCCACCGAGGAAGCGACACCGCCACCCGTATGTGCAATACCCGAGGTCCTTGTAAACAGGACACTGCGTCGTGAGGTCGATCGTCTTCCCCATAAGGTCCTCGCCACCCATGCGCGGCTCCATGGCGCGGACGTACGGCTCGCTGTCGGCCAGCTGCGCAGTGACCTCGTGGTGGACGTCCTTCGGCTTCACCTCCCAGTACCCAGCCCACGAGTGCTGGAAACGGCACGAGTCTCCGCGCGCACACTCCCCCGTCGTCTCCCACGCGCGGCACATCTTGATCGCCGCCTCGCCCTGCGGCCGCGCCCGCTGCTCCGTACGCTTCTTGAAGCCCTTGCCCGTCTTCTGTCGCTTGGCGTTCGGCTGGTCACGCGCATCGGCGCGGGTATCCCGCGAGTCGCCGCGCTCCTCGGCCGCATCGTCGTCGATTACTGGGCGCGCCTTCGTCTCAACAGGGAGAAGGTACCTGAGGTCAGCTGGAAAACGCCGGGCTCTAAGCTTACTCGGCCTTGATAGGGGCGATACCGGCCCGTCCCCGGAGATCATCGTGCTGGTGGTTGCTGTTGCCGTTTGCGGCGGTGGTAGTGCCGTCCTGGGTCATGGTGCTGGGTGTGAGCTCGGTCTAGTCGGCAAGCAGGCGAGCGGAGACCAAGGATGGTGAGTCTCTCTCCAACTTTTTGAGGCTTCGAAGAAATGCGGGGCCACACGTGCTGCCGCATTTACGTAAGCTCCCGGACTTGGCCAAATGGCAGCGCTGGCACTTCGCGGTCGGGTTTTGTCCCTGAGGTGTGCCAGCGTGTCGCCCACTCGTTGCACGTCGAGCCCGCGCCAGCGCTTCATCCCGTCCCTCGTCCACCCTCATTGCGCGCATCGCCTGCTCATCTCATCTTCTTTCTCCTTCTCCCATCCTCGCTTTCCAGTCCTCGTCGACACCAGGACTCCCTCTATCTCTCTCCTTCCGGTTCACGGCTCCTCCGTCCCCTCGTGGAATCTCGCGTCAAAATGGGTTGTAAGTCGCGCCTAACCTTGGGCCTTGGTCGTGTGTGACAACGTGCTGAAAATCCCCCTCCAGTCCGACTTCTCGAGCTCGTCCGCCCGTTCATGAGCATCCTCCCCGAGGTCACTGCTCCTGAGCGCAAGGTTGGTCGTCGCTGACGAAACTTGTGCTAACTGTCAGGTCACGTTCCAGCACAAGGTCCTTTGGACTGCTACCACGCTCCTTATTTTCCTCGTCATGGCCCAGGTCCCGCTCTACGGTATCATGTCGTCTGACTCGAGCGACCCCCTCTACTGGCTCCGTGCCATCCTCGCGTCTAACCGTGGTACCCTCATGGAGCTCGGTGTCACCCCCGTCGTCACTTCGGGCATGATCATGCAGCTCCTCGCCGGTGCCCAGCTCATCGAGGTCGACTACTCCCTCAAGGACGACCGCGCCCTCTTCGGTTCGGCCCAGAAGCTCTTCGCCCTGATCATTGCTCTTGGCCAGGCCACCGTCTACGTTCTCACCGGTCTCTACGGCGCCCCCAGCTCGCTCGGCCCCGGTGTCTGTCTCCTCCTGATCCTTCAGCTTGTTGCCGCCTCGCTCATTGTCATCCTCCTTGACGAGCTCCTCACCAAGGGCTACGGTCTCGGATCGGGTATCTCGCTCTTCATCGCGACCAACATCTGCGAGTCTATCATCTGGAAGGCCTTCTCGCCCAACACCGTCAACACCGGCCGTGGACCCGAGTTCGAGGGTGCCGTCATCGCCCTCTTCCACCTTCTCTTCACCTCGAACAACAAGACCCGTGCCCTCAAGGAGGCCTTCTTCCGCGAGCGTCTTCCCAACATGATGAACCTCATCTCCACTGTTGCCGTGTTCGCTCTCGTCATCTACCTCCAGGGCTTCCGCGTCGAGATCCCCATCAAGTCGTCGAAGATGCGCGGCCAGCGTGCTACCTACCCCGTCAAGCTCTTCTACACCTCGAACATGCCCATCATGCTCGAGTCTGCGCTTACCTCGAACGTCTTCCTCATCTCGCAGATGCTCGCCTCGCGCTTCCCCAACAACCTCCTTGTCCGCCTTCTCGGTGTCTGGGAGGCTGAGGAGGGCTCGGCCCAGCTCTCTGCCGTCTCTGGTCTCTCCTACTACCTTTCGGCCCCTCACTCGCTGAAGGACGTTGTTTCCGACCCCTTCCACACCGTCGTCTACGTCGCCTTCATCGTCACTGCCTGCGCCATCTTCTCCAAGACCTGGATTGAGGTTTCCGGCTCCGGCCCCCGTGACGTTGCCAAGCAGCTCAAGGACCAGAACATGACCCTCGCCGGCCACCGCGACGCCTCGATCTACAAGGAGCTCAAGCGCATCATCCCTACCGCGGCCGCCTTCGGTGGAGCCACCCTCGGCCTCCTCTCGTTCGCCGCTGACATGATGGGCGCCCTCGGCTCGGGTACCGGTATCCTCATGGCCGTCACGATCATCTACGGCTACTTTGAGCTGTCGATCAAGGAGAACGCTGGCCTCGACGCCACCGGTCTCAACGACATCTTCTAAGCGCGCTTTATGTGTGCTAAATCACTTTGTGTGGTGCTCAGCATGGCAGGTCCACCTGCTGAATGCTTGGGAGCCGGGGTGTGCGCGAGGAAGGAGTGGAAGAGTGGCAACACGAATAGATGAGGAAGTAGCAAACTCTTGGTGTGTATGTGTACCACCACCATACGTAGAGAACACAGGGCCTCACGGGGCCAGTCGTTAAAAGCAAACCTTACAGTTCACTCTGCATCTGAATCCGCAATCCTTGTACTTGGATGCAAGCATAATCAGGATACCTCTAGACTCGGTGTTGAGATGTACGATTGACTGGACTTTTTTTCTGCAGCAGCCGAGAGAGCGTCACGCTGATAAGCGCAACGTGCAGCGTGTCACGACGCGCAGATGACACGAGGTCGTGGTGTAAGTCCGCTGATACGGGGCGATTAAATTGCTCCCGCTCGCTCGTCCAATGTTCGCGCCGCCTGACATCATACAGCTCTGGAAGTGTCTCGACATTCGCAACTGACCTCAGCAAGCTTGCCACAGAGATATCGTGCAGAAACCGGCTTGAACGATACAACAGGCTTGCACCACTCGGAAGGCTCCCACGACACCCAACCCCTCGATACCGGAACTCAACAACGATGACGAGCAACGGCGACTCACTATCCCCAGGCGACGTTGTCGCCGGCCCGTCACGAACACGGACCTCGCGCCCACCTCCGCAGCCGGTAGCGTCGAGCTCCAAACAGGCGACTCCGGCTCAGACTCGAACCCTGAAGCAGCCGATGACTCTGCGTGTCGCTGAATCAAGCAGCTCAGGGGCCTCGGGCGCCGGCGCGCAGGATAAGGAGGAGTACTTCCGCGCGCTGAAGCGCAAGGCCGAGCTCGCGCGGCGCGTCGACAAGTGGATGGACAAGCTGATGGAGGAGACTGTGGACCGCGGACAGTTCCAGAGAGCGGTGAGTCTAGGCTTCTCCTACCTCGTTGCCCCTCAGCGATCTCTGCCGGACCACCCGATACATTGCTGGTGGTTGCGCCGTGTGGGCATTTTCCGAGCCTCTCCAACACAACACGCAAGCCAAGCTTGGACATTGTAAAGGTGCATAGCTAACATCAGCTCTCTTACATGCACGCTGGTCAGTACGGCGAGGTCGAGCACGAGCGGCACCTGAACGGGCTCTGCTCGTATCCCTTGTGCGAGAACGCGCCGTCGGCGCCGTACCGCGCACACAAGCGGTTCCAGATCAGCGCGCGTGCCAAGACGATAAAGGAAGTCGAGGGGAACGCAGACGAGGGCTTCTGTTCGAAGCGCTGCCGCGTCAAGTCCCAGTGGGTGCGCGAAAACCTCGGCTCGGAGGCCGCCTGGCTCCGCGGCAAGGTCGCGCCCCTCGAGCTGCTCGACGACATGGAGGAGCGCGGCGAGCTCATGTGGGACGGAGGGAAGAACGGCCAGTACCGGCGCGTCAAGCCTGCCGCTGGTGCCGATGGCACGGACGTTGGAAGGACCGGAGCTGCTGGAAACATCGACGCCGATAACAGAGATAAGAGCGGTCCAGCAGCATCAGCAGCGACGGCAGCGGAGACCAACCGGCCTCCGCCCTCGGTCTCGGACAGAGCGGAGATCGGCGTCCAAGACCATGCGCCACGCGGCGCGGGCAGCGCTGCCCTCCCTCGCGATAGCGAGGGCGACAAGGTTTCGGTCGTTTCATCTCTGTCACGTCCCCCGACCACGACGACCGGTCAGCAGCCTTCCCTCAGGCACGCAGCGGCGGCGCAGCCTTCTCCGCCGCACGCGACAAGCGCAGCCCGAGCACCGCCTCCGAGTGCTGGAAGCGCTGGAACTGGATCTGGGTCTGGATCCACTGGTGCAGGAACGGGCGGGGTCGCAGGAACGACGACCGCAGGAACGACTATTGCTGGAGCCGCTACTGTGTCTGGCGACGAGGGTGGCGCCGATGTGCACGACCTGCTCGACTCGCTCGTGATCCGGGAGCGCGACACGAAGGCCGACGTACCCGTGCCGCCGACGCTGAACCCGCCGCCGGCGCAGCTCGTCCCGAAGCCGCCGACGGCGAGTGCAGCGCGCAAGGCGCGCAACACGAGCTCGATGATCGACGGCACCAACTCGAAGCTCGCGCAGAGCGTCCTCACGGCGCACAGGCAGATGAAGCCCGTACTCCAGGACGAGGGGGAGAGCTCCGAGGAGGAGGGGTACCAGGAGCAGGAGTGGGAGCGCGAAATGGGCTGGGGCGAGGGCGCAGAGCTCGACGCCATGTTCGAGGAGGCGCGCAAGGCGCGGGAGCTCGCTGGCGACACCTAGTCGGGCGACCGCGAGCGTCGGTGAGCCTCGCCGAGCGTGCGTGCGTGCACGACGCTGCAAGCTCGCGGGGCTGTCCGAGCGTATCTGCCGTACCTGCGGGAACGCGCAGACTGTTCTCGGCGCATTTGGTGCAGGAACGAGGCTGTCCGAGCTTGGCTGTCCGATGCATCATGTCTCCGCTGATCCGGTGTTCGATAACGGCTTGCGACTAACGATGTCTGACGACGGACTGACGACGAGCCGGCGAGACTGACGACGACGGGACGGCCCAGCGCATCGAACAAGGTCCGCTGCGTTCCGGCGGAGAGTTCGCACTAGCCCGAGGCTCTTGAGCGGCTGTAACATGACACAGGCGGGGAATGTGTGCGCACTCGCGGCGCCTGGAACGCCTGGGGCCGTGCCAGTCTGGCGGACATGCAGTGCCTCGTGGTCGCTGGTCGCTGGACGCCCGTCACGGCCAGTGCCTTGCTCACGACGATCCAGGCGTTGAGGAACGTGAGGAACGCTGTGCACACCGCCAAGCGCGGCATCTGCATCGAGCAAGCCGAAGTTGTAAGTGGTGGGGGGGTGCAGTGCCTGCCTGCACCCGGGGGTCTGGGACGGGTGGGCGTCGTACGTTGCAACGGCGGCAGGCGAACGCCCCAGCCCACGACGACGACGACGAGCAATTGTCAGAGTTATTCGGCGATGCATTCAGATTCCACAGCAGCGGTCCGGTTGGCCGTCTGCCACTACGCACTGCGGCGGGCGGCACGTCGTTGCCCCGTGCCGTCGTACGTCGTACGGCTGCCAAGCGCTGGATTGCGCTAGCGGTCCCGGCGCCCGCAAGCCAGCGAGCAGCGAGGACGCGAGCGAGTCCGGGCCCCAGCGTCGTCGGCACCAGTGCACCGGAGCAGCGGTGCGTTCCTGCATGCTGTGGGACGGGCTGTTGCTCGCCTACTGCGAGTTCGGATTCGAGCTAGCACGGGTCCGGGTCTGCATAGGTACCGCTAAGCCCACAGCCGTTGCAGCTGGGGCAAGAGGCACCGCGCACTAACGGGTGGCGCGGGCGGCTGAGGTGCGCACGAGGCGGCTCGGCGGCTGGGGCAGATCTCTGTGTGCCCCTCGGAGGAATAAGCTTCGGCTGGGCACACACTGGGCACACTGGTAGCTAACGCTTGCGCTTGCGTCGTGTCCAGGGCCGAGCCACAGGTGCGGACGAGGGCCGAAGGGCACGGAGGGCACGGAGCGACGGACCGCACTAATTGGAGCTTGTTCTGGGCCACGAACATGAACGTTTCATCGTGCCTGTGCCTCGGTGGGTGGTTGAGCCTGAACAGCAGTTTTCCAGGACAAGTCGACAGACAAGCTGCAATTCAGCATACGTGTTGATGGCGCGCCGCGAGCCAGTGTTTTGGCTTTTGGCGCCTGCACGCTTCTGGCTCGCAATTCAGCAACCAAGCGCCGCACTCTGAAGCCATTTTGCATTTGTGTCTGCAGGCCGGGTGGAGAGTTCTATGATAGAGTTGCAGGCTGAATGGCACACAGTTTTTGAGGGACGCTGCGGTGTTGTGGATTTGGCCCCCCTTCTTGGATTTCGGAGCGCGGGCGACCGGCCCCGAAGGCGAGAGCAGTTTTCTCTGGGAGCTAATGGATACTGAGACCCAGGCCTTCGGACACCCAGCCCGAGAGTGTCACACGCGTGCCCCTCGGACCGACATGCGCACGCATGTATCACGTAGCGGACGCTGCCATCGTTCGACTGTGACCGCCGAGTGTGCCCCACTGGCCGCGGCATGCACGCGTCGCCTCCGCTCCGCCTCGTTCGGGCGCTGTGTACGTGTGTGATCGCCAGTTCTAAGCGCGGCGGCAGCGGGATGGGCCCAATGGGCGTCGTTGCTATTTTTTGTTTTGGTGTGATCGGTCGTCGCGCTGCGTACTGCGCCTTGCGTCTTGCGTCTTGCGTCTCCGCGTCTGCGATCGCTGCCTGCGTCACCCTGCCTCGTTTCTGGGTCGGTGCCGCCCTGGCATTACCACACCCGTCGCCGCCGGCCCTGCACTGCAGCCCTGGTTTGTCACGATTGCGAGCAGAGGCACAAGCCATCTTACTGGAAGCGGTGTGCATGCGCAGACGACGGAGCAAAAGACACGGCGGAGTGCCTGTGCCACACCAGACGGAGGGAACTCACCGCCCGTGATACTGTTCCTTGGAGCTGGCAGTTGCCAAGCCGCCGCGGCGGCCGGCGACACCAGTGCTCGCCCGCCTGGTAACGCCTCCGGTGACCCGCTGCCCGAGTCCAGTTCCCCATTTTGCACGACAATGGGGCGACAATGGGGCACGTTTGTGTCTGAGAGGAGGCGGGTACGAACGCACGAAGGCGCCACACGGCTGATGGCTCTAGCCAGCTCGCGTCAGCCAGCATTCACCCATTCATCGCCTGAGAACGTCATGAACCCCGGTCGGTCGCCCGGCCTCCGGGGCCGAACACGCCCTGCCTGACACGCTCGCACAGACGTGCCACCATCATCTGGCCCCCAGTCCAGGCCTGCGGCTGACTCACTCGTCTCACCGGCTCGTCGCATCGTCTCACGCATGCTGGCTGACGAGATCGACCTGCGTCAGTGGCGCTGGGGACCATATGGTGCGCCTGCTGAGATTGCCGCAGCTGCCGTGCCAAGTATTGTCCATGCATGCTTATGACTTGGTACACCCTGATTGATCTATGTACTGAAAAGTGTTCTTGGTAGTTGCTGGTGCTGGTATGGTACATAGGCGACAGACAGAGGACAGAGGTGGGATATCTACGGTCTACGCAGTCGTGAAGGTGTCGTGAAGCGTCGAGCGTGTATTGTTGCTGCATTGGTGTGTTGAGTGTGTGGTATACAATGGTCGAAACAGTGATGTGCGTGAGTGATGGTGTGTGCTGTGTGGCGGAAGGGGGGTGGGTAAGGGTGAAGGGGAATGCACATGTGTTCCACAGGGACGGCGAACGAGGCGGACGGCAGTGACCGAGCGGCAACGGACAGCCCCTCGTACCTTGGAGCATGGCCAGATCTGTCGTGCAGCAGTCGGTCATCGCCATCGGACAGAGGGCGGTGGCGGGCGCACACGTCGGCTCGGACAGCGCTCTTCGGTAGCTCGGTGGGCGGCTCGGTCAGTGTCGTCCGTCCTCGCCCAGGCACAGGTGGCACCGTCTTGCAGCCAGATCCGCGTTCCGGGCGCAGGCGGTTCCCAAGGGCGTCCGCGTCCGTTCCTCGTAGGTAATGTTGCAGAGAGCTCCGTGTGTTCCATACAAAGTAGTGATGAATCCCAATTATTATCCCAAAATAGTGAGAATAAGAACAAGGTTGTGTGCTCGGCGACCGTCGACCGTTGGAAGTTGTGCGGCCGAGGCGACGCCGGCGAGGTACGCGACAGCCGCTCGCCGATGGCCGGTCGTCGGAGGGAGTAAGGGGAGCTGGGGTGATGCTATGCAGAACGATGGAGATGCGTCGGTGGGCCGTGGCCGTGGATGTGCAAGTGGGCATGGATGTGCTTCTTCCGCACTGGGTGTTGGTTCCTATGTCGTACAGCTGTGTGATGGTCTCGTACATGTCGTCTCGTGTCTGCCTCGGTCTGCGCGATCGCCTATCGCCCAGATTTCGTAGCCGGCGGAGGCGTGGTCTGGCCCGCGCCGCGCCTCGTGCGTGCGCAGTCCCGTGTCGCACCGGCGCATGCATCGCATGCACCAACACTGGTGTCGCATGTCGCAACGGCGCTCAGGCACGCCGCCTGGACTTGCGACTGCGGAACATCGCACTAGAACCGGAGGCCCCGGCTGCCGGGTTCCGGGGTCGAGGCCAGGCCCGCCGCCGACTGCCGCCTCTTACTCCTCGAGCGCGTGACGGATCATGGCGCGGCGGGTCTTGATGCTGACCGCGCGGTCGGCGTCGGTGCACGCGCGCTGGATGCGGATGCTGGCGTCGACAATCTGCTCCAGGATCCGCCCGTCGATGACGCCGCGATCGTACAGGCGCATCAGCTCCGAGTCCGCAATCGAGTCGTACTCGTGCGGCTCGAGCAGGAACAGGTCCGTGTACTGCGACGACCGTAACGGGTGGTACGTCGTCGTGATCGGCTCCGAGTCGTGGCGCGGGAACGGTGGCGGCTCGAGGGGCTCGGGCTGCAGCGGAGGCGCCTTGGACGGCAGGCTGCACTGTCGCAGCGGCGACGTCGGCTCGGACGCAACCGTCAGCGACGTCAGAGACTCGGGCGGGAGGAACTTCGCATTGTCGGATTTCGGGGGCTGCACTGTCAGCGAGGCTGTTCCAACGGATGGGTGCGCAGCGTGAAAGGGGGTGGACAGGGAGGAACACCATGGATGCAGGGTGGTGCAGGCGGAGGGGTGGCCTCGATTTCGGAAGCAGCCTGGCGACCAGGCCAGGAAATACAGGATCGTCGCCTTTGAATAAGGGTCCCTTAGCATGGAAGTAATTAAGAGGGGGGTGCCACCCCGCTTCATCTTCACTCCGCAGCAGCAGCCATCTTGTCCGACGTACCCAAACCGTGCAGGCTGGGGCATTAAACGAAACTTTCAGGAGCATGCAAGCATGAATGCGGGAGACACGTCTGGGGTGGTGCCTCTCCGAAGACGACCGATACGACTTCTGACTGAGACTGCTGCGGCGGACTGGACCGGGCTGCACAGGGAATTGGTCTGGACACTTACAGTGATAGGCACAGGCGCAGCACCAAGCGACTTGAGATCGACATGGCTGTCGTTGGAATCTGGAATGCTCGGTGTCCGCGAGATCGAGTCGCTCGACGACCGCTGGCGCCGGTAGTCGCCATCCCGGTTCGAGGGCGGTTCGCTCTGCTCGGGTCAGCTCCGAAATGCAGGGGAAGTGGGACGAAGTGGGGAGTGTGCAAAATCAGGGGAGACGGGTTGCAGCCAAAGTGACTAGCCGAGGTGGTTTCGCGGCGGGGAGGCAGGAAAAACAAATACTCACCGAGCACCGCGAGAAGCTCTGCGGTGGCGACGCAAGAGCTGCTGAAGGCATGGCCGGCTCATCAATGTCGACGAGGAAGAACCTAGACTGAGTGGCTGAGGCAGGCCATGCACTGCTGGGGCCGGCAACCATCGGAGACGCCGCCATCGGAGACATAGTGACGGGTTTCACAGAAGAGATGAGGGGTCTGGTAGCTTCTGACGGGATTGACGTCGCAAAGGACGCTTTGTCGTGGGAGGGAAGGTGGGTGGGAGGGACAGGCTGCGAAACGACGGGCATTCCCCTCGTAACACCAAAGCTGCTCCGCCGGAGGCGCTGTTGCGATTTGAGTTGCTGGGGGGACGGCCTCTGCTTTTGACGAAGCAGACGCTCTCGACGATTGCGCTTGAAGTAGTTGTCGTTGACTGCTGATGCTGTGTCTGCAGCGTCTGCTGCTGCCTTGAGTAAACGACGTTGGCGGGCAGCCGAGGCCAAACGAACGCGGTAGGAGCGACGGACAGACAGTGTGGAAGACACTTTGCCTGATGCTACGGAGTTGCACTTGCTACTTTGTAGGAAGTCAACCCAACGACCTACGTATGTGCTGTTGCTGGCGAACGGCGCAATGTTGAACAGGCGAGGAAAGCACTGTGTGTGGGTATTATGAGTGCGTTGTGTGGTGAGCTGGGCGGTGGAAGGGCCTGGCCAGGGGAGTCGCGCAGATCGCACAGGGGCTCAGCGGACAGCGTGACGGGTGTGAAGGCGATGTGAACACTCGGAGAATCGTTTGATAGATTGGTGTTCTAGTCGTAATGGCGGCCGAGATCGTTTGGGGCGGGGGAGGTGTGTCGGGCGGTGGGGAGGGCGCCGGGGTCGAGCTGGATAAAGAGAGAGTGTCGATGAGGACGAACAAGGAGACTGAGGAAGGGTGATGATACGGAGGAGAAGTAGAGATGAGTGTTGTGCGCTCGGGAGAGTGTGAGAGATGGAAGGTAGTGCGAATGGAAAGTGTCGGAGACTCGAGCGGTTGTGCAGTAGAGCGGTTGTGCGGTTTGCGGTACGTTTGGCTGTGTGGTAACTAGGGAGAGGATGATCTAGTAGTGAAGGCAGGTGTGATAGGAGAGCGGGAGGAGAGGGGCCATGGAATAAGGGCGGCAGGGAGAGACGTCGACAAGAACCAACTCTAGTGACGGTGAGGACCTGACGAGGACGAGGACCTAGGACCTGGAAGCCTGGAGGCGAGGAGGCGAGGACCTGACCAGGCCTTGACCTGGGAGCGTGCGTGCAGCGCGACGAATACTCTAGAGGACCATGAGGGCCGCGAGAAGGCCGCGAGTGAGCGCGAGCGGCAAGGCAAGGCGAGGCAAGGCCTAGGGCGACAGCGTTAGTGACGCATGTACGGTCCGGTGTCCAGGTGCCAGGTGTGCGTAGGGCGACTCGTCTTCCTCTCGCTGCGTGCGTGCGTGCAAGCGCCTGCGTCGGAGGAGGGATGAGGGTGTCAAGGGCGTGCAAGGTGTGGACCGTAAAAGCCCAGGCCGTCCCTTTGAATCTTAGAAACGAGACAGTTCGAGACCGCGACTCGCGACTCGCGCCTTGGGCCTCGGGCCTCGGGCCGCATGCTCGCTGCTGGCCGGCATGGCCGGAGTGACTGAGTGGACGTGAGGTCGCAAGGTCTCGGTGGGCTGGGGCACGCTCGCCTTGGGTGTTGTGCCGGGCCAGACGACGCCTGGACCGCGATCCTCCTGATCCTCTGGAAGCATGCCTTGGTGATCGTCTTTGTCCCTGTCGACCTTTGGTCCCTGCCGCACGGTTTACGAGGTCTGGCCAGCCCTCCTCAGGGCTCGGATTAAGGGTCCGATCCGTGCAGGGGCGAGTCTGGCCCTCGCCATTCCGCCCTGACAGCACTCCACCGTACGCATGCAGTGCTGCTACGATGGCCAGCAGAGCATGCTGCGCCTGGCAGCGGCTTGTCCAGTCAGCCAGTCGCATCTTGTCGTACGCAAGGCTCCCAGGGAGACATGGGCCGGGCTCCAGGCTGGCCCCAATGTCCTCCCACTGTCCCACCCCGCCGCTCGGCGCGCTTGCGCGCTCGTTGGCTCGCTGCTCGCTCGCGACGTACGCGACAATCACCTTTTCCTTCTGACCTTCATTAGCGCGATTTAGAACCCTATTCTTGTTCTTAATGGATGGAGCAACGTGCAGTTTCTGAGCACTAACCGAAGCTGCTCGATCCTATGGGCCGCAAGGTTCTGAGACATCTCGCGCGCGCGCGCTGCGGATGCGGGCACCCCGCCGACATGGCCGCCTCCTGCCTACGGTGGCCGGCCGGCGGGCGGGACACCTCGGCACAGCGCGGCCACGCGTGCTCTTGCGCGCCTGCTCTCCTGTAGTGGGTGAGACCGAGGCCTTGGGCCTTATCTGGCAGGTCACCAGGTGCACTCGTCCCTCTCCCAGCTCCCGTCGTGCACCCCGTGATAGCTCTCCGACGACGATCTGACGGGTCGCTACTAGATCTCTGACAACAGCACAGCCTACTCACGCACATCTCTGACAGCACTGCCGGAACAACGACGTTTCACCCCGACACGTGAAGGAGGCTGATGTGCTGCGGCGCCTGTCGTATGAGTATTTAATCAGGGAGGCTGCTGTCATGCTTGCGCGAGCACGCTTCCAGGCGCTTGGAGACTGCCAGGAGTTTCTTTGCTTCCATCGCATTCATGTGAGCTACGCACGGAGTGCACAACCTGCGCATGACCAGAAATGCCCCCACCGTTACCCCATGCCTCACTCAGGTCGGGCAGCGGAAACCTTGTTACACATTTCACAGCCAGCTCGCATCATGTTGCATCATGTTGGAGCGGCTGCCGCCTGCCTCCGCCTGCGACTTGACGTCCTGAGTGGAGCGCCAGGTATTCAGTCGAATCTGTCGAACGACCAGGAAAGAGGTCTGGCCTGGGTCTGGGTGTGTGTCAGATGACTTGCACGTCCGCTCTGCCGACCAAGTACGCGAGCTCGCAGTCGGCTTCCTGCGCATCCCCGATCCTCCCGCCACCCTCGCGACCCTCGAGTGCACTGGAGGCTGAGCGCCCCCAAACATGTGCACAGCTGCCCACACTGATATATTCCGCCATGCAGCAGACTGACGCGAACATGCTTGTTTGTCGAGACCCACAAGAGCTGTCCGTTACGTTGTCCTGAGTGTTTCAGCTCGCTCTGCTGTGCACGCCGCTCGGGGTGCAGCGCACCGGCCGGTCTTCCTCCGCGTCGCCGCCGTCCGCCCCCGCCGTCTCGATACGGAGCCTGGGTCGCATAATCGGGGCCGCCACGCTGCCTCACATGAGATGGTCCAAACATGGCATGGCTGCGCCCGGCAACGGGGAATGAGCAGAGGTACGCGTCCCCTGGCGTCAGTAGCTCTTGGTTGGAGCTAGAACAGGCGGGTCTAACGGAGCGCAGACGGAGCTCTGCACGGCGAGCGACGAGATAACTTTGTTTCCCACCGAGCGCGACGACTCGACCGCTGCTCAGGAGGCATCAGGACCGCTCAGGAGGCAGCTGGCCGGGTCGCCTTGATGATTTTTCGGTTCAGGTTCAGGTTCGAATCTTGAGCGAAAACGGCCACATCCCCGTGCAGGTCCGCCCAGGTCCGCCAGGCCCGCAGGTTGCAGGCCACAGGCCCCAACCAGGCCCAACCAGGCCCCGCGCCAGGTCCACTGCTGCAGAGTAACGGGGGAAACGAGGGGGTGTAGCTCAGAGGTGAAGGGGTACAGATCTCAAGTGTGGTCTCCGCCCGTCTCATCTCGCGTATCGGAGGTATCCTCAGTGCCTGTTGCCGTTGTTGCTGACGTGCGAATCGCCATTTCGCCACGGCACGGCCTGGCACGTCTGTCCGGCACGGCGCATACGTACCCACGACTGCCACCTCCGCCAATGGGTACGACTAATACTGCGTCTGGCAACACCTCGTAGCTCGTAACGTTTGTGTTTGCATGTACCTGTGCATACCTGCAGAACGGTGCGTCGCTTGCTGATGGGCATCGATCGCGCCGAGAGAGGGTACGCAGCTGCACAAAGTAGTGGATGATTACCCCGATCGTGCACGTACGTCAGGCTTGACAGCCTTGTCAAGGCTTGACATTGGTCCTCCGTGCCGACGTGCGTGAGCCAGCTCCGCGAAGCTTTGCGATATTGCGTATTGCGTAAGTCCGATGCGAGCGTACGCTCCCGCCGTTCGTCACAGCGCAGTGCCCAGTTCACCGGATACAGCCCAGCGCAGGGTGCAGCCCTGCGCAGGGACGCCAGCCTCGTTGGGATCGATGGGAGCCGCGCGCACCGCGGCGCCGAGTGGCTGCCTCCGGGCACCGGTTACTGCAGGGCCAGCACCGGCTTTGTGCGCTGCGGGCGCCACAGCGGCTGTGTGCAACTTTGCAGATCCGACGATACACCACACCACCCATTCATACACCTCACAGGTACCACCGTCGACCAATAGCGAAAATAAGGACCTTCAGCCTCGTTCATGTGGATATACCCGAGGAAGTACAGTGGCCAAGCCCGACCCGCCTGGCGGACAGGCGTCAGCCAGACCAGAGCCCGCCAACGGCTAGCCATGGCTGGCTTAACAGACCTGGCCTGGCTCATTCATCCGCGGCGGCTGTGGTCCCCGCTGCCGCAAGGCTTCTGGCTGAACTGGCCGCATCGGCCAGCTTTGCCTGAACTCACTTGAATGCCGCAGAGGGCTCAACACATCGCCCAAGACCGACCGCCTGACGTCCCGCTCTCGACTCGCACTAACGTGTGGAGCGAGCGCGCGGCTCCGAAGGACCAGGGTCGTGTGTATTTGAGCGCGAGAGCCAGATCGCGATCTCGCAAGATCGTGATCGTGCTCAGAGGCATGCAAATTGTCAGCAGGGTCGAGAGTGAGCCCTGTCTGCCTGACGCACGATGGAAGTTCGCGATCGCATGCCAGGCCATGTCAGAGCAGACGAGAAGCGCGCCCGCCGCGCGCCAGAAGCCGCACCAAGAGGAGCGCACAAGCACAGGCGTACAGGCGTCTGCAGGTGCACGACCCCTTGACCCTCGATCCCAATCCCGGCCCCCAATGTTTACGGCACCCCTGAAAACTGGAACTCAGGATGCCCATACGTGACCCTCGCTGCAGCGACGCCACGCCGCCGTGGCTGGCCAGAGAGGAGCGCGCCAGATGCCGCGCTGGGGCTCGCTGGGGCTCGCTCAAAGCTCGCTTCTCGGCGAACGGTCCGGCCACCCGGCACAAGCAGAGGCTTGGCCGGCTTCGTCCGTGGTCCCGCGTGCCGCCGTCCGAAATTTTGGACGGCATGACACGGCACTTGGCGTGCTGGCGTGCGGGCACCCTGGCGCGCAAGCCTGGCCCACTCCCAGCCCAGACAGCCTGCAGCGTGGCCGACTCATAAGAGATGAGTCACACTCGCACTCACGCACTCGCATCTCGGATCCCGACCTGGCCTCTTGCGGAGCGCGTGGAGCAGCACCCGGACCAGACTGCTTCCGCGGCTTGGCTCGCGGAATGATCTGGGGCGAGCCGCTCTCCCACGAGCGCACTGCGGTGCGAGGTTTCCCACGCCGGCCCCATCGCTCCCAGCCATGCACGGCCCTCCACTGCTCTGCGGTGGAGGTCTCGTTCCGCAGGCGCGCATGTGAGACGCGCACTGCACCGCACCGCGGCGCAGCATTACACGGCAGCACGGCGCAACCACGTCCCGTCATCCGACCACCAGCTAACCGCCGGCGACTGACAACGCCAGCACGGCGAAACTCTATTGACCCCATCACACGCTCGACGTCGAACGTCAAACGTCGCACGACCGCCGACGACGCCGTCCCATCCCATCCCACAGCGCCGTGGGTATTGCGAATACTCCCCGACTCCGATTGCGGTGTTCAGAGTTGTTTTCGCCGTATCCTTGGAAACAACAGCTGGAAACTCGGACCTGAACAGCACCACAGCTACCACTGGTCCGCAAGGTCGCGGCTGCCTCAAGCAGGTGCCTGCTCCATCGCCCTCAGCAGTACCCGCTGCCAGTGCTCCGCCTTGCACACAGCGGGCGGCAACGTACGGCCGCTAGACACCTCGGCGTCTCGCCCCTCGGCGTCTCACCGCGTCCTCCCGTGAGGAAGACAACAGGCTCAGACTGAGCCCGGGCAACTCTCCGAAGATGGCGTTCCCGATCCCGCCGATACTCCGCCGGTCGCCGCCAGCTGTGCCGCTCCTGCTGCTGTTGCTCGTGACGTCGCTCCTGCTCCTCGGCCACCCAACGACACGACAACATGTTGTGCCATCGTCCTGGGTCGGAGGCTCTGGCCGTGGCGGACCAGTCGGGATTGGAGCGATGGACGAGGCGCCATTACCCAAGGAGTACAAGGAGTGGTTCCCGTCCGGCCAGCTGCCTCGCGAGTTGGAGAGCGAGCCTCGGCTCGCACGAGCGCTGAAGGCGTTTCTCCGTCGACCGGCACTGTCACACGACGACGCCGGGAACGACGCCCATTGCCCCGCGCACCTCGCGAAACTGCTCGTGAACCCGGAGCAGCTGAAGAACGACGGCCCGTTCTGGCGCGCGCTCCTTCCCAAAGACATCCGGAGAAAGCGTGCCGAGCTCGTAAAGTACCTCGCTGCGCGGCAGGCGGAGGGCTACGGCATCTTGCACTCTGATGGCGAGAACGCCGGCAACGGAACGGGCACCGGGCGCGGTATCGTCCTCACGGCAGGCAATAAGGACACCACGCAGCGCGCGATCACGCTCCTGCGCATGCTGAAGCACTACGGGAACACGCTGCCGATCGAGGTGTTCCACTACGAGGGCGAGCTGACGGACGGCCCGCAGCGGGCGACGCTGGAGGAGCTCGGCGCCAAGGTCGTGCAGGTGCGCCACGCGGAGAAGAAGGAGGGACGGTGGAAGAATTGGCAGATCAAGAGCGGGGCGATGGTCGAGAGCTCGTTCCGGGAACTGATCTCGCTGGACTCGGACAACATGCCGCTCGGGCCCGTCGAGCACCTGTTCGACGCCGAGCTGTACAAGACGGGCGGCGGCGCCGTCTTCTGGCCCGACATCACCAAGGACCACCCAGACAACGCGATCTGGCGCGTCATCGGCGAGCCGTGCACGTTCGACGAGTGGACTTTCGAGTCGGGCCAGATCGTGTTCGACAAGGGCGGGAACGGCGGGCTGAACCTTGCAGCGCTCTGGCTCGCGACGGGCATGATGGCCGACGACAGCTTCTGGTTCAAGCTCTGCGGCGGCGACAAGGACACTTTCCGTTGGGCGTTCCGCGCCCTCGACATCCCGTACGCGCGCTCCCCGCGCTGGCTCTCGGCCCTCGGATACCTGCAGGATTCTGGGGCGTTCTGCGGGCACACGATGCTGCAGTACGACATCTCGATCCCCCAGGGATTCAGCAACTACCCACCTCTCTTCGTGCACGGCAACCTTCTGAAGCACCTCGGGCCCGAGCAGGAGCGGCCCATCTTCAAGCTCATCAAAAAGATGAAGGTAGACCGTGCCTCGGAGCCCAGCCTGAACCACGCCCTACTCGACGTCAAGCTCAGCCCTTGGATGTGCACCGACCTCGCGATCCACCCAGGCGTCAAGCCCGAGGACATCAAGGACAACTTTGTCGAGCTCCAGGACATCACCCAGGTCGAGGGCAACCCGTTCGATGGGTTTGAAAAGCTCTTCGATGAGTCGGGCGGATTGGTTGGCGGCTGGTAATCGCGATTATGCGAGCTTCAAGCTCGAGGTGGGCGAGGAGGTGAGAGCGTTGAGGTGCGACCCGACCTCTCCACTGTTCGCTACTTATAATCATCTAGGGACGTGCATCAAAGTGTGCAGGCGTCCATATACCCACATACAGAGGCTTGTAGCTTTACGACCTGCATTCATTACTGTCTTGCAACTGCATTCGCTGCTTGAAACAATTGCTGGACGGCTCGGAACGCCGACCCACGTGCCGTCGGCCAGCCCCGACGCATGACGGAGAAGTGGAAAGTCAGGATGTTACCACAGCCGAGTTATTTACGATCCCTTTCTTCTCCACCTCCATCTTTCACTCGGGCTCTGCAACTGCTCCAAAAGCGAGTGCTAATCTCGCAGCTTACTCTTCCCAAACCTTCTCCATTGCCTAAGTCGCCTGCTTGACCGCCCACCGTAACCCACCCCGGTACTACCCTCAGCGCTTCCGACGGAAACAGCAACATGGTTCTCGACACCCTCACGATCACGTTCGAGCTGTCGCAGGCGTCGCGCGACAAGTGTGCGCGCGAGTTCCAGAAGGTCCACTACTACCCGAAGCGCGAGGAGGCGCCGCCGCCCGAGGTCGTGCGCGAGACGGACATCTGGTTCTCGAACTGGCTCGGCCTGCCGGACGACGTGAAGAAGGAGGATCTGGGCCGGACGCGCATCGTGCAGCTTACAAGTGGTGAGGATGAGAATGGCGGTGTCACCGCATTGCTGGGAAAGGAAGGAAGACAGATGGAGATGGGGAGGGGAGGCACATGTTCAACGAGGGAGGAAACACAAAACAGCCGGACCTGTTCTAAGGCTGCTCAGAGGAGGACAGCCAGAGAACGAACCGCCAGCAGTGCCACTCACAGCTACGGCGATCCCGCATCCAGCAAGCTGACGTTCCCAGCCGGCGCCAACATGGCACTGAAGCACCCCGCATTCCAGGACCCCGAGCTGCTGAAGCAGATCAAGATCTGCAACACCTCCGGCATTCACGCGTACAGCATCCCGCAGTACATTATCGGCCAGATTGTGAACTGTAAGCTATCGAACGTGGCTACGAAGATAACCCGCAGTGTACATGAACATCCACACCTCGGTGTACATTACGAGGGTGAGTACCCTGCGTTCCTGGCGGAGGGACGCCTAAGGCTGACGCCCCAGGCGGAGAAGCGCTGGCCTGGACGCAACGAGATCAAGTACCGCCCCGAGGCTGAGGCGGCGCCGCAGCCCGCCTTCGGCACCGCAGGCTTCTACAAGCTGCGCGGCCGCACCGCCGGTCTCCTTGGGTACGGCGCGATCGCGCGCGAGACGGCCCGCCTCCTGCAGGCGTTCGGCATCCGGGTCATCGCGGCGAACTCGCGCGGCGAGCGCAAGGTTGACGACGGCGTGAGTGGTCCACAAGCTTGGCTGGGCGAGCACAGCTGACAGAGCAGTACATCATCCCCGGCACTGGTGACAAGGAGGGCACAATCCCGGAGCAGTATTACTCGACGACGGACCCGGCGTCGTTCAAGGAGTTCCTCGGCCGCAGCGAGATCCTCGTCGCGTCGCTGCCGTCCACGCCGCAGACGCACTACATGCTCACGCGCGAGCACTTCGCCCAGCTGCCCAAGGACGCCGTTTTCATCAACGTCGGCCGGGGCGACTTGGCCAGGTCTGGTGGATATTAAAGCTCAGATACGAGCACACGAGCTGACGACGCAGAGGACATCATCGCCGCGCTGGACGACCCGGAGGGCCTCCTCGGCGTCGGCCTCGACGTGACGGACCCGGAGCCGCTGCCCGACGGACACCCGCTTCTGTCGCACCCGCGCGCCGTCATCACGCCGCACAACTCGAGCGACTTTGAGGGCTACTTCGACGCCGGCACCGACATGATGATCGCGAGCGTCGAGCGTGTGCGCAACGGCGGCGAGCCAATGAACGTCATCGACCCGAAGAAGGGCTACTGAACCCCGCCCGTCCTGCCATCAGCGCACCTAGACAGAAGCAGACAGTCAATGAGCGGATAGATTAGAAGCCGAGCATGGATGAACATCTTGCAACATCTTGCTAAATCTGATAGTCGTGGTACAGCAATCAAGTACATGCGTATTGTTGAGCGCGTCGCCGTCGGCGCACGACGCGCAGGAACACAGCCTCCCGGCGAGCCAGCCTGGCCGCCGGAGGCCCCGAATCTATGCGGGATGACTTCTTCTCCTGAACAAAACCGAATCCTTCTAGTGGCATGATGAGTCCTCCGCCGTCGTGTCGGTCTGCGGTGCTCCAGTCCAGCCGGACGAGGGCGTCTGTCTGCCCTCCAGTCGACCGGCCGCCCGCCACCCTTCCTCCGTCCTGTCCAATCCTTCCTCGTGACGCCTGTCGCTCCGGGTCGCTTAGAATCCACGTCCGCGACCGCGTCCTCCGCGAGGACCTCCCCGTCCGCGTCCGCGGCCACGGGGGGCAGCGGCAGCGCCCTCCTTGCGTTTCCTGGCCTTGGGCGAGTCGTCGACGAGCAGCGTGTCCAGCGGCAGCGAGTCGGGCAGGATGAAGTAGCGGATGTTGTTGCCGCGGATCGCGATCGAGTCGAGGTGCACGCTGGGCGTGTTCGGCGCCGCGTTGCGCAGCGACATCTTGACGGACTTGAGGTGGGTGTTCATCTGGGGGTCGACGGCTGGGCGTTAGCTTAGCACTACGAGCTATGGAGCTGAGAGGCGTGTAGGCTGAACGGAGGCTGGAGCTGGCCGGCGGCTGATGACGGTTGTCACCTGTCCACAACAACAACAAAGGATCGACAGGCCCATCCGCTGCCGTAGCTGCAGCCACAGCTCCAGCGCTACACGCATCGTGACGAGATACCCACAAGTGATCGTTCCGTGGATGACAGACCCATTCTTGAGCTCGATCGTGACCGTCTCGTTGTTGAGCTTCATCAAAAATCTGTGTTGTCAGCTAAACCATCACCATAACTTAGCTCACCTGACGAGCTTCATTCTGAAAGACGGAGTCGGATGGAGGTCGTGTCCGTCAGGACTTTTGAACGGGGTCGACTCGTGGAGAGCTGGTGGCGGTTGCTGCTGCGCGGGACAACAACAGGGATGGCTATGTTCGGGCTCGACCTGGGCCGGTCGATGTCATTGATCGCGAGTGCGCGCGAGCGGTGGGAGTGAGTGAGCGAGCCACCAGGCTGCAGGCAGAGGCACGGCGTTTCGGCGACAAAATTCGGTGGCAAGCTGGCAAGCTGGCAGGTCGGCAAGGCGCGTCGCACGTGGCAGCTGCGTCCCCGCAGTGTCGCAGCGTCGCAGTGTCCGGGTGCGCGTCCTCTGCCCGCTGGCACAGAGTGCCGTGGTGCCGTCCGTCTTCCTCGTCATCATCCGACCCATTAGACCCATTGGGCAGACCTCGCTCCCTCCCTCTGCATCTCGACTCCTCTCCACCTCGACCTCCCCCATCTCTTCCTTTCCCCTCCCCCCTTTGTCGCTCTCTTTCTTCTATTCTCTTCTCAGTCTCCACACCTCTTCTACATAAGCCATATACCCACGCACGCTGGTCCCCGCTTGCTCCCCGACTTCGACTCGGCTCGCCAACTTATCTCGAGCCACGCGCCCGTCGTTTTCCCGATATTCAAGCAAGCTCCTGTAACGCTCGATATCAACCTGCTCAACCCGCTTTTCGTGCTTTCAGGTCCTCAGTGATCCATTACACACCGGGCCGGCCCCATCGTCTAGCAAGGCTCTTCCTCTACTCTTCGACGCGACACCTTGGCAGACAGCCCCTCCGCCTCCCTTAGCCCAACCACAAATCAATCGACTCCATTATCAGCATCAGCTCCGAACTCAACTGTGTAACTCAACGAATCCCGCATCATCACAGCACCCATCCCCTACTACTTGTTATCAAAGACCGCGCTTTAATAAAGCTCTCGCCCATCGAACTAGATATCCAAGAGATTGCCTCGCCTTTGTCCTCTCGAACCACCGCATCGCATCAACTACATTTTCATTCTTCATTTTTGGGGCTCATTACCTATAGTGTTCTTGATTCTCGGTCCCGACTTGTAACAACCCCTCAAACTCTACAGCCAAAGAACTCTTCTCCATCGCAATGGTCGGATTCTCGAACGGCCTCGGAAACCCTGGTATCGGCGGCGGTCAGGGTACGCTTGGCGGCCAGCAGACGCCGTCGAACGGCAACCAGCAGATCAAGGTGCAGCCCCTGCTCTGTGCCGGCCACACCCGTCCCGTCGTTCACCTCCAATTCTCCAACATGTAAGCTGATCCTGTCCTGGTGAGAGCTAATCGATCCCCAGCCTGCCCGATGGTACCTACTTAATGATCTCCGCGTGCAAGGACGGCAACCCGATGCTCCGCAGCTGGCTTGGTGACTGGATCGGCACCTTCCTCGGTCACAAGGGAGCCGTGTGGTCCTCCAAGATTTCGCTCGACACTTCTCGTGCAGTCACGGGCTCCGCGGACTTCTCGGCCAAGATCTGGGACACGAACACCGGCGAGGCCCTCCACAGCTTCTCGCACAACCACATTGTTCGCTCTGTCGCCCTCAACCCCCAGGCGCAGCCACAATACCTTCTCACCGGCGGCAATGAGAAGAAGATCCGTCTCTTCGACCTGAACCGTACCGATGCCCAGCCGTTGGTTCTGGGTAGCAACCCCGATGGTCTGTCATGCGAGGGTGTCATCCGCAGCATTGTGTGGGACGAGGGTCAGGGCGGCGCCGTCGGCGTCAGTGCTGCTGAGGACGGCAAGGTCCGGTGAGTACTCTTAAGCTCTGCACCTCAATAAGCTTATCTTGCGCTAACAATGCAGCTGGTGGGACCTCCGTACTCTTGGTCAGGTTGGCGAGGTCGACCTCGGTGAGCCCGTGAGCTCCATGGAGCTCGCACACGGAGGCGGCACCCTCTCGGTTGCCGCTGGCAAGAACGTCCACTTCCTCGATGTCATGCGCCAGCACCCTCCCGTCTCGATCAAGCTTCCTCACGAGGTCACCTCGGCGTCGCTCCACCCCTTCCTGCGCGACCGATTCGTTGCCGGTTCCGCCGAGGACCCCTGGGTCCGCGTCTACGACCTCGACTCTGGCAAGGAGCGGGAGGTTTACAAGGGCCACCACGGCCCAGTGCTCTGCGCGTCCTACTCTCCCGACGGCGAGGTCTACGCCTCCGGAAGCGAGGACGGCACGATCAGGCTGTGGCAGACTCAGCCTGGAAAGTCTTACGGACTCTGGCAGACTCAAGATTAGTCTGCGGTGCGAGCAGCTGGAGAAGCGGAGGTGCGGATTGTCTGGCGGAAGATTTAGGTAGATGGACTTGATACTGCAGCGGAGTGCGAGTGCCGTGGTGTTAAGTTGTTTGTACTAGTCCATGCAGGAAGACGAGTGGTAACGGTGACGGTTAATCAGGTTGCACGGGTATCGACGCGACGGAAAGCAAACGCATCTATGATCTTCCGCCGATGCCGCCGATCTCCACGACGATCACTGCAGACCCGAACCCGGCAGGTGGAGGACTGTCTGGCACCTGGCGCGTCTAGGTCCGGCTGAGGTGGAGGCCGAACGTCCGAGGCATAGGCACGTGTCTTCGTCGCAAAAGTCTCGCGGGCCTAAATCCGCTTCCATCGACAGTCTGACTTTTCAGTCTCCGGCGCGACCCATCGTCCTGATCTGCTCGATTGCTAGACGAACGCTACGTCCGACCCTCCCTCCTACCACCCAACGACGGCGACACCATGATCCCGACATCAGTGCTCCGCGGCGCCTCGAGGCTGCCGCTGACGACGAAGCGCGGCAACAAGGACTTCTACAAGGGCACCCGCCAGGCCGTGACGCCCGGCGGTGGCCCGCGGACCGGCGCCCCCGGAAAGCACGTCATCCGCGGTACCGCCAAGTACAGGCTGCTCGACGACCGCGTGCGTGTCTTCGTTGGGCCGGGGATTGAGGCGATCGAGTCGAGCCAGGTGAGTACTGCACAGGGTGTGGATAGACGTGGTGGGAGCTGGCGAGACGTCGGGTCGATGACGGGGGCAGGCTGAGTTTTCGCCGATGAGCGAAAGCTCTGCTGCTTTGCTGAGGAAATGAGGGACTGAAGGACACCTGCTGCCATGGACTTTGAGTGCCAGGTCACGATGTTGGTCCACTCTCGCCGAGTGGCCCCAACCGCATGACCGCAGCAGGTGGGGAGTGACAGCGCCTCCCCGGTCTCCCGAGCCAGTGACCTGCTGCCAGCGCGCAGCGTCCTCCCACCACGCTACACCTAAGCTATACCCATCTCGTCATCAGCTAACGCCCAGCTCAAGCCGTACGTGCACATCAAGGCCAAGCGGCCGTCGCAGAAGCTGCCGCCGTTCAGCCCGATGCCCAAGACGTCGTCGGGCGTGCACCCGAAGCACCGTGACTACAAGCACTTCTCCAAGACGTACAACGCGCTCCCGTACGAGGAGAAGAGCGCGCTCATCATGCAGACCCGCCGGGAATGGTACGCTGCCCTCACGCGCACCGGCGTCATCACGGGCAACCAGGCGCAGCAGCAGGCCCAGGAGGGCCAGCAGGCCACCGACGCCAAGACCCTGCAGTAATCCCCCTCCTCTTCCCTCTCGCCCCTCGTCGCCTGATGGCGGCCTGTCGACTGTGCAGCCCCCCGCGCGGTCGACCGCCGACCTCGCGCTGACTATGTTAGTCTCGTAGCATTATTCTGGGTCATCCCCATAGACCAAAGCATCATCGCTCCTCTCAATGCATCATGTACTTTTCTCCTCATTTGCTCGCACTGGCCGACAGCAGCTCTACGCGTGCAGCGCCGCCCTGCGCGCTCTGTCCGTTCCTATCCTATATCTTAATCCATGCTCTCCGGAATACATAAACTACGGTGGTCTAACCTTGGCTGCTTCCTTTTAAATTAAATCTAGCTGGTGGAAGCGCCAACGGCAAGTCGCTTGAGGTGCTCCATGAAGACCTGGAGCGAGACGTCGTCGGTGAAGATGGCCTGGCCGCCGGCGCCAGCGCCGTAACCGGTTCCGCTCGTGTGCGTAGTGGACGGGTTCAGCTTGGCCATGAGGAAACGCGCCTGCGAGCCTCCCTGGTCACACACAACATAACGGGGGATCGGCAGGCGGTCCTCGAGCAGCTCCTGCGCGTCCGCGACCGGTGCCTCGAGCAGCTCCTTGAAGTTCGCGTAGTCCTCCTGGTCCTGGTAGTTGGCCTTGCGCCACTGCGCAATCGTCTCGCCGTGGAAGATGAGGATGTGGAAGAACGTGTCGAGCAGCAGAATCACGTCGGGGCGGATCGACACCGAGTCGAGCAGAACAGGGTGCGGCTCCTGGTCGAACGTGTACGACATGAGCGTCGGCTGGATCATGATGAGCGAGTTGTTCACATCAGCGTCGTTCAGGACGTGTCGGTAGAACGCAGTCTCATCCGGAGAGTTGTTGAACACCTGCAGGAACTGCGATCGACGCAGGTGGAACATGAACTGCGGGTAGATCGAGAAGTTCGGGCTCAGCTGGAAGCTCGACGGGTCCTCCTTCCTGTAGTCGGCGAATTTCTGGCACAGGCGGATGAGCATGCGGTCGAGCCACCTGAGAACGTCCGGCGCGTCGTCGATCTCCGCCTTGAACGTCGCGATACGGGCCATGAGGACGGCAGCGGCCTCCTGGTCGAACTGCGCAGCGATGTTGGGGTGACCTCCCTCGTGGAACGTCCGCGCGACAGTGGTGACACGCAGGCGGTAGAAGCCAGACGAGTGCTGGTAGTGCGTAACGAACTGGATGAGACCGTTCTGGTTCGGTTGCAGGGGCTGGCCGGCAGGCGTGACAACCTCGAAGTACACACCGAGCGACGTCTTGTCGGTGAGAGAGCAGATCTTCCAGGCAGACGTGCCTCCGATACCGATCTCGGTCTCTCCAACGCAGGGCGACTTCTTGTTCGCCGAAATGACATGTCCAATGACACCCGAGATCTTCAGCTCCTTCGTCGTCTGGACGTCGAACGTGCCGTTGAAGCCCATCTTCAGGAAGCCCTGCTCGTCCTTGTTGAAGGTTCGCAGGAAGCTCTGCTTGAAGATGGCGGTCATGAACGAGTCGGAGATGACCATGAAGCCGTTGGTCGAGTTCGGCAGCGACTTCATCTCGAGAAGACCAACCTGGTCGAGACAGCCGGCATAGATGTCCACAGCGTGTCCGTTGACCGACGCCCGCTTCGAAAGCGCCTCGTAGTACTTCGTCGCCTTCTTGAAGTGCTTGACGCTGTCACGCTCAATATCGTGGTGAGAACGGATGGGCTCGCGGAGCTCGGGGCCGACGACCATGCCGGGACCCTCGGTACAGGGGCCACCCGAGAAGAGCATGATGCGCGCACCAGTGTTGGGGAAGGCGGACTCGAGCAGCGAGGTCGCAACACCAAGGGCGACACCAGTGCAGCGCAGGGGACGCCTGTTGTCGGCCACCGGCCAGGGGTCGCGCTGAAGGTTCTCCAGAATGTTGTTGAGCTGGAACTCGCACGCCTGCTGAGGCATCAGGAACCTCGACGCGGCGGGGGCGGGCATGGGCTGTCCGGGGCGCATGCCAGCCATGGGCCGGTTGGAGGGGTTGAGGCCGAGCATGTCGGCGATCTGCTTCGGCTGGTACTCCTTCGATCCGCGGAAGACGTAAGACTTCGGGCACTCGGCATAAGCGAGCTCGTGAACCATGGTCTGCTCGTTAGCTTAGGACGCTGGAGTTTAGCTCACCATAGTGCCGAAGGTGATGAGACCGACGAGGGCGTTAGCCGGAAGCAGGTTGATGGAGACCATGAGAGTCTCCTTGAGCGCCGTAAGCTCATCCTCGTCAACGCAGGTGTCGACAACGTAGAGGAAGATAGGAGGGACGGGGACAGGTCGCGTCAGAGTGTACTCGATGGTCGTGTACTTCGGCAGAAGCTCGGCGGGCAGGTTCGTCTGCGAGATGTCCTTGTAGTGAGGAGGGAAGGGGTTGCGCTGAAGACAGAACGGACAGATCCACATCTTGCCTCGGACGTCGATTTGGCTGACGATGTCAGAACGCTGTTCATCTCATGACGCGCTCACCAGTAAGGGTTCAGGATGGCCTTGCATGGCGCCTTGCAAGTAACGGGCTCGTAGTGCACCGGCGGCAAGTCATCGCGCTCCTTGAGGGGCGTGTAGAGGGCCGAGATGGGCACGACAGTACGCGTCGCCTCGATGCGGCTCGAAGGCCAGGCGTTCCAGGAGAAGCGGACGCCTGCGGGAGGTCAGCAACTTGTCCATCTGCTATTAGGTCATGGCGGGTCCGAACATTGCGTTTCCGCATCGGGCTCCGTGCCAAAAGAGCCTCACCATCGCGGTCCTCGACGTCCTCGAAGTTGGCTCCGTTCATTATGCGCGCTCGGAGGTGGGGATGAACGGTGGAGGGACGAGAACGCGGTTAGAAGGTGGTTAAGTTGACTTCGGTGCTGGCGTGCGTGTCGATGACTGGGTGGCCTTGCTGGCGCCCGCGGCCTCGCTGGCGACACTCGCGCTCCTTCGTCACTTTGAGCGGGAGCAAATTTGCTCTCCCACGGAGGATGATCGCGGCCGATCGGCGGATTAGAAACAATTAGAAGGCGTGAGGTAAGCTACACGTGGTGTTCTCAATAGCATGTTGGATAACAACAGTTCTAGGTCACGTGATGTTCCCGGCTGTGCTGCGCACGCGACCCGCTGAAACGGACATGACGTAGATCAGCAGTCACCCTGAGGCTCTGCCGGACAGGAGTCAACCTTAACGGGCTGGATATCCCCGTGAGAACGTTAAAGGTAAGACGGCGATGCAATCAGATGCTAATAGCACAGCCCAGTGCGGCGGCCTCGATATCGACTCCGATTTCTACAGCGATACCTGAAGAGCGTGAGAGGTCTTGGGGCCATCCTAGGTGGGGCGAGGCGGAGTGTCGCGGACAGTTCACCCAAGAATTGGTCACCGTGACGTAAAATGAGCAGCCAGAACGGGCTCCGCAGGGTCGACACCGGGCTTTTGGAGCTGGGCCATGGGCCAGATCAAGCTCTTGGCCATTACGCATCTCAAGAATAGACAGCTGCAGTGGTACCGACAGGAAGCGGGTGCACGTCAGTCTCTTCTCATGCTGCTATATTCTCCGTGGCTGACCTGCGTGATGGAGGTGCTCCTACAATTCCAGTGTCAAAGTCCTGTTCCTTCTGTTCCTAATCGTCGGCACCCGCACCACAGTTTACGTTGCAGTGGCGCTTGGCGGACGCCACTGGGGTTATGCGCGTTCTGGAGGTGTTCCGGGCCGTCCCCGCCCGAAACCCTGTATACCCAGGGGACCGCCTGCGACATCCTTGTTCTCGTCACGACGGCTGCGCGACGGCTGTGCTGCGGAGCCTCAGCGCGGCTTGCATTGCGGCAGTGGCTTGTGGGGATGTGCATAGTTATAAAAGACGAGGCGTCGACGACTGCCGCCCGGCTCCCCCAACCATACATACACGCAACTCACTACTATGATCGGGTGGGCACTAAGCGCTTTGGCCGGTACGGCGTACGCAGCACACGGAGAAAGCTATCTCAACTCCTCGGTAGGCTACCAGAATGGCAGCCTCGGCGGCTCTCCGTACCAAACCTTCCAGTCGTCCCAGTCAAAACCGTGAGTACTCTGCTGCGGAAGGTGCCGTACTAACCGCTACAGTGTGCAGTTCAACTTCCAAAAGTTCCCGGACACGCCGCCAGAGGCTGGCTATCTCTTCATCGCTCCTCGTGGAACCTCTGTCGAAACTCCCGGGGCGTACATCTTCAGCGGTGATGGTGAGCTCATCTGGGACGGCAGCGAGTTCGGCCAGGCCATGTCCTTCACGCCCAAGATGTACAAGGGCCAGCCTGTCATCGCTATGTGGCAGGGCGAGTTCAACGGGAACGGATATGGCATGGGCCACGGTCTCCTCATCAACCAGTCTTACCAGGTTATTGCCAACATGTGAGTGAAAACGCGGCCAGCGGTCATGTCACGGCCTCATCTGACCGTTACAGTTCGGCTCATGTCGACAATGCTCTTATGGACTTCCACGAGGTGAGTGGTGTACCGATACGAGTGCGTTTAATGCGGTGCTGACGGCATCTAAGTTCACGTTGACGGAGAATGGCACTGCACTGTTCACCGCCTACCCTGTGCAGAACTACGACCTCTCGTCCTGGGAGAGTTCTCTGCAGGACCCCGCCAACGGCTGGATCATGCAGGGTGTGGCGCAGGAGATCGACGTTGAGAGTGGAGACGTCATCTTTACTTGGCATTCCTTGGATCACGTTGATCCGAAGTCCTGTTTCACTACGCCCGCAGACACGGGCGGCAGCCAGGACAACCCTTGGGACTACTTCCACATCAACTCAATCGAGAAGGACAGCAAGGGCAACTATCTCATCTCGTCTAGGCACTGCTCGGCTCTGTACTACGTCTCGGGTACCGACGGTTCCATTATCTGGACCCTCGGTGGCCAGAACTCGTCCTTCGAGATGGGTGAGAACACCACTTTCTGGTACCAACACGACGCCAGATGGCGTGACGGTGAGACGACGATCTCCCTATTCGACAACGCCGCTACTGGCTGGGACGCCCGCGAGGAGTATGCCCGCGGCCTGCTTCTGAACGTCGACTTCGAGAACAAGAAGGTGGAGGTGAACACCGAGATGGTGCCTTTCAACCGCACGCCTTCACCCAGCCAGGGCTCGACCGAGCTGCAACCGAATGGCAACTGGCTTGTCGGCTGGGGTCAGATCCCCTACGTCAGCGAGTACTCGCCTACCGGTGAGCTGCTGTGGGCTGTGCAGTTTGGTGTCGGCGACGTGCAGGGCTACCGCGCGCACCGCGCGAACTGGACCGGCCAGCCTTTGACCCAGCCCAACCTGGCTGTCGTAAATGGCAACAACTCGGACGAGCACAAGCTCTACATGTCGTGGAACGGCGCTACCGAGGTGAAGACCTGGGAGGTCGTCGGCGCCAACGATACGACCAGCGAGCCAGAGTCGCTGTGGAACGTCACCTACGAGGGCTTCGAGAGCGAGTTCAGCCTCCTCAACCCTGGCCTCGAGATGTTCATGGTTCGCGCTCGCCACGACAACGGCACCGTCCTTAACCAGTCCAACTACATCTCTCGCAATGGTACGGAGGTCGGCCCCGGCCCTGCGCCTGGTGCCACTACCCAGAACGGCTCCAACGAGAACAACGGCGGTGACGGCAATGCCGCCGGCGACTCTCAGGAGCCCTCAGCTCAGACCTCATCCGCTGCAGCTGCCGGAACGACCTCGAACGAGCAAGACGGTAACAGTGCCGCCGGTGCTCTCTCGGGCTCTGTCGCGGCTGTCGTCCTTGGCATTTCTGTCGCCATTCTTGCTTAAACTAGAGGAACCATCAGCCTTCAGACGAATGACCCGGTAGATAACATCTGTATTCTATTGCATGTAGCCTGTCTCTCTTCTCTACCTCCAACTCTCCAGTCTCTGCTGCGGATGCTTGGTAACAAACCACCAAATTTTTCCGTGGGTGGCCTCAGTCTCGTCCTTCAGTGCCCTACCAACGAAGGCCGCTTAGCTCAGCTGGTTAGAGCATCGTACTAATACGAAGATATCGTATCAGTCCATGCGGAGGTCGGCAGTTCGATCCTGTCAGTGGTCATTCATTTTTGGCTTCGAAACGCTCTCAGAGCATGCAAGAGTCATCTTTTGTGGAGGAGAAGTGCTGAGAGTGGATGATGCTCTCGTAGAAAAGCGCATATGTGTTGGGTGCCACAGCGCTAGCGCGC
Source organism: Trichosporon sp. PB005A (assembly GCA_023630055.1). Taxonomy (NCBI): domain Eukaryota; kingdom Fungi; phylum Basidiomycota; class Tremellomycetes; order Trichosporonales; family Trichosporonaceae; genus Trichosporon; species Trichosporon sp. PB005A. Next base: position 692,501 of record JAMALZ010000004.1, read on the forward strand.
AGCACAGGAACAAGCTAAATCCACTAGTGCGGTCGATCTGCGGGAGAATCTCGGCTGGTCGGCAACCTACACCGGCCCGGACGAGCCGAACTCGCACCCCATCCATCTAGCGATCGCTCGCTGAAGGTTCAGTGCAACGTTGCACATCCACCCACACCGGAGCCATGGGAGTCGCCGGATCGGAGACATCGACACTGTACGCCGCGCCGCCGGGACACCTGACGCTGATCATGGCGGCGCGGAAGAGCGCGTCGTACACGCTGCCGTCGGACCCGCGCTTCAGCTTCTACGTGTACACGCCGCGGGGGCACCCGATCACGCGGCGCGCGCGGGGCGAGGACGTCGGTGTCGACGGCATCGTCGCCGGTCCGAAGACGGTGTCGCTCTCGGACTCGCCACTCAAGGGCAACTTCGTCTTCGGGCGCGGCGCGGGCCCGCGCGGGTTCGGGCTCATGGTCGCCGTGCACGATTCGAAGCGCGATGCGGAGAAGCTCCGCGACGAGTGGGCCGACGTCGCGGAGGACGAGGGGTGCATTCTGCTCTCGCCCTGCTTTCCGTGCGATATCAAGGTGAGTGCTGTTGGAGGCTGCGGCCCGCCAAGCCCAGCTGGGCCAGCCCTTGCCAGCCCCGCACAAGCCCGCCGCCCCCGTGATCAGGCTATCAAACCCAACGCCAGCAGGCGGCATGGCTGACGTACCTTGGCACATTGCTGACATGCAGTTTCCCGACGGCCCGGACAACTACAAGAAGCTCGAGTGGGAGACCGCCTCGGGCGAAATTGTGCGATACGATGAGGTGCTGCTGTCGATGATCGACACGCTGGAGCGCGAGTGGGGCTGTGTCGACACGCGCACCTTCGCCCTGATTGGGTTCTCAGGCGGCGGCCAATTTGTCCACCGCTTCATGTACCTGTACCCGGAGCGCCTGCATGCCGTTTCTATCGGCGCACCGGGACGGGCGACGCCGCTGATCAACGAGCCGTGGCCGGCCGGCATCGTCGGCGCCCCGACGCGGCGGACAGACGGAAAGGGCATCGATCCGGAGGAGCTGGCGGAGCGAACACAGAGCGGAGACATGGTTGTGCAGCTCCTCATCGGCGACCAAGACCACTGGCGGCCTGTCCAGCCCGATGGGTCGCTCGCCCCTCAGTCCAGACTCGACTGCACAAACGCTCTGAGGGCGAGCTTCGATGCACATGGCATCAAGCACGGGTTCAAGCTTGTGCCCGGCGTCAAGCACGAGGCAGACAAGATCAGAGCGGTCGCCAAGCCGTGGATCAGCAAATATGTGCGGTGAGTATTACTGTTCGCGGCGGAGCTGACGACAGACGATCAGACAACAAGTGACCCGGCAGGCAGTGGCAGCAGACAGCTAATAGATCGATGTGGCGTGATGCATTGAGTAATCCTATACAAGTTCTAGTTGACCTCCTCACCCTCGATTCCCATGTCCTCAAAGTTCTCAAGGAGCTCGTCCAGCTCGATCTCGGGGAAGTCCTCCTCCTCGGTTCCGTCGTCGTCCTCGTCGGCGATGTTGCCGTCCTCGACCTCCATGGCAGCGGCGGCCTGGGCGGCGGCGCCCCCGCGGCGCTTTCCGCCGCGCATGCCCGAACCCTTCTGGCCGCCCATGGCGACGTCTCCGTCGTCGTCCTCCATGTCGTCCTCCTGCGGCTCGTCGGCGCGGTACAGGTTGACGGCCTGGCGCATCTCCTTGTCCTCCTCGAGGTCGCGCAGGAAGAGCTCATAGTCGCGCTCGACATTCTTCTGGTCCACACCACCGCGACGTCCGAGCGCACCACGTCCCACCGTCGAGTCCTCCTCGGCTTCCTTGGCGATCGACTTGAGCTTCCAGTTGCGAGGGCGGTTCTTCTTCCTCCGGTTCGGGTACGTCTTCTTCACGAGAATGACGTGGGGTATCCGGTGCGGGTCCATGCCCTCGAAAGCGTCGTTGTTGAAGTTCGTGTGCGTCAGGTCGTAGCCGAGAACGGTGTCTCCCGGCTGCAGAATGGCGCCGAGGTGCGTTCGGACGTGGTAGATGCCGTCGTCGCCCATTCCGTCCGCATCCGCCGCCTGTCCTGATCCAGAAGCACGCGTGATCTGGGCGTCGGCGAGAACCCAGCGTCCACGCTGAGCACCAGTCGGCTCAATGTCGAGCACAACGAACTCGACCATGTCAGAAGTCTGAGCCAGCGAGTCGAACGGCTGACGCCAGTACACCGGAGCGGTCACATCGGTCTGCTGCAGCGTCATGGGGTCGAGAAGGTGGATCGTGTTGCCAACTCGCGAGCAAATCGTCAACTGGGAGATATTACCCCACTGGCGGGCAAGGTTTTTCGGGATGCAGACGAGGTCGTCCTTACAGATAGGCACGATTTCGACCGAGTACGTGAACTTGTAATTCGCCGTACCGTTGTGGGTGTCTTGCGAAATGAGCTGCTCGGATCCCTTCACGCGAACAGGAACGACGGACGCCAGGAACTCGACCATCTTGATGGCGTTGTTGCGCTCGGTGTAGAAGAAGTCGAGACCATCGCGCTTCTCGTTGATATTCGTGCAGTCCTTGTGAGCATTGTGCTTGAGGATGAGCTGCTCGAGGAACAGGAAGGTACGCTTGTGGGTAACCTTCTGGCGGACCTGCACACTAGCCTTCCAGGTGTTCTTGGCGGCGAGACGAGTACAGGCCGGACACTGACCAGTCTGGACGACAAGGGTCAGGACGAAGGTCTGCTGGAGAACGGTGTTGGCGAGGACCTCTTTCTGAATCGTGATCTTGAGCTTGATACGACGAGAGTGAGGCTCCGTCCAAATGAACTGAGCGTCGATAAGGCGAACCTTGAGCAAAGGCTTCGCGATCTTCTTCAGACAGATGGCTGCCCAGTCAGCTCACACCTCGTGACAACTCAATGACGGCATTACTCACCAAGCAGTTCGCGGGATTCAGGCTGACAAGCAACCCAGGTGTTGGGAGGAGACAGGAAGCGCTCACAGCCCTTGCAGAAGTTGACAACGGACTCTTTCGGAATACCGTCGGTGATGTCGACAGAGTTACGGAGACATCCCACACCTGCAAAGGTCAGCGCATTGCTCGTGTGATGTGTCAGCAGCTACAGTGCTGTACTCACAGAGTCCGGAGCCGTTGGCTGAGGAAATGACTGTGCCACAGTCGGCACAGAGGATATAGCTTTCTTGGCCAGCCGCGTCGGGTTCGTACTCCATTTTGGCTAGTGTTGCACGATAGAGTAGACAAAGTTAAGATGAAGGAGGTGTCACCCGTGGTTCGTTGCCCTTCTAAACGTCCTCAGAAATTATTGCAACTGCCCCGCACAGAGCCCTGAGACGCTCGGCATGGTGGCAAAATCAAAAGCAATCCCACGTCATTCCTCCACGTGACCTTGGGAAGACATCGCGCGTCTTATCAGTTTCCGAGCCTGTAGCCGATTTACGTCAGTAGATTTGCAGGGGAGGGGGGGTCCTCTTAGTTGCTCTCCACCTCTTCCAGCACTACTCGCTTCCTTCGGCTCTTCAACAGGCCTCCGAGTCACTGCCTGATCCACTCAACAGGACAGCGCTTAAGTGATAAGCTGCTGATCAGGCAGAATGGCGTCTTCTGGGCGAGCTATGGCTCACCTGGCTCCGCGCCTCTTGGCTCCTCTGCGCGCCGGCACGTCGGTGTCCTCACGGTCTGCTTGGACTCACTCGGCGCATCCTGTGCGCCAGGCCCACACCGACCGCTATACCACCATCCATGCCTTCTTCACGAGACATGGACAAACATTCACACCGACTCAACCTCCAGCGATACCCCGCCGCTTCCCGGCAGCATCACGGAGATGGAACTCGAACACGACTGTTCCTCCGAACCTACCCAAGAATGACGCCGAGGGTGGAACGGCCCCGCGTGCGAAGCAACCCGCGTCACCATCACCATCATCATCATCATCCTCACCCTCCACCGCACAGCAACCGCCGTGTCCACGATGCCAAGTGAAGCCTCCTGTAATACCTACGACTCAGTTACCAAGTACCGCCAAACCTCACCCTGTACACATTTCCGAATACTCGCCGTTCATTCGCCGCCTCATCAATAGGAGCTCTGAACTCTCGCACAACCTGCCGAATCGTCTCACGAAAGAAGACTTGCTTAATGCTGCTGAGAGCTGGTGGCAGCGTCTCAGGATCCGTCTGAAGTGGTTCTTCATCCGCGGTTGGCGGCGCTTCAACACCGACGACCTCAGTGCCTTCTTCAGCTGGTTCGTGGTCGGTAATAGTGAGTAGGGTGCCTGGCTTTGCCGAGACTGGTCTAACGCTCAGCTTTGTGGATTATCCTGGGTACCACCACCTTTGTGTCTGCAGTCTTCGCCACGCTCAATTCTCTCCGGTTGCAGGAGCATGTCGCGCGCTACATCTCGGATTACCTGACAGCGGAGACTGGTGTGACAGTCATGTGAGTCTGGGTGCCATTCGCCACTGACAGGCAGCTTCGAGTCTGCTATCGTACCGAAATGGGGAGCCTCGAAGATCACTTTCCGGAACGTCTACGTATCGCGCCGCCCTCAGGACCCTCAGAGCGACCCAAAGTCACACAAAACTCAGAAGGGTGACAAGTCGACTCAGCCCAGCCCGATCCCGTTTTTGTCTTCGCTCATTCCGCCCGACACCTATCTTCATCCCCCGAAAGCGGCTGAAGCAGACAACTATACCATGTTTGACCTCAACTTCGACGAGATTGACGTGACCCTCAGCTTCACCCGGTGGCTAGATGGGAAAGGCCTCGTGAAAGACGCCAAGATCAAGGGCGTCCGAGGCGTGATTGATCGACGATCTGTATGGTGGGACACTACGAAGTCACTCGAGCCGGCTGACTACCGACACCCTAGCGGACCCGGCGACTTTGAGCTCGAGAACTTCATCGTCGAGGACTTCTTGGTCACTGTCTATCATCCGGGCGGCCAACGACCTTTTAACGTTTCCATTTTCAATGCGAGGTTCAAGCCGTTCCGCAAACGCTGGCTCTTCTACGACATGCTGAGTGCCGAGTCCATGACAGGCCAATATGACAACTGTCTGTTCAGCCTGCATATGCCGCAAAAGCTGGGCGGCCTGCATGGAGATCACAGCGACAGCAGCCACTCCGTGAAGCGCATGGCTCGTTTCCGCATTGATGGCCTGCCCATCGAGCATGCCCAGTTCGCTTCCGGCAACACTGGCGCCATCTCCTGGATTACGTCTGGAAAATTGGACGCTGTTCTGGACATCAAGTTCCCATTCCATCCCGACGATGATGACGTCGACATCATGGCGATCTTTGAGGAGATTGGTCGTAATGTCGCCACGATCACCCACTCGGGGGCCCACCCCGACGATGCCGCGGGAGACCATATGCCGGACACGCTCGCCGCCATCGATTCCTGCGGGCCTGGGGCACTGATTCCTGGGCAAGCCAGGCTTGCCCGCCCTCCGCTCCGTGCCCCTGGATCGGATTCGGACGAGCCGGATGAGACCAAGCGCCAAGTGGTCATTGATATTGACTTGCGCTTCCGTGACCTGAAGGCTGCGGTTCCCGTGTTCACGTCTGACCTCAGCGTCACGAACAACGCCCTGATCCGCCCCATCGTGGCTTTCATCAACGCCAACCGGACCTTGATTCCGATCCACTGTCAGGTGAAGGCAGAGCTCAAGGACTTTGATGGCTCATGGACACTGTTCGAGGCTGGTCTCATGTCTTCTATCTCGGATCAAATCTATTCGGCTCTCGCTCACCACGTCTCTTCTGAAGCCGCCAACTCTCGAAGACTCCGACAAGTCAGTGTATGGGGCATCCAGCGTGGTGCTGAAGTACTCCTGGAGGCCCTCAAGAACATGGTTGATCCGTTCAACCATCAAATTGCCGCTTTGTAGAATAACATGTTGCATTATTACGAGTATACACACCCCGCATGCATTTCCGGTTTATCAGTGCTCAGTTGCCAGCTCCCGGCTTGCGATCGCTAGATCTGCTGCGCCTTGAGCGCGTCGTGATAATGTGGGGCCACAAACTCAAATTTGCCTCCGCTGACCGAAATCCGTGTGTGAGAGATAGACGCGAACGTCACAAGCACGACACAACACCTTCCCGCGCCGACGACCACTTGCACTGTATCCGTCCCTCGTTAACTCTCTGCCCTTCGCCAGCCCTGAACCTCCTCGCCATAGATGGGACGGGCTTGGTCGAAGATGAGCGCCGATCCCAGCGCTGAACACGACACTTCGAGTAATCCTACCGACGTGCCGCCTGGAACGGAGACACCGTCCGAGACGACTGCACCCGATGTTGCTGCTCTCAGAGCTGCAGTCCTGAAGTCAGCTCTTCAAAAGCGCCGCACCGACAGGTTGTTGGCTAAAGATAGAGAAGATGGCGAGATTAGTGAGAGCGATAACGGCAAGGAGGCTGTTGTGAGCGCAACTTCATTGCCGTCAACCGGGGGGAAGCCGTCGCCACCGCTGGCGACCTCGAAATCAGAGCGCCCACCGTCTAAGGCTGCCTCGTTGCCTGATTCACCCAAGGAGCAAATCAAACGTTCGACCGTAGTCACAATCAGCAACAATGCGGGAGAAGTGAAACGACAGACGTTACCAGTGCCCGGTGGCAAAAGTGAGTCGAAACTTCTTCGTTGACCACTAACCGTTTAAGTCATGTCCGACGAGGACGAGAAACAGTACTTAGAGATCATCCGCAACCTGCTTCATGATGGCGTCCAGCCCGACACGCTGATCGACAATGGCGCTCCATCCGGCTTAGTGACGCGTGTTTGTGAAGAGATTGTGGCCGGCAGCAAGTCGCGCAAGTCACTCTGGCACCAGACTCGATCACCTGAAGGCGACTCAGAGGCACGAAGCGGGACTGCTGGATTAACAGTAGACTCTTCGCAGCCTGCATCCTCCGAGATCGCAAGTCCTTCATCAAGTATCGAGGTTGCGGTCCACAGCGTCCGACAAAGTTCCGAGTCGGAAAGCGAGAATGAAGCCGCCGTGGAACGTATGACCGCCCAGCCCGGCCCTTCGCGGCCTAGCATCCCGCGGATCATTCCCTCGTCGAGTTGGACGCCTACCCAAGGGCCCTTATCTGGAGGAGCTGTTCGGATAGAGTCCTACAGACCCCCGTCACGGCCATCCTCGGCGATGAGCACGCCCATTGCTCCCAGCCCCCTCTATCCCAATCCACTGTCCACTCTTCCTCACTTTGCACCCGCTATCCGACCTCCCGTCCCCCCGCTACCTCCCTTCCCTCCACCACCCCCACCGCAACAACAGAAGCGAACGAAGCGGCACAGGGATTACGATAGCGTTAACGAGCACTCGACGTTTCTGAATTACGGCGACGAAGATGCGTCACCGGGACCCTCCCCGTCGACCCCTTCGACCGCAACATCCGTCAACGGCGCCTCCGTGGCTCACCCACCTGCGGAATCGCAGAGTGCCCAGGCTCCCGCTGTGGCTTTACCTTCCGCCGAACCCGTCAGCCACCCGCGGCCTGCATCACTAGCAGTGCCTGTCACGGGTGGCACTACCTCTCCGTCAGCTGCTTCCCCATCATCTGCTGTCTCCCCGGCTTCCGCAGCTGACCTCGCGGAAGTGCGAAGAAAGGCGTTGGAGAGCATGCGCTTGAGTATGAAGAAGAAGAAGGCTCCGCCGGCTTCTGCTGCTCCTCCCGTTCCCAACTTTGCTGAAGAGGCCGCTAAGTTGGAACGTGAGGTCACTGGGTCATCTGCCGAGGTGCCCATGGACATCGACGAGGAGGAGGTCGAGGAAGGCGAGATTGAGGACGACCCGGCAGCGGGATCGACCGCGTCTACACCCGTCTCCAGCACCGCCCCGACTCCACCTGTGGTCGTAACATCCACCAGCCTTCGGAGAACTGCGTCGTCGCGCGGAGTGAAGCGTCCTCTTGCTGAGGATTTGAATGACGGCTCTGGGAGACCGAAATCAGTCGCTCGAGTCATGCTGAACCGCCGTGCGTTTGGAGCCCCTCAGCGATCCAGCCGTCTCGTTATCTGCCTCGATGACGATAGCGACAGCGACAGCAGCTCTGACGAGGAGAACCCGCAACCCGCTATCACTGTCCCGCGCATTGTTATCCCTTCGCCTTTCCCCGAACCAGACACCGCAGCGCTCCTGGCAGCCAAGGCGGAAAGTATTCGCAAGCTCAAGGAGCAGATTGCTGCCCGAATGCTTGCCAAGAAGAGCTCACGTAGCACGCCAGGTGTTTCAGCATCCGGCAGCCCGGCGCCGACGGAGGACGTGAGGCGTGTCGAAGAGGCCGCGGCAGCAGCTCAAAACGTAGGAGTCGAAGGTCTCTCGTCCGATGTTGTGGAAGCGGCTGTGCTTGCTGCCGCGGAGGAGCAGAAGCAGTCGGATAAGACTGGGACGCCGCGGAAGAAGAAAGGCAAAGGGAAGGCTGTGGACCGTGGTCCCGCACCAGAGCCTGCTATTAGCAGCTTGGAACAAGATGGTGGTGCGTGTCACCGCCGCTGCCAACTGACATCCGCAGAAGACGCCGTCATGGTTGACGCCGCGCCCTCTGGTTTGTTCAATGTTCCGCCTTACTTCTTATACTAACATCGCAGGTGGTAGTCAGGCGCTTCAGACTAGCGGTGATTTGGCTCCCTTCTTCGAGTACTAACAGACAGGAACCACGGGTGCCCCCTCAAGCAACAGCGTAGGTCGTGCCTCCGCTCGGACGCTGAGCCGTGCAGAACTTTCACGCTTACCGCCCCTTGCTCCCGTCGTATCCACAACTCGCCGCATCCTCACTTGACTTGCTTCCCCAGGATGAAGAGGCCAGGGACCTCGACGTGGACTGGAGTCTGGTCTCCTCCATCATACTAACTTGCCGCCTACAGAAGGACCCGGCTGCGTCGATCTGTCGATCGGAAGCCGCTGGGGGGTCGTGCGCAGACCCTGCGTGTGAAGACGTCCACATCCTGCGCAGTCAACCTACTGGTGTGTCCTAACGGCTGCGAAGGCTTTGCTTGCGGTGCTGTTTATTCTGATGCTTCTTCTTCCAACCTGCAGATGACGACATTCTCACGTACGCCACTCGTCTGGTAGCGCTTCAAGGGTCGAACATCTCCAAGAGCGCGGACCGTGCCGCGGCCCTGAAGCAGGCCAAGGCCGACGTTGTCGCTGGCAAGGCAGCGGTGATGGATACGGAAGAGGCTGAAGCCCGCTGGGCGAACGCTGATAACTTAACAGCCCTTGTTGGCTTGACTGCCCAGCGACTGCGGGCTAGGTGAGACCTGAGCACTCTGAGCTGGATGCTGCAAGTGCGTCAGCGCCCGTGCGCCAATCATGCGCAATGGACGCCAGAACATGAGACAATGCTCGACAGGATACTTTCATTTCCGCGTCCGCATCGCATCCCCCCACACTACTACACCCTTCACCTGTGCTTTCTCATTCATTTTTCCACTCTCGGTCATCACTATCCTGCATGTTACTGTTGGGCATCTGTACTCTTCACTGTGAATTCGTGACATGCACGATTGTTTTCTCAGACCAACCCTGCTGCATTGCGCTTCCCCATTCACCGCTCAGAGTTGCTGCCCGGCCAAGCCCTTCCCAAGGATATCGATGAGGCCGCCCGCAGGCGGGGGTTCAGCCTAAAGTGCAATTGACGAGGATCAGATGTCAGGCTGGCCGTCGATTCCAGGCCTGCGATACTAGCTGACGGGATGGGGAGAAGGGGTCGTATATGTTATACGATTTTGGGGTGCAGGGACTTGGGCGCAGCTCATGGCGAGCACAGCGCGGCGGATGATGTAATCCTGCGAAGCATGCGGAGCCAGAGTTAGTAACCCTCGCCTTGTCCGCGCTCGGCTCTATTCCTCCGCCGGCTCGCGCTGGGGACATTATTGACGTTAAATGCGGCGAAGCGACAGGGTTGCGGTCGCATAAGACAGGGTGCGCGACTAGCGCAGGGCAAGGGGGTGGCACGTAAGGGCGCGTGATTCCGACGCGGGGCTTTGCTGACGACGGAGGGGCAGACCGCTCTCCGCCTCTCTCGTCAAGATGGACATGTGGTGTCTCTTGCTCAAGCTGTGAGACGCACTGTATCGCCTTTGGGGAAGGGGAAGGGGCTACATGTTCCCCCACCTGTCTCCTCCCACTGGCCAGCTCGCCATACTAGGCCGTCGCCAGGCTCCGCTATGCTTCGGCTGCTGTGTTTCGATGCGCGGCATGGCCTGCAGAGGCTGGCTCGACCACGCGGCGCCCAAGAGCTGCCGCGCAAAGGAAGGTGAGGCTGGGATACAGCTGAAGACAGGCAGGACCGCAAGCGTGCCGAGGAACGGGTGTATGGGAGGGGTATGCATGCCTCCTTTGCACCGTGCTCGAATAAGAACGCGACTGACCGCAGCCTCTGACGCCAGGTCGTACACGCTCTTCGATACTGTCTTCAGCGTTCGTTTGCGAGATCATTCTCAGATCGGAAAATGCATTCCAGTTCTTGCTGGACCGACTACGGGGTGGAGGAGCGGCAGAAGACTGGACTTGCGACGCCGACGTAGGGGCGTGGTATTCCACACGTGCGGCCGCCCGTCTCAGGCTGCAGATGACTGCGCCGACGACACGAGACGGCTCGCACATGCCTCAGCGCTCCGCTCGCCGCGGCGTGCGGCGAGGTGTGAGATCATGCGCCCGCATGCCGTCGGAGCATTCCTCTCCGTCGTTTCGAGCCCCACAAGCCGCGTCTTGGCCGCTGGCTCCGAGACACAGCGACGTCAGGTGCTCCCCACGTCGTCACTCGTCTGGCGCACCTGCCGAGCTGCACGAGACTCAAGCCAGTAGCGGGAACGGATAAGCTGACCGATCTCCGGGCGCCTGGGGCCCGGCGGCAATCGACTAACGAGACAGAGGCTGACCCGCCAAACACACAATTAAGGACAATTAATAATTTTATCGCGTCCGTGACGTCCGCAACTGTGTTTCGCCGCAGCCAGGCCCGCGACGGCTGGGTGAGTGATGGCCCGCAGGTTAGTCCGGCGGTTAGCCGTGGCGGCTGCAGTCCGGTGAGCCGCTGAATGCAAGCCGTCTGCTGACTGCGCACATGTGCCGCCAGATTGATGCGCTCGTTACGCTTCGATTCGGATCGCGGTTCCGCGGCGCTGGGTGCGTCGCATGCGTCGTCCGAGTTGGCGGAGTGTGGCTGCGCTAGCGGGTGTCGGTGGAGGTGTCCGTGCTGAATGTCGTGGCTAGCGAAGGCGCTCTAGCTCGCTCGGGTAGCCGGCTGAGCGGACACACGTCGCACACGACCTAGCATCGTTCCGGTCCGACTGCGGTCCTAACCGTCGGGCCGCGGCGGTTGAAGCCGCCCCGGCGGTGGGCAAGACATGCAAGACAGCTAGTCACTCGAGGGCCGTGTCGCGTGTCGCAGAAGATCTGGGTGTCGAAGATCGAAGACCGAAGGACCGTTGCGAAGGTAGCACCGGCGACTGGACCTGTGACGGCGCTGCCGATGAGACACGATGGACCGCCTCAGAGTGAATCAAGCGCGTTGCTCCGAAGATCCGAAGCATCGCACTCGACCGAGGGGCGTTGGCGCTTTGTCGAGGCGCTCTAGCATTGAGGCTCAATTCGCGTCCGCCACTGCCGCCGAGACCAGTGTGCGTCCGGTCAGTCTTAAGGGCGGGTGAGACGCGGATCACGCCGTTCATGTTCGTTCCCACAGACTAGTGCTCTCTGGAGTCTCTGCCGGTCAGAGAAGCCGCGCTTGGTGGGATTGAGTGCGGACGAACGGCCACAGATAGCGAGGCGGCACTAGCTGTGACCACATTGGCGCGTGCAAGTCTCCGGGCGGCGCCCCCGTATCGAGGGCCTTTCCCGCCGACGGAAAATCTGCGTCAGCCAGCGTGGAAGGAGCATGCAGAAGAGGGTTGGGGTCGTCGGCTAGGCGCTGTCATGGCGAAAAGGCGTCGACGCGACGTCCGCTACTGCAGATGCCCGTTAGACCGCTCGCCAGGTCCCTGTTTCGTTCCGACTGGCCTAACATGATAGGGCGGACGGCCGAATTCGAGGTCATAGAGAAGACGGCTGTAACACACACCTGTGCCCTCGGGCGGCGGCCGTTGTTTGCACCCCAACGCGCCAACGTTTCGTAACCAACAGCCGTGGCTAACGTTTCCATAGCCGTGGCGGCACCATCGACCCTTCGATGGACAATCAAGACTATTGCACGGGTATTTCGGCCCCCCGGTGTCGAGTGTCCTTAACCCGATGGACTTGCGTACTCTTGCATGTACCTGGCGACGCCGGCCCAACTGCGTTAGACCGGGCCAGGTGGGTACAGACAGTTAGTGGAGAGTGAGCATATCCTTGATTAATTATAATGAAATCAGAATGAATTCATTAGCTGATCTGTCATAGCTTCATCCAGTCCAGTGGGTCAGAAGTGTCCAAAGCTACCCAGTGAAAAGAAATGCAGTTTGTTGCAGGAGTTTGAGGTAGAGGGGATGTACGCTTGCTGCTTCATCTCTGCCTGGTAAAATCTACCCCAGAGGAGCACAATCTCGCTCGAAGCTGCAAGGCAGCTGTAGCACGGCAAGCCGTTATGAAAGCCGGCGCATATACCAACCGGAAGTCCGCTACGCTTGGCTCCCTGATCTGGTACACTTACTAAGGGCTGTGGAGAGGATTGAAGGGCGCTGTTTATAACTGTGACCTCTGAGAGATATTGTCACGGCTTTGCCTACTGTCTACACCCATTGCCCGAAAGCTGCTTGGCTCGGCTTTCGTGAGCCAGCTGAGTGACACAGGCTCTTGTGGTGCGAGGAGAGCACCGCCAGGGGTGAGGTCGTCGGATCACGCGCGTACAGCGAACGCTCATTCACACCTGTCGCACTGGCGGCTCGAAGACGCCCACAGCTTATGGCTGGCCTGTGTGTTGTGTGATCTTCCGGGGAACATCGTGCTGGCGATCTAAGCTTCTCCTGTCCATCTCCTTTCTTCAGACACATAATACAGGGGCGCCGCCAATGGTGCCTTGCGCGGGCATTGGATTTCAGTTGACTCTCACCAGCGCACCAACAGGCTTGTGCCTTACCTGACTTGTTGACACATGGGGTTTCTGGAGTCAGCACTTCGGCGTCCTTGTCCATTGCGGCTGTAACAGAGAGAACGGCCAAGGCGGCGAGCGAATATTGAAGCTGACAGTAGAAGGGACAAAGCGGTTGAGGGGGCGATCGATGCGGGTGCGGCTGCAGTTCGCGATTTTCTGTTCAACGTTCTTCCCGTGAAAGTTCCCGACGGATGCGCGGGCCAACTTCGGTGACGGCGTTGCTGCTGTTCTCGTGAAAGAGACCTGTACTGTTCAGCATGCAAGAGCGTAGTCTGCGGTCGGTTCCCAAGGAAGGGCGCCAAAGTGGCAGCTTCGATTTGAAAAGGGTCAACCAGGAATTAGGTCTCGTCTCGGAGGCAGAGTCTGATTAGGGATGAATTGAGAAGGTCAAGAGCCGAGCGGGCTAACACGCAGAGCCGTCTCAAGTCGACAGGGGCGAAGATCGTGCGGCCGTCGAGCTCGGATCGTGTTGAGGGGAGAATCAAACACGGCGAGGGTGGACGGTAAATGGGTGGAAGCATGAGGAGGCGAGTAGGCTAGCAGGGAAGGCGCTGGAGCTCATAAGCTTATGAGGGAAGGTCCAGGGCTCGGTGCAATGCTGGGCCTAGGTCTAGGTCCTGATCCCTAATCGGCTGGTCGGCTGTCGAGGGGTACGCATGGTGCGCATGATCGCATGATGCGACTGCTGGAGAGCTGGAGAGGCTGTATGCCTGCCAGGCTTGGAAACCGAGGGCCAACGGCCAACGGGTGGTTGAGCCATGAGCGATGAGGCGATGCCCTCGGCACTGGCCGTTGATCCGTTGATAGACAAGGGTTCGAGGCGGGGGCGTGGCGACGGAGGGGTGGGTGTGACACATATCGACGAGCCTAAGGCGCTAAGGCCCCACGGCCCAATAAGCACCACGGCACCACCCAGTTTCTCCATTAGCCGCGGTTACCAGTAAATGCATCAGCCGTATCAGCCGCCTCCTCGGCCTCCTTGCCTCCTTGCTCCTTGCAGCCTCTGGCCTCTGGCCTCTCGTCCTTCCCTTCCCTGGGCGCCTGGGCTGCAGGCTCCAGACGTTCCTGTCTGACCTCCGTATCCGTCGTTGCCCTGCCTGTTCGATCTTCGCATGCTTCAGGCCCGCTGCTGCACATCGGCTGTCTGTCAGACACCCATCACTGCTCGCCCATCCTGCCCTTCCAGAATTCCAGACAGTCCCATCCTTCCACAGTCCTTCCCCTGCCGCCCTGTCTTCGTCCTGCACGCCTGCGCCTGGCCCTGGCCCTGGCGTGCTAACGCGTGGTCTTTCTACCCCAGCGCCCCAGACAGACCACTGGTGCCCTAGCTTTCCGTACCGCCGGTGTCAGCTGCCGACGGCCCACTACAACTTGCTGCCTGGCGCCTGACTGACCTTCGCGATGCCTTCCTTGGGTGCTATCTGACTGCGGCCGCAATCGTCTATCCGCGGCGGCGCTATCTCGACCATTGCAAACAGCCGACTCCCATTCACTCACTGTCCGTTGGTCCTCGCCAGTCCTCGCCGTCTTCCTTTTACCCAACCGCAACCCCCCCTCGCTTCGATATCCCCTGTTTGCTTGTTATCTTTGTCCATTGTCTCGTCCCGCTTCAAGAATACGTTGCTGTGATATCATCACCGACAGAACCCCTTGGACCAAACGCCATCAACTCTTTCCTCCTGCAGACCCGCTTGCCGTGCACAGCACTCCATCGTGTGCCAGAACGCCCAAGGCAACCAAGCCTCTGAATGCGAACGTCACCAACAAGCCTAGCTCTCAAAGTCGTGACTATCAATCTCGTACTTGGTGAGTGACGGTGTGAGAGATCTTGCTCTTCTATCGCATACCCATTCGAGCTGGCGTATCTGGACAAACGGTCTTGCCGGAACACCTTGTGCAAATCTAAGTTTCGTGGGACGGGGAGCTCCCGATTGTCCAGCAATGCCGTCTGATGGCGGGGCTACCTCCAACACTGGTAGCACCGCGCGAGTTTTGGTGATTTAGAGGGTTGAGGCTTGACACTTGACTTTCGCATCCTGCTACCTACATTCCTACCAGGTGATTTTCCTCCACCGAGGCACGTGCAGTCTTCCACGACCTGCACCGTCCTAAGGGGTAGCCCACCTCACCTCTCACATCGCCCACTGTTATGCGGGAGTCACCTCCTTCCGAGACGTCTCCTTCAGGTCTCGAACGCCTGACATTCCAGGTTGCGTCGGTAGTATGTGCCATGTCGGCCAACACTGAGGCCCTGAGTGCAGTTTGGGCTCTCCAGCGTCAGCTGAGATGCCGACGGGTACGCCTCGATCAACCCCGGTGCCGGCCTATTCAGTGTTCGGATCATGATAAAGATGTTTCTTAAAGACATCGTCGGACGGAGGGCTAGGCAGTTCTTCGGAGCAGCTTCGACAATAGCCAGACTGTCGCTCACTAGCCTGCCTGATCATCACCAGCCTCCCCCACTCGAAGATCCCTGTAGGCATTGTCCAGAGCTGGAAACACAGGCTGGGGCCCAGACAGGGCAAATGTCGGTTGATTCTGGCCGCTGTTAATGCGGCGCCAGTTCCAGACTTCCTGGCGACATCTGTCATCGCACTCTTTCACTGTACCACATATTCCCGAGGCTCAATGTTTATCTTGGCTGGCAGAGCTGACCGATGCAGGTGAAAAGTGGCTTTGCTGAATAGCCGAGTCCACAGTTCCATCTCAACGCCGCTACGGTTTCAGGTTCTATCATATCTCCGTGCTCGTCGGCGTTCTAACAGCCACAATTCGACACTTCCTCATCCCGTTCACATATCGACTGGAACAGAACGACTCTCGTCCGCTTGTACCGGACTGATTCTGCTACGCTCAGTTGACTGCCCAACCTTATCCGGCTCTCTCGAGTCGACAGAACACGACCTCCACTGCCAGGCCCCAAGCGACCGCGATCGACCGCGACGGACGACTCTAGCCGGCACGACAGGCAACGGGGTCACTGCGCTTTCGGAAAAGAGCCAGCAGCTGCTTCTACCCCCTGGTACCGTTCACCACGTCTTACAGCATCGCTGCAACGGGGAGATTGCGCGTAACCTTCAAGAGGTGCACACCGATTCGGTGAAACGTCAGGTACACCGTTCATTGCCAGAGCAGTCGGCCAACTCGAAGCTCCTTCATACAACAGAGCGTTCTCTCTGCGCTCAGGTCTGGTGCTTACAGTATCATTCATAAGGCGTCTTCAGGTGAGCCCCGTTGCAGCCGCTGGAGGACGTTTGTTGACGTAGCAGACCAAGGTTGCGGGCTTCTATTGCAAGGGTCTGGGTCATTGCTAATCGTTCGTAATTGGGCCTTGCGTGCGGGCACTGATACCAAGCTGTATCACGTCACCCAAGCATCCCCGTCAGGAACGACTCCAGGCAACCAGGACTGGCCTTCCCCGCTAGTTTGCCGTCTGTCGCCAGATTTTGAGACAGCTCGCGTCAGGTGCGTACTTCGATGGTTGTTGCATGTGCGAAACGCTTCTGCCCTGGTCCACCTCCCAAGAATGCCTTGAATCTCAGCCTCATTCCACCGTGCTATCGAACGGAGTGACGGCATGTGATTAAATCACCACCGTCACTCAAACGCCCTTAGGTTTGTCCTATTCGGCTCACCGTGGCGCTGGATTGGGACCTCTCGGCACAATTGGTCCATAGGACTGTCACCCCACCCTTACCACACCGGGCCTCGATGACTTTTCCGTCCTGCCTCACCTTTGCCATTGTTGCAACTATTCCCTCCCTCTCCATGTCTCGCGCAGCCTCACGACTATCTATCCCACCCCGACGCACGGCTTAACATGCTTACTCCAGCGGCCGGCAAATCTACTCCCCTGCCCCCATCCTTCCATCGACTGTCACCCTGCACTCCTCGACGCCAACCGACCTCCACCCTTATCGACCCTTTACGCTCTCAGACATCCCTGCGCCTACCTGGCCGCCGCGTCCCCAGGGTACCGACTTTGAGACGCCCTATCCACTTAAATGTGGATACAGTTTCTGCCGGACCTACAGTTCTGATCGACCAGCGATAGAGGGCCGTCTATCTACGCGCCGGTTTCGACGCCTTCGCGTCATATCGACTTTGCCGCCCCCGTCTGGCTGCCCCCTCCCTGGAGCCCGAGTTCTTGACAGAGCAAACTGCGTCCCTTCAGTCAGTATTGAGCCTAACAAACGCATCGCCGATAAGACTGGAGAACTCGTCTGGGCTGTTGTTGACATTTGTTGACGGAGCGCGGTATCCTCTCTGACAACCCTTCGGCCTTTGCTCTTCTCTCCCCGCCGCGACTAAGATGGGCGGTCGAGCTGGCGACGCACCACGTTTGCCAGCGCCAGATCGACCCTCTCATCAATCATCGCAATCATCGAACTCGACCTCATATCACTATTCTCCGCGCCCACCTCCCAAAGACCTCAGAGCCGAGAGGGGCAGTCCAACAGCGGAACGCAGCCCTCACTATCTCGCCTCGAGCGCCGGACGGGGCCGGTCAGAGCAATCTCCCCATACACCACACTACCACTCGACAGCGACGGCCTCACGTCAACCAAGGGACTTGTCGGTAGAGGATCAAACGACTCCCCGAGGTACGGAAAGCTCTGACTACACCCGGTATGACCGTGGCCGCGGTGACAGGAGAAGCCAATCACCTGTTCGTTACGCTGGACCGTCCGCCAGACCACGCTCATCGTCACCACCGTATCACAGTAGAAATGCTCGGGCAAGCGACAGCGGTGCGCTGACGATGCTGGGTGGATCGGCGGACTCCGAAGGACCCGAAGACTCGGTGAAGTCGGACGATCCCCAGTCATATCACCAGGCCGGTGGGCGTAGCCAGGAAACCAGCCGCGATGCGACCGAGCGGTACCGACCACCGGACGACATGGATGCCACCATGTCCTCGAGGTCCGAGCCAACAAGTCGGCCGAGATCACCTCACAAGCGACGGACTCGCATGCTGATGTCCCGCAATCAATGGCAAGCGCTTAGTCGACTCTGGGACCGGGTAAGGAAGATTTGAGACGTTCGTCGGCGGCTGACGCTCCAGACTATATTTCCAGCTACCGCAGAGCGCGAGGCACTTGCTCGAGAGATTGGACTCACTCCTCGTCAAGTTCAAGTCTGGTTTCAAGTACGATCCTGGACATTGCTTTTGCTGATCATTGCAGAACCAACGACAGAAACGCCGGCGTGAAAGGGAAACAGATGCCGCCAACGCCGCCCTTGTTGCTTCTTCGCCATACTTTGCGGCAGCCAGGACAGCAGAGCTTCCTCACGGCTGGAACGGGGGCCCAGCTCCCCGTCATTGGGCGGACGGCGAGGACGGCCGCCCTTTCGTTCCTCATGGGTCTCGGCAGCCCGGCTTGCCTGGAGGTCATCCGCATAGCGGCTTCAATCCTCATTCTCAAGATGGTGTTCACCCGAGTCACGGATACGGTCCTCTACCCCACGAGGAGCGTCCACGCCAAGGCTGGCCTGAGCTCACCGCCCAACGATGGCGAGGCAGTCACTTGTTCGGCCGGGAGCGGGAGGGGGATCGTGAATATGAGCGAGCTTCCTTGGACAGAGAGCGCACGTTCGAGCGTGGACGCGACTTTGCGCGCGAACCAACCCTCGAACGTGAGGACAGCCTGTCTTCTCGGCCTCGCGGCTACTACAACGCTGGGCCACCCCCGGCGGCGCAGTGCGAGGACCGCTGGCAGCACTCACCCAGACCAGCTTTGTCGCCGCATCACTCCTACCCCCCTCCGCCTCAGCCCCAGCCGCCCTACACTGGTCGCGATTCACGTTCACCGCACCCTTCATGGCAGCCGCAGGAGCCCGGGGTGGTAGCTGCAGCCGAGAGAACTGCTTCCCCCGGAACCCCCGCTGGAACTGGACGGCCCTCGTTCTACTATGCGCCTGAGTCTCGACACTCCCCGGCAGACGACTATCACCGATCGCAATACTCGGCGCCCAGTCCCGTGCACGGCCGGCAGAGAGCTACTTCATTCCTACCCCCATCGCTCAGTGCTCTTGCAATCGACAGACCCTTGGACCGGGAAGCCCGGGACGGCCGTATGCCTCCCTCGTACATGAGCGACGACGGCCGTGAACCTGGCACTCACCCAGGCCTCCATGAACGACAACCACGTCCGCCGTACCCGCTCTCTGGACATCCACCTCATCACACTTTCCCCCCGGGCCCGGAGGCTTCGCGTCCGCCGCATTCGCGCGAGCCTCATCCTCACGATTCAAAGCGTGCGGGTGAAACCACGTCTCCGCCAAGATTACCCAGCCTCAGCTCCTTACTACACTAGTGCCCGTATCTTGGCGCATCGCAACCTCTATGGGTGAGCTCACGACTCGCCATACCTTCAATTGTCTCATTTCCCCTGCATTGGCATATTTTCCATGGTCATCATTGATTGATCCTTCACGGACACATCATACTTTTTGGGCTTCTCTTGTTACGTCTCTTGAACTCCGCTGAGGCTCATACGACCCTGAGTCGCCGTCCCTGACAGCGCGAGACGGAGATGGTGTTGGGGCTCGTTAACCCTGCACACGAAGTACGTTCGGACAGACGTAATGCATTGCACAGATTCCACTGCCCTACGGACATGACTCACCGCAGGTAGCACGCAGTTTGCAATTCTCGCGGCGGCACCTACTGACGGGCGTCGAGTTGTCTGTCACTTGGGCCCGGCCCTGCGAGTTGAAGATTGGATATCGAGTGGCAGACGAAGCCGGCGGCGCGCCGGTCTCGGATGTTTATACCAGGCACATGCCAGGGCCGCCGAAGGAGTGGATAGTGGGCTCACGGCTGAGTTTGCTATCTGCGTCAGTCGCTTTGTGCACCTGGGTCCAGGACACAAGGAAGCATGATGGAATAGTGGGGCGGCCGAAAGGGCGTGCGAAGGGTGCTGGATGGGTTTGCAAGGGTGCGCAGGGGAGCGGCGGGCGTCGAGGAAGCCTTGACCTGGAGCGAGCGGCGCTGTGGTGGCTCGCGCATGTCCGCAAGCTCGGTGGGCAGCATAGGCAGGCGACCTGACGGCTGACGGCGCAACGGGTGGGACCAGAGCGGGCGAGGGCAAATGGCCAGAGGGGCGGAGGGACGAGGGGGTTACTACCAGCGCGCATTGGCGCCCACTGCGCTCTGACGAACTTGGGCCTGCAGGGCCGTCCAAGCCAGAACAAGCTTTACTATGCGGAATGCTGGAATCTTATGTTCGCCCCCTGCGCCCTTCCAAGGCCTCGCCGCAAAGACGCCGCGAACCCTCCCCCTTTCAGCCGAGCCGGCGCACACGTTCGGCATGCGCCAGCGCGCCTGCGCGCCAGCGGGCAGCGCACGAGCTGCCTGACTCCGCAGTCCTCCGCCGGTACGCTCCACCGACACCACGAGTGCCGTTTGCCAACACCCATGCATGTGCGCACAGGGCTGTTAAGACACGTACGGCATGCGGCGGCGTCTGCGTCAGTGCCAGGCGCTACGTAGGGCGGTCACGGAGCCACCGCACGTTACGCCCAACATTAATTAATCTATTAACCGTCAATGAAACCTGCGACCGCAGGTACGCAGCTGGCGCAGAGGTATCCGCATTCCGCACCTCGACCCACGCCAGTTGCCTGTTGCAACATCTCTCGACCCTTTGCGCATTCACCTCTCATGCTCCCATGAGCACATGATGTTGCACAGCATTTTTGTCCAGTCCATCCCCGCTTCGGAGCTCAGCTAGCTACGCTCAGCCCGCCTGCCCGGCAAGCTCAAGCACACGGATCCTAACATGCCCATGGCCCGCCCCCTCTCGCCCTGGCTAGCCACTCATGACTGATATGACTGGCTAATTAAGGATGTCGGAACCCGAGCGGCGGGCAATCAATCCTTAATCGCGCACGGTGCAGCAATAGGCTGCGTAGTAATCTCGGAACAACTGCACGGCCGCCGCACGGCGGACGCAGGAGGCCGGCATATCGGTGTCTTCACAGCCACGGCGTCGTACTACCATCCATGCCTCAACTTGGCGCGGCGATGACGACTCAGCGTCAAGAGAAGGTCTTGATCTCGATGAGTAAGCTTGCTCAGCCTGGGCTGCCAGCAGCCATCCGCTCATCGGACGAACCCACCTTCCCTCTCCTTCTCCCTCGATAGCTGGCGCAGGAGCAAGAGGCTGGCGAGATGGTACCGAACAGGCTTGCTCGCGCGTCGACCGTCAGGCAGGCCCGGCGCCGCCTAATGTCAGGCGGACCCGGGGCGAGCGGGAGCTCGGCGCCTGCGCGCGATTCAGCCGGAGGGTGATCTGCAGAACGGCGCTGATTCGCTGCGAGGGAGATGGGGTCAATTGCGGCCGAGCCCCGCGCCTGCAGTTCCGCGGTGCGCGGCGAGGATGGGCGGAGAAATTCACCGGGTCGCTGCGCGCTGAATGCGACGCATGTGGGCCGAGGGTATACGATAAGGGCGGCGCCGAGCTAGCGGCGAAGCGTCACTGGATCAATGGACGTGCTGGGCGTATGCACCTATGAGCCTCAATAACGGACCAGGACACTGGCCACTGGCCACTGGATGACCTGGCTCCGGCTCCGGCGGATCCTGCAGGTTAGGGACGGGACTGGGACAAGATCAGGACCGAGGGGGGCAGCGTGTCATGCACAGCACATGCTGACATCAGGCCATGCCAGCCAGACACGCCATTGCGTCTGTGGCGTTCGCGGCGCAACCCTTGCCCGTGTCACCGCAGGGAGTGCTGGCACCATGTGCTACCACCGGGGCCGCAGAACAATGCTGCGCGTCCTGGAAAAGAACACCGCCTGGGCCGCAAGCAGTGCCCCGCACGCCCGCTTCCGCGCGGCCGCATGTCACCTGGCACCGCACGCGTACCATTGGTGCGGCGAACGTCGTCGTTCACCAGTCCTCTGGAGCTGGGCTCAGGAGGCTCAGCAGTATCATCGAGTGTCGAACTTCCGCCCCATCGTCGGCGGATATCAGCTCACGATCTCGTCCACATGCGCCGAAACAGTCTGTACGGATTTGAGGTAAACGACAGACGCTGAAGGTTCGTTGCAGGTACACCGGGGCAGGTACGAGCCGGACCGGAACTGAACGTGTCCGAGGTGGAGTTGTCTCTGCGTGCACGGACAAGTCGCGCAGACGACCAGACACCGGTTCTGCCAGAACTGGAGAGTACGTGCGCTGCTAGGTACCAGGCCCGAGGCCGACGACGTCGAGCTCCACCACACCAACCCGAAACGGAGACATGTACCTAGTCGAGTGCCTGGGGAATGCGGGAACTGTGTGTTGAACTGGAAGCTGAAGACTGCTGATGGTGACCGCACTGACCAGCGTGCACTCGCAGTTGTTACTCAGTGTCTAGTATGTCTCGTGCGGGACAACACTCCACAATGACCAGCAGTCTGGGGCAGGGCCGGGCGATCGCGACGATCCAGCGGCCCGCGCTCCGCCCCGCCCCGCGGGAGATGTGCGCTGCCGCGCGATCGGAGCGATCGGGCAGGTTGCTCCTGCCTCGACCCCGATCCCTCTGCGGTGACGTACTGCCTGGGACGGCGGAAGCGAGCAACGCGCGAGGGCAGGATATAGCAAGCACGCGCGTCGTAAATCTGCCTGCAGTAGTGCATCTGGCTGTCGCTTGTCGTCTAAAGCATGCACTCTCGTACTCCACTTCCCGATGAGGACGCAGTGGAGGTGGCATTCCGGAATCCGTACGGTGCTGTCTTCCGCATTTCCGCCAAACCTCCTGCTTACGTCTCGAGCTTGAATCGAAGGAGAAGCAGGACAGGGGGCTAGCGGGGAGCTCCCCAGCAGAACCGTGGGGGCAGCGCGGGACCAATCGCGGCCCAGCAGCTTGGCTGGGAAGCTGAGAACGCGTAGGTCGCTCGGAATATGAACGACGACAGAATGGTCGAGCAGGAGTATTCAGCACGGACCTCGTCGTTAGAAAGCGCGCTCGCGTTACGTCAATTCACTTTCCAGCGAACGTTAGCAAAGCAAGAGCAAGACGGCAGTGGCACAGCGCCCGTGACTTCGGCCGCTGTGTGCGCGATGCTCCCGCCGTTCTTGGCCCCAGAGTTCTAGGCAGCGACGCGGCCATCGGTCGCGCACTCCGCCCCTCCGCTTGCGACTGCTCGGCTGCAGTGCTCGGCTGCCCGTATCGCTGCTCGCTTGCGCGGGGCGCGGGGCGCGGCGCGGCACAGCGAGCCTGACGTTGGACGCCTGGCGTGCTCGACACAGACGCAAGTTGCGTATCCTGGGGCCTCGGACGTTGTTCGCCTCCCGGCAGCTTTGTTCCACATGTGCCAGTCGTCGTTCCAGGACGGCGCCGGCGTTCCTGCAATTCGGCGCGACTGTGGCAGTGGGGCACATTGCGCATAGGAGGCTGCGAGGCTGCGACCATGCCATGGTCGAGCTCGCCGTGCAACAGACAGCCCACAATGGCGTCTGTGTCAGTCATCACCTGCTTGGCAGGCCAGTTAGTCACATCAGATAGATTGCACCTGCGCCATGTTCTACCGCGGTGCAATCAGGCAGGTTCTGCCGTATCAGTCATGTCGTGGCTTGCATGATTCCAAGTTCTACCGTGTGGGTGAGTCGCCAGATACCGCCCCGTCGTCCCGCTAGAACAGCCGCGGCTACAGTAGCAGCGTCCTCGACTCAGCGTCCTCCAGAGCCAGAACCCGCTCCACTTCCTTCTATCCTCCACACCTTGATGACACCGCTCCTGTCGGCGCTGACGATGCAGCTCGAGAACGGCGTCTCCACCATGCCCAGGCAGCAGATCGAGTCGTAGTGCGGGCGCAGCGGCTGCCGCTGGCCCATACCCGCTCCCGCACCCCCGCCCTGCGGAGACGTGCCAGGCGCGCCTTGCCCGCCGGAGGTCGCAGCCACGGCGCCGCCTCGACCGCCGCCAGCTGCTCCTCCTCTCTCGGCTCCACCTTCATTAATGTTGGGCGCACGGCCCGCAGATCCACCACCACCGTGGGCGCCACCAGGGTGGTGTGGCGCGCGGGCGTTAGGGAGCGTGTAGTACAGCTGAGGGGTGGCCTGCATCGCTCTGAAACTCACATCCTTCTCACGAGGAGAGCCGCAGATAACGAACCCACCCCCGTTTCCGGCGAGGTCCCAGTAGCGGATGACCCGGTCATCACCAGCCGTCACCATCCACGAGTTCGCGCCTGGGTCTTGGGCAGATGAGGCCAGCGACGCGAAGCCTTGGCCAACGAGGACAGACTGCACGCTCGGCTCGTCCACCGAGTCCGCTGAGATATGCGCAAGGCCGCCCATACCGCCAGCTAACTCGGCAATGAGCTCAGATTTAGTCTGGAGAACGTCCCGGGAAGGAGGGATTGCTGGGCGTTGCGGCGGTCGCGTGGTGCGAACCTCGAAAACCTCGACGAGCTTCGAAGTCTCAATGTCGTACGTTTCAACGAGAGGCGCCTCGGACGCTGAGGGAGATCCAGCGTCACCTGGGTCGTCGCGGTCGACAGACACCATGATCCAGCGTCCTCTCCCGCGAGACGGGTGGATCGCGCAGGATGTGACACCTCCGCGCGCTGCCCAGGACTTCAGCAGTAGTCCGAAGCGCAGGTCCCAGAGACTGAGGGCGCCGGTGACGGTGCCCACAACAACCCAGTGCGTTGACGGGCACACAGCTGAGATGGGACCGAGCTCGAGCGGATGCTGGAATCGGGTCTTCAGCTCCATGGATCTCATGTCCAACACCCCAATTGTTCCCGTGCTCGTCACAATGAGCAGGGAGGATTCTGCGATCAGCTCATCAACCATAGCATCTCACTCACCTTGCAGATGTGAAATTCTGATGACATAGCCGTCTTCAGGCGCTGTCCTCCAGGTGCGGATGCAGTCGATACTCTTATATTTCGTGGTTGAAGCGCCTGGCGAGGCGTGCACGCGCAGGACATGAACAGCGCCGTCCTCGCTTGCGGCCGCTAGACAGTGCGTTTCCTCGATACGACACATCGTGGACACCGGCGCTTCCATTCGGTACGTCAATCGGGGACGGGCCGCGACGCTACGTTCGAGGCGCGGGATATCCCAGATCAGAATCGACGAATCCTCAGAAGCAGTGGCAAAGAACATCTGGTCGGGGGCAGTCACGATCGCGGTCACTGCCCCAGTGTGCTGAGGCAAGTGGGCGATCATCGTCGCCTGTTGAGGAGAGGCCGACTTCGGTCGCGGGCCCCGCTTCCGATGACTCGCTACCACACGCGGCCCGAAATCCAGTAGAGGTTCACGATAATTCTCCAGGTCGACTTGCTCCAAGAATGCCCTTACGCCAGGGTCAGCACCCTCATATGTGCTGCTGTACGGCGCCAGAGGTCCAACATGGCCGCCCGCCAGATTGCCAGGAACTGGCGTACTCTGCCCGGATCTGGCGTCCTCATGGACGCTGGTTGTTCCGGTCGCAGTAGCGTGGCTCGTGACAGCAGGCAGTGCCCTCGAGTTGTGCCGTACATGGCCTCTGGTCACTCCCGGACTGGGGTCGACGGTGGAGGAAACAACGGAGTCGGAAGCGGCCGCCTCAGAACGGGGTATCGGGGCCTTGGTGGGTGACGAGAGCTCATGCTGTCCCATGAAACGCTTGCGAATTTCCTCCGCGGGGTTGTCTCCTCGATTACTTCGACTAGCAAACGACGAGCGCCGACTGGAGGATTCCCCAATGAGATCTGGCCGGAGACGCCGAAGTTCCAACTTGGCGTCGACGACCCCAACGGTGCGCGGAGAAATGAAGACGGTCTGTGGCGTGACCCCCAAATTCGTCAACGATATTGACTTGCCAGAGGTTAGCGCTGCCTCCGGCGGCGTCGGCGCCTCTACTGATTCACGACTTCACGTCAGCTCTTGCGTGTTGCGCGCAACTTACGCTCGGGAAGACTCCGCTTGCTTGTAAATGAAGTCTTTCATCGCCACGACCTTCTTCTCGTCCTTTGCGCTTATGCCCTTGTCTTTCAGCAGATGCGAATCACTCTTGCTGGATGAACTTGAGCGGCTGCTTAGAGACGACTTGTTCGCATAGCGCGGATCGCACGAGTCCCAGAAGCCCGGAGGAGATCTCTGCAGAGCAGCAGACTTGGCCAGTTGCAACGACGCACGCGACAACTGAGAGTTAGCCGGTAAGCGCAGAGCTAAACTCACGGGAGGTGACAAGGCATTCAAGATGGAGTCCTCGTCTAGCGTCACGATGTCCGACCGCAGCGATGAGCGCAGTGACGGGTACAAAATACACCAGACATCGGATGTGGGAAGGTTGCGGGCTGCCGCTGCGATGAAGCCAGCTGTGCTTTGGCGGATCCAGGTATTCGGATGGTACAGGAAGCCTAAAACACGGTTGTAGACGTCCCAGAGATACATCCGCTTCAGAAGTCCCAGAGACGCAAGACTTGACAGAGAGGCGATCACCCGTGCAACAACTGCCTCCTCGGAATCTGTTATCAGCTTAAGAACGCACGTCTAGCTTACCGGCGAGGGCTTGCAGCATAAGGGGTAGCACGTATTCGTGAATGGCTCGGATTCCGATGAACGCTCCGACAGTCACTATACCGTCGAAGAAAGCCAGACGGAGTTGCCAGTCGCGGTCGTTCAGGTAGGTCATGATGTGACTGAGGACCGCGTCACTCGACTTTTGGCGTCCAAAGAACAGGCAGAGGTCGGATATGGAAGCGAGCATGCTCCGTTTGACGTTGCTGTTCGAATCTACGAGGAGCATGGTAGCCTGCTCCTCGATGACGTTCTGGATTTCGGCTAGCATGCTGTCGTAATCGGAGTCCGGCAGTTTGGGGAGATCCTTCCTTGATTCCGGTTGCGAGGCATGGCTAATTTCCAGCATTCGGACAGCGCCGTCCGCCAGACGAACAAGCGCTCGAGCGTACGTGGCCCTCACGAAGACGTCCGGGTCATTGGCAAGTCTCCTTGTTTGCGGAAGGAGATATTCCGGGAGGAAGGTCGCATTGTGCACGGTGATAGAGTTGACGGACTCGACCTGGAATGTTAGCTTAAGAAGAAGGCGCCGCAGTCGAGACTCACTATTGTGACAAGTGTACGACACGCCTCCGCTCGAACAATCGGGACGTCGTCAGAGAGCAGCTCAACCACGAAGGGGACAACGCGATCCACTTTATGTTCATCCACCAGGAATGGGCAGAGCTTCAAAAAGAGCTGGAGCCCATGAAGCCTTGAGCTCGGCGACAGACAATTCCGAATGCTCGATGTGACAACGTTGAGTAGCAGCAGAGCAGGACCATCTGTTATCAGTTCAGCTGCAAGCGGAGGTGGCTTACGTTCATTAGTACCCTGCCCTTCCAGATGAACACTGAGAGAATCCCACTGCTCCAGCATCTGATCGACCTTCGTCCCAGGAACTCCGCACACGCGTCTCAGGAAGTCGGGTTCTGGGCTGTCGGGCAGCTCCGAGAGATCAGTGACGTAGTCCCTGAGGAAGGTGTAGAAGTACTCGGGGAACACTGTGCCCCGGAAGGTATTGAGGATGCGGTCAAAGGTTGGTCGATCAGCTGGATCCCGAGAAAGCATTTGCGCGATCATTTCCTGCACCGTTAGCTATACAGAGAGCAATGTAAACCTACTTTCACATTCTTGTCCTCAAGGTTGTCCAGTATCCCGTCTAAACCCAGCTGCCCATCCTTGTATGCAAACAGCTCACTCAGGTTGAACACTGTTCGACCATCTGTCCAGGTCTCTGCCAGTACGCAGCCAGCAGAGAACACGTCCATCTCTTCGGTGACCTTCCCTGTCCGCTTCTCCCATGGAGAGCTGCCATCATTTGTTGCTTCGCCGGCTGCTTCTGCCTTCTCCTGAGCAATCTTGGAGTCCGCTCCGTAGAAGCGCTCCGGCGCAATGTAGCATGTTCTTCGTGCGGAGGTGTCGAAGAAGAACGAGAAGTCGGCGGGGTCGTCGATCGGTAGATATGTGGGCTTGAATGACGAGGAGAAGTCCGTCACGAGCACAGTGAGATCTGTCGTGATGAGAACATTGTCGGACTTGATATCGCCGTGCGCAACCTTGTTCATTCGCGCATCCCGGAGAGAAGTAAGCAGTTGGAAAGCGATCCACTTCTTTTCGATGTCGGTGAGGTACGGTTGTGTGCTGATGCGAGTTAGGTAGGAGCGATCGGCTAGACTTACCTAAGGCGGTCGTACAGGCTGGATCCAACCCACTGCCTGATGAGGTAGCCAGCTTTCTCGGTCTCGATGAACGTAGAGTACGGATGCACATTACCCAAGCTTGCCAGTGCATCGCGTTCATCTGCGCAGGTCAGCCCATGGTCATACCGCTGACGCACTCTTTAGACGCCGCTGAATCACTCTGAGGCTCATCGAACTATCCGGCTTGATGAAGATCTTGAGCACCAGAGGACCATACTTGTGCCGGGCAACAATGCTCTTCATGAAACGTGATGAAGACAAGCTGTTCATCAGCTACTGCAATCTAACCGGATCTTACCTCTTCTCGTAGGATATGTCTGTGCCGAGCTCGGAGACATACGAGTCCAAAGCCGTCGAGCTTTCATCAGCGTTGTCAAGCCTAGACACTCACGCCCGTGCCATAGAACTGATGTTTCCCATCGTGTGACACACCCACCCATGCTATGGGAAGCAGCTGGGAACAGATTGAAGGGTATCGGTGGTGGCAAAGAGGATGAGTTGATTCGAAAGATACGATCGGGAGTCCTAGCATGAAGGTGTGACGCTCATCGGTGTGGGGTCCCCGCAAACACTCGTCACTGAATCTGAAGCCGTCGACGATCGGTGACAGATGTTTTGATACGTTGGAGATACAGTGGGATGCATAAGGTAGCAGATAAGGTATCACTCAAAACGGCGGGACGTTGCCCCAAGCATGCTCCTTCAGCCACTCCGAGCCCTTCTCATCGTACTCGGCTCGGGTGATGAGCGACGAGCGACCGTCGGGTGACCGCGCCCACTCCGCCATACCCCTCCACGCCTCCAATCGGGGATCGTCTCCACCGACCGCGCCGTAGATCTTCAGAGGCTTCCGGTACGGGAGCATTGGGGTCAACGTGTTGCGAGTCCGCTGCAGCAGCCCAGGAAGCTTCGTCGACCCGCCGGAGAGCACAATGCACTGCAAATGTCAGCATAACGGTTAGGGAAAGACAGGAGAGGTCTGGGAACGTACCTGCATGAGTCGCTCGCGGATATCAGGCTCGAATCCGTTCAGGATCCATCCGGACATCTCGCCAATGCCAGCAGAGTCCATGCCGAACATGGATGGTTGGAACCACGTCTCGGGTACACGGATGCGTTCCACGTTCAGGTGAACCTGGTAGCTTTGCTCTACGCTCTCCTCGTCGTAGCGACCGCCCGTACCGCCGCGGACGAAGTTGTTCAGAAGAGCGTTCTTGAGGCGCACCCGTCCCTCCATGGTGTCGTCCTCGGTAAAGTTCGGGTCAAACTCAAGCAAACGAGCTTCGATGCTCTCCAAAGCTGTGGCGTCGTCTTCCTCCGCATCAGAGTCCTCATCGTCCGCCTGAAGTCAGTTACGGCGAGTTCATAGTCACCTCACGATTTCGCGGTAAGCGTTCCAGTCGCTGTCGTCTCTCCCGAAGCCATCATCCTTCTCTGATTGTCAGCTCAATTGACTGGTGCCAGCGTACCTTCATCGCCCTTTTTGCGCTTTCGCCCACCGTTATTGTCGGCTGCAAGCGCAGCGATCGACTTCATGCGGTTCTGTGCGGCGGCCGACTTGCGATCACCAAGCTGCGCTTGACGCTTCTTCCGCTCCTTCATGCGCTCGATCACCTCGTCCTGCTCTTTGCGCAGCCTGGCCGACCAGCGCTCGAGGTTGTTGGTTCTCTCCTCGATCTCCAATCGCTCAAGCTCCGCCTGCACGTGTCAGTAATACAACATGCCCGTTCACTCACCAGGCGCTCCTTCTCCCTCTGCTTCTCAGCGCGGACTTTCACACGTGCCTCCCAGCCAGCTTTCATCAAACGCTGCTTGCGCTTCTCCTTCAGCTCTTCTTCGTTCAACTCCTCGTCCGGCCGATCGGCAAGCGGGAACGTCGGCTCCTCCTCGGGCTCTGGGTCTTCTCCAAGATCTTTGCGCTGCTTGCGCTTGATCTCGGCTTCGGTCTTCTTGATATAAGCCTCTACCTCAGCCTCCGTCTCGAAGGGTGTTGAGTCGTAGATGCGTTGAGCAAACTCGGCCTTCTTCATCGAACCACGCTCCGCAAGAAGTGCCTTGAACTCCTCCACCTCGGCGATCTTGGCAGCCAGTTTCTCGGCACGCTGTTTAGCCTGCATCTCCTGGAGTCGTCGACCTTGCTCCTTTCTGCGAGCCAAGGCTGCCGCAATCTCTGCCTCCGACTTCTCCACGACCTCAGGCTGCGTGAAGGGGAACTGGACGATCTTGGTCATCTCGGCCATCTTCGCCGGGTTCTCGAGTGATCGGAGCTCCGACTCGTAGTCTGCCGAGAAGTAGCACGTCTCCTGGTACATGTACTGTAGTCAGTAACCCCGCGATTCAAACTCTGCTCACGGTTGCCTGGCCGCCGGTGATCTTCAGAGGGAAGGACGGGTACTTGAGTTGTACGAGCTTGAGCATGAGCTCAGAGGCCTGCGCTCCACCCCATGGTATCCTGATGGTCAATCATACAATAAAATGGGATACTCACCGCTTAGCCCGCGAGATGACCCCTCTTCCGTCTACAACAGGGATGACGGTGCTAGCGTTGTGCCCCATGTGAATCGAGAGACCATCCTTCTGATGGTGTCGCGAGAATGCAAACAAGGAATCGATGCCGTAGGAGACTTCCGGTGCGCCGTAAAGCTCAAAGAGGAGCTCAGAGGTCACTGATCATCAGCCCAATCTTCTACGCGTAGCGACACTTACTGGCTCTAGTGAACAAGGGGTTCGTCAGCCGCTCTGTCATAACAATGGGCTGCTCTATCCGGTCCGAATCGATGCCCAGAGTGAGGAACGTGTAATCGAGTGCGCATTCCTTCCCAAGTCAGTAGTCGACCATGGCCAGCACCTACCAAAAGATCGCCATGGATCAACAGGTCTCCGTCGAACATGTTCCTCGTGTTCGAACGCGAATTGGCGTCCGCGTCGACGTAGTTGCCGAAAAGAAGCATGTTCTTGCCAATCTTCCTCTCGCGATATCTGGCGATCACGTTCGGGTTATCGATGTACGGAGTCGACATCGTCGAGAAGCCGGCGCGCCATGAATGGGACCCTGCTCTGTCAGCACACCTTCTGTACGGTCACTAACCATTATCGATACAGATTACCGGATCCTGGCCATCGAGTGAGTGGTAGTCGAATGGAGGCTGAGGCTCGGCGTTGAACGATCCTTCGGGGAAGTGGATGACCTTGCTGCCTGAGGAGGCAGGGTCCTGGTCGTTGCTCATGGTTAGGGATGTGATGGAACGAACGAGGATTGGATTGGCACCATCGTTGATGACTTTGGTCGAGGTGGACCCAATGCCGTGCCTGAATCCGACAATCAACCACGAACCTCCACTCTCCCATCCCGCTCCTCAATCACCATCTCGCGACCTGCTCTCAGCACTCGCCCATCTATGCTTAGTCGCCTGGGTCCACCGGCGCGCCAATGTGTAATCGGACCCTTGGCCATCTCTCGAGCAGCTCCAGTCTCATTGCGACAACTTTCGCGGCCCAAGTACGCGTCATCGGGCTCACGCCCCAAGAAGGAGGTCCTGGCATTCGATGATCTGCCAGCCAGCGCAACACCAGTCCAAGATGACTTGACAGTCGGCCCTCTTGAGACCGTTATTGAATCATCAAAACCAAAACGCAAACGGAGGCCCAAAGTTGGTGAGGCTGTGATCCCTTGCATGCATCTGACTGTGAAGAAACCACCGAGCCGAACGATGACGATGGACGGGCCGACTATGTTGTCATCTCCCCCGAGGAGCAAGCCGAATACGAGGCAGCTCTGAAGGCTGGAGAGATTCCAGAAACGCCGCTGTCCAAGCTTGTCTGGCTGAACTGGAAGCGCTTTCCAGACTGCATTCTCCTCACCCAGGTTGGCAACTTCTATGAGGTAGGCTGATCGCCTGTACCGATCGCTCACAAGCAGTCCTACTTCCAGCCCGCCATCAAAGTGTCTTCCCTGCTTGGGATTAAGCTGACCAGCAAAACGTACAAGACTGGTCAGTTTCCATTCACCGGCTTTCCTATCCACCAGATCGACAAGTACTTGAAGCTTCTTGTCCAGGACTTGGGCTACACCGTGGCCCTCGTGGAGGAGGCAAAGAACCCTCTGCAACTGCGAGACCCGAGAGACGAAGTGAAGAGGAAGGTCACGAGAGTCGTTACGCCCGGTACTCTTGTCAGTGAATCTTGGGTTTCGGGACAAGAGAGCAGGTATCTCCTAGCGCTGGCTGTCGGAGCCAATGCGAAAAAGGGCGACGCTGGCCTGCCGGTGTACATGGCGTACGCAGACGTCTCGACAGGAGAGTTCTTTACGAAAGACACGACTGTCAATGATATCGAGGACGAGCTGACGCGGATATCCCCGAAGGAGATCGTCCTGGACTCGACGTATCGGGACGCCTGGCAGCAAGGAACTGAGACTGACCCGGACGTGGGCGAGTTCCTGAGTCTACTTCGAGTTCTGGGTGTGCATGTGTCGTTTGCTCATGCCGGAGAGGAAGAATCAGCCTCAACAAGAAGAGCGGCTCCCAAGTCCACCAGTGCGCTGACACTGGAACGCCGAGCCATCACTCTACTCCGTCGCCACCTCGAGTACGCTCTGCGCGACTCGATGCCGGCGATGCCGACGCAGCCTGAGGAGTTCAACCGCGAGTCGGAGCAGCATCAGATGCACATCGACGCTCCCACGCTTCAAGCTCTCGAGATCCGGCATGCCCTGCGGCCCGGCGGTCTGATGCCTATCAGCACAGTCCCCTCGCATCTGCGCTCGCCGTTGAGCGTGAAGGGCACTCTGCTGAGCGTCATCTCTCGCACGGTGACTGACTCTGGCCAGCGTCTGCTTCGACGAACGTTGTCGGCACCGTCGACCTCGCTGTCTCACATCAACGCGCGGTTGGCGCTCGTCGCATCTCTTGTCGACAACGAAGACCTACGACTCCGCCTTCGCGAGCAGATGAAGGAGCTCTCGGACGTCATGCGCACAGTCCAGAAGTTCCGCTCCTATCAAGGTGACGGCAGCGATGTGTGGGACGTGGCACGGTGGATTCGGAACGTGGAGCAGATCCTGGCCCGCATCCAGGAGACGGTCCGGGAGCGGCGGCGGAAAGCCGTCCCGGAGGGCGAGCAGGCGGAAGGCCGCGAGCGGTTGCGGCAGTTTGTCGCGGCCTTCAAGCCGCTGAGCGAGCTGGCGGACACGATCGAGGGCGCGATTGACGAGACCGCGTTGAACGTGCTGCAGATTGCCGAAGAGTCGGAGCCGGAGACGCCGAGCTCGAGGACGAAGGGCGAGGAGGAAGACCGGAAGCGGTCAGAGCGCGAGCGAGCGCTGTGGTGGATTCGGCCCAGGTGAGCTACGACACCCAGCGTAGCTGACGCCAGCTTCTCGACGGAGCTGTCCAACCTACACAGGCAGATCGAGCGCCTGAAGACGCAGCGGGACCAGTTAGAGGCGCGGCTGCGCGAGGACATGGAGGCGCCGACGCTGTCGCTGGGCCAGAACGCGCGCGGCGCGTTCGTCGTCAACGTGAAGCGCAAGACGGAGATCGGCAAGCTGGACCGCTCTCCAGCCTTCTACGTCATGAGCGAGACGAGGGCGTCCAAGACGTTTGCGAACAACGTGGGTGTGCCCCTGCAAGCTTGAGTGACGTTGAACGCGAGCTGACGGCAGGAATGGTCACTCCTCGGAGCCAAACTAGCCCGCGCGCACCAAGAGCTTGAGGTCGCGCACTCACGCGCGCTGAACCGGCTGCGCGCGATCGTGATCGAGCACTCTGGGGTTGTGCAGCACAACGCGGAACTCGTGGACGAGCTGGACGTGAGCGCCGGGTTTGCGCAAGCGGCCGTGGAGCTGAACTACGTCCGTCCCGTGCTGGACGATGGGTGAGCTTTGTAGGCCTTCTCCCAGCTGACGCCAGGACAGAGCTGCACGTCGAGGCGGGGCGGCACCCGTCTGTCGAGTCGGGGCTGCTGGCCGCGTCGCGCGCCTTCACGCCGAACTCGACGCACATGACGCCCGCGTCGTACTTGCACGTCGTGACGGGCCCGAACCAGGGCGGCAAGTCGACGCTGCTGCGGCAGACGGCCGTGCTCGCGATTCTGGCGCAGAGCGGCTCCTTCGTGCCCGCGCGCAGCGCGCGCATCGGCCTCGTCGACAAGGTCTTCTCGCGCATCGGCGCCCGCGACGACCTCTATCGCGACCGCAGCACGTTCATGCTCGAGATGGTAGAGACGGCGACGATCCTCAAGAGCGCGACGCCGCGTTCGCTCGTGATCATGGACGAGTGAGTGTGCCGAGCGCTTGTGGCCGCTCGGCAGCCAAGTGGTGGGACAGACGACCTGGGATGACCCAGGACCGCCCGCAGCTCCACCCCTGGATACAGTAGCTGACTGCAGAATTGGCCGCGGCACGACGCTCAACGCGGGCATCAGCATCGCGTACGCGACCCTCGACTACATTCTGAAGAACATCGGGTGCCGCACCTTGTTCGCGACGCACTACCACGAGCTCGCGCACATGCTCGGCGCGCCGCGCTCGCCCTCCTCCACTGGCGACGTGCGCCCCGGCGTCGCCTTCTTCTGCACCGACGTTGACGTCGACGCGGCGAGTGGCGCGTTCGCATACTCATACGCGCTGAAGCCGGGCATCAACTACGACTCGCACGCGATCGTGAGCTGATCCGCCGTTGTGGGAGCTGATGGACAGAAAGCGGCACAGCTGGCTGGCATGCCTGACGACTTCCTCAAAACCGCACGCGACACCCTCCAGCGCCTCGACCGCGCCAAGCCCGAGTCGTCGTGACGTTATGCACATGATACATGGTCGTGGATATAACAACAGTGTATGCTACAGTTGGGCTAGAGACTAGAGACACTTGGCCCAGTTGACGTGCTCGGCGCTCCATGCCTGCGACTCGCGGAACGCGTCGAGCTGGCATAGGCCGTACTCGGTGAGGGCGGAGGAGCGGCATGCGATGTGGTCGACGCGCATCGGGTGGTCGCTGGTGTCAGCTGTGGATGAAGACCTTGACGACTCACTTCACGAGGACGCGAACAAAGGTGTTGCGCCTGTGCCACTTCTCGTCGCTCTCGTCCTCGCGGCGTGACAAGCCGCAGTGCACGCGCTCAAATGCCCACCGCGCGCCGAACGGAACGAGTTCAGACAGGACAAAGTGCTTGTGCTTCGGCACATGCGTCGTGGGCAGCTTGTGGTGCATCGTCAGAACACCCATCGCCGTCAGGATCTCAACCATCTCATTGTCGTGCGAGAAGTCCTGCTGTTAGTTGTCAGAAAAGCATACAAAACTCACGACGAAGAGCCGGTGCCCTCCGCGTGGGAAGGTTTCCGCCTTGTCGTTGAGTGTGTGGTTGGTCGTAGTGGAATCTTGGGGTACGCGGTCGAACAGACGAGCGAGCAGCTCGTTCACGTAGCCCGCTCCCATAGTCTTCCCGTAAAGCTGTTGTGAGCTACCCGTTGCAGAATCCAAGCTTACGCTTCCCTCGCCGACACTGTACCACCTCTCGGCGTCGGCAATGTGCCCTACCGCCTCCCATTCCGCTCGGTTCAGCATGTTGCACCAGTGGCTCCAACCGTTCCAGCGGTGGGCTGCGGCACTGTCGTAGCCGCACATGTGCCCAATGTGGACGATATCAAGCGGTGTAAGGGGGGGCTGGGGCTGAAGAATCCCGTTCAGACGTCTGGCGGCGTGCTTGAGAATAGGCAGCAGAGCTTCCTTCTCGACGGTCCCAAGAGGCGGGTCGGCGGACATGAATCCGCGACAGTTGTGCACAGACAGCGTGTTGTTGCTGTGCTGTATTATCAGCGTCGAGCTCCCCTTCATAACCTACTTGTCCTTCATAGATGATGACGTTCGGCTCGTGAGTCTTGTTTGCGCCGAACTCGACGCCGTGGTAGCCCTGAAGCCAATACTGGCCGGTCTCCAGGACGCGACTGCTGTCTGTGCTGCGGGTAAACAGCTCAAGATCGTAACGCTTCGCAATCTTGTTACCCGACTCCCAAGCACTGCTGTCAGCTGCTGGTGGAAGAACCAACTCACTCCCAGCGCCCTTGGTCGGTCAGCTCGCCCATCTCCCATCCCTTTAGGTCCAGGTTGGCACCGAGGAGGAAGCCGAGTTCGCGGTGGTCGGGATGCTTGATTCGTCGCGCAGCAATCTTCGAGAGGGTCTTCTTCAGGCGCTTGGCGGCGGACTCCGTTGGGTACCGGGCAGTATGACGGTGCAACTGCCAAGTCAGCAATGTAGCGAGATACCTTCCCCGGAGACGAAATGCTACGCACAATAGATACCTGATCGACCTTGCACGTTGCCGGCAGCCCGTGGTAGTGTTGCTCCTGAAAGGGGGCGTACGTGCCCGTGTTTCTGGCGAGAACATTGATGAATCTCTCGCGACAGAGGTGGGGAATACCGCAGGGCACTGCGGACAGCGACCAGGCCACGATGGTGACCGTGAACAAGATGACGGCAATTAGGGCAGGCAGGTAATGAATGGGCGGCGCCTTCCTACGGCGCGAGCCCCGGCTGCTCACGGAGAAGTCGGAGTTGCGGCGGTAGATGAGGGGGCTCCTAGGTGAAGTGGGAGAATAGTTGGGCGGCAAAGACGCCTTGGATGAGTTGCGGCTGAGGTGCTTGTAGGGTAGAGAGAGCGTGTTGTAATCCGTGCTGCGGTAGGTCGTAATGAAGGGTATTTTCGGTGGGATGTACCCCTGTTCAGCATCCATGCCAGGCATGTTGGATGGCTTGCGGAGCTTCTGTGAGTAGATTCAAGACGTTGCTAGTGTTGAGAGAGGAAGACCAAACAAAAACTGGCGGCGACACCTGATCAGGCTGACTGGGTCTCAAGCTATTTTAGCGCACGTTGGTTCTTGATCGCTAGACGATGCGGGGGCTCCGCAGTCAGGGACGCCTATCTGCTATCAAGATAACCTGAGACGGGTGCGGAGTAGGGTGAGCAGCAATGAGCTGAGATGGCAGCTGGGAGAACTTCAGACATGCATCACTTCCTACTGCTGCTTCTAGAGCACACTTGCCCCTAATCGTAGTCCTCGATAACGGAGCCAAGCCCCATCTTCTCCGCCTGGTCAAGGACTACTTGAGCAATGGCAACGTCCTGGACACCCAGACCGACGCTCTTGAACATGGTCACGTCGCCAGCCTGCTTGATCTTGTCGGCTTTGGACTTGTCCTTGACGACATCTCCAACCTCTACCATCTCATCTTGCTTCAAATTCTGCAGTTCGCCTGCCTCGGCCTCGCAGGCCTCGAGGGAGTCGACCAGAACGATGCCGGCGCGCTTGACGAGGTCGTCCTCCACCTCGCGCATGTGCTTTTTGTAAGAACCGATCATGCACATGTGCGCACCCGGCTTGACATCCTTGGAAGTAAACAGAGCCTGGGTAGAGGACGTCATGGTGCAGATGATGTCGGCGTCCTTGACGGTGTCCGAAAGGTTGAAGTCGTTCTCGGAACTGATGCCGAGACACACTTCGACCTTGGAGAACGCCTTGACGAGGCTGTCGGCTAGGTGAGCCGCTCGCTCCGTCGGCCTCCGATTGACGATGGTGCACTTGGAAATGCTTGGGTAGAGGCTCAGGAACATCCGAGCGTGAGCCTCCGCCTGCGCACCGGACCCGAAAAGAACAATGTTGGTGGGCTTGCCGTTTCCAAGCAGCTGGTAGGACAGGACCGATCCTGGAGATCAGTTTGTAACCAAAGCGAGCAAACCCACCTGCAGCGTTTCGCTGAGCAGTGAGTCGTCGAGCATTGACGACTGCGCGAACCCGCCCACTGACCTCGTCCATGATGAGCGTCGTGCCAGGCAGACCGTCGCCTCCAGAGGTGGGGACGGACACGATCTTGATGGCCGTCTTAGAGGCAACTCGTCCAGGCATGAAGAGCATCGTCTGGTCCGGGGAAGTCAACACATGTCGGAGTGGAAGCTGCAGGGAAGGGATTCCGGGAGCTGGGTAGTCAGTGCTTATCCTTCGCAGTGTGCACCTCACCATCCTCAGTTTTAGGGCCGGAGTAAGCCGCGAAGACCGCAGCCTGCGAGTCTACGGCAGCTTGGAGATCAAGAGCATCGAGGACCTTGTCGACGTCCTTGCGAGTGAGGATCTTGAGGGCCATGGTGGATGATCACGACGTAAAACGGCGCATCGGACATGACCTGGCCGCAAGCATGAGGGGCCGCGAGGTGGGCGCTTAGCGAGGGATCGACGGCAACGCTCGGCATGGGCACGACCGGATCTGGCTCCGGTGCCTGACCGGACAACACGTGCAGCGGGGAAGGGAGCGAACTCCACTGGAGCGCGACGGACTGAATGCTCGCGCGGCGCGCAACCGGATCAGCCGGAAGCTTGTTACGCGTTGCAACAGGCTAGCGATTGACGACTCTGCTCAAACCGGCATGTCTGGCGCGCTGGCGCGGGGGGCTGGACGGAGAGGCGGTAACGCTTCACGCTTGTGGAGCATAATTCACGGTCGCTGTTACAGGGCTTGCAGCCTGAGAGCTGAGAGCCTGCGGGCAGGGAGGGCGATGCGGGGTGAATGCTTTTCAGCGGCAGGTGCGGCCAAGGGCGTGACGCTTGGGCCGCTCAACCGATGCAACCGATTTCCACGCGTGGTTCAGGAACGTGTAACGTCTTCCGAGAACCAGCGCGCGGAATGGGTTCGGCCAGGCGCGACTCCCAGGGGATGCGACGATGTGCGACGGTGGAGGAGGGCGGCCATATTCTGTCGCCACTACCGCTGGCTTGCGGCAACGTCGACGCTCCTGCCGTCGAGCTACACCAGACATGAGAGATTGAGGATGAGAGCAGTCACCATGGCTAGTGGCTTGGGTGCGAGACAGCGTGTAGCATTAGGCGCACAGTGAGCTGCATCGCTGAGCCGCCTCCCAGTGGCCAAGTCTGGGACGGCCAAGTTATTAAATTGAACGTTAATTTCCGCTAGCCAATCGCCTAGCAATTGAGTCCCACCAGCGAGAGCTGCCTCTTAAAGGCCGTCACCACTGCAGCGCGCTCGCTCTCTGCCTGCAGTTCCCTGCAGTGATGCAATTTATCCTCCAGCCATGCGTTGGCGGCGTTGTGCACTGTGGTGAGCATGAGATAGGATGGAGGAACGGGGCTGCTTTCATGATATCAGCCAGAGACGGAGAGACGGAGATTCGCGCTTTCGCCAGTCACTTTAAGCAGAGCGGGCTGCCGGCGGCGAGGGATGTGAGGGAAAGTGACGAGATGCTCCAGCCTTGGGAGCTTGTGCACCCTGACAACTGAGAGGACAGGTGGCCTTCAGAGGAACCATTAACCGATAGCCTTTCCATGACTCCCAGTGGACCATGGTCGCTGTCGCAGATGCCTCAACGTCGATGAAAGAGAACGACATCCGACATTCTGGAAGGCGGCATTGCGGTGAGCACTGGTTCCTATGTACGACATGAGGACAACAAAGTTCATGCAGCGCAGTGCCTGCATGTACGCATGAGATCCAATAGACGGATGGACATGACGGAAAGAGGAATCGAAAAAGGGTTGGTTCCAGGCCACACACACTGGAAGGCCCTGAGACAAGGAGCAGCCCTGAGATTAGACGCTGCACGGTGGCCGAATACAAACTCATTACAACCGCGGCGAGGGAGCTGCGGCGTGCTCACAGACGCTGGGCGCAGCCCTGGACGTTACCGTTAATATGATGTAATGTGCAGGCTGGGCTCTCGGCTCTGGTGCGCTGTCGCCAGCGAGCTTCCCTCCCACCACTGCGCTCATTCCTCGCCGTCCTCTTGCCGTCCAGCAGCATCCAGTCCAGTCACCCGCCGTCCTTGCAACGTCCATCTTCTCCTCTCCCAACGACAACAGATACCCGTCTCTTCCTCGACATACTCACACCCAAAAGTTTGCGCATTGTACTTTAAAACGCCTCATAATCAGTAATTTCAAAGGACGAGCTCAGGAAGCGAGGACCCCAACCGCTCGCACCGTGCACCGTCATCCTAGCCCGCCTTCGCCCCGCCAACCAGACGCCCGATCTGCCATCTGACGCCTGCACCGCCGTCCGTCACCT
Organism: Trichosporon sp. PB005A; assembly: GCA_023630055.1. NCBI lineage: Eukaryota > Fungi > Basidiomycota > Tremellomycetes > Trichosporonales > Trichosporonaceae > Trichosporon > Trichosporon sp. PB005A. The sequence goes on from JAMALZ010000004.1 coordinate 732,845, forward strand.
GTCTATCTCGCTCGAGCACGCACACACAGCGCACACACGCACCGACACGCACTCGGCACACGGACGCCAGCGGCAGCAGCAGCAGCAATCGTGAAGAAACATCGTACTCATAGCATACAAAACGAAAGCGAGCGCCTGGCTGCCCGACTGGCCTCGATTGCAATAGGGTCCCCCATCACAGCTCGGTCCGCAATCGTATCGTCCGTTTCCCAGACGACCATCCTGAGACCTACCTACGACCACTGCATTTCCCACTCTTCATTTCCACACATCACCAGTCTTCCACATCGAATCTCTGCCGGCCGAACGCTCGCTTGTCGCACGTCACCCCGCTGAAGCTGTCGCGTGCACCGATAGTGCACCTATCGGCACCAAGGAAGTGCCTGCTACCGCGGGCATCCGACTAGCTGGGATCTCCGACACCAAGTCCTGACACCTGACGCCGCCTCCGCCTCCGATTCCCTACACTACATTGTGGTCGTAAACATCAAAGCACAGCAAAGAATACCCAGGGCCTATCTGACTTCTCCATAGGCAGTTGCGCTCTTTGGACAAGTCAAGGGTAGTGCCCGTGCCCACCACAATAAGACGTGAGTACCCCCTTAATCCCCCTCCCACCCACACCCATTGTTCCTCCCGCTTTTCGACGTCGTCTCCCAAACATCTTTGCATACGTGGTGCACAAGAACTGCAAGCAGTATAACTCGAGCCGACCTTCTGTAACACCGCTGCTGTGCAGAGATCGGCCGCCCCTCCGTGGACAGGGAACGACACTGCGAGCCTCCACCTCACCAGCCATCGGTCCCTTTCGTCGACCCTCGCACTGGGCGAAGGGTAGCGCCGCGTGGTTCCACGAGCCTGTTGTTGACTTGAAGAGTGCAAACAAGAGCTGTTGTCTGACAGTTCGCAGTGGTATCGCTTGATCGACACAAAAACAATGAACGGTGGTGTTCTCTGCGAGACCAACGCTCAGCTCCCATCAGCCCCGGTGCTCAAACAGGAGCTCATCACGGAGCACTACGCTATCACTGCCAAGCGACCAGCCGCTAAGGATAAGGAGAAGGAAAAGTGCGTGCATTCTCGAGCTGTGTTTACAGGTTTTATGACTGACAATGGAAGGATGAACCGACCACCGAAGATTAACACGACACTCGCCGTCGACAGCCCGCCGCAGTTCATTCACACCCCGGTCGGCATTCCACCTCATCAGCAGTACTCACCATACGCCAACGGCTCCTCACCGCAACCCTACTTCCCTCCACCCCAACACTCGCCCCAGTACTACCCGTATCCTCCGCAACAGCATGGGACGCCAGTCGCAGGTCCGTCGAGGGTGGTACAGCAACAGCACCTGTACCCGCCTTTCGACCCGAATACCGCCCATTACGCTGCACCCCCGCCGCCGGCTTGGGAGACCCAGTCCGTTGCGTCTGTCGCTTCTGGCACTTCCGGACACAAGCGCAAGCGCTCGGGGTCGGCCAAGGATGATCTGACTGGGTCCCGCCGGAACTCTGTGCAGCCGCAACCTGCTGCTGGGGTGCCGCCGAATGGAGTTTCCGCTCAGTTACCGACACCGCCATCGACCTCGGGTCTCGCGGGGACGCCTTCCCAAAACGCCGGCTCCCTGCCCGAGGAGGCTCCGCCCGTGCACGGAGTGTATGTGACGACAACCAAGGAGGAAGGACGAAAGCTCGGCTTGTTGCAGAATTCTACGGGCAACGAGTCCATCGAGGACCTGCCGACTCGTGGCCCCCCGCGAACAACGACTGCGACTGTGTTATCCGTGAACCCCTCTGGAGTAGCGACCCTGGGAAGCGGGACGGTGTTGGAGTCTGACCTCGCTCTGTTGGACGACAAGCCGGCTGAGAACCCCAAGACGCCGACGATGACCAGCGGAGCGCTTCCCGAGGTCAATGATACCCCCAGAACGAAGGAGGACAAGACGAAGAAGCGACTCGACGCCTTCAGCACCACCTCTCGCCCGACGGAGCCGATGTTCTCTATCCGCGTCGACATGGGGCAGGGCCCGACACGCCTCGCCCTGCGAAAGGACATTGCACTCGCCTTCATCGGATACGACAAGCGCGACGGCGTGGTGGAGGAGACTCGTGGTGAAGATCAAGACAGCTGGGTCGTCACCGCTCTGGGCGGACCGAGGGCTCCGATACGACCCCAGTGGCCTGACGACGAGGCGCCATGGAAGCTTGGATCTGGACGCAGAGCGAGGCAAGCCCGCGAGGAGAAAGAGCGGACCGCCCTCTTACGCCGATACCTTGAGACCTCGAGCGACGACTCGGACGACGACGGTGCGGCCCGGTTCCCGATGCGGCGGCCAGCCAAGAGAGGACGTCCCCCAGCGCAGCCGGGGACCGCGAACAATCACTGGGACGGTGACGCCACGGACGCCCGCGCGGCTCTGCGCAGCGCCATTGGGAGGATTCCTCAGAAGATGGCAGCCCCCCAGCACTTGCCTGCGGTTATTCCTGCTGGAGTGATCGCTTGCCCGTGCAAGCAGACTGGGCCGGCTGCCGGCTCAATGCTCGCCTGCACGTCCTGCAAGTCGTGGTTCCACATGGGTTGTATCGGATTAGAGGACATGTCGCTGGCTTCGTCCTGGGTCTGCGAGCCCTGCGTGCGACAGGCTGGACGGACCTTCGTCACCCCATCGCATCTGCAGACGCCGAACGCCTACTTCGGCTCGCACGAGAGGGCCTTCCGAGGTGACCAAGCGCTCGCGCTGGCACCCTCGCCGATGTTTGCAGGCGAGGCAGTGCGAGCAGCTGGTAGCAGTGGAACTCTGGAAACGCGCACGCCCAGCTCCCCGACCCGGTCGGCTCAGCGGGCTCGAGTTCTCTCATACGGGAACGAGCTGTGGGGTGTGACCGAGGAGGCTCCTTCGACGCCTGTCGCTGCTCCTCGTGCCCCTGGCTTCTACTCGACTCCCCGCCCGGAAGACCTGTTCGATGTCAACTCGACCCCATCGCGCCACCTCAACACCGATCCTCGTATGGCCGGCGAGTTCAACAGCACGCTGTTCTCCATGACGCCGCTTGTCGGGCGGTCACGCAATGCGTCCAATCCGTTAATTGGCGGAGACACACCGGTCGCCATGATCTCGAGAGGGGGCCGCAACACCATGGGAGTCACACCGCTCTCGGAGGGAGTCGCCAGCCGGCACGAGTTCTTGCAGGGATTGGCGGCAGGGGAGAAGCGCGGTGCTTTCACTGATACGCCCGTCTCTCCTTCCAGAAGAGTGATGCCCCTGGGCAACCCCGAGTCGCCCTCGCCATATGGCAACATCGGGCTCGGGCCTCGCGGCAACCGCTTTTCACACATGCGGACGAGCTCGAAGGCGAGAGCGGCGGGACTCGGACTCGGCGTACCCGCCGATGAGGACGAGGACGAGGCGTTCGCGACTGGCTCGGCGGTCCGCGTCGACAGCGATGATGATTGAAGGAGGTGCGGGGGTGGAAGTTGTATACTATACCTGGGCTAACGTGTGCTATCGACCCCGATGTCGTTGTGTATAGTGTCGGCCGTTTGTTGGGCGACAGTCTAGTTGCTCTTGATATACCCTAAGGTCGTCCTCGAAGAGGTGGCCGCAGAGGAGGTCGAGAATGTTCCCTCTTCGTTATTTTGTATGACCATTACGTACATGGTGGTAGTGGTATGAACCTGGTTAATCATAGTCTGGGTCAGCGGCACGGTAACAACGAGTGGATAGCGGGGCGTTGAGCGGTTGCGGGATAGCGAGCGAGGTTGTCGCGGGTCAAGAGGAAGGGGTTGCGATGAGGACGAAGGCCGTATGCGAGTGGAAAGTGGTGGTGAGGCGACAAGTTAGGCAGCCAAGCGTCAGGCGTCAGATATGATGTCAAGTGGGGGGGATGGGACAGCAGTGGACGAGTGGTCGGATGACAAGAATGATGGGGGAGGAGAAAGAAGCAGAGTCGCGAGATGTCCAAAGCGAAGAACGCGATGCAGCGACGAGCGAGGACGTGTCTGAATGCAAGGGAGCGAGGAGCGCGGACGACGCGTAGCGGTTGCGGAGGATGGACGCGCTGCACTTGGGTGCGCTACTTGGGAGCAGCGCACGGCCGGGCGGCCCAACCACACACCGTAGCGCAGGCAGCGCGCATGCACCGAACATGGTAAGAGTGCGGAGCCGCGCGCATGCGCGCAGGGAGGAACGCCCGCCCGCCCGCTGGAAAAGTAACGACGCGTTGTGCGCGTTGCATTCACGCGTCTTGCTGAGCTCCGGCAGCTAGCGGGCCAACGGCAGTCGCGACGCGTCTGGGATTGCCAGACGCAGTAGTATAGTAGACCGACTACCAGTCAGCGGCGCGCAGCGCGCAGCGCGATCACGCGCTTGCGCTCCTGGCTCCTGGCTCCTGGCGGGCGAGCCAGTCAGACCAGCGTACCCGTGGCCCGCACGCGCCGCAAGGACGTTCCGTTCCTGCCGTCCCTCATTCCTGGGTGCGGCCCTGCGTTGGCGCCCAGCGGATCCAGTCACCAGTCGCCCAGTCGCCCAGTCGCGCGGTGGCCGGTGGCGCCACATATGCGGCGGCCCAGGCGCCCAACGCAGCAGCCAGGCTTGGAGTGATACGATACGCATGCTGACGTGGGATTCCGGCCCTGGACAATGCAGGATCCAGGACAGTGGTGACGGCGAGTGGAGGAGGAAGACGACGCACAGAGCAATCCGCGCGCTGCATTTCCAATACGCGCACGTGGGCCACCCTGGCCGTGAGTCGGCTCATGCAGCACCCTGGGCTCCGCTGGGTGTTCGACTCGGAAATAACCAGGCCACGATCACGCCACTGCTGAGCGCTTGCGCTTGCTGGCCCCGCCTATGCCTGCCGCTTGCTGCCTGCCCCGCGCCGTCTTACCGGCCGGCAACAGCGGACAGAAACACGATGACATTCGTCGGACAAAGACGATCTCTCCATCTCATACCACCTCTCCCTCTCTCATCGCACTCACTTGGGCTTTCCTCGTTCTCAACAACACGAAAAGCTCGGAGGAGACCCCGCCATTAACCTGCCTTCTCCACCCACACTCCGCTTTGACTCTGACTTTTGACGGGCAGACCCCAGATCCAGCAACCATGACCTCCCCCACGCCGACGCCGTCCTCGCCCGGCGAGTCCTCGCTCGCGACGAGCATCTACGACTCCAAGTCGGAGGACGAGAGCTTTGAGGCCCGTGCCGAGAAGTGGCACTTTGCGACGCAGGTCGTCGCGACCGACAGCTCGCAGAACCAGTACGGCGCCTCGTCCACGCCCATCTTCCAGACGGCGACCTTCAAGGGCATGGAGGGCCCGTACGACTACACGCGGTCGGGCAACCCCACGCGCGGCGGGCTCGAGAGCCACCTCGCCCGCATCTACAGCGCGACCCAGGCGTTCGCCCTGTCCACCGGCATGACCTGTCTGGACGTGATCCTGCGCCTCGTCAAGCCCGGCGAGACCGTGCTCGCAGGCGACGACCTGTACGGCGGCACGAACCGCCTCCTGACCTACGCTAAGAGCCACGGCCAGGTCGACGTGCGCCATGTCGACACGACCAACGTCGACGCCATCCGCCCCCACCTCACCAAGGACAACAAGATCAAGATGGTCCTCCTCGAGAGCCCGACCAACCCCCTGCTCAAGATTGCCGACATCGCTGCCGTCTCCAAGGCCGTCAAGGAGGTCGCCCCCAACGCCATCATCGTCGTCGACAACACCATGATGTCCCCCTACCTCCAGCGCCCCCTCGAGATCGGAGGCGACATCGTCTACGACTCGGGCACCAAGTACCTCTCGGGCCACCACGACCTCATGGCCGGTATCATTGCTGTCGGGCGCCCCGAGCTCGCCCAGGAAGTCGCCTGGCTCATTAACGCCATGGGCACCGGCCTTGCGCCGTTCGACTCGTTCCTGCTCATGCGCGGTGTCAAGACCCTGGCCCTCCGCATGGACAAGCAGCAGGCCAACTGCGTCCTGATCGCAAACTACCTCGACGCCCTTGGCTTCCTCGTCCACTACCCCAACCTGAAGCACCACCCCAAGCGCGACGTCCACTTCCGCCAGAGCTCTGGCTCGGGCGCGGTCCTCTCCTTCGTGACCGGGGACAAGGAGCTGTCCGAGCGCATCGTCAGCACGACCCGCCTCTGGGGCGTGTCCGTGTCGTTCGGTGCGGTCAACTCTCTTATTTCTATGCCGTGTCTCATGTCCCACGCCTCCATCTCCCCCGCCGTGCGTGCTGAGCGTGGCCTCCCCGAGAACCTCATCCGTCTTTGCGTTGGTATCGAGGACCCCCGCGACCTGCTCGACGACCTCGAGTTTGCCCTCGTCAGCTCTGGCGCTATTGTCCCTGCCAACGGTGTTGACCTCATGAGCTCCGACAAGCTCGCCCAGCTCTACAAGAGCGACGCGCCTCAGTGGGCCATCGAGCGCGCCCGCGCCTTCCGTCGCCCCCAGGAGGAGGGCCTCGTTGAGGGCGTCAACCGCTCCCTCAACCTCGACAGCAACACGATCGACTCGGACATTGTCGTCTCCGCCCCCGGCAAGGTTATTCTCTTCGGCGAGCACGCCGTCGTGCACGGAGTGGTGGGTGATCAATCTGCGTAGTTAGGTGTCGTTCTTACCACATTTTCCCCGTCAAACGCTTCTGTATCTATACCCACTCCTCCGATAAAACTCGTATCAAATCAACATACAATCAACAACACGCAACTATCATACCCTCCATCGAAACCCACTGTAACCCACCAACAGACCGCCATCGCGACCAGCCTCAACCTCCGCTGCTACGGCGTCCTCTCGCCGCGCAACGACGCCAAGGTCGCCATCCAGGCGCCCGACCTCGAGGCCGACTGCGAGTGGGACATCCGCGAGCTGCCGTGGGACGCCGTCCCCAAGGGTGCTGGCGGCGCCAAGGCTCCCGCCGACCTCGACGAGACGCTTCTGAAGCGCATCGAGGACCTCGTCGCTGAGGGCAACCCCAGCAACACCGGCTTCCGCGGCAGCGTCGCCTGGCTGTACATGTACATGATCATGGCCGGATCGCGCGATAATGCGTGAGTTCTACTGGCAATGAAGCCTAACTGACCCGCAGCCTCTCTGTCACGCTCACCGTCTCCGCCAACCTGCCTGTCGGCGCTGGCCTCGGCTCCTCTGCTGCCTTCTCCGCGTGCGTCGGCTCGTCCCTGCTCATCGCGCACAAGCACGTGTCCGCGACGAGCACGGTCAGCCGCCAGGCGATCGACCTCATCGACAACTGGGCGTTCCTGTCCGAGAAGGTGCTGCATGGCACCCCGTCTGGTATCGACAACGCCGTGTCTGTCCGTGGCGGCGCCGTCGCCTTCACGCGCACGCCCTCGGGCAACAAGCTGCACGACATCCGCGGCTTCGACAGCATCCGCCTGCTGCTGACGAACACGGGTGTCCCGCGGAACACGAAGCAGCTCGTGGCCGGTGTCGCGGCGAAGAAGGCCGCCGAGCCCGACGTCGTCGAGCCTGTCCTGAAGCAGATCCAGGCCATCAGCGACGAGGCCCAGGCGCTGCTGGACGGCACGACGGACGTCGCGCGCGCCGCCTTCGTGAGCCGGCTCGAGGAGCTCATGCGCCAGAACCACGGCCACCTGCGCACCCTCGGCGTGTCCCACCCGAGCCTCGAGGCCATCGTCGACACGACGGCCAAGCACGGCCTCACGACCAAGCTGACCGGGGCCGGCGGCGGCGGATGCGCCGTCACCCTCGTCCCGGACCAGTACGAGGAGGCCGAACTCGACAAGGTCCTCGCTGAGCTCGCCAAGCTCGGCGCGGAGCCCCACCTCACCTCCCTCGGCGGGCCGGGCGTCGGCGTTCTCTCGGGCCAGGAGAGGCGCAACGCCAGCCACGCGCTCAAGGTCGCCGGCCCCAAGGGCCTGCACGCCTGGAGCGAGGCGCTCGACGGCACGTGGATCCACTCGTAGGCCTGCTAAGGTCTCATGACGGTCGTCCCTCTTCTCCCTCCCTACCCCTCCCCTTCCTGAACCCAGCCTATCCTCCTCCACTACAGTGGTCCCATACCCCCGCATCAAGCCATTTTGTATCACAAACGAGTCCAACCTCATCTTCGCAGCATTTCATCACACCAATCCACGCAAGAGTCCAACCTCTGTAAACGGTATAGAGTCCAACCTCATAGAATCTGAATCCCCCAAAAGGAGGCCCGAATTCCAACATTCGCAGAGCCCCCGTGTTGTTTTTTTGTATATCAGAAAATTAAACAGTATGCAGAAGTGAATAAAGATTGCATGGGGTGCGCTCTGGATGCGCTGCTGGCGAGTGGGTGTTAACGTTCGATGCCGATGAGCCAGTTGTGATGGTTTCGGTGAACATGAAGTCCCCGTGTCGATGTGATCATCGGGTTGAAGCCACGGCCATGTCGTACGAGGCTGCAGGACCGGGCTCGCCGGCAGAAACCTGTCTCAGCTCTACACCTACGACCGTCTGGGCTGCTCGCGCCTCGTGAACTGCACCTTTGCTCTGTGGACCTCGGCGATATGTCGGCGAGTCGGTAGGTAGACGTCCAATGAGTATCACTGTCGCTGCTCGTGAGCCCGTCTGCAAGCTGGCGATTAGCTTGGGCCCACGCCGACCCCACAGACTCTTTCGCACTGTGGCCAGAGTTAATCGCGGCATCACTCGTGCACAGCGACTAGCCTGGTCTGGAAGGCGGCCTCGAGGATCGCGGTCCAGACTGGCAAGAGTGGCTGCTCGTCAATTGCCACGACTGTTCGAAAGAACCACCGAGCCCCAGGCGTTTGATGGGTTCCACAGCCGTGTGCACGGGCTACAGACCAATGTCACCCGCCCTTGGGCGACTGTCATCGCACGATCACCCCCCGACATCCTCGCCGGCGGCGCTGAGGAAGCCCCCGCAGGGAAGGAAGACGAGACGACACGCCAGCCTCCCCTTGCCTCTCACAGAGTGAAACCGCAAGGAACGGCGAAAAGCAGCCAGGAACAGCTCCTCAATAAATAACAGACTTCATGCATGACCGCTGCATGAGCATAGTCGTGCGAAAGGGTGTCTTCCTCCGCGACATCTGTCCCCTCCCTGCCACAAGGCAGACAGACGATCACGTGACAGGATCACTGGGTTCGAATCGCATCACGCCCGCCGCTTTAGGCGCCCCAGGGACGCACCTTGTGGGGCTCGACGCCACAAGATCACTTCGTTCTCAGCTCTCGCTCCATGCATTAGACTCGCTCAAGTTGGAGTGCATTGGCCTGCACCACCTTCAAAGACCTATCTGCACACCTCTGATGCGAGTGTTGCATGCATGGAGCACAGTTGAGAAAACGGGGTAGTAGTGCCACAGTGGGGCCATGGAGGAAAAAACCCCGCCTCGGACTGGGTTATTTGCTCCCGTAGGCCCTGTCGGAGTGGTGGTGTCCTTCCCACCTGTATCCTAACGCGCGTGGTTGCTCGTTGTTGCTATTGCCGCGCGACGCATCCACCACCGACAACAACATCCTCCACTTCCGCGTCACTCCGGCATCACGTCCCGCCGAGCAGCATTCCCTCCAACCACCCTGCGCCATGACTGACGCCGGGGCCTCACCCGCTACGGCGCCCGTCGCCGCCCCTTCCCCCGCCTCCGCACATGGCCAGCCGACACCAGGCCCGCGCCAAATGCAGTCGCCCATGGTGCTTGACGACGACAAGAAGCGCGAGCTCATCGCCAACATGGACCAGGCGAGGGTCAACGCCCTCCGCAAGGTATGTCACCTCCGCCGATCGCCGTGGATGCATGGCCTTTTCCGCTTACATGCACCAGCGCGCCCAGGAGCTCTCGCAGGCAGGCCACACCAAGGAGAACTCGACGGAGCTCGCCCGCGCCCTCGCCATCCTCCAGATGCACCACCGCGCCGTCCAGATCGAGGAGATGAAGAAGAAGCACCAGGCAAACGAGGCCAACGCCGGCAACGCCGCCGCTGGACCGAGTGCGCGTATGTATCTGTCCCGCCTGCATCACTGACGCGTCAGAACCGCCAGCAGGCCAGCATGTCTCCCTCACCCCGGCCCAGATCGCGCAGGTCCGCACCCAGGCCCAGAGCTACCACCTCCTCAGTCGCAACCAGCCTGTCCCTGCCTACCTGCAACAGGCTGCACAGGGCCAGTCCCCGAGTCCGGCAGCGTCCAGCGGCGACGGCAAGGTCACCGACAAGACCGTCGAGGCCGTCGTTGATGCCAGCGCCCCCGATCAGCCGTATGCGATGGAGCTCGACCAGTCGTCAATCATCTACCCGTACAACGCCTACCAGCACCCGAGCATATACGCGAACCGCAAGTTCGATGAGGAGATCGCGAACCCGACGAACAAGCTGCAGCGTCTACTTGTCCCGTCCATCGCCCCGCAAGGGCTCGACCCGTACATCCTGATGGAGGAGCGCAACCGCTTTGTCGAGACGCGAATGGCGTGGCGGATGAAGGAGCTCGAGGAGCTCGACTCCACGACAGGCCTCGGCGAGCCCGGTGCCGCCGAGGTGCCCGGCGTGACGGACGAGAAGCCCGGAAATAGCAAGCTCGGCATCCAGGCCCGCATCGAGCTTCTGTCGCTGCGTCTACTCGGCAAGCAGCGGCTGCTTCGCGAGGATCTCGTCCGCGCGATGCACGGCGCGACCCAGATCCCCGCCGATCGCTCCCAGTTCCGCCGTTTCCGCACGCACACCCTCCGCGACGCCCGCGCGACCGAGAACGCCGAGAGGAAGCAGCGGACGGAGCGCGAGCAGCGCGGAAAGCAGCGTCATCTCGCGTACATCAACTCCATCATCGAGCACGGCCAGCAGATCATCCAGACCGGTGCGTCCAACCCGCGCGGATCCCGCGCCGACAACAACCGGCGACTCGGCCGCTGGGTGCTTCGCACGCACAACGAGATCGAGAAGGACGAGCAGCGCCGCATCGAACGTCTCGCGAAGGAGCGTCTCAAGGCGCTCAAGAACGACGACGAAGACGCGTACCTCGCGCTTCTCGGCGAGGCGAAGGACTCGCGTATCGGACACCTGCTCAAGCAGACCGACCAGTACCTCGAGACGCTCGCCGCCGCCGTTGTCGAGCAGCAGAACGACCCGCAGTTCAAGGAGCAGCTCGCGAGCATGGGGCCGTTCGACCCGTCGATGGAGGAGGGCGCCTCCGAGGCCATGTTCGGCGCCAGGCGCCAGGACGGCGAGGAAGACGACGCCGAGCGCAAGGCCGGCAAGGTCGACTACTACGCGGTCGCGCATCGCATCAAGGAGCCCGTCACGAAGCAGGCTTCGATCCTCACCGGTGGTACGCTGAAGGACTACCAGGTCAAGGGTCTGCAGTGGATGATCTCGCTGTACAACAACCGTCTGAACGGTATTCTCGCCGACGAAATGGGTCTCGGAAAGACGATCCAGACCATCTCCCTCATCACCTACCTCATCGAGCAGAAGCACCAACCCGGTCCCTTCCTTGTCATTGTCCCCCTGTCTACTTTGACCAACTGGACGCTCGAGTTCGAGCGCTGGGCTCCCGCTGTCAAGACCCTCATCCTCAAGGGTTCGCCGACGGTGCGTCGCGAGCTCTACCCCCGCATCCGCGCCGGAGACTTCCAGGTGTGCCTCACGACCTACGAATATATCATCAAGGAGCGCCCTCTCCTGGCTAAGATCAAGTGGGTGCACATGATCATCGACGAGGGACACCGTCTCAAGAACATCAAGTCGAAGCTGTCCCAGACGCTGAACGAGTACTACTCGACGAGGCATCGTCTCATTCTCACGGGTACGCCTCTGCAGAACAACCTGCCCGAGCTTTGGGCACTGCTCAACTTCGTCCTGCCCAAGATTTTCAACTCGGTCAAGTCGTTCGACGAGTGGTTCAACGCGCCCTTCGCCAACACTGGTGGCCAGGAGAAGATGGAGATGAACGAAGAAGAGGCGCTGCTTGTCGTCAAGCGTCTGCACAAGGTGCTGCGTCCCTTCCTTCTCCGTCGACTCAAGAAGGACGTAGAGTCTGAGCTGCCTGACAAGGTCGAGAAGGTCATCTACACCAAGATGTCCGCGCTGCAGTGGAAGCTGTACGAAAGCGTCAAGAAGTACAAGACGCTCCCGACCGACCTCTCGTCCGGCAAGCCGCGCCGCCAGGCGAACCTGCAGAACGCCATCATGCAGCTCCGAAAGATCTGTAACCACCCGTTCGTCTTCCGCGAGGTCGACGAGGACTTCTCCGTCGGCAACACGGTCGACGAGCAGATCGTGCGCACGTCCGGCAAATTTGAGCTGCTCGACCGCCTCCTGCCCAAGTTATTCGCGACCGGCCACAAGGTCCTCATCTTCTTCCAGATGACTGAGATCATGTCCATCATCGCCGACTACTTCGACTACCGCGGGTGGAAGTACTGCCGTCTCGACGGTTCGACTAAGGCCGAGGAGCGCCAGCAGCTCCTGTCGACGTTCAACGACCCCGACTCGCCGTACCAGGTGTTCATCCTGTCGACGCGTGCCGGTGGTCTCGGTCTGAACCTGCAGTCTGCGGACACGGTCATCATCTACGACACGGACTGGAACCCGCACGCCGACTTGCAGGCGCAGGACCGTGCGCACCGTATCGGTCAGAAGAAGGAGGTCCGTGTTCTCCGACTCATTTCTAGTGGAACGGTCGAAGAACTCGTGCTGCAGCGTGCGCAGGCCAAGCTTGAGATCGACGGCAAGGTCATCCAGGCTGGTAAGTTCGACGAGGTCACGAACACGGCCGACTACGAGGCGCTGCTTGCCAAGGCGTTCGAGCAGGCCGCGGACGAGGAGGAGGAGGAGACGAACGAGCTCGACGACGACGAGCTGAACGAGCTGCTGGCCCGCGGTGACGAGGAGCTCGCCGTCTTCCAGCGCATGGACAAGGAGCGCAAGGAGGCGCAGGAGCGCGAGTGGCGCGACGCCGGCAACACCACCCCTCTGCCGCCCCCGCTCATGCAGGAGATGGAGCTCCCGCCCTTCTACCGCCGCGACATCGGGCAGGAGATGGCGGAGCAGATGCAGAACGACGAGGACCAGGGCCGTGGACGGCGAGCCAAGGCCGACGTCCGGTACACGGACGGGCTCACGGACGACCAATTCATCAACGCGCTCGAGGACTCGGACGACGACGTCGACGCCGCGGCGAGCCGCAAGCGCCAGCGTGCCGAGCGCAAGGCGGAGCGCAAGCGACAAAACGAAATCCTTGCGCGTGCCGAGGCCGAGGGCAAGCCGCTGTCTGCGTCGATCACCGCGCTGCAGGCCGAAGCCGGCATCGAGACGCCCGTGAAGAAGAAGCGCGGACGGCCGAGTAAAAGTGCGACGCCTGCCGCCGAGGACACGCCCGCGAAGCGGCGCAAGGTCGGCGGCGCGTCGTCCGAGGAGACGGCGACGGTGAAGAAGCTGTTCGAGGAGGTGAACGGGCTCAAGGACGAGGCGACGGGCGAGCACTGGAACATCTACTTCAAGTCGCCCGTCGACCGCAAGATCTACCCGGACTACTACTCGATCATCAGCCAGCCGATCGCCATGTCGCAGATCAAGCGCAAGTTCGGGCAGGCGGCGTACGGGCTGTCGAACCTGCGCGCGGACCTCAAGCTGCTGTGGAACAATGCGCGCACGTACAACACGGAGGGATCGTGGGTGTACAACGCAGCCGACGAGATGGAGGCGTACTTTGACCGGCGGTTCGCCGAGGAGGCGCCCAAGTTTGCGTCGGCCGAGGTCAAGACGGAGAACGGCAACGGCGAGCTCACGACCGAGAGCAACACGCCCGCGCAGAGCGGCCAGAGCACGCCCATGTACAAGCCCCCGCCCGGCGTCGGCACCAAGATCAAGCTCAACGTGGGCGCCGCCAGCAGGCGCAAGGAGATTGTCGACTCGGACGAGGAGAGCGCGCCCGAGCGCGACCGCGCGAGCGCCAACGGCGCTGACGACGACGACGACGATTACTAGATATAACTAAAGCAGAGCAGGCAGACAAGACGCCACCAGTGTATAGAAATCCCGTACTGGGTTGATTCATGTATTAGTTTCGGATAAGCTTGGCACTGCAGCGTGTGTTCTGACGTGTGTTACGAGGTGCGTGTCGTCGGGCTGCACGGGAAGGAGTGTTACATACATGGGTTGTACAGTCTATGGCTCGTCAGCGAGTTCGCGCTCGAGCTCTCTCAGCTCCTCCTCGGACATGAGGCAGCTCTCGTCGAGCTGCACGCTGGCCTCGATTTCGTCGACCTTGTCCTCGACCTTGTCGCGGACCTCGTACGTCCTCTCGTGGGGCGGCAGGGGGCGTGCCGCGCCGGTACGCGCGAGGAAGTCGGCGGCCTCGTTGCCCGCCTCGCCGACGTGCCCGCGCACGTACGACAGGCGCACGGGCGCCGCGCGCGCCGACACCAGGTGCAGCAGGTAGCGCACCATGTCGACGTTCTTGACGGGCTGCCCCGAGGACGTCTTCCACCCGCGCGCGATCCAGCCCGGCGCCCACTTCGTGATGCCTTCCGTCAGCTTGCAGTCCTCCTTCACCTGGGTATCGCCCGCTGTCCGTCTCGCGGCCGGCGAGCGGAAGAGGGGACGGCCCAGACACTCACACTGGATCGAGTACTGCGAGTCGGTCCGGATCTCGATCGGCATGTCGGGGTACGGGTCCTTCTCGAGCGCGATGATGATGCTCTGGCTGTCAGCTGGCAGTGCTATGCAGGTGCTTATTCCCGTCTCCTTCTACTCTCGCGCTTCCCTGCGCTCGACCGGGTCGAGCGTGAGACGGAGGAGGAGATCACTCACGAGCAGCTCGCCCCTGTTGTTCGTCTGCATCGGCCCGCCCACGCGCTCCGCGACGTTCATGTCGCGCGCCTTGCCCCCGTGCCCGAAGAACACGCCCGCGCCCGCCGCAGCCCCCTTCGTCCCGTTTGCGAGGCTCGAGCCGTCGGTGTACACGACGAGATGCCCGTTGGCGACCGTGAAGCCCTCGGCCTCGAGCGGGTGCGCGGCGCCCGTGCCTTTGGGCGTGCTGCGGACGGCGCCGGCGGTCACATTGGCCGTCGCGCTGGGCAGGCTCGCTGCCGCTGCTCCCGCGCTTTTTCTAGACGTCGAGGCCCCCGAGGCCGCCGAGGAAGCGGGAATCGGCGTCGGCGCAGGCGGCGTGCCCCCGATGAAAGCCCGCGCCGCTGCCTCCGTCGGGAACTTCTTGAACTTGGCGCTGCGGTTAGCCAGAGCTAGCAGGGCGGGAAACGCACGCAGGGAAGCCCTTCACCTGCGCCTCGCACTCGGCCCACGTGCCGTAGATGCCCGGCTTGCGGCCCTTCGCGACCGCGTAGTAGCCCTTGCTCGCTTTTGGCCTGCTGTCAGCTATCTGCAAGCGAATGTAAGCTGTTGGCTTGGCTTGCGACGTTCCCACTCCTCTCCCGTCTCGCTCGCGAGTGACAGAAGAAGAGCGAGACCCGGAGGATGAAGGGTTTGAATAGGAACACGCACATGCTGCGGGTCAGTGTCAGCGCACTGATTCTGGGCCGGAGACGAGTGAGTAGCATTGTGCAGATCCAGCGTCGGCGATGGCCAAGTCTTTGTTGTCGAGATTGCGGCGTGACGTAACCTGGGCACACGCGAGGAGCACGCTGTTATCACGTGTATAATCACGTGACCTACGGCGACGAGGTCGATGTGGCTCTCCGCTGTGCCTTCCGCGGTCAGCGGGGGCGTCTCTCGGTCAGCGGACGCAGTCAGACGAGCAAACTGCGGGCTGCGATGCATATCTGGGCGAGAGGAACAATCGGGGGGAATGCAGTGTTGCAGCTGCGAGTTTCACGCCTCAGAATGGCAGTCTGTTGGGCTCCACGGCCATCAGGCGACCGCTTCCTCATGGGCGGCCGACCTTCAGCAACATCCGACTCGGACTGCTCCAGAGCTCCATCACGCTGGCAAGCCCAAGAGCAGCCCCGGTTTCCGACGGAGGACTTGGCCATGCACCTCAGCTATTCTCAGCCGCGCCCATGCACCAGCCAAGATCCCAGGAAGGGTGCAGAGGCGCTCGCGTGCGCCATAGGCCTGGTGCGGGCGTTTTTGAGGCCTCGCTCGGATCCGCCCCCATGAAGCTCGCTTTCAAGGCACCTGGAACATGAAAAACTAAGGCGCTCGCCTAGTCCGATCCGCGCTATTTCGTTCGTTAGTCGTACACCACCGAGCCGTCCTGAGTGCCATCTCTCCATGCACCCTCGCGCGGCCTCGTGGGTGCACCCCTGTCGCTGTGCTCGTCACCAGCTGCGTAATGCATGCTTTGGCTCTGGGTTCCCCGTTAAGAAGCATATGACGACAGCGAGATTGAGGGCAATGGCACCGGAAGCAGTCTGTATTCATCCTGATCGAAGGCACAGAGAAGCGTGGAGGTCATGGAGCTCATGGAGCGCGCGGGGCTCGCGGCGCCGCAGAAGGTTTAGGAGCACGGCGTGCGCTTCGACCCCGCTGCTGTACGCGATTCGTCATGCTGGCGAGCTAGCTGGTCGTAGACGGGGTGCCTTCGCGAGCTTGCCCGGATCTAATGTTGAGCTCCACACAATGCAAACGGTCATGTAAGATTCGTGTGATGATCGTGTCGAGCACCGCCGCCCTGCGCTGCCCTACACCGCCCGCAGCAGGCCAAGAGGTCCCCGATCTGCGCGGCCTGGGAAGCGCCAAGCCGACTGCGGTGCCGTCGCGAGGCTCTGCGGGGTTCAGCGCAGAAATGCCGTCGGCGGTTCCAGTGGCCGATTCCAACGTCTCTGCGGAGGGCGCCGAAGCTGGCGGCGGGCGGGTCCCCGTCGCCCACGGGCTTGGGCACGCGGACGGCGCAAGCGAGGGCCCCGGTCGTCGTGGGCTGCTGCTCTGCACTAGTTCTGCGTGGACCAGGGCTGACTGCGGCGAACGGGCGCCACACCCAATCCGCCCAGGCTCGCTGCCCATTCATGCGGAATCCAGCACGGCCGCGCAACGCTGGAACGGCCCCGTCCATGGGTCCCGGTGACCTCAGCCGCCCAGCTGCCTGCGCGGGATGCTCTGCGCCCTGCTCGCCCGACCAGGCCATCTTTCGGGGAGCCGGCAGATGTTGAGCCCGAGTTTGTGAACCCCGAAGTTTTGCTCTGAGTCATCGCGAGGGAAACCACAGCGGCAGTAGCGCTGAGCTGGAAATAATGCGGTTCCCAACGAACAGCACGGAGAGGCAGCAAGCAGACGCCTGTGCCTGTCCAGGCATACCGGGAACCCCGAAAAAAGTGACAAACAGATGACGGGATCGAGGATTTCTGGGTCCTGTGGATCATCTGCGGGCTGCTGGAGCAGAGCCCGAGTGCCTCGGGGTGCCTTCAAGTGCCTCGAACTTTGCTCGGGGCTGGGACGAGGCGCCCAGCGGGCTCTGATCATTCTGGCTGCCACGTGGCAAGAATGGCAAGATTGCGTAACTCCCTTGAGGTATTTGGGATCATGGGACCATTTACTTCCGCTAAGTAGGCTAGAGACGAGAGGACTAGGGATCGCGACGGACTTGCTAATTCCTCGCCGTAATCCTGGGTCTAATCCTGGGATCCTGGGCGAGCCTGGAAGGAATAGGCTTTCCTTAGCGCATTTTGCCCCCGTCCCACCATCTCCACGCGGGCGCCAGCGCTAGTGGGCCATCGGGGGCCCAGACCGCGCCAACCTACTTTTCTAATTGGATTAGCAAGCGACCTCCCAAAGCGGCCAATCCCCGATTAAGAAAAAAGCACGCTGTACGTATACGCTCGTTTTGAGGCCCCGGAGCACGTCGTCAGTCTCATCTGCCCCCGTCAGCCTCTAGCGCTCCAGGCTTGCGCTAGCCAGGCGCCGGGGCACTGGACCTGCGCCAGGCGCAAGCGCGCAAGCGTCGATACGCGTCGCAGGCAGCATGCCGTAGCCGGGTTTGGCACAGAGGGCACGCGGTGCCTCTGTGCCCCCGTGCCTCTGTGCCTCGACTCTGCCCGTCGTGGGTCTCCTGCCCTGCCGTCCCACCGCGCACCACCGAGCGGCCGAGCAGGGGGAGGGAGCCGTGCGTGCCGTGCGTGCCGACCGGCACAAGCGGCGAGCTAGCGAGAGAGCGCACGGCGAGAGGCCGGAAGGGGGGACGCGAAAAGCTGCGAGAAAGCACCCGGGTGTGCCGGAGCATCCGTCCGCGCGCCCGCACAGCCGGCCAGCCGGCGCTGAATGTACTGACTGAGGCGCGTCCCCCTTCCCCCTGCACATGTTGCACGCCCCTGGCGAGCGTGTCCCACCGTGCACCCCACCCAGGCGGCCGCGTCAGTCACCGACCGCTGACCGCTCTGTGCAGACGCACACACGGCCTTGTCCTGCACAGGCAGCACCGCCGGCACAGCACACGACACCGCCATGCATCGTATGCATCAGCGTCAGCAGACGCAGACGTGAGCCGGTGACTCAGCATCGCGGACCGCAGACCGCAGAGCGCAGGCCGCGCAGCCCATGACATGCATGACATGCGCCCAGCGTTCCCCGGACGCCCCCAAGCCCAGCTCAGCCACCGCTAAGGATTCGGCCAGGACTTGGCCAGATCGACGCCCCCATGGCGTTCTCCAGGCGCGGTACTCGTCGTCCAGGACGACAAGGCCCCCAGAATAGAGCCCTGGGCATTGAGCACGGCCGCTGCATGCTGAATGCTGGCTGACGAGGTGCTGCACGCATTGAGATCAGCGTAAGCCACAGTGCGCACGCGCCCCCGCGTACGCCCGCTCACATAAGCCGCCGTCGGGAACGCGAGTGCTCGATGCAGCGGAGTGCTAGGACGCGTCGACACCGCGTTGCGTCGCTGTGACGAGCCAGACGCGTGTGCTCACCTACGAAGCTTCTCGATGTTCTCGAAGCAGAGTCTGCAGTCAGCCGCTAAGCATGTGGATCACGTTAACGAGTCTGTGCATTAGCCAAGCCCCTTCCGGCAGCGCCTTGAACAGCCTTGGCGGATCGACAACCATGCCAAGGCCGGTGTGCACGCTAAAACGAGGAGGCCATTGCTTGGAAGTCATGTTGGACAGGTCAGCGTTTCAGGAATGGATGCCAAGTCCTCGTTATCGCTATCGCGGGATGCAACGGTGCAGCAATGCCAAGTGATGGTGATTCTATATTTTATAACATGTGGGATCCAGTCCCGGTGCATAGAACTCGCCGCGGCAGCAGCCAGCCACTGCTCAAGTAACTAATGCCCTACAAATAGTCTACAGTCCAGTGGATCCAGCCAAAAGAATGGAGACTGGTTCGAGGAAATGGTTGTGATTGATGCGAGAACATGCTGAAACCCAAGTAACAAGGAATTTGAAATGGTGGTTCGAAGAAACTGCTTAACCGAGGATCTCCCAGTCGACGTCAAGCTCTCCGGGGTCGTTGGCGGGCTGGTCGTCGTTGTCGAAGTTGATCTTGACGATGCCCTGGAGGTCGTTGAACATGGCGGGGGAGATGTCGATGTGGCCCTCGTTGGAGCACGAAGGGCACGAGTCGAGGATGGTGCCCTCAGAGGAGCGGCCGTCCTTGGTGGTGATGCGAACCTTCTTGCCACAGTACTGGCCGCCGTTGTAGAGCGAAGTCTTCAGAGCGACCCAGCGGCCCTCGAGACCACCGTAGTCGCCCCAAGAGAAGCCACAGTGACCGAGCTGGGGCTCCTCAGAGAAGGACTTGCCAGTGCCGTCCCAGGGGGTGAAGTGGGTAGCCTTGCCGTTGGAGAAGGTGCGGAGGGCGTTGCCGCCCTGGTTCTCCTGCTTGGGCTCCTCCTTCTTGGGCTCCTCCTCCTTCTTCTCCTCAGTGGGGGAAGGCTTGGGGGCCTCAGTCGAGGTGGAGGTAGGGGCGGCGGAGGACGAGGGCTCCTCGTTGTTGAAGAACTCGGAGCCGGCGTCGTCGGCGGGCTGCTCGGCGGCGGGGGTGGCCGAGACGGCGGCGGCAGAGCCGGTCTTAGCGGCGTTGCCGGCGATACGGGCGGCGGCGGACTTGGTGGCCTCCTCGGAGGGGCGGCACCAGGACTCGCGGGCGTCCTCAAGCTTCTCGGAAGCAAGCATGGGGCGGCAGCAGGCGTTGAAGAAGCCCTGGTCGTCGTGCTTGTTCTGGCAGCCGAGGGCAATGTAGCGAGTGTGGTACTGCATGTAGTCCTCGAGGTAGTTGGTAGCCCAGTGCTCGGGGGCCTCCTTGCGCTCCTGGAGGAGGGGGGCGGCGGTGACCGACGAGGCGGCGAGGGCGACGGTGAGAAGAGAAGCGAACATCTTGATTGATATGTTGGTTTTGTGGTGTTGAGTGCTGAAAAGCGAGTGTGTTTCGAACCTGCGAAAAGACTGTAGGAGTTGGAAGAGAGTGTGTGAGCTTCGAGCTCTTTTTCGATACAAGAGAAGGAGAGAAAGGGTTGGTTTGTTGAGGGATGGAGGAAGACAACTTACGAGTAGAGTCAGCCTTTATATAACTATCGGAGCGAGAGCGTTCAAAGGTGGATGACGAGAGAGTCGGGTGCTGTACCTAAGGAGGGTGGGTGGGTAAAGTCGGGCGATAAGGAAGGTGAGGAGAGGAACGAGGCGTAGGAGGTCGAAGGAGAACGAAGAACGAGGGGGTTTGTGCAGAGGAAGAGAGAAAGAGCGACCCGTTGGCGTTTAATAGGGCGTTAAGGCAAGTTGATTCCGAGGGTGCTGAGCGTAAACACGTACGCGCGCTGCAGCCTGAAGCCTGAGGTGCCGGGGCAGGGACGAGGGCCAGATGCGCAGGTGGGGATGGATGCACAGGAGCACTGCAGTACCGGAGCGTGGGCTTGCGACTCGCGAGTGCCCAGCGGCAGGCGTGCTATTCTGGCACCGTTCTGGCACTCGCGCTACGGGAGACGGAGCCTTAGTGCGTCCTGGGTCCATGGAGCAAGCGAGAATCTGCACAGAATGGCACCCCGACCCTGAGCACAGGAACACCCACCCTGACCTGCGAGGGACATCCTTTTCCCGAACAAGGAACACTCGCGCGTCTGTCCGTCCGGTAGTCCCTGGCGTTCCTGTCTCTTGGACTGAACCCTAACACTGGCATGCTGACGAGAGCGGCTCCATGCAGCCCCCGAGGCATGCGAGGCAAAGGTAATCAGTCCTAAGCCTGTTAAGTCTGGACCTCTGCAAAGGACGCATCGTATTGACTGTGCAATCTGGGGTCGTCTGTGGATCCTATTCACCCTCGTGCACCCTCCAGCCATAGCACCCATCCCTTAGACCGGAGTCGCCTAGACCTCTGTAGCACTGGACCCTCTCCGAATAGGACCCATCGTCAGCCAAGCATACCTTCGGCCGTCCGTCAACAAGCGGACGCCAGCAACTACTAGCGACCCCTAAACAAAATCCAGACCAGCGCTGCATGGTACCCGCCATGGATCAGTCGGTCGCAGCCCCCGATTCAGAATAGGGTGGTGCGGACATGCTTGCTCGGCGCTTGCATCGCGTGCACCGGTTCGAGGCGGAGGAAGGCGTTCGCCGAGCGGTCATGCGGACAGCCGCACGCCGTACGGCCAGGCCGTGTGCGGGTAGGAGGCGACGTACTCGCCGACGGCTGGGGGCCTGACACATCCTGACCGCTGGCCGCTCGGTCTCGATAGCGAAGACCCGTTCTGAATGCATGCAATAGTGCCATAGATAGACGCGCTAGCACAGCATGCATGCTGATGAGGTGGACTGTTCATCATGTGCTTCTGGGTTGGAGCCCAGCTGATGAACGGAAGCGTAAAGGTTTAATTCACCCTGCGACCCATACCTAGGAATGTTGCATCGGATGGACCGCCTCTGGATTGAGAGCATCAGTGGCTTCCCCTTGACCCCTACCAAGCCGCTGCACGCGCTTCAGATTGGTTATTTTAGGTCTATGCAGACGGTCGGGAACGCCTTGGCTCGTCGCCAGTGGTAGGAAGATCGTTGATCAGTGCGATCAGTGCATCGAGGTCAAACCGATGACGACTGACGACCATCCTGTATGCGATATCGAGGAGCCACAACACGGGTTAACGATGACTTGATCGTTGTCGTGCGTAGCATAAGGAGTTTCCTATTCATTGATGCCCCACCATTGCCTCCGCAATAGGGACTCTCGCACTGCGCAGTACAAACAATCTGACACCACTACCAGGCTCCAGGCAGGGGATTGGTTTGCGAGACGATGTACCGTCGCACCGCGGCACCATCCGGTGGAGCGCGCCTTCAGACAGCCTCGGTCTCGCCTCTCATTCCGATCGCGCTCCCGCGCTTTACCAGTTACCTGCACCGTGCTTCACCCTTCACCCTTGCCATTTCCGTAAGAACCACCGACGTCAGTCTGCTACTTCCAGGTCGATCCGGCGCCGCACCGGGTGCACCGGAACCCGGGTCCGACAGAAGTGGAGCTGACAATCGGGGGTGTTCGCGACTGACGATAAACAAGTGATATTCCGTCCGCTCGTGCTCCATCGCAGTGAGGACCCCAAGCACCACCATGAGTCACCGACAATTCACCGTTGGCTCTGCAACTCCCACGATCTCAGACCAAGACCTGCCAAGCAGGAGGTGTCGTTGGCCATGGGAACGGGCACAAGGCACGGGGCAGCAACAAATCGTCCCTCGTGTCTGAGCCTCTGATCGTATCCCGGATGAAAGCGTGTGTCGCAACGTAAAAGTCGTGTTAAGGATCCCGGAAACTCAAAACGGCCGTACCGCGTTCTTTTTTCGACCACCTCACTTGTGCGGCGTGCTGCCGGCACCGGCGTCTATGCCGGCGTCCACCAACGGGCTTGCAGCCGGTAACGCGCACCCACCGCTCGCTGAACCCTCGTCCGGACAGCCCGGACACCTGAGCGCTCACCCTCGGCAGTAAAGTTCGGTGAGCGGATGAAGGCCGTTGTTTGCATGTTCGCAGCCAATTGCAGACATAGCGATCGGCGCGCCTGTTTCTGGACTCTGCGGCCCGGCGCTCGTGTTATGAGTCGCATGTCCGTTCAGCCTACCCAGTGCTCTACGGCCGTGCGAGCGAGCAGCCATCTGTGCACATACGGGTATCCCGGCAACAGCTGAGGCGTCGCAGTCCACGAAGCCGTGCACCATGCGTTCGAACCAGCCGGTGCGGTGCACTGACATGAACGACTGTCACCACGGAACACCGGGTGCCTCAACGCGATTAGTTCTCGCCTCCGCGATCCGCATTATCGGTTGCCCGGCATGCCCGGGAGGAACGGGAGCTTGTGGGATCTGGGACTCCGTGATCCGAATCTCGCGCCCGACGTCCTCACGAATGCAAGCGTCAAGCGTCAAGCGACAGCCTCGGTGCAGTAGAGGTCGTGACTGTAGCCATGGCTACAGATCGCATTAGGACAAGCCATTAGCGGCCGTCCTAATGAGGTAGGAACTGTCTCACGTGACTCAACCCAAAAGCTTCAATCACGTGTAGTAGCCTTCACGTGCACATCGCATGGCAATCTCCAGCCTCTGCGTGCGGGCTATGACCGCAGATAGCAGGTTGCTAGCCGTCACGCACCGAGCATCCCAGAGGCACTGGTGCGGATCATAGATGCAACCTGATACAAGCTGCGTATCGGGGACTGAGTTTGCGGGCATACTATGATTAGTTTTCGCGGGCGACGGGCTTGCGGAAGTGGAACCTTGCCGCAGCCCGCTCGCTAGGTCGCGTTGAGGGGCACACAGTGACCTCCACCGCGCCAATCCGACGGAACGTCATTGACTTAAGTACCGAGCGAAGTGGACCGCAAGCTCCCCATCCCTCGTCCTTCCTTCCTCACTCATCATGGTTGCTGTTGCCCCCAGCGGTGCCATCCCCCAGCTCGACCTCAGCGGTATCCACAGCTTTGCTGCCATGTCCTCGGCCGAGCCCATCCACATTGCGACTGTCAACATGTAAGTGGCAACGCCGTCATCGGCGACGCCCGGGCCGCTTCGGCTTCTTGTGTCACCCGCTCGGCGCGTGACATGGGCGTGCTTCTGATGGTCCATCCCTCGGCCTCGGAGTCCCGCAGACATGGTGCATGCTGACCTCACAGCCGCTACGATGGCCGATCAAACGATCCCGTCCCCATCCCCGAGACGGGCGTGATCAACCCCCCGGACAATGGCGGCGACCCGTACCAGGAGTGGCCCTGGGCTGTCCGCCGTAGCCGCCTCGTTGACGCCTTGTTCTCGACCGGAGAGCTGGACATTGTCGGCTTCCAGGAGGTGCTGCACAACCAGGTGCTGGACCTGAACGAGCTCCTGGGCGAGGACTGGAACTTTGTTGGTGTCGGTCGCGACGACGGCAAGGAGGCTGGCGAGTACAGCCCGATCTTCTACGACCAGTAAGTTCGGTCTTCACTGACGCAATGCTGTGATGGCGACGCCTGTCATATGCGCAGTGTACGACGCCCGGAGGATGACCCCTCAGTACGCGCTTCGAGCAGCTCAACTACAAGACGATCTGGCTCAGCGACAAGCCCGACCAGCCTGGCTCCATCGGCTGGGACGCTGGGCAGACGCGCATTGCCACGCTCCTCTCGCTTAAGGACGGTAACAATGCCGTGCACATTGTCAACACGCACTACGACGACCGGGGCGTCAAAGCACGTGCGGAGTCGAGTCTGCTCATCCGCCAAGCCATCAAGGAGTTCGTCGACGAGTCCGAGTCCAAGGGTGCGCCGAAGAACGGCCCCGTCGTCCTCTTCGGTGACTTCAGTGAGTGACAGATTAGCGCGTCACGAATGTGCACCTGCGACTGCGCATTATGCTTTAGCCTCTTAGCTCCGGAGAAACCGGACCTATGGTCGTTCTGCAAGACCTCGAATGTCGCACGTGCGGCGGTGCTCCACGCGCATGCTTTTGCTTCTTTCGAACGTTCCTCCGCTATGCGGCAGGCGTGGATCCGGGAGCCTTCAAGCTGCGGCTGGCAGGTCCTAATCTGGGCTGGGCAGCTGCGAAATTGCGAGCGCATGCTTTCTTGCGCTACATGCAGATGGCGGGTGCGAGCTTGAAGTGGACGCATGGTGCCCGGAGTGGCACAGCGCCGCGGCCCACGCACCGGTGTTGTCTGCGATCTGCGCTTGCGTCTGGCGTCGACTGAGCGTTTCACGAAGTCCACACCTGAACATGGCATTGCCCGCAGCCCGTTCCAGTGCATTGGGGGTCGCCTGACCGTTGGGCACCACTACTGCATTGCGGAGCCTTGGCTCGCCGGATATCCCCACTACCACCGGACCCGAGGCAGGGAAGTCTTTGCTAACTCCAGACTCACCTCCGGAGGAGGACGGGTACAAGAACATTGTTTCGCAGAACGCGCTCCCGAACGGCAAGGCCTCGTTCTCGTTCCTCGACACGTACACGCACGTCCAGCTGCGCCAGAAGGGCAAGCGCGGGGGGCAGAGCGCGCCCTACGGCCCGAAGTACACGTACACGGGCTTCTCGGCGCCGGGCCAGACGCACACGACGCGCATCGACTTCATCATGATGGGCGCCGACGTCGGCTCGAACGACGCCCGCGGCGGATGGAAGTGCACGCAGTTCGCCGTCGTCGACAACTGGATCGAGGGCGGCGACAGCTTCGGCTGGACCGGGCGCTGGAGCGACCACCGCGCCGTCCGCGCCACCATCAGCCAGTAAGAAGCAAGCTAAAGTAGAAGAGAGGCTATAGACTGGTCGCTCAGTAAGTGTGGTATACCCGATAATCAGGATACCAGGTTCGTATATTCATCAGAACAAGTGTCCGAGGAACCCGAATGCAACAGACAATGAGAAGTGATCGTGCTCATTCATGGCCCTATTTGTCGTCATACTTCGTCTCTGGTTCGTAACTACAGCCCTACTTGATCTCGAGGTCGACGTCGTCGAGCTTCTTCTCCTTCTCCGCGTCGCCCTCGACGGTGACCTTGATGCCGACGCCGGAGGGGATGCACTGCTTGCCGAACTCGTCGATGAGCTTGCCCCTGGCTTCGACGCCGGTGCAGTGCAGGGGCACGATCCAGTCGGGGCGGGGGTTCATGCGCTTGCCGAGGAACTCAACCGTCTCTGCGACGGGCTGCGTCTCGATGGGGATGAGGTGCAGCCCGCCGACGACCATGTGCACGGGGCGCTTGTTGAAGACGGCGGGCGTGGACGAGATGACGTTGCAGATGCCGGCGTGCGAGCACGCCGAGAACAGTACGAGCCCGTGCCCCTTGACGTCGACGGCGACGTAGCGCTCGTCGCGCAGCAGCTCGTCCGTGACCCACCCGCCGCGCGGCTTGGCGTCCTGTGCCGCGGGTCCCGACACGGGCATCGCCTCGTCGCCCTTGGCGCGCGCGCCGTCCGCGTCCGCCTCGCCCTCGTTCAGCATCCAAGTCACGGCGCCCGGCAGCCCCTTCTCGAACGGGTGCACGCGCGGGATCTCGCCCGACACGTACACGCCCGTCCCCTTGCCGGAGGCGTTCTTGATCTCGTGCCCCTCGGCGTGCAGGTCCGGCGCGCCGTTCAGCGCCCGCATCTCGCTGAAGCTCGGGTCCGGCAGCCAGTTCGTGATCGGGACGTACTTCGGCCCAGGCGCCAGGCCGCGCCGGATCGGCCGGTCCGGATGCAGGTCCAGCTTGAGCGGTGTCTGCGCGCCCTGCGCGTTGCGCATCTTCAGCGTCTCGAGGATACCGCCGGAGTCTGCAGGTCAGATGCCGCTCAACGCATGCAATCAGCCTGCATTGACAGGCTACCCGTATCGAGGCTGCGGAGGCACGAGCCGCCCCGCATGGACTGGGGGTCCACTCACGGTCGCGGTGCCAGTGGCTCAGCACGAAGGCGTCGAGCTTGGTCAGGTCGATGTCCATCGCCTCGGAGTTGCGGCGGATGCTGAGACCCTCGGGGCCAGTGTCGAACAGGACTTGGAACTGCTCGTCACCGATCGTCGTCTTCTGCCCCTGTCAGCTGGGAGATGGGTCTTTCAGCTCACAATCAGGATGCTGAGACCATGGGCGCCGCAGCAGAAGTCCTCGAACCGTGTTAGAGGGAGGCCAGTCAGCTCGTCCACCGGGTTCAGGTGGTGGTGCAGGTGCTGCGGCAGCTCGTGGCTGAAGCCAGGAGGAAGGCGCTGCAGCCGCTCGATGCCTGGTATGAGCTGGGGCGACCAACGAAGCTGTCGAGAGTCGAGGGACTGGGAAGATGGGAACCGGGAGACCGCACTCACTGTTGTCCACGAGGACGAGGAACTCGAGCTTGTCGACTCGCTGGGCCATAGTGGGTTGTCAGGTTGCTGGAGAACGATCCATGCTCGACTACGCCCAAGTCAGCCCCCGGACGCCTCTGGTGGAGGTATTCGTAGTGCTGAACTGATCGTCATTCGGAGTTGAATCACCCCGGCTTTCGGAGATGTCCGGCGCCCTCCAGTGGCGGATTCGGTTACATGCATACAAACACCATTGAACTACGGGTACAGGACGTAGAGGACAGACACGGCGCGGTCAACGCGGGTTCGGGATTAGGATGGGCATCAGTTGCTGGCGGATGGACGCATCGCGACTGTCTCATCGAGGGAAGGGCTTGCCGCAGTCTTCGAGGTCGGCGGCGAGCCGACGTCTCTGTGTCGCAATTCTGCGGTGCAGCGCGGCAGCCTGGGCATCGAGCGACTCTCTCTCGGGCCCGCGGGAGAGCTGGAGAGTCGTGGGCTGCGGTGGGATCTTGGGGGAGCGTCCAATTCTGCGCCGCTTGAGCTTGGCGAGCTGACCAGAGGCCTTCTTGCTGATCGGAATCGCGGTTGGGGCAGGCTGGAGGGTTGCAGGAGGCTGGGAAGTACGACACTTCCCGCCAGAACGGCGACGGCCAAGAAGGCTCTGTTTCTCCTCTCGCTCACCCTGGACACGACGGTTCGATCGGCTAGGCCTGGCGGACTTGGCTGACTTAGCTGATCTTGCGGACCTGGCGGACATTGAGGAGGCGGCACTGAAGAGCCGGGCGCGGAGAGGGGGGCGCGGAGCTGGCCTGGAGCCGAGAGTCGACATCTCATGCTCGCTGTCATCGACATACTTGGTGGGCGGAGCTGGTCGGCGGCGAGCACGCGCCATAAGGGGGTGGAGGAAGGTGAACCGATCGAGGAACATGGCGATGTTCGAGACGGGTATGGTTATTCCAAAAGAGTGTAGGCAGTGGGCAGTAATTGAAGCAGGCCGTAGGGACAAGGACGGTGGGACAGAGGCTTGGAGCAGTCTGTGAGAAGGCAGTGAGTGAGCAGAGGCGAGGGTTAGTGTTGTGACGATGCACAGGAAGGAGGATTGGGAGCGCAAGGGATGGTGCGCCGACGGTGCTGGCTCCGGTGGGTCACTGACCCTAGGGCGTGGGCTTTCTTGTGACCTGCCCTAGTCATGAAGGCGCACCGCACACCAGATGCCGACAGACCAGCGACTAGTGCGCTCCAGGTGTCTCACTGAGTCTCGCTCATGTGGGAGCGCTGCCCGGTGACGGCTCCTAATCTTCCGCGCGCGTGCCGCGCCGAACCCGTCGGCGACCCCGCCGGGCAAAGCTCGCCGATGGAGCATCTGTCCTGCTTCTGCCGGCTGCCTAGCCGTCGCCTTGTTTGCCGGGTACGAAGCTGACCGAGCCAGATAGTAAGTAGCAAAGGCAACTGATTTGCACCCGGCACGGCATGGGTCCACGAACCGCTCCTCTGCGGGCAGCCATTGCCGGCGTAACATAGAGATCGGGCGATCGCCTTGACCAGTGTGCAGGCTCTGGGTTCTTGGGACAGCACCCTCGTAGATCAGGAGCCCGACATGAAATCCCGGTTGATCGGCGGGGTACGCCCTCTCCACATCAGAGACAGTATCTCGCGATGCGGGCGGAGCGGTGCTACCGACAAGCGTCAAGCGGCCGCCGCAATCGTTCGACGGTCAGCTGTGGCATGTTACTGAACTGCGCAGCAGGTGCTGGGGCAGGATCGCATCTAAGGTGTCTAGGTTAAGCCGAGGGGCCGGGGGTGGGCGTCTGAGTTCGTGGAGTACCGTTGCCCGTTGCAGGCGTGTTGGCTCCGCTGGGCCCGAACGAGGCCACGGCAGGGATCTCGTTCTGGTCGCCTCCATCAGCCATAGTGTTGATGTAGGCGCTGGTTGTTAGCTCTGGAGAGAGTCAGGATAGCTCCACGTACTTGAGGAAGTGCCTCCAGCTTGCCTTGGAAGGCGTGAAATGGCCTCCGGTGTGGTGCTCGACTCGTCCGTTCAGCGTGGCGTCAATGAGCGACTGGCTACGCTCCGGCGTAACAACGACGTCGTTGTCACCGAGCACATGCAGGACCGGCAGCGACGCCGGCAGTGGGAAATAGTCTGAGAAGTCGGGGTTCTTCGGCTCAGGCTTGAATCCACCGACCGCGATGATGACTGGGACTGGTCAGTCTGGATGTGACAGAGGTACACTGCGGGCAGGCTGTGCACTCACACTTGGGCTTCGGCAGTCCTTCCGGGAAGTTGGGGTGAAGTCCAGGCTTCTCGAGCTAGAGGGTTAGCTGCTACTGTCAGCCTCTCTGACTTACCAAAGCTCCCAGTACAGCGGCCATGCAGGCTCCCTGCGAGAATCCCATGATCCCATCGAAAGGCCCGTTCTTCTGCATGAAGTCGTACACGTACGACACAGTCTCGTCGAAGTCTGTCGTTAGCAATAGGTCCGACAGCGCTGGAGCTTGGTGCCGCCGACTCCAAGTCGTCCTGGCGACTGGGGAAACCGCGCTCATGACTGCCGCGTAACTGAACAACACTCCGCGGCGTCGGGCACCTGCCCACATAGCGCGCGCCCGTACTCACGCTTGTAGACACTCCGGTCCCCGGGGCTCAGCCACCACGCTCGAGGGGTGGTCTCAGGCGTCTGCTCAGCCTCCTCGGTGGTCGCCGACGAGGCAAAGTCGTCAAGCCGCTGGTTCCAAGGCATGTCCGCCTTCTGGACGATGACGGGAGGCTCTAAGAAGACGAACTCGGCATTCTTGCAAGTCTTCCGGATGGCACCAAGCTGGTCGTTAGCTTCGTCTGTGGACCGGCGTAACCATTCCTGGAGGGAGGATGATGACAACGTGGACGCAACTCTTGCCGCCGAAGGAGGGGTCAGACGCACTTGTCTCGGCCTTCTGACCAGACGAGAGACAAGTTGGCGCCGAGATCTGTGGGCACAGCCAGTCCCGACCCGACACCAAGTGCCGTGGCCGCGCCTGGAGGGTCAACTCACCTGTTTGGAGTAGATGGTCGCGTTTTGCGTGAAGCCACAGAGCGCAAGGATCTTGATCGTCATGGTGGATGCGTGGTGAAGATGTGGAGATAGCAAATTCGTAACCCTCAAACCGTTGCGGGGTAGCCGCTGAAACGCTGGGATAGTCCGGAAATATGCCGAGCCTCCACTCAAACAGTGACTGCCTCCACAGAGATCCACACACACACAACGTGTGGTGGGCGGCCTCTCTTTGTTGGCGCCGTTGAGCGTGCGAGGCGTAGGGCGAGCTGACTCGCTGACTCAACGCTGCGCAGCGGTCCGCATATTACGCGCAATCTGCCTATCAAGCGGCCGACGCTTGGCTGTTGCCCACGATCAGCCGCTGATGTACTTATTGCGGGGCCAAAGGTGAGACTACTCGTCCGGTCCGTCCACTCGTTCACCGCGTCTACATTGCAACTCACCAAGCGGCCACGACTGGAACAGCCGACTGTCAGAGCCACCGCCGCATCGTCCTGTGAGGGAGACCCAGTTCCTGCGAGTGAATTCCGCTTTCCTGCATTCGACGAGCGCCAAGCGCCTCGCCGCGAATCTTCCTCGGAGCCCCGCAACCACGTGGCACACACCTCTTTCGCGACGTCCAAGCTGAACGCCTGATTTCCGCCTTCCGCTCGACTTTTGATTTCCTCCCCACAGCCAGCGCCGCGAGCGATACACGCCCGGAACACGACCACGATGGCGCCCTCTGAAGACGTTACCATGACTAGCAAGAATGATGCCAAGTGAGTCGACTTGTGGTCTTTCGGGTAGCTCTCCTCGCTGACGCCGATTAGGAAGCCAGTTCAAGATGGAGAGAGCAAGTGAGTACAGTTGGAGGTAGGCTTGGCAGGTAGCTAACCAGGCAGGAAGCCGGAGGGAGAGGACTTCTACTTTACCTTCTACAGCAGCCTTCAGAACCAGTGCGTCCAGCCTTATACTCACAGCAGACGTTGACCTTCCTTACAGAGCGAACATGATCGGCGACGTGTCAAGGACCGGCACTTACCGCAAGGCCATCCTCGGAAATGGTGCTGCGGCTATCCGCGACAAGGTTGTGCTGGATGTTGGTGCCGGTGCGTCATCGTTACGATCTGCGCTGACATGCAACAGGTTCCGGTATCTTGTCTTACATGGCGGCTCAGGCCGGCGCGAAGGCCGTCATCGCCCTCGAAGCGTCCAGCATGGCGGAGAAGATCCAGATCGTATGTGTCCTTGGAATATGGTGGCTAACTTACAGCTCATCGACCAGGCGAACAAGGGGGAGGCGAATCCTCACCTCCGCAACCGCGTCCGTGTCGTGAAGGGCATGGTCGAGGACAAGAAGGTCCAGGAAGACGTGATGAAGACGGGCAAGGTCGACACGATCATCTCCGAGCCGATCGGAGTCATGCTGCTTCACGAGCGAATGGTAGGCAACGCTGGGTACGACTGCTGACCGTAAGGTCGAGACCTTCCTCCTCGCTCGCGACCTCTTCCTGAAGCCCGGAGGCAGCATCCTGCCCTCGGCAGGCCACATCTTCTTCTGCCCCTTCTCGGACGAGGGCCTCTTCAATGAGACCGAGCAGAAGGTAGCTACGATCCGTGAGACTCATCCGCTAACGCTCCAGGCCCAGTTCTTCAACCAGACTCTCTTCGGCACTGACTTCACGGCGCTGTACGAGCCTGCCCGTACCGAAGTCTTCGCGCAGCCGGTCGTCGGCATCTTCCCTCCGACGTCGCTCATGTCGGCGCCGATGGCTCCCAAGACGTTTGACTTCTACACGTGCAAGCTTGATGACTTGCTCGACTTCGAGATCCCGATCGAGTTTGTCGCTTCGCGGACTGCAGTCATGCATGGCCTGGCGTCGTGGTTCGACCTCGACTTTGAGCCGAACCCGCCAAACCAACCGGTCGACCCGACCGAGGAGGAGCTCGTCCGCCAGTGGGACTACCCGGTCGGCCAGGCGTCGGCTGGCTGGCTGTGGATGCCGGGAGAGCTGCCGCTCAACCCCGGGCCGACGCCGGAGCCGCCCCGCAAGGGTCTGAAGGTCACGCTCTCGACGGGACCCAACGGTGAGCCAACATCGCGCTGAGGAGTAACTGACTTGCAGCTGTTCGGACCCATTGGCAGCAGGCTCGTCTGCTGCTCCCGGAGCCGCTGGCCGTGAACCGTAATGAGAGGGTTGTCGGCTCGATCAAGTTCAAGGTGAACGCATCAAGGAGCTACGACCTGACGCTGGATATCGCGGTCGACCGGCCGGGCCACGCGGTCCAGCCGAACCCGCTGCAGAGGTTTGCGACGTACAACTTGTCTCAGCAGACGTTCAAGTGAGTGTTGGTTTGAGAGTGGCACTGACGACAGCTACTCGTACACTGGCGAACAGACGGCCAGTGTCGTGTAGACGAGCATCATGCTTACCGTCACCGCGTGCTTCACCGCGCAACGCTTCACTTCATCGTCGTTTCGGGCGCACGATCGCTCTTTGTGTATTCTGGCTTCCTCTTAATTCAGCTTTACCTCATTTCTACTCACTCACACCACCGATACCCGCTAAGAGCCGTCAGTCCGCCTGTCAGCTTTCCGATTGTCCATAGAAACTTGCATTCCAATTCCACTACCCCATTTCTGGTACTCGTACAGCAATAGCCCACACAGCTCCTATGCAATTCGCCACTGCCACACCTGCTCCTGTTATGCGTGCACAGTTATCGCGGCCCGTACCGGTTTCGTGCACAGATAAGGAAGTCCAGCCAAGCCACGCCAGCGCCCCGCCGGTGCGGCGGTGATAAGGTGGATGTGCAGACGATACGATAAGAGAAGGTTCGTCGCGGAACGGCAGGCCAGCGCGTCATGCACCCCGGACGCTCGAACTGGGCCCTCGGAGCCAGCTCGTCAGCTCCACGGTCGATCCCAGGCTCATCTTTGCAGACACCGCCGCCGCTCGTCGTGAGGGGCGGCGCTCCACATGTGTCCTGCTCACGCGTGCTCCACACGAATCAAGGCCAGGCTAGTCTTCCAGGCCAGGCCCGCGCCAGATCCGTACGGCACTCCGGGCGGCCGCCGCCGCGCCCAGGCCGGGCTGTCCTCGTTCTCGGCGCCCACGCCGAGCTCCGAGACGCCACCTCGCCACAGACGTGCGGTGACTGCCCGGCTACTCACGCACCTGAGCCGGCGTCGAGCGATGAAGTCATGCGGGCACCCGATGTGCCCGCCGCTCGGCAGTACGCATGCGCGCCGTACGATGCGCGGCGTGCGTGCGCATTAGCTCATTCACGATCAGTTCCGAACCTTGTGCTTACGGTTCTGTGGATCCTCTGTGCCGGGCGTCGCGTGCCGTCAGCTGTCAGCTGGCACGCTGGCACCGCACGCTCCAGCAGACAGTAAGCTCCAGATCTCGCCGGCGCGCCACCTGGTTCGCTGCTGCCCATCACATGACTCGCACAGGTCCTGCAGAGATAGGCGATAAGCCGTCCCGCGCGGCGCCGGCAGCATGTGACCTTTGCGCCTCCGGCAAGCCGCATGCAGATACCGGCTGCTACTCGACGATTTGACCTCCGGCGGCCGCGCGCCGCTATCACGTCAACGAGGCTGCATGCCTTGTACCGTATCGGTCAGCCAGCTGCGGCGGGGCTGGTTCCCACACAGCCTTGGAGGGTCGAGGATCGTCGGACGTGCACGCGTGCATCCGTCTTCGGCGCGCACAAGCGCGGGACGCCGATCGCGAGATTGCGACCCCGAAACACCATTATACCATTGCACGCTTGTACCTTCGTCGCAGTTGAGAGCGCTCAGAGTAGCAATTGCTGCGACGGCGAGGCGACGGCCAGCGCCGCCCATTCGCCCGCGAGACAGACACCCACCCAGAAAGCGCACATTGCATGCCTCGCGTAAGTCGGATGCTAGGGAGGGCGCCTCGTCGTGGGAATTTGCGTGCCTCGCGTCGTGTGTTCCTCACGCTGCAAAGCAAGGGGTGCCTTGCCCCTCGCTGCCCCTCCCCCTCCCCCGCCGCGCCGCCGCCGCGCGCCCCGCCCGCCGCCCAGTGCGGGGTGCCTGTGCCTGGACCGAGCCGCTGCAGCGGGGGACCGAGCAGGCTGTCTGTCTCGAGGTCTCGCTGTTTCGGCTGTCCTTCCGAGGTCTTGTCAGGTGGCGTGGGCCTGCTCTGCTCGTGCTCGCTCTGGTGCAGCTCTGCGAACGTGTGCTGCATGCTGCACTAGCGTGCCAGTGCTGGAACCAGGCTACCCGTGTGCTCGAACACGCGCACAAGCTCGTGCACTCGTGTACGTGTCGATCAACTTAGCCCGAGATTGAGTTCTGCGCAATTTCGCCGCGATTGTTCCATAGCCCCAGGCCCCAGGACAATGCAGGACGCCGCAGAATTGTTTGTAACGGTCGAGCGAACTCTGTGTTGCGTTTCTGGCTTTCTGGCAGCAGGACTCGTGCGTCGCACTCCTCTCCAGACTTTGGTGCGAGCGCTAATCCGCTCGCCTGCACCTTGTCGTATCTTTCGTCTGCGTCGTCTGGCGCTCACGGAGGATTGGATGCTCCGTGGCGTCTCTACGCCACTGTACGTGGGCTGCGTTGCTCACGTCGCTCACACTCGCGATCATCGCCAAGCCGCGCAGGGAGCCGAGCGGCGCGCCACCCGTGTAGTAGAGCCGTCTTCTTCGCTTCCTCTCCGAATCGCGTGCGATGTGCGAGTGGCAGCACAGCGTACTGCGCCGGGACGCAGGTATTGCGACGTCCTGCGCTGTCACCGATTGCATCATGTCTGCTCGCCGGATGTCATCATGGCCAGCGCCCTACTCGCGATCGTCCGCGCCCTTGATATCATATCGTATGCCATGTATCTGTGCCTGCAGCGGCGGACGTGCCTGCGGCACTGGTGCCTCCATCGCTGCAACCTCCGGGGGCCATTTCTCCGCTTCCTTTCGCCTCGTGTTTGTCGCTGCTTTGGTCTGGCGAGGATAGCGGCCGTGGCAATCTCGGGCTCGGCGCTGCTCGGCACTGCTCGGTGCTGCGCGGCGCGATCACGAATGCCCCCCGCCGTGTCAGCATCGCCCGCCTGCTCGATATAGCACCCCGGCATGCCAGGCTGCACGCGCCGTTCCGCGCCGCGTTCCCCAGGAAGCAGAGTCGGGCCTATGGCAGACGTCGCCCATTGCGTCAGATAGTCGCCGACCCGGGGCGCGCTCGGCGTATCACGTCGCCGGCACCGGCGGGCGGCCCGTGTGCTGCGCAGAATGCGCAGGAGCGAGCGACGGAGGCAGAGCGGCGCGCACGCCGGCAGCCAAGCCTGAAACGCCAACCTACGCCGTAAAGCCGCGCGCTAGTGTTCGGAGGCTCGGTGCGCTGCTTCTGTCCTAAACAGCACGGGTGCTTCTTCCAGGATGAAGGCATTATTCGCTGGTATCAAGATAGAACCAAAGGCAGGCGGAGATAGGACCCCCGGCCTGAAACGTCCAGGCCTCAGTTTGCGGGTGTGCCAGCTGCGTGGCGTGCTCTGGCGCCAGCATGATAACAGATAGCGCTGGCCCTCGCTTTGAGCTTGGCTCGCTGGAGAAAGGCAGTGTTTCATAAGCTTCGCATGCATGGCGGCCTTGGAAATCACGCCGACATGGATATCGGAAACGCACGAGTGGAAGCTCGCGAGCAAGGGGCAGGTGTCGCAGCGCGCGCTCGCTCGACGACAACCGCGTCTGCCGGAATGTGCCGCGACCGCGATCTGGCGCTGCCACTGAGAGGACGAGTGGAAGAGAGGGGTGAGCCGCGGCTGTTGGCAGCGTGTCGATACAGATCACAGAAGCCTGCAGAAGCACGGCGGGTGCTGAGACAGCGTGCGGGTCACCATGGGCAGGACGGGCACCACGGGCAGCTCGTCGTCGCGGCACACTCGGCAGGACAACGGCATACACCGAGGGTCCCCCGCACTCTCGCCCTTGTTGCGAGCGCTCTCCTGAGCATCAGAGCTGATCCAGACTCTGCAGCAGCAGCCAGCTGCCGAGCTGCCGGCGTCTGAGGCTCCCGTGCCTTGCTGCCTCGCCAGTCAGCACGAGCGGCCGCCTTTCATGTGTCAGATGTCCGGACGCCCCGCTGCGCCGCTCGCCCCGGGTGAGAGCCATGAATGGCCAGGTGCCGGGTCTCAGCCTGCGAGCTGCGAGCTGCGAGCTGCGAGCCGAGCAAGCGTGCTCTCGCAGGCGGGTCGGTGGCACAGTATTGTGCGCGTCCGCGGCGCGCCGTAATCATGAAAGGCGCGACCCTGCGATGTCGTGAGTGCACTGAATTCCAGGACCGTACGACTGGCACCACGGCGCTGCACGCTGAATGCCGCGCTGAATGCGCCGGCACCAGCAGCGGCCCCGGGGGGATTTGCCGATGAAAAGCCAGCCAGCCCAGCGGCGGACGGAGAAATGCAGTGGACGCAGCTTGGGCTGGATCCAATGCAGCATGCAGCTCGAGCAGGATCGCAGGAGATAGACGAGATGAGGAACTCAGGCCAGGCCGGCGGATGTGACTCGCTCATGAATAGTCACGGGGCAGCGTACGAGCGTGACAGCAGCATGTCGCACTGCTGCTCGATGTGCTGGTGCTGCCATGCTGCCAGGCCCAGAGCGCAGAGCTCAGCGCTCAGCTCAGGGCGAGGAAACCCGCCGCCCGTCCCTCGCTCTGCTGCCGTGCAGAGCAGAAGGCAGAGGCAGAGGCAGCGGCTCGAGCGCCCGAGCGCCTGGCCCTCGGCCTCGTGAGCCTCTCGGCCTCAGACCCTGAGCTGCCCTGGCCGCTGCCTTCTGCTCTGCCGCCAGCGCCAGCCCCGCGGCGCGCGGGGGGCCGAGGCTACAACCGTTCGTGCCCTCGGGCCTCTGGCGGCCTGCCTGCATGCGCTGCTGCATGCTGCGTTGTGGCCTTGGCGCTAAACCCCAAGTTTGGTACCTGGCAGGATCAGCCAGCGCTAACGCAGGCAGCCGCGGGCCACCCACATCTCTGCGAATGCATCGCGAGCTCGCGAGCGCGCGAGCGAGCAAGCAACTGCAGCCAGCGATGCAGACCAGGCGTGCCTTGCCCTTGGGTGAGCGAGCTTGAGCGTGAGTCTGCATGCCAGCAGTCAGCCAGCACCAGGCCAGCTCATCTCTTCCACCAGTTCCAACATCGACCTCCTCTTCCCACCCGGCTATCGGCCACCGGCCCTCGAGACTACTCCCTCTAGTCACCAGCCGTTCCTGCGTCTCTGCCTGCGTGCGCACGTCGCACTTGGCACACTCCCTCGACCTCACCCCGCACACCACCACACTCTGCTCTTTGTCTTTTGTCACCACCTCATCCTCGCAGACACCTCCAACCAGCGGCCTTCCCCCACGCCACCGACTTCTGTCACCAGCCGCGCCCTACGCCACCACCACTCCGGCCCTCCGCCCCGCCCTAGCCGGCGCCTGCGCCTCAGTCCCAGGCCTGCTGTCGACGCTCCTCTTCAATTTTCCTTCATCCGTCCACTCCAGCTTCCCAGGGCTCTTCTTCCTTCGTCCTTCGACGCGGCGCTCGCTGGCTTCTTTTCCCACCGGCCACGTCCATCTCCTCCATCTTCGACGACACGACACCCCGGCCCCTTTGCACGCAGTGAACCGCCGGAATTCCCGGAGCAGTACCCCCGCCAATCCGTCAATCAGTGCGCGGCTCTACGCATCCATCTTCGAATTCCATCTCAATTGATATCTGCATGGTTCTCGAGTCCACCCACGAAACAGCACACTAGTCCCTTGATCCCGCATAGCAAATTCCTCCCCTCCAGACGACTTCCCATTCCGTCTCTCTCGTCTTTCGACATCACATCGACTTTCTCATCGACTTTCTCACTAGCCGCTCACCAGCCCAGCGATCCACACCACTACCTAACGCTCGGTAGAGGCTGGGATGGACTCCTGGTCAACGTCATCCCCATTCTCGACAGACTCTACAATACCCTCCTCTCCTGAAAGATCCGGCGGCAACAATCGTAACACGTCCACCGGCCCGTGCCCACCACCCGTCTTCCCTGCCACTGGCTATCCATTCATGCAGGGCATGCAGGCCCTCCTCAGTAACCTTGCTGGATCGTGAGTGTTTGTCGACGCCGCGAAGTGCTGACTAGGTCCAGGTCACCGTTCGGTTCGGGTTCCTTTTCGGCGGGGGGCGTTCAACCAAACGCCAACAAGGCGATCACGAACGATGCCAAGTCTGCTCTCCCGGTGAACATTCAGCAGCGCGTCGGCGTTCCAGCGGCCGCACCCAGCATGACCTCCTCGGCCCATGGTGGCTCGCGGACGGAGCCCCCGAAGCGCATCTACGACGTCGAGGGCCTCACGCTCTCGACGCCCACTATCGATGACGTTGCATCGACATACCCTGCGTGAGTGGCCCGCGACAGAGTTCCCAGCTGACATCAGACGCAACAAGATCCTGCTGCAGGGTGACCCCCAGCACATCCAGAAGCAGCGCGTCGAAACCGCCATCCGTGTGATCATTGACATCCTCCGCACCATCCCCCCGTCCCCCTCAAACCCCAATGTCCACCCCACTATCGCGACTCTTCTCCCGCAGGATCCCGCCGGTAACATCCTCGCCTCTTTCGAGCGCCTGGCAAACTTCCGGGGGTTGCGCCTGCAGGCAGGAACGACGACGAAGGCGAGCTCGAAGAAGCAGCTCGCCGCCGGCGCGGTGCCTGCGCACCAGCTCGCGTATCTGGAGACTGCAGTGTACATGAGTGGAGAGAACGGCAAGCGTGTGTATGCGTGCAAGCGGTGCCGCGGGCGTGAAGAGAGGCGGCGGATGAACAAGGATGCTGCGCGCAAGAAGCAGATCACGCCCGCCGTCGACCCCGACACACCAACTCCGCAGCCAAAGCCGTCGCAGCACCCACCCACGGAGGACTACATCACCGGCGTCAACTCGGCCCAGTACGACCCGCACCGCGTGACGCAGGTCGTCGAGGAGCCGCCATGGGACCCGGCCGTCCCCGACTGGCGTCATGAGATTGTCCTCTTCAACTCGGCCCCGGAGATGCCCATGAAGGACGGCAGCTGCTACTGGCTCCCATTCCGTGTCATCTGCTACTGCAAGTGTCACGGCGAAAAGGTCGGATTCCGCATCAAGTTCACCCTCCGCACCTTTGACGGCCGGATCATCGCGTCCGAGATGACCAACCCGATCAAGATCACCGACGACCACAAGACGGACGCAAAGTCCAAGCCTCGTGCGGACCGTCTGGCGTCTGCGACACCGGCGCCTTCGCGCCCGCGCAAGGGACGCATGAGCACCGCGTCATCGCAGCGGCAATCGCCCGCGCCGTCCGAGAGCGAGATGAGTGTCGCATCCGAGGTTGGCCCCAGCGTCCAGAAGCAGACCCCTCAGGTACGCCAGTCCAAGCCTTACGATCGTCCGCCTTCGCAGTCGCCCGCCGTCCAGTCATCGAACCTTCCTCCGTTCGACTTCATGTCTCAGGTCAACGAGCGGCCACGGCTTTCGCGTGAGCCATCCACCTCGTCGTACGCGTCCCCCGCGGACATCACGAACTGGACCGACGCCCTGCAGCAGGTCACCGTCAGCCCGGATGCGCTGCGGCGGCCAGACTTTGGTGGATTGACGTCACTGAACCTCAACGCCCACAATATGGGCAACGGCGCCAACGGTCACGCCAACGGCCAGCGCATGGGAAGCACAGACTTCGGAGCCGTGCCGAATGGTCTTGGTGTCTCACATCAGAACGATCTCTACGGCAGCAGTCTGAACTCGAACAGTCTTACTTCTGGCAGTCTCAACGCGGGCAGCCCGCTCGACCTCTCGTCCCTGAGCGCGGGCATGCCTTCGGTGCAGCCCATGATGTTCGGCAACGGCAACCGAAACGGGGCGAACGATGTGGACATGTCGAACAATGTGAACCTCGAGAACATGCTCTTCAACCCCGGTCACTCGACGCAGAACTCCATTTCTTCGAGCTACCAGGACGACCAATCATCCGTCTTCTCTGGCTTCCAGCAGGGCAGCCTGTACAGCGAGAGCGGCCTGCCCCCCGAGAGCGCCCTCGACGACATGATCGACTACTCTGGCGGCGAGAGCACGGGTGCCGTCAGCCCCATGCAGCACCTCAACCTGTCGCCCACTGCTCCCATGGGCCAGCTCGATCTCTCGGGGGTCAACGGCCACCAGTCGCCGTACGGACAAGCTAGTGGCTTGCCTCCGGCGGCGACGCAGGCCGAGGCGGAGGCCCAGACGCGCGCCCTCCTGCAGATGCTCGGCCGCCCGCAACAGCCATCTGTACCCACCCCAACCGTGTCCCACGTCATTCCGGCGGAGGGAGACATGGCGGGTGGGACCCCTGTTGCTATCGCTGGCAGCGGCTTCACTCGCGAAACAGTCATCGTGTTCGGCGGCCGACCGGCTACTACGTCGTTCGTGTCCGACTCGTTCCTGCAGTGCACGTTGCCGCCCAGCCCGGTCCCCGGAGAGGTGCCGGTCACGGTTCAGAACGTCACTGCGGTGTCGGTCGGCCCGGGCATGATGTTCAAGTACACGGGCATGGACAAGGAGATGATGCGCCTCATGCTCGAGGTCCGCCAGCTGCACGGTTCGCAAGACCCTGCCGTCCGCCTTGTCGACCACATCGCGCGCTCGAACCACAACAGCGACATGTCCGACCGCTCCAGCCCGAACGGCAACATCTCGTCGCCGTTCGACTCGGACGCACCGAAGAAGGCCGCGCGTGCGGCGCCGAAGAAGGATCTGCAGACGACTCTGATCGAGTGCCTCGAGGTCATGGACGAATCGTCGCCGGGCTCTCTTCGCCGCTCTGGCGTCGTGAACCACACGAACAAGGCTCAGCAGACGCTCCTGCACGTCGCCTCGGTCATGGGCTTCCACCGCCTGCTCCGTCGTCTCGTTGTCGTCGGTGCCCACCTCAACACCCAGGATGTCAACGGTTTCACTCCTCTTGCCTTCGCTGCGCTCAGCGGACAGGCCCAGTGTGCCCGTGTGCTCCTCGAGGCGGGCGCCTCCTACGATGTCCCGACCTCGCTCGGCGAGATGCCCCTCGATCTGGCCAAGCTGGCCGACGGAAACCCCGTCGAGACGATCCTGCTGTCGGCAGTCTGGGCCACGGCTGTCCCCGAGGACGACGGTGCGTCCATCATGTCGTTCGACGACAAGAGCGAGATCGACGACGACAACCCGAGCTCGGACGACTCGGACGGCGCCAACAGCACCTCTGACGCGAGCCGCATCCTCCGCCAGCGCCGGATGTCCCGCAAGGCGAAGAGCAGGGCGAAGCGCCGGATGTCCTCGGTGCAGCACACCCGCCGCGTGCACGAGGACGTTACGCACGACATTGACGGGACGGTCATCCCCATGCCCCACGACGACCCGCCTCCGTACACTCCTCCGAACCAGCCGTCGTGGATGTCGAGGACGATCTCGAACATCTCGCACCCGATCCAGGACAAGGTGCTGCACAACCTGCCGTTCTTCAACGGCGACAAGGTTTCGCTCCCGAACGGCTGGGTCGCCTTCCCTGCTCCTCCCTCGTGGGATACGCTGAAGAACATGACCAACCCGGAGGACATCAAACTGTTCACGCAGGCGATGGCGGCTGCGGCCTTCAACGCCGTCGTGCAGTCGGGCGCCACGACGTCCAAGCTCGACGAGGGCTCTCCGTCGCGCTCGCCGAAGAAGTGGCGCCGCCGCCGCTCCAGTGTCGACTCGCGATCGTCGCGCGACATTCAGGCGACGCAGGTCGTGAAGCAGGTCAAGCAGGACCGCATGCTGTACCTGTTCTGGCTGCCAGTGCTGCTGTTCGTCGGCTTCTGGCTGTTGGTCACGGCGCTGCCCATTGCGACGGGTTTCTGCTTACTCTACGCGCGTCAGATCAGCCGTGCGATCAAGCAGCGCTTATAGATTTTTCCCTTTTCTCAGTAGATACATGTAGGTCGGCGAGTGTGGGGTGATTTTGGTACGAGGGGGGCTAATAATATCATTGTAACCATGCCTATGTTAGCATTTATCGACATTCTGTGCTGCAGCTCTTGGACGCATGCGTGTGCAGCACTAATCGTTAGCACAGGTGAGCTGCGCAAGCACCCGCGGATTGGTGCCAAGGTGGAAAGCAGTACAGCCGCGTGGCAAGGGTACGTCGTCCGAGGACATGACTAATTGACTGATGGGGCACAGGAGCAGAGCCTGAGGCGGGAAAAAAGCACCCGCACTGGCGATGGCTGTCGGACCCTCAATCTGTCATGCACAGCAAACACAGGACAGTGCTTCTACGCCTTCCCTCCGCATACATAGCTCACGAGTGTTTCTTCTCCCATCTCCATCTCTAACCGTATCAAACCTACTCTGTGCGTAACAGGCACTCTGCAGCTGCGCTTTCCGTTCCACAGCTGACGGAGACCAGAAACCACGAAACACAACCCTCGTTGCGTTTGTTTATCCACAACATCCTAGGCAGGACAAACCGCCCACAAACACCATGGCCTGTGAGTTGATGCTGGCGCCACCTCGACTGACCCGCAGTGGAAGGAATGAAAGAAAAGCTGTCGGCGGGCACGTCGAAGCTGACCAAGGTCGCCAAGCTGCGCAAGTCGGACACGCAGCTGATGCAGCTGTCCAACGCCGCCGTCGAGGAGCGCGAGGCCCGCAACCGCGGCGAGCCGAGCCTGAACCGGCTGCAGATCGGCGCCCACATCGGCATCCTCTTCTTCACCTTCCTGTCCATCTGTCTCATGGGCGCTGTCGCGGGCTTCCAGGCCAAGTGGATCAAGGTCTGTGAGTATACGGTACAGACCGGTGTCACGGGCTGGTCTTATGAGTTAGTGAGCGGCGCACTGACGCACACACCACAGCCGGAGGCGTCGGGTTTTCGCTGTTCATCCTCCTCTTCAACTTTGTTCTCGCCGCATGCCTGCTCGCAATTCCGCTTGCGTATGACCGGTAAGTCGACTGTGAACTGTGCGCAGGTTTGGGTTGTTGTGATCGGTCCATGGCATATCGGGTGGCTGGTCGCCCCTGAGGAAAATCAAAATCACACGCGCTCCCTAGTGTGAAACCAACAGACCGACGTCACACCGACCCCCCACCTTTCCAGCCACCCCACCGCGCATGTACATGCGAACGAGAAGTTATCTCTGCACTGGAGGAAGCATAGCTAACGTAGCAGATGGGACAAGTGCAAGCGTGCGGCGCAGTTCCTCGCCCAGGCGCGCTCTCACGTGATCCTTAACTCTTTCGGCGCTCTGCTCCAGATTATTGTCACCCTGATCACGACCATTAGCGGCTTCGGCAACCCCGGCTGCAAGAACCCGGACAACGACCCCAGCGCCGACGACGACCGCGGGGACGACTACAAGGACGCGCTGCCCGGCTGGTGCAAGACGAAGCAGGCGAGCGCCATCTTCGACTGGCTCATTCTGGCGTGCTGGCTCATCTTAGTCGCCCTCTCCGCCATTGCCTTCCGCGACGAGCGCCGCCGTGCCCGCCGCGAGCCGCGCTTCATCCCCCCTGACGAGGAGGACGCCGACCTCGAGATTGCGACCGGCGGCTACGCCAAGGTTGGCCACGACGACGTCTTCGACGACAAGCACCAGGAGCGCCCCACGGCGATGCCGACGGTCGACTACTCGGGGCACGCTGCGCCCGCGCCGCGCGTCAACCCCGCCATGCAGCAGCCGCAGATGCAGGCGTCGGCGCTCGCGCGCCCCAGCGTGGACGTGTACGGCGCGTTCGACGGCGACATGCCCGGCGCGCAGGCGCAGAGCCGCACGATGCAGATGGCGTACGCCGACCCGTACGCGCAGGTGCGGGCGTCGCTCGACACGCCGTACCAGATGCCGGCGCAGTACACGCCGCCCCAGCCGTACGGCGCGCCCGCGTACGGCTACCAGCAGAGGTAGCCGCAGTGCAACCTGTGACGAGTGTACGACCCCGACCGACCCCGAGGAGCGAGGGAACTGTGAGATTATAGACTGTACAGTCATGATTCTGCGTGTTGTAGCCTTTCCCCGCCCCCGTACTGACACTGGGCTTGCGCCGTGCTGTGCCATCAGCCGAGCCCGAGCCTGGTCCGACCTTCGACCTTCGACCTTGGACCCGACCCGAC
Source organism: Trichosporon sp. PB005A (assembly GCA_023630055.1). Taxonomy (NCBI): domain Eukaryota; kingdom Fungi; phylum Basidiomycota; class Tremellomycetes; order Trichosporonales; family Trichosporonaceae; genus Trichosporon; species Trichosporon sp. PB005A. Next base: position 777,121 of record JAMALZ010000004.1, read on the forward strand.
CGCTAGACGCGAGAGACATTAGTAGGCGACGATGCAGTGTACTGTGCTCCTGTTTGCGAAAGTTTCATGCCAGTTCTAGCTTAGGCCGAGATGGCGAGGCCGAGGGTGGTGAGGGCGATGAGGCTGATGGCGTTGAGGGCGGAGGAGACGCCGTGGTAGAGCTGGAAGCGCGAGTTCGCGTTCTGGAGCTCGACCGAGGCGGCGGGGGACGCGGCGTCCTTGCCCTCGGCCTTCTCGAGGCCGGCGCGGTCAATGGCGGCGCGCGCGCACGCGGGGCCGACGAGGAGCGCGTTGACGAGCGCGGGCGCCCACGCGCCCAGCACGAGCAGCGCCTGCACGCCCTCCTCGTGCTGCCACCACGCGTGCGTGTGCAGCAGCGCGCGGTGGAAGTTGAGGTGCGTGCCGAGCAGCAGCGTCGTCAGCGCCACCTGCGACTGCAGGTACAGCGGCTGCTGGATCTGCGACAGCGTCGAGAACGTCTCCTTCGGGAGCGCGGAGTAGGCCTTGAAGCCGGACTGAGGTCAGCGGGCACGAGCAGAGCGAGGAGAGGGGTGAGCGAGAGAGAGCGGGAGCACGAAAGCGGGCGTAGGCGCGAAGAGGGGGAGCGACTGTGGGCGCAGAGGGAGAAGCGTCAGGCGGACAGCAGCGAGAATACACAGCGGCACCGGCTTGGATCACTCAGCAGCAAAAGCATGGCCGGGAACTGCGAGCGTGCACACCGGAAGAGGAACGTGCGAGCCGAGTGCTCGTCGCGAGCATCACGCCCCACCTCACGACGCGATGCATCCAGCGCCGAGCCGGCCGCTCTCGTCCCTCCCCTCCGTGCTGGTATCCATCCCCGCCATCCTTCCCTCCGCGATCCAGTCGAGCGGCGTGTTCGTTCAGCAGCTCGCCCGCTCTCCGCCGGCCTGCGGCCGCCGGCTCGCTCGAGTCGCGTTCGCACTCACGATGGTGTTCCAGACGTTGGAGCCGAGCGCATTGCCCCACGTGAGGAGGTAGAAGCCCTTGAGGGTGAATGGAGCGAGGGAGCCCATGGTGCTGATGTTGAGCGGGTGCGGGCCGAGAGAAGGAGTGAAACGACAACAAACCGAGCGCGCAGCAGCGGCACCGCGACGCAGAGCGTGCAGCGGCCACAGCGCGCCGGGTCGCGATGCAAGAGCAACCGTGTGAAGGCGTGCGGCCGGCTGGCAGGTGACCAATCGCTACCGACTTTCTCCTAATCCGCCCCCTCCCCCAGCTCCCCCGAGCTCATGCACGTGTGACGTCATGCAGCCTCGTTGGCGGCCTGGCGGGTGGCTCGACGAGGGCAACGTGCGATTCCGAACGCGCCGACCAACGCGGCGCCTCAGCCAAAACCAAATGCATGCACGCTCGCTTGCTCGCCGGTTGAGGGCTGTGCGGCGTCCAGACGCTGACGGGACACGACTGGCGGTGAGCAGGAAGCGTGTTCAAGCCGAGAGAGAGAGGGTGGAGGTAGGGAAGCCCTGGACGGCGTCCGCGCTGGCAGCGTCCAGCGGCCTGGGGACGGAGTTGCCACCCAGCACCCAGCTCTCTGCCCTCGACACGAACACTAGCGCCCCGGTCAGCTGCTGAGCATGCTCGCGCTGCCTGGTCGCGTCGAGCCACCGCCGACCATCTCAGCTGCCTATATCACTACTGAAGATCAGCGTCCGCCGAAGGACCCAGCGTGGTCCCCCACTCTGCCGCTGCGGCCGATGTTCCGCGACGTTCCCTCTGACCGAGCTTATCCACCGACCAACTCGACTACGACTGACCAGCTGACCGCCGTCATCGAGATTCGAGCTGATCACGGGCCTCGTGGACCTTCGGTGTCTTCGTCGGTGCAGCTCGGCGTCTATGACGGAGCTCGCGTACGTGCACTACCGATCTGGCGCAGGCGGAGGAACATTGCCGCCCCTGCCCCGCGCACATGGCTCGGTCTCTTGCACCGTCTGCCGCACAACGCACGCCGGGCTATTAATACGACTTACGCGGGGCCTTAGTGATCTGCACGCGTTCCAGCAGCCGATCTGCGTGCCTCGCCGCCATGCACGACTACGCCAGCTCTGGGCCTTGCGTGCTCCCGTCAGAGCAATGACGCCAGGCAGCAGTCCACGCCATCGGCGAACGTATCTCGTTCGCTCGCATTCTGGGCCCCTCGCCGACCCCTGACCGACAGACGCCCGCGAGGTTGACCTCCCAGTCAGCACACCGGTTCAGCGAGTATAAGAGGCGCCAGGCCGCCAGCTCGTCTCTCCACTCATCAAGCCAACAAGCAATCAACACAATGACCGCCGCCCTCCGCCTGCTCCCGCTCCGCGCCGCCGCCGCGCGCCCCGTCATGACGCGCTCGAGCGCCCGTGCGTTCGGCACCACCGCCGTGCGCGCGCAGCAGAACGGCGTCCCGCAGAACTGGAACGAGGCGATCCAGGACGTCAACAAGAGCGTGAGTGTCCCATGCCTTTGTCTCCGTGTGCATCCTCGGGGTGTCGGCCGGGCTGCTCCGTTGCCCAGCGCTGTCGGGATGATCCAGCCTCAGTCGCCGTGCGGCCTCGATGCTAACGCCCAGTTCAACGCCGGCGTCAAGGATGCCGCGTCCGCGATGGAGCACTCGCTCGACGACATCAGCGCCAACGCCAAGCCGTACGCCGAGGACATTGCGTCGCGCCTCAAGGCCGTGTTCGGCGACGGCGCGCCCAGCGCCAAGGACGTCCAGAAAGAGCTCGAGCGCCAGGCCAAGCAGGCCCGCTACGCCGTCGAGCAGGCCGCCAAGGAGGTCCAGGGCGACGCCAACACCGCCTCCAAGATCGACTCGCGCCTCGCCGATGACTTCAAGAAGGCCGCGAGCCAGCGCGCCAACGACCTCAAGAAGGCCCTCAACAGCAACAACTAGGCGCCCATCTGTAGTTAGAAAGAACGTAACGTGAAAGATGCAGTCTGAAGTCACTCGTTGCTGCGACAGCTGCTGCTGCACTGGTTAGTGACCGTCAGTCCCAGCGCAAACAGCGCAGACAGAATTACGTGTTACATGTGGAACGAAGCTCCGTAGCTTATACTATGCGCCTAGTTGCGCGCGACATTGGCTGTTCTCGGTTGGGGGGCCGGCGGCTGCGAGAATGGCCGCGCTAAAGGTCAGCTACGCCATCCACATACGACTGATCCCACCTAAAGATGATGAGCTCAGCGCACCTGGTGCGCCACCGCTTGCTGACATGGCCGGCGGCGCCGGGGCTCCTTTCGAGCCCGCCTGCTGCGCCGCCGTAGAGTTCAGGAGATGGTGCTGGAAGGAGTTCTGCGGCGGCGTGGCCGAGCCGCTCAGGTAATCGGCCAGCCCTGGGAAGCGGGCAGACGCATTCGCCCGCTCACCGCCTCCTTGGGAAGTCTGTATTGACGGCTTGACGTCGCCGCCCAGTGAAGACGGGCCGGAAGAGCCCAGCCCTCCGCCCAACGGTTGCTGCGAGTGCCCGTTGGCGTGCTGCTTGTCGCCGTTCGTCTGCGGCACGGCCTCTCGCCGTGGCACCGCGAACGCTTCCGTTCCCAGCGTTTTCCGCGAGGGGCCGGACTGTAATGTCGACGCCGTCGCGGCTGGTCGTGGCGGTGCTGACGGTTCGGCCTGGACGCTGGGCTGCATCTGTCGGTGCTGCTGCCGCGGCATCTGCATGGGCGCGTTGTAAGGATGCCGCCGCGGGTCGTCATCGACGTGCAGATGCGAGGCGGGGTGTTGGTTGCCTGCTTGGTATCCGTAGCCTGATGTGGACGGGCCCGCGTATCCTCCGTACATTGCTGGTGACGCGTGACGTGACAGCTGCTGCTGCTGCTGGCGAGCGGTCTGGGTCGGTAAGCACGTGTCAGAACGCGACGACTCACGTCAATGGCGCTGAGGTCGGCCAAACCCTGCTCCGTCGTCAAGCGAGACGGTACAGGTCCCGGCGACCAGTCGAATGGTTTCGGCGGCTTCTCCACCTTGGGGACGGGTCGCTGGACCTTTGGTGTCTCGATCTCGTTCTTCTCGCGAGCCAACCGCCGACGCTTGCTCCACGTCTGCTCAAACTCCTCCCAGTGCATCTGGTCACGCTGGTCCTGATTTATCAGCACAGTTCGACGGAACTGCCAGGCAAACTTACGGTCCAGGTCTGCCATGAGATCTTGGTCTCGACGTCCCGCCAGATCTTGAGGTCGGCCAGGCTCTCCTCGTACCGGCGAAGCGCAATCTCGTGAAGACGCTCGCGGCGTGCCTCGACGATCTTGTTCAGCTGCAGCAGCGCCGGATGCGTGCCTAGACGTCAGCTTGGTTTCTCCGACGGGACTCACCGTTGAGGATCATCTCCTCCTCCTTGGCGGCTTCCTCCAACCTCTCCACATACAACCGGTCACGGAGAGCGGCGAACTTCACTTCGAGAGCAACCATAGCACGGATGGCTGCCGTACTGGGCCCGGGGGCATGTGACGAGTGGTGTCCCGACGCGCGAGACGGGGCTGCTGACGCCGAGTCTGATGTCAGTGGAAGGCGGACCAATGCTGCTCACCCTCGACTTCGACCTCAACAGCGACCTCCTCCTCTTCGACGGCAGGCTCTTCCTCGGGCTCGGCAGCGTCCTCGACGTCGGCCTCGTTTTCCGTTGCGGCGGCCGTGTTCGTTCCCTCGGCTTCGTCGGCCGCTTCGTGGTCCTCAGCGCGCATGGTGATGTCGCCATCCGCCTCGGCCTCGTCGTCGTTCGGGTGCGTCTCCTCCTCCTTGACGACCGGCTCAGCATCGGCGGCACCTGCCTCCTCATCGGCGCCTTCCTCGGCCATGGGCTCGTCCTCGTCGTCACCTTCCTTCTCCAGGGGCGAGGAGGGAAGGTTCTCAGAGCGAGGCGGGTCCGAGGGAGGCGGTGGCGTCAGCGACGGAGACGGCGATGCTTGCCGTTTCGAGGATGGCCTGTTGTTAGTGAAATAATCCTCCGAAGCAGACTCACCGCTTGCCTACCGGCGTCTCGTCCGCGGTGTCGTCGGGGGGAGGTCCATCCGCGTCGTCCTCAGCGGCCTCGTTGCCCGGTTCATCGGCCGCACCATCGGGCTGCTGCGGAGCATCATCGAGGTCGTCCTCGTCGTCCGTGAGCTCGCTGTCGGTCAGCGGCTCCGTTAATGTTGTTGGGCTGCTCCCTCCAACGAGGTCGCCCTCGTCGTTGTCATTGTCGAGGATGTCGGCGGCGGGACCGAGGTGGAGGGGGGCGGGAGGCGGGTCGCCATTTGCGGTGGGCTCCTGCACCGGTGACGGCGAGGCCGACGACAGTGGAGAGGAAGATCTCCGCTGTTCCGACATGGATGCGAGCGCGGCAGTCGACTGGGACAGACAGAGTCGCTGAGCTATGCAGCTCTTATCGAGTGAGGACCGTCGTGGGGAGAGGGTTCAAGGAGGCCGGTGAGCAGGCAGGCGATGATGCGGGTGGGAAATGAACAGAGTACAGTGAAATAGAGGTTGATTAAGAGGGTCCGGACAGAGTAGAGGTAGCTGAACAGAGTGCTGGTGGGATGGATGACGGTGGGAGAAGGTTGTCCAACGCGTAGGAGGAGCCAGTTGGTGGCCGGTGCCGGTTGAGCGGGTGGGACTAGACGCCCACGCCTAACATCGGGAATCGACATGACCTCATGCGCTGCTCAGATTTTAGCTTCCGCACGCCTAAACCAAGCCACTGTTGTTTTGTTAGCCGACCAGCTTGTGTCTCACCACAGCCATGCATCCGCCGCGTGCTCCTGCCGCGGCACATTCAAGGACGCTGAATACATGAGGTGCACCATGCACCACATCTCATTCAGCGACTCACTCGATCACGTCCAACGATCGCAGAGCACAGCACAACGGCAGGTGCGTGGTGCACGCCGCAATATTATAGGCCGAACGGCCGGGCGCTACTGCACGAGCTTGGCATCGCGTGGGTATTCACCCAGCACGGCCTGCGCCGATATCCCATCAACATGCATATTATACAACAAGATCTGGTACACTGCTGGTATGTCCAATGCTCTCGGTGCCCTATGAGTAATGAATGAACAGGTTCCCTTCACTCGTCCGGGATGTCGTGCGGCTTGCGGATGCCGCGCGACAGCTTGTAGTAGACGACGGTCGAGTCGGGGTCGTTGATGGCGACGTACAAAGTGTCGGGGTCGAACGTGTGGTTGACCTCGGACGACTCTGGCTCGTCGTCGACCTCGTGCTTCTCGCCGGTCTTGTCGGCCAGCTGCTCTCGGAGCTCGCCCATGCTGGGGGCAAGGGGCGGAAGTGCACCAGGCAGCGAGTCGACAGTGATGTCCTCGAGGGCAGCAAAGATGGCGCGCAGCTCCTTGGGAGTGAGGGCGGTCGTGTGCAGAGGCAGAGGGAGCACGGCGCGGAGAGGGTCCTGCCGGTCAGTTTCCAAAGCGGAAGGAGATAAGGATCAGTACGGGACCCTAAGTCCGATTCCGGTGGACTCACGTCCTTCCTCTTGCGTCCAACAACGGCGACCCACTGGGTGCCGGGGAGCTGCAACGGATGAAGCTCGCACCACTGCACGGCGAGGGAGAGGTCGCAGAGGGCGGTGGACAGGGGGCCGGCTTGCAAGGGGGAGGCGGCCGCGAGGTGGGCGATGTGAGGCGCCAGGACTTGCGGCGCGATCATGGCTGTGGACGCGGGAGGCAGCTGGCTGGCGGGCTGAGTCGCGAACGCTAGACGCTGACTGATCTTTATTTTGCGGTGATCGGAGAATGCAACTTGGATATCGGCATGAACGAGCGGCTGTGGACGACAACAATCCGGCTCGGAAATGGAAATTATCTCTTAGATAGGGCTTCACGTGACACGGATTCGAAATCTGGCAGGCTGACGGACAGCCCGCTCCGCGATCCCCAGTGGAGGGGTCAGGGAATGTGGTGGCAGCCTGGCCCGGCTTTGGTGGGAGCGCCGCGCCTGGCTGCCGCCGCTGCCGCACTGCCGTGCCCAGCCGGGGTTGGCGGCCCGCAGCCAGTGCTTCCCCCACCCCACCAGTCCAGCCCAGCGCCAGCGCCAGAGCCAGACCGACTGTCCTCTCCGACGACATAACATCGCTGCAGACTTTTCTTCTCATCCTCATCACATCCTCCATCCACACCATGGCGTCCCGCTCAGCCATTTCTCGTCTGACCCCCCGGGCCCTCGCCCCTCGCGTCGCCGTCCCCCGGCAGCTCAGCACGGCCGCCGCCGTCTCGCGCGCTGCCGTGACCACCACCCCCATGGCCCGCGTCACCGCCTCTCCGTCCCGTTACCTCCTCAGCTCCATCCAACAGCAGCGCCGCATGGCCAGCTCCGAGTCTGAGGGCGGTGGTGAGTCCATGGTGAGTCTATCCCGAGAAGCTGGAGCCCACCGGAGCTCGCCTGCACGGCGCACGACCATTGCCGCCGGCCCCGCACCATGGAAGGCCGTGCCGCCGGCTTTTTCACAGGACGCTCCCCTGGGCTTCTAAACGCATTGCATGCATGCGCTAACGTCCCCAGACCGTCCGTGAGGCGCTCAACTCCGCCATGGAGGAGGAGATGAACCGCGACGACAAGGTGTTCGTCATGGGAGAGGAGGTCGCTCGTTACAACGGTGCCTACAAGGTCACTAAGGGTCTTCTGGACAAGTTCGGAGAGGAGCGTGTTATCGACGTAAGTTGTCCCACGTCGCGCAAATCGCAATCTAATCACCCCAGACCCCCATTACCGAGTCCGGATTCGCTGGTCTCGCCGTCGGCGCTGCGCTCGGAGGTCTCCACCCCGTGTGCGAGTTCAGTGAGTAAATCGGACTTCCGGCCCTAGCGGACGGTCATGTCCGCTAGGGTCATGACGTCGCCAGCCACTAACCGACCAGTGACCTGGAACTTCGCGATGCAGGCCATCGACCAGATCATCAACTCTGCTGGCAAGCTCTACTACATGTCCGGTGGCACTGTCCACTGCCCCGTCACCTTCCGTGGCCCCAACGGTGCTGCCGCCGGTGTCGCCGCCCAGCACTCCCAGGTGAGTAACTTTCCGCCTTTAACCGCCTTCCCTGGGCTCGAGCGCAGATCCCAAGCCCTGCGAGTTGAGTCATCGCTGCCTGAGCGTCACGGCTTGTGCTGTTCTGGCATGCTTTGTGACTCACACTAATCGCCTCTCTCAATCTGTCCCCTCCCATCTTCACCCCATGAGCCGCGCTGACCCCAGTGCTACGCCGCCTGGTACGGCTCCGTTCCCGGCCTCAAGGTCGTCTCCCCCTGGAGCGCCGCCGACGCCAAGGGACTGCTGAAGGCGTGCATCCGTGAGCCCGGACCCACGGTCTGTCTCGAGAACGAGCTCCTGTACGGCTCTTCGTTCCCGATGACCAAGGAGGAGATGTCCGAGGACTTCATCATCCCCATCGGCAAGGCCAAGATTGAGCGTGAGGGTTCCGACGTCACCATCGTCGCCCACTCGAAGGCCGTCGGAGACTCGCTCGAGGCCGCCAAGGCGCTCGAGAAGGAGGGCATCAGCGTCGAGGTCGTCAACCTGCGCTCCATCCGCCCGCTCGACATCGACACGATCATCAAGTCCGTGAAGAAGACGAACCACCTGATCACTGTCGAGGGTGGCTTCCCTGCCTTCGGTGTCGGCTCTGAGATCATCGCGCAGGTGTGCGAGTCGCCGGCGTTTGACTTCCTCGACGCTCCTCCTGAGCGTATCACCGGTGCCGACGTCCCGACCCCGTACGCGCAGACGCTCGAGGAGCTCGCGTTCCCCGACGCCAACGTTGTTGTCCAGGCGACGAAGCGTCACCTGTTCAAGCAGTAAATATTTGTATCAACCGCTTAATAGACGATGTATAGTCGGATCAGGCGGGCCGTAGTTTAATGCATCATGGGCTCTCCATTGTACTTCCGCTGCATATACGTATAACCATTGTTCCTCTGTCCGCCGCGAAACCCACAGCCGCGAAGCTCAAAGTTGGAAACGAAACCCGTGGGAGGGTGAGACGAACGCGCCTCCGGCCCCGGTGCAAGTCCGATCCCCCACGTGGGCTCATCTCACCAATCGCTAAATTGACCCTAGATACGGTGTACCGAGACACGACTCGATCTTCATCCACGACCGACTCGATCTTCATTCACGACTCATCTCTATATTGCTAGCGCTCTCAGTGCCGTAGTTGCCGGGCAGCTGCTCACCGATACTTGAACGCCTTTCCGTGTGTCAACCGACGACTCCGGCGCTCACGGCACACTCTGCATCCTCCGCACCTCCACCTCCTTTGCCACCGGGATCTCATCACAACCCACGGTGCCCTCGGCACCAGAAGCAAGTGAGCCAGCTGCGGCCTTCTGAACGCTCCTCGCGAGGCCCGAGGTCCCCGGCCTCCATCGGCCTCGCGATGGCCACCTCGATGCGCCGCTGACCGCCAGTGCCCCCCTCTCTCTCCACAGCATACCGAATACACGCGTAACCATACCCGTACCTCTCGCGCACGTTCTGCGGCGGGGGCCACGCATGGCAGTCTCCCCTCGCGCCTCGAAGGGCGTTGCGGGCGTCGCGGCGCCGAGCGCAGCGATCCCCGTCGACGCCGCGTACTCGTTCGGCCCGCCGCGGGCGGAGGCAGCGGGCACGCCTGCGTCGGCGGCGTCGGCAGTGTCGTCGTCGTTCGGCTCGAGCCACTCTCTGACGGAGCCGCGGCCGTCGCCGTGGCACGCGATCGCGGACAGCCTGCAGACGACGCCGTCGCTGACGCCTGCGCCGTCGGCGCTGACGTCGTCGGCGCTGCGCGAGTGGGAGCGGCAGCTGGCGGGCGCGGACGCGGTGCGCCACCTGCTGTTCCCCGGGCGCGGGAGCCCGAAGCTCTCGGCCGAGCGCGACCGCGACGGGCACGTCGAGTACAAGCTCAAGCTGATCGAGCCCGAGCCGGAGCGGTTCGACCGGCTCGTGACGCAGATGATGTGGCGGCTGAAGCAGGGACGCAACGAGGCGATCTACGAGCTCGGCCTCGGCGACGACGGGAGTGTGATCGGGCTCACGCGCCGCGAGATGGATGCGTCGCTCAGCACGCTCGAGCGCATGGCGAGCGAGGTCGGTGCCACCGTCCTCGTGCTCAAGGAGATTGTGCTCACAGAGTGGTCCGACTCGGACTCGGCCTCGAGCGCCAGCGCCAGCTTCAGCGCCGGCAGCGCAGCAGGCAGCTGGAAGGCCCGCCGCCCCGACCTCGACGAGTTCGGCCGCCCACGCCGCGGCACCAAGAGCCTCGACGCGACCCCGCCCGTCAAGGAGAAGAACAAGTACGCCGCGGGCAAGTACCCCGGCGGCGGCGGGAGTGCGAAGAAGAACGGCGACAAGCGCCGCCGCGCCGCACAGCGCCAGGAGCGCCGGCGTCTCGAGCTCATGCGCGGAGATGGTATGAGCCCGACACCATTTGACACGTTCGACGACGGTCTTGGCCTTGATGCGCCCGGTACGAACGGCCTTAGGCTGAACGGGCACGGCCTGAATGGGCATGGACTAAGCGGGCACGGCCTGGACGACGGCGCCCGCAGCTCCCGGCCAGGCAGCACGCTGAGCCACCACCTCGAGCCTCTGTCCGGCCGCTCGAGCGCGCCGCGCCTCGGCGACAGCCCCGGCGAGGGCACGCCGGACGACACGTTTGTCGACGGCCTGCGCATCCCGTTAGACTCGCTGAGCCTGTCGTTCGCGGACGTGATCGAGGACCAGCCGTCGCCGCGGTCTCGGTCTCGGTCACAGTCGCCTGCGGGGCTGCGTCTGCCGGCCAGCGAGACGCAGGACGCCGCCGACGCCGACGCCGACGCCGATGTCGACGGCGAGCTCGTGTGTGTCGAGGCGCTCGTCGTGCGCAAGGCCGGGCTCGAGGGCGAGTACTTCCTGCCCGAGGACGGGTGGGGGTTCGGCGAGTGAGCGCTGGCGCGTGCGCGCGCCAGAAGCAGCAGAGCAGAGCACAGTTACATCAGTAGAGGCATCGTAGACGTATCACGTAACGTATCAGCATGTATCGCCCGTCTTTATGTACATTCATGGCATGGCAAGATGGCGCCGCGGCCAAGCTACGGGCGGCCCTGTACGGCCGGAGCAGGTGCATAGGTGTGGGCGGGGTAGGGAATACTGTAGCGTGCGGGGACCGGGGCTTGGTTGGGGTTGGCTTGGGCTTGGCTTGGCAGGCAGGCAGGCAGACTATATACGCAGGTAAAAGGTATGTCGATGGAGGTGAGTTGACCCGTTTGAAGAGAAGAAGAAACGCGGCCTCTGGGCTGCAGCGCACGCGACGCAGGCGCAGAGGCGAGAATGTCCTCGAGACTTGTGTATGCGGTAAACTTTGAGCTTGGTGTGGTCGGTGGGTGCTTGGGGTGCTTGATCTGGACGCAGCGCTCGAGCATCTCGAGAGCGCCGGGCCGGGAGGCTTGTGCTAGTGGAACGGAGTGGCGCAGTGGCACAGCCGAGCAGTGGCAGGCGGGTCCGGCGCTAGTTCGCGCTGCTCGACCCGCGCCGGCCGCGCGGCTGGCGCGGAGGCGCGCGCGCACGGCACACCTCGGTGCGCTGCATGTGCATGAGCAGCTTGTCCTTGCGCGCCTGGGGTCAGCTAGCACACAGACTGGGAGCTCACAAAGGCGTGGCCGCACACGGGGCACACGAACGGCTTCTCGCCGGCTGTCTGTCAGCTCCCGCGCCTCTCTCAGCTGGCTCCGCGGGTGGTGTGTTCTGCCTCAACCTGCCGTATAATCCCAAGAACTGTTCCAGGACACAGCCCGGACACACGGTGAGGTCACCTGCCAGATCGCACCATTCCCCGCTGCCACAGGAGGCGGTAGTACGCACTGTGTTTCCGGCGGTGCCGCTGCCGCGTCAGCTAATTTCACCATGCGCAAGCTGCCGGCGCGCAGACGTACCTGGAGGTCGTTGCGGCGGGTGAACGCCTCGCCGCAGTCGTCGCACTGGAACCGCCGCTGCGTGTAAGCTTGCAACGAATAAATAATGGCAGCTGGCCGCGCCTTGCTTGCGCGGACTCACCGTCGTCGGCGCGGACGTCATGCGCCTCGTCGGGCTCTTGTTCTCCGCACCCGAGCCCGCGGGCGGGCCGTTCTTGCTGTGGTTCAGGGGCGGGGGCATGGCGCCGGGTCCCGTGGGCGCGCCGGGGTTGGAGTGGACGAGGCCGAGGCCGAGCGAGTCCATGCCGCCTGCGGCTGGGGGCAGCTCGGCGCCGTGCGGCAGCGACGGCGAGTGCGAGTGCGAGCCCTGGGCCTGGGCTTGCGCCTGCGCGCTGCCCGTCTGCGCGCTGGGCGCGCCGGGCTGCGCATGGTTCCACTCGTGGAACCCGTTCGTGTACTGCTCGTCCCAGAGCCGCTGGCCCGGCGCCGGCCGCAGGCGCGGCGGCACGTAGCCGTCGATCGTGGGCGGCGCCGCCGGGCCAGCCCCGCCGCCGGCGTAGCGGTACTCGCCGCCGTAGTACTCGTAGCTGCCCTGGTACTCGTAGCCGGGGTCGTCGTGGTTCATGCCGTTCTCGCGGTAGCTCGCGCTACCGCTACCGCTGCCGCTGGGGCCCGCGCGCGCGTGCGCCTCGTACTTGCGCTCCGCCGGGGGCGGGTGCGCATGCACAAAGTGGTTCTGCCCCACCGGCCCGGGCCCGTCGCCGTAGCGCGCGTCCCGGCGCCGCCCGTGGTTGTACCCCATCGGGAACATGAGCAGCGGGTCCGTCTGCGCGTGGTGGCCGTGCTGCGCGTGCTGCTGGTGCTGGTGCGCGCGGCTGAACTCGAGCGCCGGGTCCAGCGCAGAGCCCCACACTCCGCCAGAGAAGTACATCCCGTTCATGTGCGGCGGCGGCGGCGGCGCAAACGTCCCCGCCGCGGGGGGGTAGAGCTGGTGGCTGCCGGGCTGGTGGTGGCCGGGCTGGGACTGGGACTGCTGTGACTGCTGGCCGGCCTGGGGCTGCTGGGGCGGAGCCTGCCCCGGCTGAGTCAAGCTGTGCTGCGCGTGTGGCTGGGGCGGCGTCTGCTGCTGGGGGTGCTGGGAGTGCGACTGCGACGCATGCAGCGCGCTCACCGACGCGGCCGACGCCGCAGGCGCGCCGGGCGCTTCCGCCGTGCTGCTCGCAGTTATTGGCGTCCCGGGCGTCGGCTGCTGGGCCTGCTGGGCGTGGGACTGCTGCTGAGGGGCAGACTGCTGCGCGGGCGCGGCCGACTGCGAGGGGGCAGGCTCGAGGCCGTCCATGGTGGCGGACTGGACTGAGGGCGTCGAGTTGCCCGTCCCGCCTCCGCCGCCAGCGGCCGCGCCGGCCGGCGACGACGGCGCAGACTCGGGCGACGTGATCCGCCCGTAGCTCGAAAAGCCGTACATCTGCCCTGCTGCGTGCTTTTCCTTGCGGATGGTGGCGCTAGCTGCTGCTTGTGGCTGGCGTTAGCACAGCACTGGTGCTAGGGAGCGAAAGAGGCCGCGGTGCTCGGTTGAATGGGGATCCGCAGTGCTGCTCAACTGAGAAAGGGGCAGAAATGCGGGGCAAAGGATGACAGGACAAGAGGTAGTTGCGTGGGCAGAAGAAGGGGTCGTGGAAGACGACGGCAGGCGTAGCTGCCACCGCCAGCGCCAGGCGCAGCGCTGCTAAGGGAAGGGGAGACGGGGAGACGTACCGGGCGTGAGTGTCGAAGAACGTTTACCCAGGTTAATCGCGGGCGACGATGGGCGGCGACGGGGGCGGTGGGGAGAAGGGGAGGGCTGGAGGGGCTGGAGGGGCTGCGCTGCGGCGCTGGATACGTTTATGAATGGACCGCGAGCCGCGAGCTGCAGAGTGAGCGATATCGACGTGGGAGGCGCGAGGCGTAATGCTGCCCGTCCTGTTATCCTTGAGAATGAGGAGGCGAGGGCACTGGCGAGTTCTCTGGGAGTCTGAGTCATGACCTGTGCCGTGCCCACATACTCTTGTGATGATGACGCCCCTCTGGTGTTGGGAGGAAGGACGTCTTCTCTTGTTTTGCCGGCGTGGGGACGAGGTGGCATGCCCGCGGCAGGCATTTGTTGTGAGGAGGATGCGCGCTGCGTCGTTGATCTCGCCACTCGGTGTACGGCGTGTTGCGCAAGGCCCGTGAGGCAAAGGAGGAGCAGGCCGTGCGGGACACGGCGACGACGCTGGCCACTGCGGGGTACGAGCCGAGGTGTGCGTCCTCGTCCTTGTCCTTGTCCTCGTCCTCGTCCTCGTCCGCCGCCGGCTGCCAGCTGTCGATGAGCCCCCATCCGCGCCCTCGCCCGCTCTCGCGCTCTGGCTCGAGTTGACGACGCCCCTCTGCCCAAATGCCGCTGCTTCGTGTTCAACACGCCAGGCCGCTGCGCGCGGGGCGCAGGCGATCGCACACAGAGGCGCAGCGGATCCAGGGGACATGGGGGGCGCGGGGGGGACGGCGAAACGATGCGCGCCGAGTGGAAAGGAGCGCAAGGCGGCGGCCCCGAGCCGCCAGCCAAAGGCGGGGCGCAGCGGATCGCCACCGCCAGGCCCACTGAGACTAGTTCGAGGCGATCCGTACCTCCGCGCCCGTCGCTGTTTGCCGCCTTGCCTTGCTGCCTTGCGCGCCTTGAGAGCTCGAGCAGGGCGCAAGGGATCGAGCGAGGGGCGGCGAAAGGCCTCGATGGCCTGTGCGCCCCCCGTCCAGCAGGCCCAGCTGACGATGCCTGGTGCGTTGTGTGGTGCCAGCGATCAATTTGTGTCTGCGAGCGCCGATCCGTTACAGTCTGAGTTCGTGTGCTGGTGCGTGCGAGTCGGGGGTGCGTGAGCGCGTGAGTGTGAGGCAGCGTGCGTCAGAGCAGAACCAGGTGCGCACGCGTGTGGGCAAGTTGGCCGCTGCATCTGATGCGCTTGCGTCAATCAGTATCAGGCCGCAGGCAGAAGAGTCGGCCTCGGTGCAATCAGCCGCCGCAATCGACGCCGCCGTGATCGATCGTATCGGTGTTGGTGGTGGTGTCAGTCCGTCCGTTTGCAGCTGTTGCAGCCGGCGCAGTGATAAGACGGAAGATGTCTTTCGAGGCTCGCCTGGGCCCACCTGCCCGTTCCTGCTGCCGGCTATCTCGGTGTGCCAACCAGCGCACATAATCCCTCACCCTCATGCTCTGCGTCACCGTCTCCGTCAGCTCTGGACTTGTCGTGTCGTCTCCTTTGTCTCTCCGTGTCCCCAAGAAGAGATCTGGCATGCACACGCGGAAGTATGATGATGGCACGTTGTCGCATCATGGAAACCGTACAACAATACATAGAGCTCACACACGCATTCACGGCATAGCCTCACCCGCTCCTGCGAGCCGATCCGAAGCGAGGAGACAGTGTGGTGAGGCTTGGTCATCGCGTAATCATGAGAGGTGGGTGTAGATAATCAGATCGAATTGCCAACGAGAGTGTGCTGTGGTGTGGATATCTTCCAGAGGTAACGGGTGTGTGAGGTCGGTGTGGGTAAAGAGTCAGAATGGGGGTCGCAACGGGGGCCTTGGCCGTTAGACATCCGTCCCGCGCAGCGGCGTGCGCTCGTCCAGCGCCGCGCGCGCCGGTGGCGCATTGTCCCCTCGGACGATGGCGCGCAGGCTGTCGTTCACGGACGTGACTGCTGCGCCGGCCCGGGCGATCGCGCGGTCACGCATTTCACCGAGCCAGGCGAGCCGAGAGCCTCCCTCCACCGGAGCGCCCTCGCTGCCCACCGTTCCAGTCGCACCGTAGTCGGTGCGCACGGCCTGCGCGTCGACCACCGGTGTCAGAGTCGTCGAAGCCGAGATGTCTCCCGGAGACACAGTGACGTCGGCACGGCACGTAGGACACTGAGGACATGTCAGCAGGTGCTGAGACGTCATTTGTTGCACGCAGACTCACCAGCTTGCGCCACTTGAGCAGCCACTCATCGCACTCGTCCTTGTGAAACACGTGGCCGCAGGGCAGGATGCGGACGACCTCGCCGCGGCTGAAGTTCTCCATGCAGATCGCGCACTCGTCCTTCGAGTAGTACCGCTTGCTCTTGCGCCGCTGCTTGCCGCTGCGCCGGTGCGGGGGCGAAGTCACCGAGTCGACGGCAGGGATCGTCTCCACCACGATGCCGCTGATGCCAGGGACAATCTCATCGCCGGACAGAGGCTCGCCGGCAGAGGTCGAGCGCTGCAACTCGTTCTCTGGCGTGTCTGCTGGCTGTACAGGCTTGCCCTGCGCTTCGTCTGGTCCGTCGTCCGAGTCGTCCGTCTCATCCTTCTCCCACACAATGTCTGGTGTCCATACTCGTTCAGGAAGGGATAACACGACCGTCGGAGGGGCGCGGTTTGCCTCGCGCTGCCTGAGACTGTGTTAGGAATATCGAGGGAAATACACTTGAAAAGACGCACCGGTGGATGCGCACGCGATGCGCAGCAATCGTAGCAAGAAGGAACAGCGAAGGCATCAAGAGGGCGAACGTTAGGAGGCTGCCCAGGGCGCTGGACCGTCAGCTTGAAGATACAGTACTGCATTTCACACTCACTTGCCATCGTCGTCGGCCTCTCCCACCTCGACCCGCAGCTTGGTGTGGTTGTTAAGCATGTCCCGGAGGGTGAGGTAGCTGGCTCGAGACACGAATACAGAGGGGATGATGATGTTTGTCGTGTCCTCCGGTGAGTACATGGTGATGAGGTTCTCACGTTTTCGGCCCTCCTCGTCTGTCTCACCAGATCGAGCGACGCCGTCGCCCACCACCACTGCTGCGGCCCCGCGTTCCTGCGCTGCCAGGACCTTGGTGGCGAAGTCACAGTCTCCTCTCTCCACCAAGGCGACAACATAGGGCGCCTTGGGGGGCGAAGGGCGGATAGGCGGCCAGGCGGGGGGCACACACGCACGCTGTGGGGGGTGGTCTGAGCGGGGCCTCGACAGCAGGCGGCTGTTCTCGTGTGCTTCAGAGTCGATCGCGCTGGAGCCCGAGCTCGCGCCTGCCCTCCGTTCCGGAGTGCTGGATCGAATTCGGAGATCGGCCTTGGGTTCAGGCAGGTCCTGGAACGCTACCATGGTTCCGTTGACAGGGAGTTCTGTGTCCGGTCGGAGGAACGTCGGGAACGCAGCCGGCCGATGGGGGAGGGTGATGTTGGTGTCACCGAGCTGGCCGTCAGTTGCCATCATAACCGAGTCAACTCACAAAGACTGTTAATGTTCCCTCACCACCCATCGAGAACCAGTGTGAGATCCAGCCCGTGTCCGGCTCGGCGGCGGCCTTGGCGAAGTGCATGCCCCAGGGCTCGACGGGGTCGCCGATGCGGGCCCACGCCTCGCGGACCATGCGGTTGTAGTCGTCGTCGTCCGAGTATCCTGCGTCGGGCGCGGCATTGTCGAGTCCCGCGGTCGGGGCGGCCAGAGTTGGTGATGGGAAGAGTGCTGCTAACGAGACTATCGACAGGGCCGCGAGCGCCCAGAGATGACTTGGCCGGACGGGACCGCCGAGAGCGGGCAGCCGTGCAGGCATCGGTCGGGAGGATATGTGCCGCGGGGGGTTGCGACGGGAGGAGGGTGGTCGGTAGTTGTCGTGTGGAAGGTGGAAGCGAGTTTGCAAGGCTCACATCGATCTCGAGTCGTCGGTACATGGGTGGCGGCTCTAAGCTGGTCGTGCACCAGCGTTTGCCGCCTGCCGCGATGCCTCCCAGGCCAGCCGGCCAGACCACCGCACGTGAGCTCGATCGGTCCACCGTCACCCATACCCACGCAGCCTGACTTCACCGCGTAATCTGCAATTGTCACGCGCTAGCACCCGCACCATCATGCACCATCGGCCCATGGGACGCCGCCAATCGCAGAAAAATACAAGTACATGCATGTTGACTAGTTCAAACGACCGGGGTTCTAGTGCACAGCGACGCAGTCGTGCACCCGCTTCGTCAGCCGAGCCGCGCAAGCCTAACATTCCAGCCGGCCCACAGTTCGGTCCGGATCAGGGTGACACCGAGCACATGCGTTCTAGCAGTATTTGTCGCTGGCGCTGTCAGCTCCGTGCCAGATTTCGAGCAGCTCACCTTTTCATCTTGGCTCTCCGGTCGAGCATGGCCTCGGCGACGCGGCCGTCCTTCTTTGCACGCTTCAGCTCGCGCCGGTCCTTGTCGGAAACCTTGTGCACGCCGCCGCCCCACGCCTGGTACTGAGAGCTGAAGTGTCAGCTTATGTCGGCTCCTCCCAAGCTGAACCCGCGCTGCTAGTACTCACTTTCGCCTGAGCTCGTCCTCGACGCTCCCCTCCTCTGGACCGTCGCGCTCGAGGAGCCTCCGCTTGCTGCTGTCCTTGCCGTCGAGCTGCTGCACGCGCGCCTTGAGCACGAACTCGCGCTGGCACTTGACCCGGATGCCGGCTGGGGGCTCGTCGGCGTCGCACCGGATCTCGGTCTTCTTCGCGAGGACGGTCTCCTTATCGGGCTTGTCTGCCAGGAGGTACTTGCCGCTCTGCTCGGCCTTGAGCGCAAAGCCGGGGAAGGCGGACTCGGACGGGAGCACCGCGGTGAGGAAGGACTCGAGCGGCCCGCGGCTCGCAGACACGTCGAGCTTGCCGCTCGGCAGCGCCGAGAGGAAGCCGCCCGCCGCGCTTCGCAGCGACACGCCGTTGCTCCCCGCCAGGCGCGAGACGACCCAAACGTGGTTCACGTCCGACGGCTCGACGAAGCCGAGCACCTCGGCTGGCGAGAGCTCGTTGAACCCCTCGGGCGCCTGCGGCAGGTCCAGCGGCGCCGCGCACACACGCTCCCGCGTTGTGTCCCACTGATGTCAGCTAGCTTTCGGGGACGGCGTAGCTCCAGGTGCCCAAATACACAACAGCAACACTCACAGCAAGACAGCTCAGCGGCTCGGTCGGGAGCAGCACGAGCGTCGGGCCCGTCACCTCGTCGCTCTTGGCCGGGAACATCCATCCTGGGTGTCAGCTAGTTCGCTTGGACTGGGCAGCTGGGTCCACTTACCCCGCGGGTCCTCCCTCGCAAGCGCGTCCAGCTCGTCGCCATCGTCGTGCTTCTCGCGGTGCGAGCGCTTCTTCTTCTTCGACTTCTCGCCCTTGAACTTGAGGCGGCCGACGCCGGACATGGCGACGGGGGCGGAGCTGTGGGCGGGGCGGAGTTGCGCTGTAATAGACTACGAGGCTGCCTAGTTCTGTGTCAGCAGCCGTATTACTGAGCAGCGGCGTCCAGTGTCGTCTCTGTGCCAAAGGAGCGAGGTCCGATGGAGATTGTTTACGGGCAGGAGCGACATGAGCGTGCCCAACATTTCGTCATCTCGTGGTTCTTGAGCGGCAAATCGCGGAACCAATCCACCTCCATCACTACAATCTCATTAGAGTCCACTTTATCCACAATCCTAATCCAGCTCTTATCAGGATTACTAAACCCCACGTGACCACCGTTAGGACAACCGCCTCGCCGCCAAGCTGTCGAGCAACCTGGCCGGCTTTCAGCGCCGAGAAAGAGCCATCCGACATCTCAGCACCAAGCATGCCGACAGAACTCGTCACGCCGGAGACGTTCCTGGCGCGCCTGACGCAGGCGTTCGAGAAGCCCGACGCCGGCGCCGTGTGGCTGACTGCGAAGCGGTGTGAGTACTCAACGAGCGGCGAGCGGCGTGCGGCGAGCGCAGCGAGCAGACAAGCCGGTGAAGACGCGACCGGATGGCAAAGCGGACGTCAAGCACGGGCAACGACATGGCAGCTGGGCGGGGTACTCGCAACGCTGAAGCGGGCTGTGGGGACTATGAAGGCGCAGCGTGAGGACAGGGACGGGCGGGCAGATGACCTGCCGCCCGCTCGGCGCCTTCCCCCTCTTCCTCGTCGGTGCTTGACCAGTCCGCGCCGCCGCGACCTCTATCCGCGTATGGCTGTGCTTTGGCTGCTCAATCGCCGCCTGCTTGCCGCCGCTCCAGCCCCAGCTAGATCATGCTCGAAGCTGACCCCAGACACGTACGACGGCGCCGACGCCGCCATGTCCGGCGAGGAGGACGAGCACGACGTGCTCCTGCGCGCGGCGCAGGGCGACTCCAAGTTCAGCACGCGGGTGAGTGCGCCGTCCCCATTCCTGTAACCTAACGCTGCAGATCCAGCCGGCCCAGCTCCCCCTCTTCCACGCGACGTACGGCTCGCTGCTCAAGGCGCAGCTGGGCGCGCGCATGCGCAAGCGCGACAAGCGGCGCGAGCGCGCGCGCGCCGACGCGCAGGCCAAGCGCCGCCGCGAGCTGTATGTCGACGTCCCCGTGACTGGCGCCAAGCGCGGCGCAGGCCGCCGCCAGCGCCAGCGCCGGGCCGCCGCGCAGGCCAAGAAGGAGAGGCAGCGCGAGGAGATCGAGGTGCGCGACGAGCGGAGGCGGGCCGAGGCGCGCGAGTAGGCTAGAGTCATGTATTGTGCATAGCGTTGTTTCTTCCAGACGCAGGACGCTTGGCAGCTTGCTCGTCCCAGCGTACATCTAGCGGCTGAAGGGTTCTTGTATTGGTGCATATTCGGCCTAGACGGACAGCGTACAACGAAAAAGCATGGGCATTGGACAACAAGAAAGTGGGTGGAGTGGAGCGTTCTAGTCGTGGGGGTCGTTGACTGTGGACTGTGGAACTGGGGGCGGATGAGTGGGAACGGTGCAGGGTGATTCATGGTGGTGCTGGAATCGAATGCTGGGGTACGGATGGATAGATGATGTTTGCTCGGGTTGGTTGGGAATTACACTACTTCTTCGTTCTTTCTTTGTTTCTTCTTTCTTCTTTCTGCGTTCTTCGATGGTCTCGCGCTCACTCTACTCGCAGTCAGGCCCGCTCGACGCGCGCGCTGACCTGAGTCGTCACGGGGCCGACGCCGGCCCTCGCCGCCTCCACCTTCTTGCGCAGGCCGTCGAGCCGGTCGCTGATGGAACCTATCACTGAACGTCAGCTTACCAGTCCGGCAAAGAACAACTCACGTCTCTCATACAGGACACGGTCCTCGTCGCGCACCGGCGCACCCTCATACATGGCGTCGTCGAGGAGCGTACCAAGGAGCCACATGGCGGTGTCGTAGCCCTCCTCGGCGACGGCGAGGTCGCCCATGAGCTCGGCCTGCGCCGACTGCCGTGAGATGTCGCGCGCACGCACGTGCACGAGCTTGTCGACGTCGGGTAACTGCTCTGCGCAGCGGGCCTTTGCCCACTCGGCCTTCTCGTACACCTCGTTGAACCGCGCGCGGAACCATTGGACCACTGGGCGTCAGCTTATCTTCCAAACAATCTAGCTGAAGTACTCACTCTCGTTCAGCTCCGAGCTCGTCTGGTACTCGACGTTACGAAGCTTGCGCGCGTCCCAGTACTTCTTGAAGCGCTCGTGGCCCGCGCAGATGAACGCAAGCGACTTGAAGTAAAGTGCGCACGCGTCCGATGCAGCTTCTTCGGCCTGGCGCAGGATGAGCAGGTCGCTGTTCGTTGACGAGGACGACGACTTGCGCCGCCCGACGGGCGGGATGCTGAACGGCGGCGGCGCGGTGCCCGGCGGCGTGTTCGGCGCCGGGGTCAGCGTCGCCGACACAGACGGCACAGACTGCCGCCCGACCTGCATCTGCAGCAGACGCGAGTCGGCTAAATCGAACAGCACGAATGCCTTGCGTGCAGCGTCCTCGAGGAGATCGAGCACGTCGCTCTCCTGCGGGTCGATCTCGCCGGACCGTTCGACCTGCGGCCACCGCCGGACAGACGTGCCCGTTGCGAGCGCGATAGCGTTCACAGCTGTGTTCGCAGACGAGTTCAACAGCTTCACCGCCGTATTCGTCAGCACACGCGCGAGCGCATTGCTCGGCGACGACGACGGCGTGACGTGCCGCTCGGGCGAGATACCATACGAGCCTGGCGGCGGAAACACGGGCGGCGTCGCAGGAAGCGAAGGCTGGCGTGGGCGTGACAGCGCACCACGCACAGCCGGGACAGCAAACGGCGGCGTCGTGCCCATCGCGAACGGCGGCGAGTATGATGCGCCCGTCTGGCCACCGTAGCTCGCCTGCGGCGATGGTGGGCTACCGCTGGACGGTTTGAAGGACGAGACCGGTCGTGCGACAATGCTGTTTCGCTTGCCCGCCGAGGGGCGGACCAGCGCGCCACCCGGCGATGGACGACGCGAAACCTTCTGTTGCAATTCTAGGCGGGTCAGTAACACATTGGTTGCAGGGCGCTTACCGTCTGCGAGCTCGTTGATCTCCACCGTCCGCTTCTCCACGACGACGTACTCCTTGGAGTCGCTAGCTCCCAGTGCACTGTCGTCCTTGCCGGTCGAGGTGATCGGGGGAGTCGCCGCAAGCGGAGAGCCCCCAATGGCACGAGCAGCGTAGATAGGGGCAGCGGCAATGGGCGTGACGGGTGACGCATCGTCACCACTGCTGGCGGCACGCTCCAGGCGCGAGTGAACCCTGCTGGGGATGCTCCTAGTATCCGTCTTGGACGAGTTCATGTGGGTCGGTGACGGTGCGGACGGTTCGAGCTCCGGCTCCGCCGGCTCGTCGCCGACATAGTACTTGGGCTCTGACCGCCTGGTAGTCGGTGCGGGACGGGACGCTTGGGGGACGGGAGTTGACGCGTTCGACGAGGGATTCGATGCTTCAGCCAGTGCCACGCGGAATCCTTGGCGCTTAGGTATGGAAGCAGCCGCGACAGGCGCAGGAGCAGGGGGAGTGGGCGAGGTTCGAGGCGAAGGCGCGGCGGGCGCTGCTGAGTGCGTCGATGACTGCCTGCCCTCTGACGCGTGTTGTGACGCCAGGCCGCTCATGAACTGATCGCCGGCCGACGAGCTGTCCGTTGAGACTTCGATGCTCGTACTAACGTCTCCAATAGATTCCGTCATGTAGCCTTCCCAGACGCCGGAAGCGAAGAACGCGTCGAAGTCCATGCGCTCCGCCGGGCGCTGCTTCAGCAGACCACGAATCAGCTCCTTCAGGTCTGCAGAGACGCGCGTGATACGTGGGGGTGCAGATCCGTCGGCTGTGGGCGCCTGTTGCCGTGATGACTCGTCCGGGAACTTGATCCTGTCGTCGCCCTTCTCGATCCTTCGCAGCAGCTCGACGTGGTTCGGGGCGCGGAATGGCGACTTGCCGACGCACATCTCGTAAAGCACTGCGCCGATGGACCACAGATCAGCTTTCGCGTCATACTTCTCGTAGCGGAGAATCTCAGGTGCCATGTACAGCGGAGAACCACACAGCGTCTCAGCCATGGTCGCAGCAGGCAGAATTCTGGCAAAACCAAAGTCTGCAACCTTGAGGATCGGTATTCCTAGCGGGTGCCCCTCGGCGACTTCCGTCGCTGTAGCTGGCTGCAGGAGCAGGTTCTGGACTGTGTCAGCTAGTACTCTTGGAGAGGGCATCTGTTGATTCTCACCTGGGGCTTGATGTCACGATGGATGAGATCCTGCGAGCGGAGGAAACGGACGGCCTGCGCTGATTATGTCAGCCTGAGACGACAGTGACAGCCGCGAGAACTCACCTAGTTGGCCCAAGAAGCATCGGGTGACGCGCTCGTCAAGGCCACCGGTCTCTGGATGCGGCCAGAACACCTTGCCCTCGGTTCTTGACGCCACCATGTTCGACTCGTATACCCGCGGGATGAAATCAAGGGTGTCGATCCGTCCTCGGTACCGAAGGTAGAAGCTGAGGTCGGCGCCGGAGCAGTACTCCATGACAAGGTAAATGTGCGAGTCATTCTTCTGCGGTGCGTGTCAGCCCTGCACTGCGCTGACGAGGCATGACGGGGTTGAGGAGATCATGTCATCATTGCGGATAAGCAGAAGCACGGATCCGATCTGCGCCGCCAATCGTGCGCAGGACGAGCGAGCGCGACAAACAAAGAAGCAATGCAACGCCAGATGAGGCAACGGCCAAGGCAGGAACTGGGGACTCACAAAGCAGTCGATAAGGGCGACAATGTTGCGATTACTAATGACCTTGAGGATGTTGATTTCGCTTTCGAGATTGTCGAGCAGCTTACTCGTCAACTTCTGCCTCGACACAGCCTTGATAGCGACGGGGGTCTTGGACTTCTGTTGGGTGCGTTAGCTCTTAGGTCTTGTTGATTATGAAGGCGCGCGGGGGGCAAAGCGTGACTGAAACACTCACCGAACGATGTCCTTTGTAGACAGTAGCGAAGGAGCCTCGACCGATCTCAGCACCGACGACATAGTTGCCTACGCGTTCGCGATGCTCCTGATGCCGGTGACTCCCTCCCTTGTCCTTGCGAGTGTTGGACCCAGCTTCCGTCATCACTGCAGGGGGAGGAGGGCACTGGGTGTCTGTGAGGACTGGGGCGGGGGGGATGGGCGGCTCGCGTCGAAAGGGACGTGTACGCGTATTGCCGCGCGCGGGTGGTGACTGATGCGTCGGATTAGATCACGGTCGCGGGGTGGCCCTTGGGTCACGACAGATGAGGGGAGGTGGACATTCAGTTGCGCGAGTGAATGGCGGGATAAGAGGCGGAGACAGCGAGAGGAGGAGGGAGGCAACTGTTGGTGTAGCAAGGAGGTACCGGAGAGAGAGGAATCAAGATGCCGTGATTGATACACGGTATAAGAGCCGGGGGTCGCGGTGGGAGGGTGCTGTGCAGTGTAGACGCGTGCTGTGTCGAGTGTGTTTAGAGTGGAAAGAAGGAGGAACGGGGGGCTAAGGCGGCGGCGAGTGAGTGAGTCGAGGTGCGCCTAGGCGTCGCGGCGAGTGCGCTCAAGGTGAAGGGGGCGGTGGCGATATAGGGTTCGGCTGAGGCCGGGCTGGGTTACCGATCGCGCGCTGATTGGGATTGATACGGCGGGGCTGTATGCACTCGGCGTCCCTGGCGGTGCAACGTGGTGGGGGCGCGGCGCTGCGTGATGCAGGGACCGATGCAGCGGACGGGCCGACGTGGTTGATGGGGTGCGCGGTGTGCGGTGACGCGCGTGGTGGGTGAGTGAGTGGGAGTGTAGGAGCGACTCGGGTCGTTCAGCGGCGGACGACTGATAACAGGGCGGCGCAGGGAAGGGGAGGGTGTGACCGTGTGGGTACTACTACGCGGAGATCGCGGTGATGAGACGCTGTGCGTTGTGCGCCCCGCGGTCGATGAGTGAGTCGGATGCACGGGGAGGGTGTGTGCGAGGACGGGGGTGAAGAGACAAGAGAGACAACAAGAAAGGAGACAAGCACGGCAGAGCAAGTCGGGTCGCGAGGACGGAGGCCGGGGGGTGGAGGATAATGATGATATGGGCGATCGATATGCACACCAGGGGCAGATATGATGCACGATGATGGGGTCGTCACGCCTTGACGCCTTGACTCTAAGCCTGGGAGCAGCGCTCTGGACCCTGTGATTAGACTCTGTGCTAGTCCGTGTCATAGCCGTCCCGCCTCCATTGTTAATCCCCAACTGACTCGACCCCCCTCACAGCTCAGCGATAAACATCCGCCCCTCGCATCCGTCTATCCGTCTATCCGTCTCTCGTCTCCTGTTCGCCGCGGTCGCTGCACAGTCTCGCGCCATAACCTACAGCCTGTGGTGCGATGATACGGGTGACCCGACCCCCACAGTCAACGCCCTGCAAAGTGCCCGTGAGCCGTTCCACAACCCCATAGTGCGCTGCAGCTGCGGACGAAACGTGCAAACATGGACTGATCGCCGTCGTCGTCGTGCGCGCCTTGTCGTGTCAGCTCGTGTCAGCGTCACACGTTGTTCGTGTGCCCAGGCCACCCCTGCCTCCCTGCATGCCAGATCTGGCCGCCGCCGCCCAGCCGCCCCGCCCGGGTGCGTCTGACGCGGCAGCACATTGCACCTCTATGCATGAGTCAGTCTTACTTGGCCTCGAGTGCTCAGCGACGTGCGGCGTGCAGGAGCAGGATCGGACGAGACAAGGGCGCGCACACGGGGGTACGGGGTACGGGGATCGGGATGTGGGCTGCGGTCTGCAGGCTGTGCGTTCATGCGTTCAGCCTAGTGTGCATAGCAGGGGGTGGTGCATCGGTCCCCTTTCCCCGGTTCCCCGTCCCACCGGTCCACCTATCCACCAAGCGAGCGAGCGGGCGAGCGCCCATTGCAGGAGCAGTGCCGTGGCTAGTGTGGCTCAATTCTGTGTTGCTCGGCGGGCGGCGCGGCAGGCGCACAGGCGCATGGCACACTCGCAGGCAGCGGGCTCGGGGCCTCTTCTGCCCGCTGTGTCGATCTGAATTGCGTCTACTCAGCCTCGCGCATACGTGCTAGCTCGCGACTCCACTCCACATCGAGTCATGCATGCATCATGAATGAGCAGGCGCGCGTATGTGCACTTGCTCCAGCGCGTTCGATTAAGCGGCACCTAATGCTGGATCGGCCGAGAGCTGAGAGCACATCGGAGGAAACAAAGGGAATCGAAGCGACATGCGATCGCCCGCCGGCCTGCGGCGTGCGGCCAGTGGGTTCTGGACCACCTCCACCCGATGCACCCGACTCAAGTGCATCCGTCGATGAGGTGATGCGATATGCCTCCTTCCTTTGGCCTCGCGGTCGCGTGCTAGTGCCGGGACGGCCCCATGCTGCCACGGCGCCATGCGATGCCACCTGCGGCCGTCACGACCGTTCTCACACGCTCGGCTTTCGCCTCGTCGACACCTCGCTTCAGCGCGCGCTTCCCTGTCTCGTCCGCGACGCCAGTTCACAGACCTCTGCACCCGTTCCCACTCGCCTCGCCGCGCGATCGCCACAACCCTTAGTCGCCTTCCTGATTCGTCTCCTCAGCGTCAGCGGCTGTCAGCACGCCTGCAGTGGAGTCACGGGGCCTCATTCCTTGCCGCCGGCCTGAGCATGCCACGCTCACCGGGCCACCGGGCCTCGCTCAGCTCGGTGGATCAGCGCCAAGCGAGCCCGGTGCGCACGGTGCGCAGGTGGAGTTGGGCAATCCCCCTGCATCCCGAGATCCAAAGGACGCAATCCCCGCTCCAGCTCCAGCGGCACGCAGACAAAGTGCATCATGCATCATACATGAGCGCATCGGCCCCGCCAGCTGACGCAGTTCGTCTCGGCTGCCAGCTGCTATCAGTCGGCCCAGGTCGGCCTCCATCTCGCCACTCACCCGAGTCACCAGACCAGCGCTGGGTATGACGTATTGCTCTCGTAATCGGAACAACAACCACGGCCGCTGGGCACGAGCAGTCAGCTGCTCTTGGCCCCCCGCATGTCAGCAGATCATTGCATCGATGCATCGAGACGCAGCTGAATTGCTCGATGCTGGAAGAAGCAGGCGCGCATGGAAGACCTGGCCTGCCGAGAATAGGACGAGTGCGGGTTCCAGCACGTGCTCGAGTGCCTGTGAGACGAAGGCACGCAGTGACTGCGTGAGCGAGTCACCGTCACCGTCACTGCGCGACTGCCGTCTGCCGTAGCAGCCGTGCACCGACTCCACCGTTTGCCGACTCCAACGAACGCGGTGCATTCCATCGGGCTCCAAGACTCGAGGCATTCTCGATCCCGGCACCTGCGTTCCAGAACGACGATGCGCTGCAAGCTTCGAGCTGGCTCAAGAGTTTCGCGGCTGAAAGGCTGGTCAATGGAAAGCCCAATCTGCCAGATTCCCGGGAGCGGCTCGCCCTGTCGCTCCCTGCACCGCCCTTCGTGGCCCTGGGCACCCTAAACTGGTGCTGTAAGGAGAGCGTAAGGTTCGAGCGCTCCCTCTCGCGTGGCAGCGATGCATGCCCAACCGACAGCGTAGCTCTGCTTGCTTGTCGAATTGATCCCAGGAGTTCTCGCAGCGGATCGCGGTTGAGCTTTCAGCAAACTCCCCGCACCCAGGTCGCCCAGGCCGCCCATGCGCCGGCCGCCCAAACCACCCAGACGACCCAGACCAACTAGCGCAGGCCCGAACACCTGTGCCGAGAGTTTACAGTAGAAATCAAGGAACAGGGCCCCCTGCTCCCCTCCTGGCCAGCGCTAGCGCCGGGACGGCGAGCAAGGTTTATGCATCAACATACGCATCCTCGTCCTCCCCTGCTCGAAGCATGTCTGCTGAACAACTACGGCGGCCCACGGTCGCGGCCTGGTGCGTAGCGCCGCAGCCAAGCATTGCCACGCCAGCCCATCGAGCAGCCCATGCAGCAACAGCCACAGCCACCGCACTGTTCACTGGGCGGAGGTTGTTTGTGCGATGGCATATGGCGCCGCAGACACATGAAAAGTCAGGCACGCAGACGCCGTCCCAAGCATGCGCGCCCGGCCAATTGTTGTTGTCTCTCCATCGCCCGTGTCGCCCGCGCCAGCAAAGCCGCAATAACCTCGTCCCGCGCACCCCGTACCCCGCTGCCCGTTTCCCTCTTTCCTGTCCACCTGGCCTCGGATCGCCCCGCCTCGCCTCCGACCCAGGCCAGCAGTTCCTGGCTTTCCTATCTTGCGCCGCTAGCGCCGAGCCGCACGCAGACGCAGTGTTTCACCCGCCTGCCGACTCCCAGCCGACGTCCCAGCCAACCAGGCAGAGTCGCACGCCAGCTACGCCAGCATGCCGGCGCAGCGCTCGCACGCCCGCTCGACGAGTGTGAGCAGCCTCGCCTCGGTTGCGAGCTTCAAGACCGCACACTCCGCCTCGCCAGCGTCGGACCACAGCCCACTACCGGACGACAACCCCGACCACCGCGCCGACACGGTAGAAGAGATGCTCCTGACCCCCGTCAGCAGCGGCGGCTCCGGGCCGCCGTCCCCGCCGCAGGCGCCGGCGCCGCTCGCGCAGCCCGCGCTCGTCGCGGCGATGCAGACGCCGCTCCCGCCCACGCCGCCGCCGCGCCGCCGCACCCTCCTGCTCGGCAAGGGCGTGCCGCAGCGGGATCCGTCCATCCAAGAGCCGAAGCCGCCCCCGCCGGCTCCCCCCGCCCTCCCGAGCCACACCGAGGCCGACGAGACCCGCGCCGACGCCAACGGTGAGCCCGGATCGCCGCGCTCGCTCGCGTCCCGCCTCTCCCTCGCCAGCACCAGCTCGCAGCAGATCCAGTCCCCGACGTCGTACGAGTCGCACGCGTCCCGCCTCTCCCAGCCGCCGGCGCAGCGTGACCTGCCCGAGAAGCCGGACGCCGAGCGCTGGCCGCGCCCGCCGCGCAGCCAGGCGCGCAAGGTCAGCAAGACGATGCAGCTAGCGCGGGGGGAGGCGGCGCCGCTGCGCCCTGGCAGTGCCGCCAGCATCGCCAGCGCCGCGAGCGTCGCGAGTGCGGCGAGCGCGGCGAGCGCCGGCAGCAGCGGGAGCCCTCCCGACCGGCACTCGGGCTCGGCGCGCACGCCGCCGACGCACACGCGCTCCTCGTCGGGGCGCAGCGAGTTCGAGGAGCAGGACGACGCGTGGGCGGCGGCGGTGCGCGCGCAGCTCGTGCGCCTGTTCCCGGACCTGGGCGTGCTGCCGGACCGGCACGGGCAGGCGCAGGCGGGGCTGCGCGACGAGCTGAGCGCGCTGCGTTCCGAGATCGGCGCGCTGCGCGGCGTCGTCGGCCAGCTGCGCGGCGAGCGCGAGCTCGGGGGCACGCCGCCGCTCGCCACGAAGGCGGCGAAGGCGACGAAGGTGACGAGGGCGGCCGAGGCCGCGCGCGCACACTCTGTCCCGCTCCCCGACGCCGCGCGCCCGCACCCCGCCAAGGCGCGCTCGCTCGCCATCGACACGAGCTTCGCCGACGTCAACGCCGGCGCAGACGACGACGCAGACAGCGTGTACTCCGAGAAGAACGAGGACGACGAGGACCACGAGGACCAGCCCCCGCCCCGCCGCCCCCTGCCCGCGCGCGACGCACGCCACCGCCTCAGCATGTACCACCCCGCGGCGCAGGAGCCCGAGACGGGCGCGGGCGGGCTGACCATCTTCGCGACCGACAGCGACGCGCGCATCACACTCCCCCCGTCCGCCATCAGCCTCATGCTCGACGTCGTGCGCACCGTCGACATGCGCACGAACGGGATCCGCTCAGACACCGAGATCTTCTCGGAGGAGAACCTCGCCAACCTCGCTATCTCGCAGGTGATGGACTGAGTCGCCGCTGAAGGGCAGGGGGCAAGAGTCCCCTGCCTTGCAGCCATGGCCGTCGAGCTGGCTCGGAGGAGCCACGAAGAGAGCAAGAGAGACCGCCCGCGCACCGCGCACCTGTTTGTAACCAACCTGTACACTAACTACAATGTATAATGCCCTGCATCAGCCCTCTACACGACCATTTCCCTATGGCCCGCGCTACCCGTTGCGGACCAGCTCGAGAGTACCCTTCACCTTGCCCACCGCCCCGCCGAAGCCGAGCCCGACGAGCCCGTGCAGGAAGCCCCACGCGCGGTCCTCGTTCTGGATCGGGTAGTCGAGCGCGGGCGGGATCGACGTGCGCACCGCGAACACCGTGTCCTGCATGAGCGCCTTGGGGTTGCACAGGCTGCGCAGGCCCTCGGGCCCCGCGAAGCGGCTGTGCCCGCTCGCCTTGACGCCGCCGAACGGCATCGACTGGTTCAGGTAGAACACGCCGAAGCTGGGGTCAGCTAGTCTTGACGGGATACATAGCTCGAGGCGCGGGGCGGCTCGCCTCCGGCTCGCCGCACTCACTCGTTGATCGACACCATGCCGCACTCGAGCGCGCGCGCGACCTTGACACACTCGGCCCGCTTGCCGCCGTACACGCCCGCGCCGAGGCCGAAGCGCTGCTTGCGCAGCCAGCCGAGCGCCTGCTCGACGCTGTCGTACGGCACGACGGTCATGACGGGCGCGAACAGCTCCTCGGTCGCGAGCGCCATGTCCATCGTCACGTCCGAGACGAGCGTCGGCGTGAAGTACGCGCCGTGCGGGCGGTCGGGGAGCGCGGCGCGCGTGCCGCCGCAATGCAGCTTTGCGCCCTGCGCCACCGCGGCGCCGATCAGCTTCTCGAGCCGCGCGATCGGCGCATGCGAGATGAGCGAGCCGACGTCCTTCCCGAGCCGCAGAGCGCGCACGCGAGGGAGGAGCAGGTCCACGAACTCCTGCTGCCGCGCGCGAGGAACCTGGGCGTCAGTTCCGAAGCTGAGCTCTAACTCACCATGAACAGCTCGATGCCGATGCAGTTCTGGCCCGCCGACTGGAACGCGCCGCGCATCCACGTGCTCTGGAAGAAGCGCATGTCGGCGTCGGGCATGATGAACGCGGGGTCCTTGCCGCCGAGCTCGATGCACGTCGGCGTCAGGTTCTGCGCCGCGGCGCGCGCGACGAGCTTGCCGACCGGCTCGCTGCCGATGAATGTGATGTGCCGGATGTCGGGGTTCGTCGTGATGCACTTCTCGGCCAGGCCGGGCAGGCAGATCGCCAGCTGCACGAGCTCCGGGTCCAGGCCCGTCGCGGACAGGCACGCGCGCACCGCGCCGATGAACCAGCGCGAGCTCCACGCCACCTGCTCCGAGCCCTTGACGACGATGGCGTTGCCGCTGAAGACGGCCGCGAGGATGGGGCCGAGCGCGTTGTGGAAGGAGTAGTTCCAGCTGACGAGCGCGGCGACCATCCCGAGGGGCTCGTACACGACCTCGCTGTTCTTGTGCGCGAGCAGCAGCGTGCGCTTCCGCTTCGAGGGCGCAAGCACCGCCTTGCCCTCAGACACGAGCCAGTCGATCTTCGCCAGCGTCGTCAGGATCTCGCCAAAGACGGCGTCGACGCGCGTCTTGCCCGTGTCCCGCACCGCGACGGCGACGATGTCACTCATGTGGGCCAAGATCCATGCCTTCAGCGACGTCAAGAAGCGTCGGCGCTGCGCGAACGAGCTCGCGGCGAGCGACGGCTGCGCCGCCCACGCTTTTTGAAGTCGGGCGAGGATCTCGGCTTCGGTCTCCAGGCGGATAGTCTCGATGTGTGAGCCTGTCGACGGGTCGTAGCAGGTCAGGTACTGCGCCTTCGGGTCCGCGCCGGCGGGGAGCAGCGAGGCGTCGCGCTCGTGCGCGAACAGGTCCGGGTTCGGGATGACCTGGCCCTTCCACTCGGGAGACGCCTCCTGCTCGTTAGCTCACCAAGCGTCTTGCAAGCTTACATGAGGAACAGGCCACGAGAACTTGACAGCCGTGCGGCTAGTTGTCCAGTTCTTCAGCCATGCGAGGAAGACGGGCAGCTTGGCGATCAGCACGATGACCACGACGGCGACCTTCCACGGCGGCATGGTCGTGATCTGCTGCCAGACCGCAGCGGGGTGCAGCTGCCGCTGGATGCAGTCCAGGCGCTGCGTGATGCCGCAGTCCTTGCCCAAGATGGAGGACAGAGGGCAGGACATTCTGCTTGCTTGGTGGGTTGACTGGTGAGGTGAGGAAGACCGAAATGTTGGCGAGGAAGGCACCTCCACCGGCAGCCGACATCTTACGACGCGTAGCGCGCCGGCATGTTCGGATCATCCTCGGCGAATCAACGCCTACCGCAAATGTCGCTCGACGGCGCTGATACTCTCTGCCACAGTATTGCGTACTTTATGCTTATGCATGTATGCTATGACAACTGAACTCTGTGCGCCTACTGGCCTGCAACAAAGTCCTTGAACTTGCTCGAGTCTAGTATCTCGTTCTCGACGAGGCGGCTGGTCTCGGTGCCCTGCGCTGTCAGATGACTCGTCTGCACTTCGTCGGAACTCACGTTCGTGTAACGAATGATGGTCGGAACGGAGTTGACGTTGAAGTCGACGCGAGCGCTGTTGTTCTTGTCGCGCCACCTGCCTGTCAGCTACAACACGCTCGGCTGATAGCACCGACTGAGGAAGGGAGCCAACCCAATAGATGGCGGCCTCTGCTATGTCAGCTCGAACACAGGATCAAAACTGTTGCTGTCCTATGAAGACCAGTTCTGCTATCTCCTCGGCGCAAGGGACGTACTGGGCTTGTCCTCGCCGTCGAAGGCGTTCTTTACGACGTCCTCGACCACGCGGCAGTCCTGAGGTCAGCTCCACCCGCATGATGGCAGCTGCATCACTCACAGGGCACCACATCTGGCCATTTTCGACGTTGCTGTAGAACACGAGGAAAGTGTTGGCCGGGGCCGAGGTGCTGTTCAGCGCATTGACATCGCGCGTGTTGCTGACGTCAGTTCCGAGGTCGCATCGACTACGGGAAGCGGAAGGCGGAAGCCCTCGACGGGATGTACTGTCTCGGAGAGGGAAGAGCACGTACTTGGCTTCGAGGAGAGGCATGGCGGCAGGACGGAGCAGACGGGTATGCGGCGGAGCACAAGTCAAGGTCACCGCACTCGCCGAAGTCAGTCGTCACGGCTCGGATCCAACGGAGTTGGCCGTCGTCGTCGCGTGGGAGCGGAGAAGGTCAGAATCTCCACCTGACCGCGGGCTCACTATCGATCCCCGGCGGTGCCAAAGATAACGACCTCGGAGTGGGGCCTTTGCTTCTGCTTCTGTCACACGTCACCCGCGAGTTTGTGCGCTGCGATGTCCGTGGCCTGTGCACTGCGCATGATCGGACAGAGCGCAGGGGCGAGTGGACCTTCGCGGTGTTCGTTACCTGCAACAACTGTCTCGGCGAGGCGGCCGCCCCGGTGAATGCCAGGCGACAACTCCGGCCATGGATCCTTGAGCTGCTGAACTGTATTCTGCCGGCCTTCGCTTCCCTGAGCGAAGAACGAGCGCGTCCTTCAAGCGCTAGACTACGGCACGCAAGTACCGACGGAACAGCTATCGAAAAGCTGTTGGGCGCTGAACAAAATAGCTCAGCCACTAGACATCGGTAAGCTGACATCTAATCGCTTCGTTAGGCTGAGGCAGGCACGACGCTGGGTCGCCAGTGGAGTGGAATGGACGGCTTGGATACGACTGTCCGGCCACTCGTTCTCGTGCCGTAAACGAAGCTTCTTCGCTAGGGTATCCATCGACACGAGTAAGATCCCAACATGCCCGAGTCGAGGTACGTCACTGGCCGCTGCCTCGGTGAGCGTCGCAGGATCTGCCTGCGCAAAAGCGTTAATTGCTCGGCGGGACCCGTAGGGCTAGATGAGATCGGGCAGCGAGCTCGCACTATTAGCCTAGCATCGGAAGAAAGTGTGCTCAACTGCCAGCCCACTGCGACTCTGGCGACAGGGGCAGCGGCCAAAGCCGGTGGCGTCGCGGTGAATGCCCTGGCACGCCAGGCTCCAAACTCGAAAGCGACCTTGAGCCTTGAGACGCCTGGAGGTCTGGGCGCTTTCTAAACCTGGATCCTTCCGTGTCTCAGCTTCGACCGCCGTTCCGTCGCGGAGCGTGAGCTTGTATGCAGAGGGTCTTGCATCTTGATGTTGTGCAGTCTTCCTGATCGTTCTAACGTGTCATGTCGAGCATAGACAGCAAGCGACCGCAGGACGTCGTCCCCGCCGAGCGCCGGGTGGTCGCCGCCGAGGACCCGGTCGACGATCGTGAGTGCATTCCTGGTTGGGCAAACAATGGCAGCGCCTCCCCCACGGGCCACCGCCATCATCGTTTCTTCAGCTTCCCGGGCTATGGACGAGCTGACGTCGCAGCCATGCTGAACAAGATGCCACTCGAGGTGTATATGTGGTATGCGGAGCGTGAACGGCAGCGCGAGCGCGATGACCCGCGACCTATCCCAGATTCTCCGTGGACGATTGTCTACAAGCGGCTCACCGGGCAGAAGGACAGGATCGTCGTGGCGCACGAGCGGCCAGAGCTCGTCGAGGAGTCTGATGGGCTGTGGACGATGCTGTGGAAGCGCGCGTTCCGGAAGCATCCCGCTGTCGCTGCGACGCCCCGCGACGCTATGGATGAAGAGCCGGAGGAGGTCATCGTCTCGCTGCCCGGCACCACCAACTCGGCAGAGCACAGCGGGGCCTCCACGTCGCTCGAGAAGGAGCGGCAGCCGGTCTTCACCGAGCGCGAAAAGCAGTCGGGGTACCTCCTCTTGCGTGTTGCGAGCTGGCAGCTCGTCTTCTACATGATCTGCTGCGACGTTCTTGGGTGGTACACTGCGCCAATGGCGTTCCGCGAGCTCGGGTATGGTCCCGGCGTGCTCGTGTACACAGGCTTCTTCATCATGGCATTCTGCAGCGGACAGATCCTATGGCGCATGTACCTCTCCATGGACAGCGAGCGGTACCCCATTAAGTGCTACGCGGACCTCGGCGAGCGCACCTACGGCCCCGTCGTGCGGCACGCTTTCAACCTTCTGCAAAGCTTGCAGCTTCTGGTAAGCTGATTTTTGCCGACAAACTAGCTGACGTACAGTTCAACGTCGGGATGCTCATCGTGATGCAGGGCCAGGCGCTGGCCGAGATCATCGGCTTCACGTTCTGCTACCTCGCGCTGTGCATCTTCTTCGCTCTGCTCGGCATGGTTCTCTCCCAGGTCAAGACGCTGCACGGCATTGCGTGGTTCGTCAATGTAAACCTCTGGATTAACATCATCGTCATGTGCCTCACCATGATTGGTATCGGGCTCTTCGACCCCGTGCCCCATCAATCCGGGCACAAGGATCTCAGCGCACCCAAGATTCTTAGCGGATGGGTCCCAGCCTACACCAAGGGATGGTACCAGCAGGTCGTCGGCGTGCAGGTAAGCTGTAGTACCGACGGTACTGGGTAGCTAATGAGCAGCTTGCCGTGTTCAGTTACGGTGGCGCGATGATCTTCCCCGAGTTCATGGCCGAGATGCGCCGCCCCCGTGACTTCTGGAAGGCGGCTTTCTGCGCCCAGTTCTTCTGCTACGCACTGTACATGACCTTCGGCATTTACGTCTACAGCTGGTGGGTTTTGCCGCAGCTGGCACGACGCTTTTCCAGCTGACCCCGCAGGCAAGGACAGTACACGAACATCCTTCCAACCGTAAACATGGACAGCATCATCTTCCAGGGCGTCACTAACATCTTGGGGCTAGTTTGCATCTCGATGATCGCCGTGCTCTACTCGCACATCGGCTGCAAGGTGTTCTACCGCAACGTGCTGCGTGGCTATTTCAAGGCGCCAAGCCTGACCAGCGTACGCTCCGCATGGGTGTGGTCCGCAACCGTCGCTGCGTATTGGACTGCGGCCTGGGCTATAGGGTCAGCTGTTCCCAATATTACGGACCTGAACACCATCGTCGGTGCCTCCTGCATCCTCCAGTTCACCTACACCTTCCCGTCCCTGCTCCTGCTCGGGCACTGGGTGCAGCGTGACGCGATGAAGGGCGACTGGCCCTGGGAGCCCGGCATGGAGCCGTGGAGCAACCGCGTGGACTCGTGGAAGGATCTGTCGAGGTGGAAGAGAGGCTTCAAGCCATATTGGTACGCCAAGCTCGCGATCGCGCTTCTCGTCTGCGCAGCTCTCACTCTTTGCGCCCTCGGCATCTACTCCGGCGCCATGAGTGCCAAAGACAGCTTCAGCAACGGCTTCACCATTGCTTACAGCTGTCGCGCACCAGGGCAGCCGAAAGACTGAGTCACTCCTTACTCAAGACCATACAGCCTCATAATCTTGTAACATTACGACTTGCACTTGCATCACGACCAGACGATCATGAACACAGCTCCTGCGAGTCGGCTGCACGCGACTGCACCCTCTAGCGTGCGCCACAATGCGCCGCAGACGGTAGCCGCGAGTTCGCTGTGAGCCACCAGACTGCGCGCGCCCACATGTTCACTTCTGCTGCGTCCCAGTGGCGGTGGTCTTAAGGCCGGCTACACTGACTCTTTTTGACGAATGACTCATCATCATCGTCTCTTGTTCCAACAGCGCGAATCCGACCTTTCACCTGCCCACAATATGTGCGCCTTTTCCGTCTCCCTTGCCCGCGTTTCGGCCCCGATCCAAAAGGACCATGGAGAGTACCACTGGAGTTACTACTTCAAGAAGGGCGATCACCCGTGGCATCAGAACCTCAACGTCCTGACAGCCATGCTCACCGAGTCCGACGTGCAGCGCGCGCCAATGGAGTTCATGCGGCTGGCTCAGTCCATGGTCATGGGTGCCAAGTGGCCCCTTCAGTCCCCCAGGGTCATCCGCCTGGAGCTCCCATCGGCGTACCAGCGCAAGAGCAGCCGCCTGGCCAGCTTTGAGGGGCCCACGCTGTTCCACGGCGCAGACCGTCCCCCCTATCAGGACGTTTCCTCCCTCATCACCAAGGCGCGCTGCTTCCTTCCTCATGGGGACAAACAGGCGGGCCGCACTTGTGCCCGGAATGTGCTCGATGAACTCGTCTATGCCCTGGGCGAAGCCAGTAGGACTCAAAGGACATTCCTCGGCCTCGCCTCCGTCAACAACAAGTTCTCGCGCATGCTTTGTGCGGGGAGACACACCACCCATGAGTTTCCGCTCGCATCCCAGACCGCTGGACCGATCATGGTGCTCGAGGTGCCCGACGGCTCTCCGCTGGTCGGCAGCGTGACGACCCTGGACACCTTCTTCGAGTTCGAGTGTTCGACCAGTTCGCGCACACCTATGTCTCCGTCCCCTCTGGCCTCCATGAGCCGCTCGATCCCTGCACCCCCAACCTGCACGATCTCCACGCCCTCAAGCGTCTCTAGGAGTTTTGGCTTGCCGGCATCGACATTGCGGACGCCCTGTCTTGCCAAGAGGAGTCTAAATGGGTGCCAGCATTGTCGACAGGCTTCGAGCTTCACGTCCGCTACTTAGCGACCAAGGCCCTGGGGCTGTCCGTCTTTTCGTTCAGGCCCAGGATTTCCAGCCACGGGTGTCTGCCTCTGGCTGCGCATCCCCGCTTGTGGGACATGCCTGACTGCGGCCAGACTGTCCGGGAGATTCCAAAATCGGTGCTCCGCCGAACCGGGAGCCTGACCTCTCTGACTGAGGAGAAGAAGTGCGAGGTCGAGGCCTGGGCGCAAGGGGTGGAGGAAGGGGGGCACCCCGACTGGGCTGGCCCTTCCAAAGACGTTACTCCAGAGGGGCAGTATGCCAGGCTCTTGCGCCAGACACCGGTGCTCCTGCTCGTCAGTCCAGACACGATGGACTTCCTCGTCGGGGCCGCAGTGCAAGAGGTTCTAGTTGCTCTGCGCCGTCGGGCTCCCGCCAAAACCCATGCCACGGCGTTGTGCAAGCCTCGCCGCTACACCCTCCCCTGAATACCGCTTGTGAATCCTAGTGATTTGTAGTGGAAACCTATGCTATCTCGTTTTTCTTGCTGCTCCGGTGCCACAGAGACGGGAGAGTCTGTGCCTGGCGGTGCGCAGGTGGAGGTGGAGGTTGATCACAAGATAAGGTGTCTGTGCTCTTCCCTCCGTCCACTCCTCCAGCAAGCCAGCGATATGAGGGCCGTCGTGCAACGCGTACTGAACGCTTCCGTCGCCGGTGAGCTACTAGGGACTACATGAAGCTGACAATAGTCGATGGACAGACGATCAGCTCCATCGGGAAGGGCCTGATGGTGCTCGTCGGCATTGAGCGGAGTGAGCTACCCTGCATGCTGTAGCTGACATCAGACGACACACCGGACGACGCCGCCTGGATCATCAAGAAGGTGCTGGGCGCGAAGCTGTGGGACGGTGCCGAGGGGGGCGCCTGGAAGCAGGGCGTGACCGACATTG
The DNA here is from genome assembly GCA_023630055.1 of Trichosporon sp. PB005A. Taxonomy (NCBI): domain Eukaryota; kingdom Fungi; phylum Basidiomycota; class Tremellomycetes; order Trichosporonales; family Trichosporonaceae; genus Trichosporon; species Trichosporon sp. PB005A. The sequence goes on from JAMALZ010000004.1 coordinate 815,480, forward strand.
AGGGCGAGGTGCTGTGCGGTGAGTTCGCGCTACCTTCCCCATCCGTTCCCCAGCCTGGCCGCCTTGCTCTCCCCTGGCGCATGACGACCTTGGGAGGTCTTTCAGCACCGCTCGACAGCTAATTCCAGTGTCCCAGTTCACTCTGTTTGCCAACTTCAAGGGTCTCAAGCCCGACTTCCACGAGAGCATGGTGAGCTGAGAATAGGGAAGGCTTAGCTGACCGATTCAGTCGACACAGCCGGGTAAGGCGTTCTACACGTCTTTCCTTGAGCAGATCAAGGCCGCCTACGTGCCGGAGCGTATCAAGGGTGAGCTAGGTGAAGCTGGTCAGTAGCTGACGACCAGACGGGCAGTTTGGTGCCATGATGGCGGTGTCGTTGACAAACGACGTGAGTTCCTATCACCTGTTCTCTGCTCCCTTCCCCCTAACCATCGTCCGCCTGCTTCCTTGGATTTGTGCCTTCTTCCCCCGGTTTCTCCGAGCTCAGCTGGAGGAGTTTGTGACCAGCTGACACGTAGGGCCCTGTGACGATCCTCTTCGACAGCCGGGAACGCAAGAAGGGCTCCTCGTCCACGCCTGCCAGCGGCGCTGCGACGCCGACGCAGAAGAAGGAGGTCAGCAAGGAGGAGGCCGCTGCGATTGCCAAGGCGAAGAACGACGCGCGCAAGGCGAAGAAGGAGGCATGGGAGAAGCGCAAGGCGGAGATGGCCGCGGCGGAGGCTGCCGGCGGTGCCAGCGGAGCCGGTGCGGCGGAGAGCAAGTAAGGCGCAGGGCGCAGAGGTGAGCCTAGTCCGGAGGGCGGTAGATCACTAGAACATCGACACACACACACATCGTCATATCGCCGCATCGGCATGCATCTTCTTGAGCAAGCCGGTATGACGAGGGGGCGCTCACTGACGACAGCTGGCGATGGGCGGAATGGCACTAAACTACAGGCTGATCGACGGGGCTGGCTAACAACAGCCAGATGATGGGGTCTCGGTCAGGCGCTCGTCGCGGCGCTCGTCATGACTCTGGTTCTCGCTACGCCCCGCTGCGCTTTGCGATGCGTTACTGACGCCCTTCTCACATCGTTGAGAACGATCTCGGGCGGGACCGGCTCGTCGCCACCGTCCTGTGAGGCATATAAGCAGGCGACAACCTCGCTCAACACCTCACCCACCCACACTCACTGCATCCAGCATCCACACGCTCTCTCACACGCTCACTATCCCTCACACCGCACACCTTACACCACTCCTACTGAGCTTACCACTCTCCCAAGATGTTCCGACCTCGTCGCGGCTTCGGTCCCGGTCCCCGCGTCGGCCCTGGCCCTCGTATGGGCCCGCGTATGGCTGGTCCGCGTGTTGGCCCGCGCGTCGTGCCCGTCGCTGTTCCTGTCGGCGTGCCGGTCGGCCGACGGGGGTTCCACGGCGGCTGGCACCGCCGTCCCGTCGTCGTTGCGAGGCCCGTCGTCGTAGTGCGCCGAAGGCGCTTCTGCGGCCTCTTCTAAGCACCACTGCATCCTCTAGCCCTGCTCCTCCCGGCTCGTCGTGGAGCGGGCCTCCGCAGACAAGTCGACAGCCCAGCGACAAGCCCTCTGTAGCACACGTACGGAGGACCGTCCGATGGAAACTAGCGACTAGTGGTAAGTTCTGCACATGGCTGTCACAGAAGGCAGGCGTGCACAAGGCAGAGGCAAACGCTAACCTTGAAGCTGTCGACCTCTCACGTTGCTGGCCCAGAAACTCTACCCCGCCCACTGGCTGCTTAAGCATATCTCGTCACCCAGCCAATCTCCCAACTCCGACTCCCACCGATCGCCGCGTCCAAGCCAACACACGCTCTTGGCTCCGCTCTCTCGTCATCTGATCCCCCAGTCTCCGTCTCTGCGCGAGAACGCAGTCCCGCCCTCGTATTCGTAGTTCCCACAGTCTCCACTCTCGACCTCCTCGATGATTCTGCTCTCCCGTATTTCGCAATGTTGATGTAAGCCGTACCTCACTCGTTCTCGGCGGACCAGTGGGTCGCCCCTGCTTGTCTTGAGCCCACTGGTGTCGTCGTCTGCGACAACGTCAGGGGCAAGACTGGCGCACCAGGAGCGATCGGATCGGTGTCATGTACCTGCCATGTCGTCGATGGGGTCTTACTATGTTTGGCAACGAGCCGGGCGCCAAGCAGCCGGCGGCAGGCTGTCGGTCGGGTCGTCGAAGCCATGGGCTGCGCGCTCCCACAGACCGAAGGACCAAGGTCTGGCCCCAGCGAGGAATGAGGGCAGTACGAAACCGGTCGACAGGGTTGACGCAGCCAACACGGTTACACACTGCACTGCCTGGCTGTCGATGGAACCCTGCGCGCGTCCCGGCTGCTGTCATCCATCGCTAACAGCAGCGGACTCTGCACTACTGACTCCAAGTTGCAACAAGCGGCACCGCGACCCGAACTCTCGGCATACGGACTGACTGAATAGCGAATTGAGAGGCCAGAAGCAGGCTGAAGCGCATTCGAGCGCACTGGCGCGCCGGAATCGAAACGCTCCTCACTCCCTCTCTCGTCACAGGAAGGGACCCAGAAGGGTTCCACGAGTTGCCGGAGTGGACGGAGTACCGTAAGGTTCGTAAGACTGAATTGTCCGGGTTTCATCGTGCCAAGTTGTCTCGAGCTTCGTTCGAAAGACTTCTACGTCCCCACCAGTCACTTGTTCTGCATGAGCTTGCGTGAGCTGTCTCAACGTCGTCAGGCAAGAACACAACAGGTGACACTGGACTGACGCTTCGCCAGCTCAGCCAGTCCACCGTGTAGGCGGGCGTCGTGCAGCGCCGTACCACCAGTTGGGAATGCATTGCCGTGCAGCGTCGCAGCGCACGTCACTGGGCTGCTTGCGTCGCGTATAGAGTTTCCTTGGGATCGAATTTAGACCTTGTCCGAAACCACCACGGCCCCATCAGGCCCCATCAGGCCCCATCAGGACCCATCAGGCCGGATGCAGCAGTGCAGCGTCCGTCAGGAGCGTTTTCTCAGAAACGCTTGCAGGCAGCTGCCGGGCGTGCTAACGCCAGTAAGGCTCACCCGGCCCCGCCCCTGGCGTTTCCATATACCTTCTTATGCCGGCAGCAAGCGGCGTGCTGGCGTCTCGAGCTGGGGAGGTCCGCCTGAGCATCAGAGCAACTAACCAGCTCCCCTCCGACCCACCTGCGGCCCTCGCGAATGCGAAATTGGTCCTGAATATTGCCTGACTTGCCTGACAGCGCCCGACTTTGACCGCACCGAGCCAGGCAGCACCAGCAAGGCCCGCCAGGCCCGTGAGGCCTGTAGGGCTCAGCCGAAGACAGTCGCGAGAGCCTAAACCGCCCCTGGCGGCCCGGCTGTAGTCAGTGCAAACCCAGGACACTGGCCAGGAATCCTTCGTCGTGCAGTTGCCTCAGCTGACATGCCGAGATGAGTCGAGTGATCCCACGCCGTCGCCAGCGAGCAGCTAGCAGTTAGAGGACGGGGGACGGTGTGCATCTTGCGTTCGCAACATTACCCTCTGTTCACCCCCTCCACAACGCAATGCCGCGACCGCGAGTGCTGGTGCTCGCGCTGGCGATCGTGCTCGCCGGCGTCGCGACGGCCGCCCCGCAAGTGCCGACAGCTCCGGTCGCGACGGCGCCGGCGGCGACAGCGCCCGGCTCCCCTGATGGTCTGAGCCCTGGCGATATCGACGGCGCCGCCCTCCTGACAGCGACGCCGACAGTGACGCCGATCGCAAAGATGAGCCCGGCGCCAAGCGCAGCGGGCAACTCAAACTCGGACTCGAACTCGGTGCACCTGTCCGAGTCGGCGCTGGCGGGCATCATCGTCGGCTGCATCCTGGGCGGTCTGCTGCTCGGCCTCGTCTCGTCGGCCGTCATCTTCCTGTGCCTCACCCGCCGGCACGAGTACTACGAGGAATACGAGGACGAGAGCGCCGCGCAGAGTCCCGAGAAGCTCCACCCGACCCGCTCCCAGCAGCAGCCGCCATCTCCCTCGCCCCGGTCCCCGAACGCCCCGGCCGTGCCGCCGCGCCCAGACGGGCTGGGCATGACGGCGCTCCAGCCGACCGAGTCGGGGAGCAGCGAGCTCGTTGCGCCGTCGCTGCCGAGCATCCACTGCCCCTCGCTCGGCACGCCGGCGGACTGGGAGGCGGAGCGCGCGCGCAGGCATCCCTCGGGCCCGAGCGTGCACCACGTCCCGACGGGGACGGCGCTGGGATACAGCGACTCGCGGCCGATCACGCCGACGCGGTTCTGGCGCGGGCTGCGGGACCGGCGCGTGTCGCAGATGACGATCCGGAGCGCGAAGACAAAGGCCAAGCGCGCGTCCATCGTCACCGTCAAGTCGATGAAGAGCGGCAAGTCGCGCCGCGCGTCCATCCTCACCGCGCGCAGCAAGCTCAGCGGACGCAGCAAGAACAGCCACAAGGCCGGAGGCGCGGACGCTCCCCCCGTCCCCCCGCTGCCGTTCACGAGGAGAGTCCCCGTGCCCCCGCTCTCGCCGGGACTCGCCAACATGCCGCCCAAGCGGCCCAAGAGGAGAGTGCACATGCGCTTGATCACGCCGGACCCCCCGGCCCAGGTCGACTAGAGACCTCCCCCTCGACACAGCTAGCTCTCACATACGAGCCCCCACACACGCCGACTTGCGTACGACAATCACCCAGCAAACACACCTTACCACCGCCACTATATTTCTAGATACTTGTATTTCTGTCTCTCTGCCCCGCCCATACAGGCGAACACACTCGTTCTTCCGGTCCTACTGGCTGCACTACCCATATACTACATAGATACCCCGCGTCCAGCGTGCACACCACTCCTTACTCGCCGAGCGATGCATGCGTTTATCCACAGCTGTGCCGGCCGAAACCGTTGCCAGGCCGACCGACCGAGCCACAGCCACCGCGTCACGGGCGCGGCGGTGCCTCGCGACGCACGGCGCGAATTTGCAGCTAGCGAAGTACCGCAGGCTTACCACACATCCGGCACTGGGCAGGCTGGGCACGACGAAACAGAGGCGTGCAGGCGATATGGTGCTTTCAGGTGCTTACCACCTGCACGGCGGTCGCCGCGAGACATCATGACTGCGTGCGACACGGCATCACGACGAATGCGCCCGGCTGTGATCTCTGCGGGTGAAGACGTGCCTGCGCAGGAGGCGCGAGTGCCGGCTTGATGCCGCGCGATGGCGCTAGCGCGCTATGTCGTGCACGCGTGTGTGCGCCTGCATTGTAGGCACGCCTGCACAAGACAAGGTTCTGGACTTGGCAGCATGCGGCGCTAGGCCAACTTGCAACTCGAGCTGGCGTGCCCAGCACGAGCGGCCGCTTATCCAGATATCCAGACCGACCGACTGGCTACAGCATCCGCCCGGAACTGGCTACACGGCGCGCATCTCACGAGCCCGTGCGGTGCAACTCGTTCATTAACTCGCGCCATCGGCGCACATTCACGCCGCTCCTGCCTCCGCGCGTGCAAGCGTCTGTGCTGAATTGGCCTACGACGGTGGCGGCATCGACATCGCCACTCGAACGGAACCCCGATCCAGATCGAACTCATCGCAGTATTCAGTACGTCTGCAATCCGTCCAGGCGATCGGCGAGCGGACAGAACCGCAGTACCGCCCAGCCTCCCTCTCGTCAGGATGGTGGTGCCTTCTCCCAGTTCCCAGAACTGGCTGGGAATCGCGCAAGCCATCTCCACCCAGACCAAAGTCTACCGAGATACCGTGGGATTCGCGCCCGAAAGCTCGTCTTCCGCCGGGCACCCTCCCAGGACACTGGATCAGGCTTGTGATCAGTCCTAAGACAGCTTGTGGTGAGTTCCAAGACATTGGGGCGGACTTGTCTTCCGCTTCCCGAAAGTCGAGGTGGCTCTGGATAGTAGCTTGATGCGGTCCCAGAGTCGGACACGAGTATAGTACGTGATAAATCGCGTTAGTGATTTGTCCTGTTTCGGAGCAGGGGGGCAAGATAGCAGACGGACGCGGTTCGTACGCGTAGGTAACGTGATGAACTGATGTGCGATCCGCCGGTCCCAATCGCGAGCAGCTATTCCAGGTGAGCGGAACGCGAACAGGGTGTTGACCAGTAGTTGCCCGAGACGCCTTGGAGGGCTATTCTTAGTACGTCAGATGCCTCCAGTGAACTGCAGAAAACAGTGACACGCTTGGCGGGTCTGACAACAGCAACGCCGGATAAGGACAGCCGTGACTGTACGTTCAGAGGGTCGTCCGTCTTCATCGTAAGATCCTTGCGGCCCCTGGACTGCCGGTCGTCTTCGCCTGTCGTTGCCGTTGACTCTCGCACTGCCACTGAGATCTGCTCCGCGTATGCGTTCTCTGTATGGTCAGGTAGAAATGCGCCCTTCCTCGCCCAAGATCCTGCCTTCCTCGTGTGTGCGGTTCGCATTCCGTTTCCTCGGGCTGACCCTTCCTCCGGCGGCAATGGTGACGCCGACACTCAGCATACTTTCCTCAGCAGCGAGACTGTCGTCAGCTCCGTCATCGTGCCGTCAGCGCGGGTCAATTGCCACGAGTGGTGTCAGCGGTCGCCGCTGCGGCGTCTGCGGAGCGGGGCGGCGATGGCGACGTCGGTGACGTTGGCGGCAAACAATATCAGGCAGAGCGCAAGCGGAACAGAGTCCCGTGAAGGGCTCAACTAGTATCTCTGATCTAGGCTGCGAAGCGTGCGAAGCGCATGGAGAGAGCCGTCGACAGCTGTGTAGCGCAAGGAGGAACCAAGGCAAGTGGCAAGAAGCAGCTCGGAATTCGGTGCGGTGGCCCGGGCAGCTTGTCAGGCGCATCGGCGTTTTTCCGGGCGGAGCCTCGCACTCTGGGCCCGGGGCCTGGCGGGCGATCCAGGACTGCTCGGTTGTGAGCGGGGTGGATTAGAATTGGTGTCTATTCAGGCACTGGGAGCTGCTAATGCGATTGGATTAGGACGTCATGTGCTTGAGGTAATGATGCAAGCTGCCGCAAGGCACGCCGTCTGCAAGAGGTCACGACGGGCTGCGGTCTTCGTTTTGCCGCTTGCCGCTCCTCGTCCCAGGCTGCCAGCTGCCCCACCGCCCACCGCCCATCAGCCTGCGCCTGCGCCTCCTCGGTCGCTCGGATTTCGATGCAGATCGCCATCCCAGGCCCCAGCAATGTTGGAATCACACTCTAGCCCACCCCCACCATGACCGCCAACGTCGCACGGCCCATCCCCCAGCGCCAGCAGCCAGCGCCGGGGCACTCGGCCCCGCGGCCCATTCCCGCGGGGCGGCGGCGCAGCGCCTCGGCGTCCTCGAGCGGGAGCCCCAAGTCGTCCTCGCTGACGCAGTTCGTCGACTCGCGCTTCTTAGGATCGTGCGCGACGACGACCCCCTTCTCCTTCCTCGAGGAGGAGGAGGAGCGTGAGGCCGAGGAGGAGGCGACGGGGTCGCCCCCGCTCGCTGCCTCCGTCCCGCGCCCCTCGTCCTCTCCGCCGTCGCCCGGCCCAGTCCTCAATGGATCGCAGAACTCACCCCCACCTGCTACTCGCCCTCCAGTGGCGGCGACGCACGGGACGAACACACCCGCGCGCCGGTCGAGCAAGCGCTGGCACCGGCTGTTCGACTTTGACCACGTGCTCGGCGCGCTCGACCCGGCGCGCCTTGCGGCTGCGACGGCGCCTGACCCGATCCCCATCGCCGTCTTCGGCGCCGAGACCGAGGAGGGCATCGCGCTGTGCCGCCAGCTCCTCGCCGCGCGGTGCTGGGCGCTGGTGGCGCTCATGGTTGACGACGACGGGCCCGAGGCGGCCGAGCTGCGCGCCGCCGGCGTCACCGTCGTTCAGGTCGATATGGACGACCCGACCAGCTACGGCAAGCACCTGCTGAACATGCGCGCGGTGTACCTGTCGACGAACGGTAAGTCCTTTGCTTCTCGGCTCCGAACGAATCTTAGGTCCGGGATTAGCGATCCGCAGTTTATCAGAAGCGGCAAGTAGGGTCGTCGCTGACAGCAGTGCTCAAACTGCACGCGATTCTGCAGCACCAGCCTGAGCCGCAACGCACGCAGATTGCGCGGCAGGCGGACGCGTGCCAGCTGTCGAAGGCGCTGAACGCGTGCCAGGAGGCGAAGGTGGGGCTGGTCGTGTTCCGCGTGACTGCGTGTGGGCAGGAGGTGGTGGAGGGCGTGCTTGGGCGTCCGAAGAAAGTGATCGAGGCGCAGGCCGAGCTGTGCAAGCGCGGCATCGCGCACACGGTGCTGCACACGACGGTGCCGTACGGGCGGGTGCGCGAGTGGCTCGTGCGGCGCGGCGACCGGTGGGTGCTCGAGTGCCCGATCCCGGACGACATCAAGATGCCCATGTACGCGCTCGAGCAGACGGGGCTGTATGTGATCAGCACGATCAAGGCGCACATCCGCAAGCACGTGCGCCTCACGCCGGGCGAGGACGTGCACGCCATCGGCGAGTGGCTGACGCCGCTCGAGCTCGCGCGCAAGATCGCCCGCGTCGCAAAGCTCCCCGTCGACACGGCGCACGTCAGCCGCGCAGAGTTCGCAAGCCTCGAGACGCACGAGCGCCTCACCGTCCGCTGGGACGCGTGGAACCAGCTCATCACCGGCGAGTACCAGAACGAGTACGGCGAGTACGGCAAGCAGGCCCGCTCCAGCACAACCGCTGTCGACCAGTGGACATTCGACGAGTGGATGGACCAGGACGCAGAGCTGCACCGCATGATGAAGCAGACGTGACGCTGGTGTGAGCCGATCTGAGCGGAGCACCGCTCTCCCTTTTCCCTTGGTAGATCTCGTTATAATCGTATTGACTGTTGTTGGCACCCCCTCCCATGTATCTCCTTTGCACGTGCTGCGCTTCTGGACCTCCGTCACTCCGTCGCCGATGCAGGTCTCTCTCCATTTGTCCCTTGCACACGTGCTGCGCTTCCAACACTCACTCCACCGACGCTCCTGCAACAGTAAAGCTAAATCGTACATTCCCGAGGTGACTACAGTGCGCAGGCGGCGGGGCGGGTACCGTGCCCGCTGCCCTTTGATATATGATGGAGGGGGGGCGGTGCCTCAGGCAATAGGGGTGAGGGGGTGTGGCGGACAAGGGTGAAACGTGTAAAAGTTATGTCTGGTAAGAAAGCGGTAGATGTCGTAAAGATAAAACCGTATGAATTGTGTACTATACTACTGTGCTGTGCAGACGTCTAGAGGGTTGGTGGATCGGCGGGTTAGATCAGCCGCCGCCCCGAACCGCTCGGGGTCAGCATCGCCTGCTGGTTCTCGTACTCGCTGCTGGGGCGGACAGAGTTGTAGCTTGTCTGGTGCTCGTAGCTGCTCGAGCTCTGGTTCGGGTGCGCCGTGCCGAAGCTGCTGTGGCTCTGCGCGCTCGTGTAGTGCGTTGCGTAGCTGGCCGTCGTGGGGCGGCTCGACGGCGTTCGGCCCCCAGAGCTGCTGTGCTGGTACGACGGCGTGCGGCTCACGGGGCTGCCGTGGCCGTGCGCGAACGATGGCGCGCCGGTCGTGCTAGGGCTCTGCGACGGGAGCACGGCGTCGTCGAGCGCCATGTCAGGGAACGACTGTCGGTGCTCCTCGTCACCGTAGTTGCTCTGCGAGTCGAGCGACGTCGCCAGACTCTCCACAGTCGTGTGGCTGCCCCACCGACGCAGCACCGGCGCGCCAGAGCGGTGCGTCATGTCGCTGCCCGACGAGATCTGCTGCGTGTGCCCGCGCGTGTGCTGCTTGTTCTTCCGGCTGCGCCACCAGCAGCATCCAACAATCAGACCCGCGAGGAGCAGGCCGCCGACAACGCCACCAACGACGCCACCGACGATCGCACCCGTGTTCGAAGAGCCCCCTGAGCTCTTGCCCGACTTTCCGTCGGTCGCAGAGCCGGTCGCGTCAATCGTCGGTGCGTGCGTTTCCGTCACGTCCGGCAGAGGAGAGCGCTTGTCCGTCGTCTGGTACACGACAAGCTTCTGGAACAGGCATCCCCACGGCCGGTTGCCCTGCGAGAAGATGCGCATCGTGTAGCTCTTGCTCGGGTCGAGCGCGACCGCGCTCATGTCCGCGGCGTCCGTGTAGTTCTGGGGCGAATATCCGAAAGAGTGCTGCACGGCCTCGGCGGCAGGCGGGGCGGGGTCCCACACAACCCAACAGTCAGACTGGCGCTCTGAGCGCGGGCCCTTCAGAATCGCGTAGTACGAATTCGGCGGGATCGCACGCTCACCAGGCGTGCTGGGGTTGATCAGGACGTAGTCTCCAAGGCCGTCGCCGTTCATCGTACCAGACTTGAAGTCGTTGGACGTGTTCGTCTGAATGACAACACCAGCGTTCTCAAGCACCTGCCGGGCGTAGTCCATCGAGGACCAAGCCGGGAACTTGTACGAGTTGTCCATGTTCAGGAACTGCGGTGACAGGTCCTCCTGCTGCACACTGAAATGTCAGTAACGTCTTGACTGGGCACTCACTCCTTGCCATCGAGCTGAGCGGTAGGCAGCACAATGTCGATCATGTTGACCGTCATGTAACCCTGGGGCCTGAACTTGAACTTGATGTTGGTCTGGTTGACCTGGCCGTTGAGGTCGACCTTGGCGAGCTGGCCCCCAGTGTTGGAGAGCTTGGAAGGAGGCTTCTCCTCCCCGTTGATGGTGACAGTCACGTCGCCCATGTCGGGCAGGTTGACGACGGCGCCCATGCTCTTGTCCTGCCAGACATTGCCGTAGACGGTGATGGCGGACCCGGTGAAGTTGAACTCGAGGGTCGCCTCGCTCCCCGCCTCGGCGGCACGGCAAAAATCAGCCGTCGGGCAGTCAGGGCCATTGCAGCCGTCTGACTTGCACTTGGCGGCGGTCCACGTCGGAGCGCTGTACTGCTCGGGCGTCTCCCCCTCTGGGTCACCCACCCACCGGACCATGGGCGAACGGGCGTCGAGCTGCAGCTTGTCAATAGGCTTCACCACCTCCGTTTTTGCGGTGGTGCTACCGAGAAGCTGGGCGTGGGCACCGGGCAGCGAGAGCGCCGCCAGCGAGAGGGCGGTAGTGAGCTGGACCATGTCGGTAAGCCGCGGTGGCGTGGTCGAGGCGGCGAGCAAGGCACTAGCGTTCTTGAAGTACTGAGGTCTCAGGCCAGTGTCGAAGGGGTCAAGTCGAGGTCGAGGCCAGTCGAGCCCGGCTTGAAGGTCGTGGTCGAAGTGCGAAAGGTAATGAGAGTGGTGATAGACAAGAGTGTGTGTCGAAAAGAAAGAACTGGCGAAGGGAAGGAGGGTTCCTTGCTGCCCACAGTAGACAGAAGATGAAGAGGTAGAGAAAGGGTCGTACCGAAGGTGAGGAGGAAGGAAGGCGGGGGGAGAGGGGCAAAAGGTACAAACCCGAAAAGAACGTATGCAACGAGGGGGGAAGGGGGATCGGGGGAAGGAACGCGTGCGGCGAGAGGCGAGGCGATGGGGGCGAGGTGCTGGGAATCGGCTGTGGAGAAAAGTGGACAAAGTGTAATGTAAGCCAAAGCTAACTCGGTCGCCTAGTGGATCGCTAGTGCTGCCGAGTTGTGCAGACGTGCGCGCGGGGCGCGCTGGACCGTGGCCGCTCGCGCGCGCCCACATGCACCCCAGCCCGTCTCGTGTGCTCGTTGCGAGCGCAGAACGCGCAGAGCGCGCCGCGCGCCGCTGCTGCTTGCTTCGTGTCGGCCAGTCTCTGACATGCCCCCCAGGCAGCCTTCGAGCAGACCCCATTCCCCCGGCACCCCGCATGCGCCGCACCCCACGCCATGCCTGGCAGCAGCGCGCAGACAGTCTAAGAGCCTAGGATGAGACCAATGAGTTGCCAGGAAAGGTACGTACAAACGTACAGCTCTTCGCCGCCTGACATGGCGAGCGAGGGGCCTTGGCCTGCGCAAGGTTTCAACAGCCTGCGATTGTCCTGACGCATCCTGGCGTAATCCTGGCGCTACCTGGCCGCGGGCTGCCGGACCCTGGCGCCTGGCTAGCCTGGTTCAGCGCCAGCTCGCCAGCGAACTGCTACCGGAGCGCACTGAAGGGCGATTCAGCGGCGCCTGTATCTCTGCAGCGGGCGCTCCGTCGGGGCCAGAATAAGCTCGACGCGTCGGTCGTACGCCTTCGATTCGCATCTTGCGACCCGCCAGGGTCAGTTCTTGCGCCGATTCCTGGCTCGGGGTGCGTTATTCTGTCCTGGGACCTTGGAGGGCTACGTTACTCTTTCTTCATTGCTAGACGTGGACGCAGCAATGGAGACGCAAGGAACCGTTCAGCCGAGGTGCCTGTGCGCGCCGGTGCAGCGCTGCTGCCCGTCTGGGCAAACTAAGAATGAACGGTCCTAGAATGCACGTCCTCTGATCTTCCAGCGGACTAGAGAGCGCAAGCTCTCGCTCGCTGATACCAGCCGGACCCCTTATCCTGGACGTTTCACATCCGCTGCCACCCTAGCGCCGCCCTGCGCCGCCCTGGCAGGACGCCCATTCAGAGCCATTCAGCGGTACCATGCCGGATGCCGCGACGCCTCCGGTACGCAGCCGTTCCCTCTCCCTGGGCTCCCTGGTGCTGCGTCTTTGCTCCCCAAGCCTGTGGCCAGTGTTCCCTCAGGCCCGTTCTGGGAAGCAAAAGCCTAAGCTCGTCGCACTCCTGGCAGCACATGCACGGCAGCGAGCGCTGGGCCGAAGTGGTCGCAAACAAGCGCGTCGAGCCAGGGTCGGGCCTCAGGGCCACGGCCGGAGGGCGCCCAAGCCTTCCCGCGCGTCCTGTGCGTCCTGAGGGTCGTGAATGGCCCCGGGCTGCGGGCGTGCCGTGCGCTCTCGCGATCTCTGCGCCCTGTTCCCCTCTCGGCCTCTCGTCAGCCAGCTCTCCAGCTCTGGTTAGTCCAGCTCCCCTCTGTCCCAGCACAGCTCGCAGGATCAGCACCGAAGGCTCGGCGTCGCGCCGCCCCGCTCGCCACGAGGCTGCAAGGACAGCTCCTCGCGCCATTACGAGAGGCGCACCGCGTCCTCCCGTAATGCCCAGCTTTGCGGCGCACACTGCGCGCGCACTGTAGCAGGCCAGCAACGAGCCGCGCGCACCCGCCGCCCGGGCCATCAAGGTTTCAAGCAGGCGCTGGACGTGACGCGCCGCCGGGCGCGATTGGTGCGCGGCGAGCACTCCGAAGCTGTGGGGAGACGCATTGAATCGGCGGGACGCTGTGTCTCGCTCTCGAATGTGGTGAGTTGGGAGCTTGAGGTTGTCATTTGTTCCAGTACTAAGCCTCTGCCGCCTCAATTAGCAATGTTTCGTAAATGCGGAGCTAATCTTGGGCGTTAGCTTTGGGTGACTGCCGTCCGTGGGAGAGCCGAACACGTGGGTCGGTTTGTCACGTGAATGGGCCAACCAGATTTATAAGGTCCGGACGACAAGGCAGCCTGACAGCGCCGCCGCCTAGCAGCCACAGCGTCACCAGCCCGCCAGCCAGCCATATCGCGCAGACTTGACGTCACCGTATTTTTCTGGCCGCCGTCAGCGCCGCACCGAGCTGCGATGTTGCGAGAAGGTGTCCGAGGCGCCGGCGAACGTTCTGCGTTGCAATTATCCGAGACCCACTTACTCTTAACTTCTATCTGCCCAGCTCTACAAGGATAACGGACTGAAGGAAACGAAACGGAAAGATGTCTGGTGAGTGTGCCGGCGGGGGCAGCTGTCCGTCGCCACTCGAGTTTACGCATCTCCGTGATCCGTGAGAGTAGTGCGCTGGACCTTTGGCGCGAGACTAAGCGCCCTTGCTCGCCTGGAGGAGAGCGCTAACAGACAGCCCAGAACGGTGCGCCCCCTCCCGCAACCCTAACGCTGAGCTAACGCGCAGGCCTCTTCCGCGGCCTGTCGAGCTACTACACGGCGCAGTACGAGGCGCACCCGATGCGCACGCTGTCGCTCGCGAACGGGTTCCTGTCGAGTGTGTCTGATCTCGTCGCGCAGGGGATCGAGGGGAGTGTGAGTGTGCGCGCGGCGAGCGGCGAGCGGAGCGAGACGCTCCCATCCGAAGCTGCAGGCAAGCCGGGGCCGACCCGGAGACCGGCTGCTGCATGCACAGCAGAGGGGAGCAAGGAATGAGCTGACGGCCAGCAAGCAAAGTCGACAGGCAAGAGCGACTGGGCGTACGACCCGGTGCGCACGCTGCGGTTCGCGGCGTTCGGGACGGCCATGGGCCCGCTGATCGGCAAGTGGCTGCAGATCCTCGACACCAAGTTCCCGATGGCGCCTGCTGCTGCGGCGCTGGGCAACGCCGCGCCGAGCAAGGCGAGGCAGGGCGTGCAGCTCGCGAAGCGCGTGCTGGCTGACCAGGCGGTGGCTGCGCCCGTTGGTGTGAGTGCTCCATCGCAGGCACGCAGGCAGGCTGCGCTCCGGAGACACGACTGACCCCAGCTCGCGCTCTTCACAGGCCTCATGTCCGCGCTCGAGGGCAAGTCGCTCGGCGAGACGCAGGACAAGTTCCGCACCATGTACCCGCGCGCGCTCATGACCAACTGGCAGGTGTGGCCTGCGATCCAGGCCGTCAACTTCACGCTCGTGCCACTGCCGCTGCGCCTGCCGTTCCAGCAGACGGCGGGCATCCTGTGGACGTGCTACCTGTCCATGCTGAACAAGACTTCGGACGACGAGGAGGCCGCGCGGGCGCGCGCACCGGGCGGTACGCACCCGAGCGCACAGAGGGACGACAACCGCCCCACGTACGCGTTCGAGACACAGGACCACAAGCAGGGCGTGTACCAGGATCGCGACCCTGTCAAGACGCAGTAGACCCATCCTCATAGACCCGCCGGACTGGCCCAGCAGCTCCACTCAGTCATAGACGATGCACCCATAGACAGCAGACACGAATCACCCGCACCGCGTGTACTTTACAGATATGTGCATGTCATTAGGATGAAGGAATGTATAAACTGATCACTCGCGCCGCCACCACCACCCGCGCATGCGGCGCAGGACCCAGCGCGACGCGCCGCGCACGAGCGCACGCGCCACGTCGCCCGCGCACCGGAGCACGAGCCGGGCGAGCAGCGCGCAAGCCCGCGCCGCCTGGCTCCACGCCGCGTGCACGCGCCCGAGGCCCAGCCGGCGCCACAGCCAGCACCGGCACTGCCGCGCGCCGTGCGCCCTCTCGTCATCTGTCGTTTCTTGTGTTGAAGTTGGAATGGGTGTTGGTGTTGGGGTAGTTGTTGAAGTGGAAGTGGGGATAGGTGTAGTTGCGCCGCTTGTCGCGGCGAGGTTTCTTAGTTCTATGTTGGTAGTAGTCGTAGTCGTTGATGTCGTAGCAGAGAAAAGGGCCACACCCGCACCTGCGCCGGCCGGCTCGGCGCCTCCGGGCAGCAGGGCGTCGGTCGAACTGTGTGCGCATCCGCCCCAGTCCCCCACTACAGGAAGGCTCGAACTTGAACGTTAAATCGCTTTTTGTTGCTCCAGCTAGTCATCAATGTTAGCACATGGATCCAGGCAGGGAGGCAAGGGGGAATCGGGTGAATCGGGTCTCGAGTCGGGTCGGGATCACGCCGAGGCGGCGACCTCAGCCTCCTCGACGATTTCCTCGACAGCGTCGTCCTCGGAATCGACCTCGTCGGCGTGTCCGTCGCGCGAGCGCTTCGAGGGGTCCGCCGCGGCCTCCTCGTCGCGCCGCTCGATCTCCAGGCGGAGGTTCGCAAGAGTGTCCTCAAGCTGCGCGATATGCTGCGTGCGGGGCGAGTCGCCAATCGGCGCGGCCACACCGAGGGGGGCGGCTAACTCATTCACCTGCTGAAGGGCCGACGCCTTCTCGGCGCGCTCCGTCTTGAGCTCCTCCTGCAAAGTGGCGATGGTGGCGTTCAGGCGCTGCGTCGCGGCCGTGAGCTCGCCCTGGTGCTCCGTCTTGGCGTCGGCGAGCGCCCGCTCAAACTCGTTGCGGTTCATCTCGAGCATCTGCGTGTCAGTTATGGCATCTGGCGACCAACTCACGACGTTCATGCCCTCGAGCTCCTCCGAGCGGGCCTGCAGATCCTTCCGGAGCTGCGCAACGGCGGCGTCCTTAGATCCGCCGGGGGACTGACTACCTCTCTCCTTGGAGAGCTGGTCAATCTTGGTGCGAAGTTCGTTGATGGTTGCAGTCGATTGCTTCGCTGAGGTCTTTGCGGTGTCGAGCTCTTCGGAAGCCGTCGCCAGCTTCTTGCGGAGCTCCTCGAGCTCGCTGGCCGCGGCAGCGCGCGCAGCCTCGGCCTCCTTGAGCTTGTCATCGGCGCCGCCCTTGGCCTCGGAAAGCTCCTTGGCGTGCGACTCGGCGAGCGTCTCGAGCTCCTTCGAGTGGTTCTCGACGACGGTGGCGTGCTCCTTCTTGATCTTCTCGAGCTCGGCAGCGTGCTCCTTGGAGGACGCCTCCTGGGTGGTCTTGGACAGGTCCTCGACCTCCTTCTGGTGCGCAGCCTTGAGAGCGTCGATCTCCTTCTTGTGTTCGGCGGAGGCCGCGTCGACGGCAAACTTCTTGGTCGCCTCGAGGGTGTGGGCGTGCTCGGCCTTGAGAGCCTCGATGGCCTCCTCGTGCTTGGCGGCAGCGGCCGCGGAGGCCCTGGACTCGGCCTCGGCGCCAGACTTCTCGGCGGCAGCGAGCTTCTCGGCATGCTCCTTCTTCAAGGCATCAATCGCGGAAGCGTGCTCGGCAGCGGCGCCCTCCGTGGCCTCCTTCGAGATCGTGGCGAGCTTCTCTGAGTGCTGGGTCTCCAGGTCCTTGATCTGAGCGGCGTGGGCGACCGAGGCGGCTTCCTCGGCATCCTTCTTGGCGGCAGCAACCTTCTCGTCGGCCTCCTTCTTAGCGGCAGCGACCTTCTCTGCGGCCTCCTTAGAGGCAGCGGCAAGGCTCTGCTCGTGCTCGCCCTTCAGCGAGCTGACAGTCTCCTCGAGCTTGGCGACAGACGCCTGTAGCTGCTTGATCTTACTGTCAGCCTCAGACTTCGAGGTCTCGAGCTGCTGCACGGCCTCTCCACTCGCCTCCAGCTTGGCCATGAGAGAGTCGCGCTCAGCCTCGACCTCGGCCAGCTTGGCGCGCAGGCCCTCCGAGTCGGCGTTGCCAGCCGAAGCCTCCTCCAGCTGCTTCTGTAAGCCGACGATGGTCTCCTCCTGTGCGGCGCTCTTCGAAGTGAGCTCGGTGTGGGCGGTGGACAGCGAGTCATGCGCCTCCTTCAGAGCCTGGGCGTTAGCGATGTCCCTTTGATGCGCACGTACCTTGAGCTCGCCAACCTGCGACTCAGACGACGCGGTCGCCTTGGCAAGCGCCTCCTCGTGCCCCTTCTTGGCCTCGACGTGGCCGTCGAGCTCGCCCTTTAACGAGGCGCGCTCCTCCTCCCAGGTCGCGCGCTCCTTCTCGCGGGCCGCCTGCTCCTGCTTCAAGTTGTCCTGCAGCTCCTCGATCTGCTCCTCGAGGTCCTTGACCTTGCCCTCCATGCCCTGGAGGCCGGCCATGCTCTTCTCGGCCTCCTCGGCGCCCTCGGCGATCTCAGCCTCGAGCTTGTCCTTGAGGGACGTGACCTTGGAGAGCTGCTCCTGCAGCGCGGCGACCTCCTCCTTGGTCTTCGCGACGTGCTCCTCGTGCTCCTTCGCCTTGGCGGCGAGCTCGGCCTGCAGCGAGACGAGCGAGGCCTCGACGGTCGCGTGCGCCTTCTCAGCGGAAGCGAGCTTGTCCTGAGACGTCTTGAGGTCGGACTGGGCGGCGTCTCGGGCACTCGACAGCCTGAATTGTGTCAGCACAGACCGCCTACTCGTACTCACTGCTGGAGCTGGCTCTCGCGCTCGGCTACCAGAGCCTCCCTAGAGCTCTCCGCCTCGGCAATCTGGCGCGCATTCTCCTCCTGCAGCTTGTTCACCTTGTCGTCGGCAGCGGCATGGGCAGACTTGGCGCCCTCGAGCTCCTCCTGGATCTTCGTGATGCTGGAACAGTGTCAGCACATGTTTCGCACAGCTCACTCACCTGGCCTGTAACTCGTCACGCTGGGCGGTGATCTCGGCGAGGGAAGCCTCGAGCTGGCCCTTCTCCTCCTCGAGCTTCTTGGCGCCCTCCTGGGTGATCTCTGCGATCTTCGCCTCGAGGGCGGCCTTCTCCTCCTCGAACTTCTTCGTGAGCCCGTCAATGCGGGTCTGGAGGGCCGAGCCAGAACCCGACGTCGAGGCGGACGCGCGGATCGAGGCAGAGGTCGAGGCCGCCGTGCTCGCACGTGCGCGGTGGCCGGCTGAAGCGGCAGTGGGCTTAGTGGCGGTCGACGTCCTGGCCGAGACAGACAGGCTAGCGCGCGGCTTGGCGGGTGTCGTCGGCTTCGCGGCAGAGGCAGAGGCGGCTGTCCGGGTGGAGGCCGTGGACGAGCTCAGGCCGTTAGGGCCTGGGGTGGTGCGCGCCCGGGCCGCGGCAGTGGTGGCAGTCGCAGTCGATGTCGCGGCGCGCGATGCGGCCGTGCTGGACCCTGCGGTACGAGCTGATGGCACTGCAGGTTTCGTGGTGCTCGGACGGACACGAGGGGTCGACGTGGCAGATGCGCCCGCGGCGGGGCCCATGCTCGGACGCTTAGACGCAGACGCAGCAGTCGGAGCGGTCGCCGTGCTCGTGCTGGAGGTGAGGGAGCGGGGGCGGATGACTGGTGAGCTGGGGCCGGTCGAGGACGACGACGCCGTCTTCGGGCGGGGAGGGGGCACCTTGTCCTGACCCGCGGTGCGGGCGGCCGACGCGGCAGTGGGGGCGGTGAGGGGCTTGCGGTTCGCGAGCGAGACTCTCGGAGTGGCGGACGTCGTCGAGCCGGCCTTCGAGGCGGGCTTGCGCGCGGAGGCTACAGCCTTGGGCGACGCTGGACTGTTAGCGCTAAGGCGTAAACAAAATACTGAAAGCGTGTTTACGGACGGACGGCCGCCAGGCCGCCCCATCACATCGCTTTCTGGCAGCGCACTGACCTCCGAAGACGCCGCTCTTGAGGATCTTCTTGACGCCGCCGGCGTCCCGTGCCGAGTGGCCGTTCTCCTTCTCCTCCTTGATGTTCTCCTTGCCCGAGTCGGTCGCGGCGGGGTCCTCGGCGGGGGAGGCGGGCGTGTCGAGCTCTGCTGTTGACACGGGGGCCATCTCGATGTCGCCGTCAGCCGCTTCGTTGTCGTCCGGGGTGCGATCTGACTCAGGCTGGGGCTCGGGGCGCTCGTCGTGCTGGTTCTGGTCGGCGTCTGGCCGGTCGGCGCCGAGCTCCTGAAGAGCGATGTCGGTGGGGTGGGGTGCGTCGTCCACGAGCGACATGGCGAGAGCCTAGGTGCTGTGGTGCAGGGGTAACGAGTGAGAGTGAGAGATAAGGATGAGGTTGAAAAGGAAGAGGTGAAGGACGAGAGTATGTGTGTGTTGGTTGAGTGCTGTGTGTGCAGTGTGGTCGAATAATGGAGGGAAGGGCGCCAGGCGCATACAGGAGCAGGTGCCAGTGGCCAGGTCACAGGTGAGCCAGGTGAGCCAGGACGGTCCGACAGGAACTTTGGCGGCCAGGAAGGAGCTACTGCTAAGGATCGAGCAATTGGCGCTGTCCTGCAGCTCCTGTTCTCCTATCCTGGCCGGACTCGCGCCAGGCTCGCCGGGCTGTACGGGCTCTACGGGCTGGCGGCGGGACGTTCCTCCACCGTAACTTCAGGCGTCAGGCTCCAGCCTGCAAATGCAAATGCAAAGCAGCGACGCCAGCGAGCTCGCCCGGTGGCCCGTGCAAGCTTGCTCGATTGACTGAGGAACGAGGTACATCGGTACACTCTGCGGCTACGTGATGCGTGCGGCTTCCCTGCCAGCTCGCCAGCGAGCTCGCGGCGCATGCAACGCGCCATGCAGCCAAGATAACGAAACACGATGCATCGATCGCGGTAGCGCTGCCGGCTTCCGGTAAGCTTACGGTTCGCACCCACTCCTCGATGCTTGCTGCTGCAGTATGCTGCTGCATGATGCTTGACCGCGACCGCGCTCGAGCATGACAGGTGAACGGGTAACTTGCCTGTTCCTGAGCTTAGCTCCTGCGCTGGGCTGGGCGCTGGGCTCTGTGCCAGACGCGTCAGAAGACGCGTCCCTCCACTGCCCTGTCGGGCCTGCCTTCCCTGTGGCCTTCCCTCTCCTCGCTCCGACCGCTCGCGTCGTGTGCCCGCGTCATCCGCCCGGCTTCCTGAGTAGCGGTACAGTGCGCCCCATCGCAGCCCATCGCGCGCATCGCGGCCCATCACAGCCCAGCGCGATCCACTCCATGCCGTACACACTCCCGGTCACTGACCATTCAGTCCTCCACGCCTCATTGCTCCCTTCGCCCGTCACCTTTCACCATCCTTCCTCGCCAAGGCCTTGTCCCTTGCCCGGATCGAGCTCATCGAAAAAAAAAAAGTCGTCGCGTGCTGGGCGCTCTGCGCCCGGTGCTGTAATGTCAGTGTGCAGTGCGAGAAATGCGTCGTCTTCCTGATCAAGTCATGAGGGTCGTAATATAACATTGCAACGAAGCACACCAGGTGCATACGTGTGGCTACAGTGGTGAACAATGTGCAGTACAATCGTACTGGAATATTGTCAGTCATGCAAGGGAGAGAGAGAATACACGTTCTGGGGGATACAGAGCATGCGCGCTGAGTTTAGGTTGGAGAGGAACGGCGGTTATTCGACTCTTCTTCCCGCTCAACGGGTGCGCAGTAGTACTGCGCTTAGGAGAGGTTGGAGCAAGCCTCCTCCCAGCCCTCGGGGACCTGGAGGGTGCCGGACTGGGCAGCCTGGAGGGCGTTGAGGTACAGGCGGCCAGTGGCGGTGAGGTCACCTCCCCACTTGTCCCAGAGCTTCCACTGGTCACCGAGGCCGTCACCGTTCGAGAAGGCGTGGGCGACAATGCGGGGGTGGTGCTCGAAGAGGTAGACAGTGCCGTTGATGTAGTTCTCGATCTCGCCCATGTCGGTACAGGGGCAGAACTGGTTGTCGTCGGCGCGGTCGCAGGTGCGGCCGGTGTGGTCGTAGACGCACGCCCACTCGGAGACCCAGAGGTCCTTGCCGTAGCGGTCAAGGTACTGGTCGACGGCGGCACGGACAGACTTGCCGTCAGGCTTGTTGATGTGGACGTTGGTGTACTTCCAGTCACCGCCCTTCTTCTTGAAGTCCTCGAGCCAGGTCTCGGCCATCTGCTTACACATAGAGGGCGAGATGAGGTTGGTGCCCTTGTTCTTCATGGGCTCGACGATGTCGTTCCAGAGAGAAATACCAGTGTCGACATCGATGTTGGCCGACATGTAGCCGGGGCAGTCGGGCTCGAAGAAGCCCTGCGCGAAGCGGACGTAATCGTCGGCGGCGGCGAGCTGCTTGAAGTCCTCGAGACGGCCGCTGTCGGCGGGCTCGTCGGGGTTGCCACCACCGCCCCAAAGGATGGGGACGAAGGTGGGGGTGTCCTTGCCGTCACCCTCGGGGCCAGGCATGTTGTCTCCGGGCTCGGCGCTGTAGGTCGAGAACCAGCCGAGGTGGGCCTTGAGCTCGTCCCAGGCCTTGCTGGGCGCGATGTACGAGACACCGGCCTTCTTGGCGGGGCCACCACCGCCGGTGGTCGGGAGACCACCGCCGAAGCCGTGCTCCTTGGCGGGGGCAGTGGCGGTGTTGTCCTCGGCAGACGAGGTCGACGAAGTGGCCTGCTCGGTGTTGGCTTGGTCCTGGTTGTCGCCGCCGATCCAGTTGTCACCGCCAGCGGAGGGGGAAGCAGCGGCAGACGACGAAGCGACCTTGTCGGCACCAGGGACCTGGGTGTAGGAGGCAGCGGGCGCGGCAGTGGAGGTGTTGTCACCACCCTGCTGCTGCTGGCCGCCGGCAGCGTTCTGGCCATCCTCCTGGTCGAGCTGCTGGCCCTCAACCTGGGCAGCCTCACCCTTGGCGGGGGCCTTGTTGCGGGGCCTGCACTTGCGGCCGTCGGAGCGGGTGACGACGTTGGGCATGTCACGGCGCGCGGCGACGTTGCGGTGGTGGCGGCGGGCGACACCGTGGCCGTGGCCGGGGCGGGCGTCGACGGCGGCGACGGCGAGGAGGAGCGAGACAAGAGCAGCGGTACGCATGGTGGATGTTTCGTTTGTTTCTATCGAAGTCGGAAAAGTGAGGGTGGGTGACAAAGGATTGTAGGATGTACAGGCGGGGGTGACAACGGTGGTGAGTGTCGGAGGCCGAGGGAAGGAGCGAGCGAGGACCAAACCAGTTGGTGCGATGCGTCGAGCGGAGGAGATAGAGAGAAACGAAAGAGAGTGAGTGGACGAGGGAAAAAAGCGATGAGCGGGGGGAAGAGCTAGTTAAATAAGGTAGAGCGGCTCCTGATGCGTGCGGGCGGGGGATACGGGGGTACGGGGGAAGGAGGATGAGTGTTTCGTCGAGAGGTGAGGGTACGAGGGCCATGGCTATGGTTGGGGGTGATCGCCTGGCCCGCAGCGGGGTACACAAGCTTTCACGCGTACTTTCGGGTCCTTGGTGGGTGGTGCCGTGCGCCCTGCGCGCCCGCGGCCAGGTGCTCGCACTATTCTGGGAACTCCTGAGCCTAGGAGTTTGTGGACCCGTAAGCCGTAGTCCAGAATTGCAGCACGGCCAGCGGCTGGCGAGTGATACGGCGCGTAGCCCGCCGGCATCCGGCCCAGGCTGGCCGCGACGACCAAGAACGGCCAAGTACGGCCAGGAGAGGACGACGCCTCGATTATTGAGGTCTTTCATGCGACCGGTTGGCCCTAAGGGACGGTCCTGAGGACGCCGGATGCACACGGGGTACGACGTTGAGGAAGACGCGAGTCGATCTCACGTCTCGGCTCTCGCAGCAGCGTGCTGGGCCCGGAACTGGGAACTCAGGTGCGCAGTGGGCGGTCACAGCGTGCCCTTTGCACAGCGCATCTCTGCTCCGGTTGCGGTGCATGGCCTTCAGACCGTAGGCCGCTGGATGGCCATCCTGAGGCCGTGGTGTGGATCCTTCTTCCTTTGGAGTGCACACATCGCGCGAATCGGCACATCGCGAAGGACCTCAAACGCTGAGTGGACGTGAGCCACTCACAGCGCGTGGACTCGTCAGGGCCGGCACGGCGCCACAGGGTGTGCAGGGCCCGGCACCCCGAACAATGCCCCGTCCGACGCGCCGCTTTTCACTGCGCCCTGGTGATCCCTGACCCACATTCCTGAAACACTCCGAGGCACGACGGGCCGCGTGATTGGTCCGCTGGCCGCGAGGCGTGCTGCGATCCACGCTGATGCACGCTGTTACAGTTTGCGCACCAAACTTAGCAGAATTTCGAGCCAGAGGCCCCGTATGCCCCGTAGCGTCAGCGGGTTGCCGGACCCGGCCAGCGCTGTATTTTGGGATCTCGAAGCAGAGGCACTCCACAAGCGGCCATCAAGCTCAGCAAGCATGGCCTAACCCACGCACAACGTCCTCAAGAATAGACTCGGAATGAGCATTACGAGGCCCCGTGCCCGTCTGGTGTGCTCACCGCTTTCATCTCCCGATCACGCCCCCGGCCGGCCCCACCTCGTAGAGCCTGGAGCGCCTGGATGCTCGCAGGATGCAGGATGGACAGGACACACGGCCCCAAACCTGGGTGGCATGGCTGGCCAGAAGGCTCCAGAACTGCCATCGCACTACCGCACGCACGAGCGCGTATCACAGTCGCCCATTCAGTGCGACCCTGGGCATGCCTCGCAAAAGCACACACGGCCCGGCCCGATCCTCAGCCAGCACCCTGCATGTCGGCAAGGATGCGAACTTTCCACACTCTGGCACACCCATTCTTGCTCCTGCTTGGCGACAAGGATCCAAAGGACTCTGAGCATGACAGCGCCCTCGGCACCCTCATCGCTCACCGAGCGCCGCGGCGCTGGGCGTGTGCCACTGGCGGAAAACACTCCTTGGTCCGCGAGCGTATGGGCGTTCCTAAGCACTAGGGCTGCAGGGTGTCGGCGCACCCCCGATCTGATATCTAATCCTCATCCTGGCAGCTGCAGCGCGGTCCAGACCCAGCCCTCGCTGCATCGCTAGACATGCCGGAAACCAAAACAAGATTAACATGACCTGCTCGTTTCGGGTTTGGACGACGCATCCTCTCAACTTGGCCTCGGTGTATAACTTTCTGCGGGAATCGCACCCAGAATCAGCCCCGACGTCAAGTAAGTTTCAACACCATGCATACAACCAATCCAATATGATCTTGAGTAGTGATCGCGCCTACAAAACGGGGGTAGCAGATTTGATTCAATTCACCGCTGCGCGAGCGTAATTCCTATTCCTTGGTCGCAACAACTTGACATGGGCTTGGGTTTCGTTCGATTCTTGTTCTGTGCCGTTCTTCGTCCGCGACTCTGAACCTTGGTTTGGGTTCTATCTTCTCCGATCGATGATTGCTCTTCGATTCGATCCGGGGTGCTCAGAGACGGGCGTGGTGCGTCGCGCGAGGCGGCTCGGCCCAGAAGTCACGACCCCACACTTCCTCGATAGCCTCCTCGACCGTGCGGTAGAAGGTGATCTTCATGTCCTTCGTGCTCTCCGGAAGCTCTCGGGCGTCCTTCTCGTTCTGACCCGGCATGCACACCCTAAAACGGTCAGTTGTCTGAATGGCCACCCAAAACCCAAACAACTCACTGAGTGATTCCGGCTCGGTGCGCTCCGAGCACCTTCTCACGGATACCTCCGACAGCAGTCACAGCACCGCGCAGGGTGATCTCGCCGGTGAAGCCCATGGTTGGGGGCACCACGCGGCCCGTGAGAAGCGAGACGAAGGCGAGGACGATGGCGACGCCAGCCGAAGGACCGTCCTTCTTGACCGCCCCCGCGGGAAGGTGAAGCTGATGGTTAGCCTTCCATTCAGACACAGATCTTCGAGAACTCACATGGATGTCGTTGTTGCGAAGAGGGTCGTCGCGAATGCCGAGCTGGGCCGCGTGAGCCTTGACCCAGGCCATCGCGAGCTCAGCCGACTCCTTGATGACATCGCCGAGCTGACCCGTCAGGCGCAGGTGGCCCTTGCCGTTGGGGATCAGAGTGCACTCGACGAGCAGGATGCCTCCGTTGCCCGATCCCATATAGGCGAGACCGGTGACAACACCGGGACGGCCGCCCTGCTCGCGTACCTCGTGGTCATACTTCGCCATGCCGAGGATGCGCTGAACATCGTCGACAGTGATGACCGGGTTGTACGAGGGTCCGCCGTCACGAGAGGACGAGTACTCGACGGCCTTCGCGCGACAGAGCTTTGCGATCTCACGCTCGAGGGAGCGCACGCCCGCCTCGCGAGTGTAGTCGTTGACGACGCGCGCAAGCACATCGTCGTCGGTGGTCACACCGCCCTGGCTGAGGCCGTTCTCCTTCGTCTGCTTCGGAAGCAGGAAGCGGCGGGCGATCGCGAGCTTTTCGTCCGTGACGTAGCCGGGGCACTCGATGACCTCGCAACGGTCAAGAAGCGGGCCGGAGATCGTGTCGAGGCTGTTGGCAGTCGCGATGAACGTGACCTGACTGAGATCGACAGTGACGTCACCGAGGTAGTGGTCGTGGAAGGACCAGTTCTGGGCGGGGTCAAGCGTCTCAAGGAGTGCAGCAGAGGGGTCGCCATGGTAGTTGGACTGGCCGACCTTGTCAATCTCATCGACTGATGGTCAGCAGTGTTGTGGTTATCAGTGACTCACGAAGAATGACAGGGTTCGACACGCCCACCTTGCGAAGCGCCTGGACGAAAACACCAGGCAGAGCTCCGACGTACGTCCTGCGGTGCCCGCGAATCTCGGCTTCGTCGCGGACGCCTCCAAGCGAGACGCGGTGGAAGCGGCGGCCAAGGGCGCTGGCGATAGAGCGGGCGATGCTGGTCTTGCCTACACCGGGCGGTCCCACAAGGAGAAGGATGGGCGCCTTGTCACGGAAGACGTTGTCGGGGGGTCCGTCATCGATCAGAGGCGCAAGCTCCTCCTTTTTGTTCGCGGCAGCCTCGTCTGACTCCTCGCGCTTCGTGTTGGAAGGAAGCGCGACGTCATCAGACTTGTCCATCTGTGCCCGTGCCTTGTCCACGTCCTCCTTGCTCATGATCGCCTTGACCTCCTTGGGCTTGTCCTCGACCGCCTTGGCTTCCTCGGCCTGCTTCTCGTCCCAGAGGTCGCGCTTGAGCCGGTAGACGGCGAGATACTCAACAACGCGGCGCTTGACGTCCTTGAGGCCCTCGTGGTCGGCGTCTAGGAGCTTGCGAGCCTCCTCGAGGTCCATGCGACGGCCCTCGCTCACCCGGCTCCAGGGCAGGGCGAGGAGCCACTCGCAGTACGTCTTGCTGACACCGTACTCGGCAGCCTGGGGAGGGAGCTTGGCGAGGCGGGTGAGCTCGCGAACTAGAGTTTCGGCGGCGGCGGGAGACAGTTCATCGCGGCGACGCGTAAGCGCCGCCTCCAGGGGCTTGAGGTCGTCGGGCATCTGAGACTTGGGAACGCTGAGGGCTGGACGGCGAGAGACCTGGCCCTTGCTGCCTTTTGTAGGCGCGGGCTCGTCGAGCGAGGCCCCCTTCTCAGCCAGGAGTGACACCATGACTTCTTTGACGCGGGCGCAACGGTCATCGACGTCAGGAAGTCCCAGCAGTTCCACCCGCGTGTCCCATGGGAAGCGGAGGGTGCTCGCGAGAAGGTCCGCTTGGACGGTGGGAGGCAGGACCGCAAGCTTAGCGTGTAACTCCTTCGGCAAGAGCTTGACAGCGGCAGGCATCAAGTCGACGGTGGCGGCGGGCGAAGGGACGGGCAAGCTGTAGCTGGCGACATGGAGGTTGTTCTGGGGCGTGATGGGGATGAGTGGCGGGAGACCGGGAGAGAGATGTACACGGGTCTGCGTGTGTTAATTCATGACAAGCAGGCGTTGTTGTTGTCTGTAGGCAGTCACTCACCAGTCCTTCAAGAACGCACAGATACTCGTCGAACTTGTCTCGGTTCCGGTAAACTCGCTTGATGCGAGCCGCTGAAAGTCAGCCAAGAACGTTTGCAGAAAGATGGAAGCAGGCGCTATGCATTCTGAGACGTGCAGAACGCCACACCGGGCACTCACCACACGCCCACCTGCCGAGGCGGCGATCATTGTCGTCGACGGGGACGGCAGCGACGATTCGATCGCGCGGATCAGTCTTGTGGAGGTCGGCCTGCTCCGTGATGGTGGCGAGAATTGAGTTCACCGCATCGGTTGTGAGGGGAACATGGACCTGCAGGAAGGGGTACAGGACATGGGGCCTCTGGACGGGCAGGAGGGGGAGCGTGGGGGGGAGGTAGGGCTGCTTGGCCATCGAAGAACAGTGTCGGTGGACGTGAGGAGTGACAAAGACGGAGGTGAATGGGCGACGATGGAGCTGTAAGGTCCTTTGGATCCTGGCACCTGGGCGCCGCGAATGAGTCATGCATTCATATGAGCTCATGACCGGTTCACCGCGGTCTCGTGTGCGCGCGTAAGTAACCGGTTGTGCGTCGCGTTCGGCCGGCGCGCCTGGAACGTGCTAGGCGCATGCGGCGGAGGAAAGATGGTTCTGGCGCCGTAGGCGTGCGCCGCCTCGCCTGTCGCCTTTTCCCGGTTTGATTCCGATAAGCGGGCGAGGCCATGCGAGATAAGCACGGCCGTACGGAGAATGACACCGATGGCCTTACCTAAAGGTGCGCAGTGGGCGACCCTGGCCTGGGCCGTTATATCACCGGACGGCCCGCACGGCGGCCACGGCGGCCACGCGCGCAGCGGCCCAGCAGGCCAGCGGGCCAGGGCGCCAGCCAGGCCAGAGGCCGAGCCAGTGCGCCAGTGTCTGGTGGCCCAGATTTATTTTCTTTCGGGGTGACTTCCGATCTTTCGAGTAACGCGACGTCAACGCCAGCTCGATCTTAGCTTCTCCACAGTCGTCACATTGCACTCTCACACCAGAACACACTCGCCGACCGTCAGACCACATACTCGCCATGGGATTCTTCAGCCGCTCCAAGGACACCTCGGCAAACTCGTCGGCCTCAGAGAAGGCCAAGCAGCCTCTGACGACCGACCTCTACACGGTCCCTCCACCTGGGGTCAAGCCCACCAAGAAGTGGACGTATGACGAGGACCAGCTCGCCCAGGTGCGTTTCCCCAGTGCGCACTCTCAGCCCGCAGTGCGCGCAGTGTGCGCAACGTCATGAACACCAGCTGACATGCATAGATCAAGGAACTCGAGGAGGTATGTCTGCATTGGCCCCGGCGACCGAGGCCGTTGGGGAAGCCGAGCCCCTGTCTAACGCGCACAGTACACCAAGACGCTCCTCCTCCCGGAAACCGACGAGTACTACCCATGGGAGAAGCGCTTCCTCGAGGACATTGGCACGCACCCCCGGTACATGCGTGCGTCCAAGTGGAAGATCGACAACGCCAAGCAGCGCATCAAGGCGACCATCGAGTGGCGCAGGGAGTACAAGCCTGAGCTCATCACGCCGGACGACGTCAGCGTCGAGGCCGAGGCTGGCAAGATGTGAGTGTTCTGTCAGGCGCCAGTGTCTCGGGGCCGAGCTCTGGGCTGTCACCCGCGCATTCACGGCGAGGGGTGATGGTGTCACGAGCAGCGCCACCGAGCGCCTGCACGCTGGCGCTCGCCTACGGGCATCAAGGCCAACCTGCTGACATCGCATAGTATCATCTCCGGATTCGACATGGACGCCCGCCCCATCATCTACATGCGCCCCGGTCGCGAGAACACGGAGACTTCTCCTCGCCAGATCCGTCACCTGATCTACAACCTGTGCGTATTGCTGCTAGCCCATTATTCAATCAGCTGACGAACTAGGGAGCGTGCCATCGACCTTATGCCTGAGGGCCAGGAGCAGGTTGCGATCATTGTTGACGTGAGTATTGAAAGGTCTCTGCGCCTTGATCGGTTCACTGACCAACTCCCAGTACAAGTCGGCTACGTCGTCGTCGAACCCGTCGATCAGCACTGGACTGAAGGTTCTGCACATCCTGCAGAACCACTACGTCGAGCGACTCGGGCGCGGACTGGTCGTGAACATGCCGTGGTGGATCAACGCGTTCTTCAGCGGCATCGGGCCGTTCATGGACCCGATCACGCGCGACAAGATCCGCTTCAACCCCAAGCTGACCGAGCTGATCAACGCGGACCAGCTCGACTGCGAGTACGGCGGCACGTACAACTACGAGTTCAAGCACGAGCTGTACTGGCCGACGCTGACCGACTTCTGCTGCATCGTGCCGGCCGACGGCACGCGCGTCGACAAGGCGGGCAAGGCGTGGATCCCGCCCTCGGGCAACGGCATTGTGTGGGCGCTCCAGCAGCACGGCGAGCAGCCGACCTCTGCGCGCAGCTCGGCTGGCCCCTACGAGGCCGACGACACGGCCACCCTCGCCGCCAACCTCGAGAAGACGACCATCGACGACAAGGCGGCGCCTGCCGAGCCGGCCGCCGCCGAGAACGTCAAGGCTTAGACGGCACGAGCGCTCCGCCCGCCCCCATTGCATTCCCCATAGATTCCGCGCATTAAGTGCCAGGATGTACTTATAATATACTCGAGCCTGAGAGCCGATGGACTTTTCTTATCAGAGGGTCGCCCGCCCGACAGCCCCGAGATAGCGTCCGGCAGGCCCGACACGTGCCCAGCTCGGCCAGTGGGGCGGCGAGCGTGTTGTGTTGCACGCGCGATCGAGAGGGGACAGAGCGGAACGAGCGTCCCGCCCGCTTTCTGACGTGTACTAGCGCGCTGCTTCGCTGCGGCGCTCGCTTGCTCGCGATTGCGAGCGAGCTGAGGGTCCAATGGCGAGCGAGGGGGCGCAACGCGCGGTGACCGGTGACGCGCATCCTGCGCCAATACCAGCGCCAGACAGGCGCCTCACGCCTCGATTGATCGCGATTGAAGCGTGTTGCAGGCCCTGCACGCCGCCCTGGGCTTCCTGAGGGATGCCCGCTCAGTGAATGCACGGCCACGATCACCGGTCACGACTATCGGCCCGAATCCAGCACCAGTACCCAGCAAAGCAACAGCTCCTGGATATACCAGCCAGCGGCCAGCGGCCCGAGTGGGGCCAGCAAGCGCGCACAACTCTGTACACCGACAGAGGAGATGATCACGTTCGCTCGATGAGTGACGCTACCGCGCACCAGGACTCCGGATCGACCGATGGGCCGAAACGCTGCTGGCGGAAGGAACTCCGGGACGGCGGAAGGATCCGGCATCGCCCGGGTTGAGTCATCAGGTCCCTCACCCAAAACTCTGCGGGCAGACCGAGGACCGAGGAGCCCAGACACGAAGCGTGAGGCATGAGGCAGCGAGTGACGATTGACACTGATACAAACGGCACGGCATGCCCAGCCTCCTCTTCCGTCTATTGAGCGGCACCAAGCCGTGCGGAGAGAGTGTCGCAGGCGACAAAGGAGCGGCAGGGGCTCTTGGCCCGACGAAAGTCCTCCGGACCTCCAGCTAGGGGACCATGCCGGTCCAAGGGCGGGGTTTGTGCCGTCCTGCCGTGCCGTTGTGCCGTCCCCGCCACCGCCCGCATCGCCCGTCGCGCAATGCAACGGGAAGCGAAAACTTTTCGGAGCGTTCGACCGCTGACCCAAACGAGACATGCGAGACACCAGCCAGGCTCAGGTACACGCAAACTCTAAAACTTTCGAGACCCCCGGCGCACCGTTGCGCCGGCGCTGGCGCGCTGGAGTGCGTACCCGCCGACAGCCTTTACGCGCGCGGCGCGGTGATTCGTGCAGTGAAGACACTCGGCGACGGAGGTGCTGCAAGGTGCTGTACGACGACAGCTGGTGGTAGCGCAGATCGCCAGGGAGCCCTGCGATCTGCCTCTTGGCAGTAGCTATAAACGTCATGCACGTTCACGCTGCAGTCCTGGCCGCCCCTAGGGTCCCACTGCTCGACATGCCACTGATGAAACGAGCGCTGCTGGCGGACTAATAGCTGCGGGCCGTGGGCCGTGGGCCGCAGAGCTCAGAGGGCAGCGGCCGCAGAGGGAAAGGGGCGAGCGCAATTCGGCCAGAATGGATCGACACGCCTCGCGTTCTGGAGCGCACTGACACTGCGCAGCGCGCAGAGCGGCCTGGGTCAGTGTCCGCCGCAGCCAACCAGCGCTCCGCCCCGGGCCAGTCGGAGCTCGGGGCGATGGGGCTCGGGATGCATGAGGCAATGCCAGGTCCTTGTTTCCCGCGAGCCCGACGAGCCCGTTTGGTAAGTGCAGCGATTAGATTCCTGATGCTCGCTGACACCGGCATGCGGAGCAGCCGCAGAGCGCAGAGGCGCAGAGAGAAAAAAGTGTGTGGGAGCCAGACGGAAGCCCCCTGGCCCCTGGCCTGTGTCTCGTCCCTGGGCAGGTGGAGGCCCTGAGTCTTCTGGCCTGCGGGCGCGCGGGCGGCAGGAAGGTCCGATCTTTTGACTGGGTAAATTTCTGCGGACGACCCTGAAAATCATGCTATCGCATCCTGAACCCTGAGTTCCACGTCAAAGCACGTCGGTCGCGCCTGGCGCGCCGGGCGCGCCTCGCGAGCAGGCTGCAGGCTGATGCACAGCTCCCACTCCCACGGCCCACACCAGACGTTGCGGCGACGGCGAGGCGAGGGAAGGTGGGATCGATAGGGGTAGGGACACCGAGAGAGGCTACGCTAGGCTGAATGCACCCCCAGCGGCCCTTCAGCCAGTCGCCAGCCCGAGTGCTGCATCGGGCAGCATGGCACCACCAGCAAAGTTGGGTGTCGCTGATGTGAGGCAGGGTGCCTGAGGAGCACACTCCAGAGGCTCTGCAACGCGTGAATCAGCGGCGGTATCAGCCTTTGCTTCCCTCCTCCGATTTACCCCTACCCCTCGCCGTGCCAGCCGTGCCAGCCGTGCCGCTGCCGCCGCTTCCACCTGGCCGCCCTTCATATTATTACTCCTCGCTCCTGCCGTCCTCTTTCACCCACCCCTCTCCCCTCCGACCACTCTTTATCTTTTCTCCTTCTCTCTCTCTTCTCCTTCTCCATCCACACTCTCTACCTCCAAAATGGCTCCCATCCAGGTTAAGAAGATCTGCTGCAGTGAGTAGACCTCTGCCTTGACTCGCCCTCCCAACTTCTGCCCGCCGACTTTTTCGCGGCACCGCTCGCCATGAAAATCACCCGGTGATCGTGGAGGACGCAACGCGGCGCGCTCGGCCAATCTGAGCGCGGCGAGACACGTTCCACGTTAGCGCGCGTCTTGCCGCTGCCTCCATCAGAAGCAGAACGCGCCGTTGCTCGTGCTCAGAAACGCGTTGTCTATCTCGATCGCGCCAAGAAACGCGCCTCCCCGCCCTGCTGCAGCAAGTGACTAACGTGTCCCAGTCGGTGCTGGTTACGTCGGTGGCCCCACCTGCGCTGTCATCGCGCTCAAGTGCCCCCACATCCAGGTCACCATTGTCGACCTGAACCAGGCCCGTATCGACGCCTGGAACTCGGACAACCTCCCCATCTACGAGCCTGGTCTCGACGAGGTCGTCAAGGCCGCCCGCGGCAAGAACCTCTTCTTCTCGACCGACGTCGACAAGGGAATCGCTGAGGCTGAGTGAGTATTATGGAAGGGCGAGGAATGCGGGACGAGGGAGCACGTTTTGTGTGCTGGTGCGAACGTGACAGGCAATGGAAGCCTCTAGCCAGCTGTGTTCCGCGCCTAGCCTCCGATGTGACTGAGCTGACGTCCCAGCCTCATCTTCGTCTCCGTCAACACCCCCACCAAGAAGTCCGGTATCGGAGCCGGCTTCGCCGCCGACCTCAACTTCCTCCAGCTTGCTACCCGCCGCATTGCTGAGGTTTCCACCTCCTCCAAGATCGTCGTCGAGAAGTCGACCGTCCCCTGCCGCACCGCCGAGTCGATGCGCACCATCCTCGAGGCCAACTCCAAGCCCGGCTGCACCTTCGACATCCTCTCCAACCCCGAGTTCCTTGCTGAGGGTACCGCTATCAATGACCTCTTCGCCCCTGACCGTGTTCTGATCGGTTCGCTCCAGACCGAGTCTGGCATCAACGCCTGCAAGGCCCTCTCCGAGGTCTACGCCAACTGGGTTCCCAAGGACCGTATCCTCACCGTCGGCCTCTGGTCGTCTGAGCTCTCCAAGCTCGCTGCCAATGCCATGCTTGCCCAGCGCATCTCGTCCGTTAACGCCCTTTCGGCCATCTGTGAGGCCACTGGCGCCAACATCGACGAGGTCGCCTACGCCGTCGGCAAGGACACCCGTGTCGGCCCCAAGTTCCTCAAGGCTTCCGTCGGATTCGGTGGCTCGTGCTTCCAGAAGGACATCCTCAACCTTGTCTACCTTTCTGAGTCGCTCCACCTCCCCGAGGTCGCCAAGTACTGGCGCGCCGTTGTTGAGATGAACGAGTTCCAGAAGGACCGCTTCTCTCGCAAGGTCGTCGAGACCCTCTTCAACACCATCACCGGCAAGAAGATCGCCATCCTCGGATGGGCCTTCAAGAAGGACACTGGTGACACCCGCGAGTCGCCCTCGATCTCGATCGCCAACCACTTCCTCTCGGAGAAGGCCCGCGTCACTGTCTACGACCCCCAGGTCACCGAGGAGCAGATCTGGCTCGACCTCACCGACTACGGATCGATCCCCGCGGAGCCCATCAAGCCCCACGTCTCGATCCAGAAGTCCGCCGAGGAGGCCTGCAAGGGCGCCGAGGCCATCGTTGTCTGCACCGAGTGGGACGAGTTCAAGACCCTCGACTGGCAGAAGATCTACGACAACTGCCCCCGCCCCGCCTTCGTCTTCGACGGCCGTCTCATGCTCGACCGCTCCAAGCTCCAGCAGATCGGCTTCAAGGTCATCACCATCGGCACCGGTGACCGTGTCTAAGCACATAACCTCATTGTCCGTTTAGACGATTACCCCCCATTTATTATGTAGATACTCCGCACACCACCATCTCTTAGCTCATACATAGCATCCTGTACATTGGATTGGACACTGGCTCTCGAAAATAGGGCAGTTATAGATCGTGCCATGAATCTGTGCTGCTGTAATCGACTTGCTCCGGGGCTGCCCCAATTATCTGCACCGCTCTGCGCCTCTGCAGAGGGGAAGGGCCACAGGGAAGGCGCAGTGAATGCTGCAGCGCACGCAGCGCACGCAGAGCTCGCGAGGTACGGAGGGCTGAGCTAGTGAAGTCAGCAGAGCACAGAAGAAAAGCCCGTTGATTTGAAACCCCTGACGTGCTAAGGGCTAAGGTGTCTCGTGGCAGAAGTCGGCGGACGAGCGGACACGGCCTCGTGTAGGTCCAAGGGCAAAGGTGGAGGTCGACCTCTTGCCACCTAGGCATTGCCTTCTCGACATGTGCCCTACCTGATCTCCCTACCCATACCCTCTAGCACGGCCAAGTTATGGAGGACGATCAAGGCTATCAACACGAAGCTACACCGGTAGTGACTGATCTGGAACTGTGAGTCGTGCCGGCGCAAGCGCACCTCGGGCGGGAGAAGGAAGGCCGCGGACGATATACGATACGATCGAAAGATACGCTCCGACAGACGATGGGCGGGTTTTACTCCGTTGCGCTAGAGCCTGCGCAGAGGAATGCATGCGTGCGCTGACACCCAGTGAATCGGCGATTTTGAAAGGCGTAGCATCGCACCGACCAGGTCAGTTGTCCTTCTCAGTTCTTTAGCTGACCTCCAGTCGGCCGGCACAAGCACATTCTTATCATCTCGCTGCAGACGCAAGTGCATGAGCAGACCGGCGTGTGGGTACCCATTGGCCGGCTGTGGGACACTCTCGGTGACCTGTACAACCTCGACGCTCTAGACAACATGGTACGTGCGCTGCCTTCCTCCGTTCTCCCGCACCGCTCGGCAATGTCACCTGACGCGCAGTCGTCCTCCACCCCGTCCCTTCCTTCGAGCCCGGATCAGCTGTCCCCGATCCCGCTGCGGCACCGGCGGCCGAAACGGTCTGCGTCGCTGTCGTCGCTCTCCTCGAACCCGCCGTCGCCGACGCAGGGCCCCGCCGACAGCAAGAGCGCCAAAGTGATCAACTCGGCGCACTTCAACCGCGAGTTCGAGCTGCCGCCGCTACGGCACGGGTCGGACGGCGACGGCCCCGACTCAGACGACCTCGAGTGGCACGAGCTGCTATACGCGCGCGCGACGGGTGGTTCCGAAAACGAGGACGAGTGGAAGGAGAGGATAGAGCGGCAGATGCGCGAGAACGGCAGCCCGACACCGGAGGAGAAGACGAAGAAAGGCAAGCGCCGGCGGGGCCGCGAGAGCACGGACGACACGCCGCCGACGGCGGCCAAGCGTGGCCGCGGCCGGCGCCGGCAGTGACACCGCAACTAGAACTCATAGACTACCTACTACCTAGCATATTTTGTATCATTACGGCGTGACCTGTGCCCTTTGCTGCCTACGGCGTGTCAACGGGGTTCCACGAGCACGCGCCCTCGGCGCCGAGGTCGCAGTCGTCGAGCTCGGCCATGTCCTCGTCTGCAATCTCAAAGTCGTACACCTGCGCGTTCTCGCGGATGCGGTCCTCGTGCACGCTCTTGACCTGGGGCGAGTACCCCTTCTGGAGACTCCAGCGGATGAGGATCTGGGCCCAAGTCTTGCCGTACTTCTTTGCGATGCGGGTCAGGACGGGGTCGTCTGCGCGCTGCGCGCGCACGAGGGGACAGTACGCCTGGACGACGATGCCCTTGTCACGGCAGTACGCGACGATGTCGCGCTGCTGGCACCAGGGGTGGAGCTCGATCTGGTTCACGGCGGGCACCGGGCCGGGCAGCGCCTTGAGGTGCGCGACGCCAAAGTTGGACACGCCGATCGAGCGCAGCCAGCCCTCTTTGTTGGCGCGCGCGAGCGCGGCCCACTCGGCTGCGCGCGCCGCCTCGTTGGGCCGCGGCGCGTGGATCAGCATCAGGTCCGCGTACGCCGCCTCGTGCGGCGTCTCGGGTTCAAGCCGCGGCAGGCTCCGCCGCAGCTGTGCGTACACGTCGTCCGTCGCCGGGACGTCGTGCCCGGGCATGAACTTGGTCGTGAGGAAGATCGAGTCGCGCGGCACGCCCGACGCCGCGAGCGCCTTACCGACCTCTGCACCCCGTTAGCCCCCTTCACGGGTGAGAAGACTCACTGTCCTCGTTGTGGTACGCCTGCGCCGTGTCGACTGTCCTGTCAGCGGAGCGGAGGGAAGGGCCTCACTCATCTTGTACCCCGTCTTGAGCGCTGCGGACACGGCCTCGCGGCACTCCTCCCCGCGGGCCTGGTACACGCCCAGGCCCAGGAGGGGCATCTTGTGCCCGCTGTTGAGCGCAATCGTGCTGCTGAGAGAGAGCTGCGACATCGTTGTGAGAGATGTGAGAACGCGAGAACGGTGATGTCAGCTCGCCCAGGACAGGTCGGTCACATCTCGGCCATTTCAGAGCCGGTCGGTTCTGCCAGCCAACCGAGGTAGCATCGATCAGTCAGCGAGGGGATGTCGCTACCACAGCAAGCGACTAAGAGGAATGATTTCGCTCGCAGGAAGAGGTATGCACAAACTTTTCCATGCAAGGCCGCTTAGGTGCTGGCCTTGCCCAATAGCGGACGCCCGCATACACCCCGGGA
The DNA here is from genome assembly GCA_023630055.1 of Trichosporon sp. PB005A. Classification (NCBI taxonomy): domain Eukaryota; kingdom Fungi; phylum Basidiomycota; class Tremellomycetes; order Trichosporonales; family Trichosporonaceae; genus Trichosporon; species Trichosporon sp. PB005A. Next base: position 852,005 of record JAMALZ010000004.1, read on the forward strand.
CGCGACTGATATTGCACAAGTTCACACCCCGTGCATGCGTGCATTCACTTAACAAGCCTTTCCGACGCAAGGCGCAGGCCGGCTGTCAGCCCCATCAGCAGGTGACTCGGACCCTCGCATTCCGTCGCCATCGTCAGACGCCCGTTCGTCAGGGTACCGCGAACGCCGCCCCATAACCACGACGCGACCATGGCGGGGTGCTGCAACCTGGGGAAAGAGGTTACACGTTGGCAGGAGCGTTCACATCTGGCACTAGCTGCTCTGCACTGTGACCGCTCGCGACCGCACCAAACGTGCGCGCAGTCGCTAGCTCTCATGCATCCCCATCGCCCACGGCTAAGCGGCGAAACGGCCCAGCGAGTGCCCAGCCGGTGACGTAATGACTGTCATGAGCGGTGCCCCACGTGGTTGCCACTCGTCGGCCTCCGTGACGGTGCTGGCCGTCAGCAGAGCCGCAGAGCCGCCAGCGTCCTGACGTCCTGAGATCGGGCCTCGACCGCTCCGCATTCATGTCACAGTCACCTCGCTCGTTGCTTACACCACACCAGTCGACATCGGAGCACACCCACCCGCCCCGTCCTCGATGCCGCCCGCGCCGCCCATGCCCCCGCCGGGCCCGTCGGGCGCGCCGCGCGCCCGCGCGCCGTCGGCGGCGTCGTCCCGGCCCCCCTCGTTCCGCTCCACCGTCACAAACAGCAGCATGCGCCGGCCGCCACCCGCGCTCCGGCAGGCGCGCGCCGCCAAGCCCGCCGTCACGCTCGTGTTCGCCAGCGGCGGCGCCGTGCCGCCCTCCGCGCCGAGCGGGCTGCGCCGCGCAGTCTCTGGCGCCAGCCCCAGCGAGGAGGCGCTCTCGCGCCAGCTCGACCAGGACATGGCCGGCGAGCGCCTCGGCCTCCGCAGCCGCAGGAGCAGCGCGGCCACCCTCGCATCCCTGCGCACTTTCACCGCTGAACCAGATAACACAGTGCAGGAAGAGGACGGCGAATCTGATCGCCAGGCGGGCCCTTCCCGGCCACAGGACAACTCGGATACTCTCAGAGTCCCTCGCACCGTCTCGACATCCACCTCAGTCATGAGCGACGGAGATTCCAAACACCCAGAGCCTCCATCAACACCGCCGCGCAAGGTGAACCCGAAAGCATCGGGAGCTTGGTTACGCTGGAACTCGCCGACGCCCACGTTTCCTAAGAAGTGCGAGAAAGGCAAGGGCAAGGACGTCGACCGGCACGACGAGTCTGACGCTGAGCCTGAAAACAACAATGCTGTGACAGACTCTAGCAAGCGCTCCGACCCCCCAACACCGACTCGCAAGCCTTCACAGGCTTCACAAACACACACTCACGGCCACAAGCACACGCGCACGTCAGCCCCCGCCCGCGAACCGTCGCCAGCACCCGCACACGAAGATGCCGACGTGAGCGACGTGTCCGGCCTGCTTGGGCGGACATCTCTGAACTCATCGACGAGCACGAATCCAGCCTCATCTCTCACATCATCCACTGCATCGAAGCCCCCCGCATCGGCACTGGCTGCGCCGGCCGAAGTCTCCAAGAAGGAAGCCGAGCCGCCCAAACCCGATCCGCCCAAGGGCGATCCTCCACCGCCGCCGCCGCCTCAGCCGCAGCTGGAACAGCCTAAAGGCTGGCTCGAGTACGTCTTCGGGCCCAGGGCGCCGCCCGCGCCGCCCGCCCCGCCGGCTAAGACATCGACCTCCTCGCGTGCGTCTGCGCCCGTGTCCACACCAGCGACAGCCTCTACTCCCACTGCACCCACCGCCTCCCCCGCGCCCACAGCCCAAGCCCACGTTGCCACCAACAACAAGAGCAGGACCGACAGGGCTGTCTCAACCACCTCTCGTCCATCCGTCACGGCCCACAGCTCTATGAACGGTAACGGTAACGAGCCTCACGCAAAACGCTGCAAGCTCGACCCGGAGATCGCATCCCTCGCCCCGTCCACGACGCCGACAAAGGCCCCGCCGACCGTGTCCAGCACCTCCGCAGCCAAGCTCATGGCGCGCGAGTCGCCCGCCGCAGCCTCCCTGAAAGCAACGAGCATTCGGAACGGACGAGCCGGTCACGGTCCGACGCAGGCGACGCAGCCAGCGCAGCCCACGCAGCCCACGCAGACAATGCCCTCGGAGCCGTCCTCCAAGGCTTCCTCCGCAGCCGGCTCGGCGCCGCACACGCCTGTCCGCCGGTCGACGGAATCAGCGCGAGAGCCTGAATCGCCCCCCGATGACCCCGACCTGACGCCGAGGGCTGAGCCCATGCACGTCGCCGAGGTCCAGGGGTGGGGAGCGTACTTCACATCGTTCGTCTTCACTTCGGCTGCCAGCACGCCTGTCAAGGACAAGGAGCAGCCTGAGCGCCCTAAGAATACGACAGGCCAGAGCAAGGACAGCGAAGCGACCATCGTGGAGACGGCCGATCCTGCCGCCGACCAGAAACCCCTACCAACCGAGGAACTTCCCGGCCAGCCCAACGAGCGCACGTCGACGCCGCCACCCGCGACGCATTTGCCTGCCCCACCTCAACAGGCCATTGCGCAAAGTAGCACGCTGTCGCCCGGTAGCAAAAGACAGCTTGCGTCCTCCACGTCGTCAACGGCCGGGTGGCTGAACTACCTTGCGTTCCGGGCGAGCCAGAAGAAGATCACTGGGTCGACTGTCGGGTCGGAGGAGCCACGTGTCAGCGGCGAGACGGCCCGCGAGGAGGTCATGGACTTCGAGAACGACCCGAACTTCCCTGCGCCCGAGTCGCCCACGAAGGCGGCGGCTGAGAAGGCTCTCGTCAAGAAGGAGCAGGCGCCCCCGCAGCCTCAGCGCGGTGCGCGTGACAAGAATCTGACTCACAAGCGGTCCCAGAACCTCTCGCAGGCACAGAGTCTCGCCCTCGACGCGCGCCGCCAATCAAGCACGAGCTCGACCCGCAGCGGCGTGCTCGCCAACGAGCGGCCCCTCGGAGCGGCGAACAAGCACAAGTCGTCCTCGCTTCCTCCCCCGCCGCAACCGCCCGCAAAGCAGCCGAGCCTGTTGATCCCTACGTTCGAGACGACGTTCGACCGCCCGCCCCGCTCGTTCCTGCCGCGGACTACGGCTGGCGGTGTGGCTACGGCGACGGGCGTCGCGTGGCGTGCCCTCGGCGCTATGAGCAGCTACGTGTATGGGGAGAAGGAGGACGCCAACAAGGAGACGCGCGGCAGGAAGGCTGGTCGAGATGTCGGCGCGGACCTGCCCAGACGTATCGGCCTTGGCAGCGGGACTCCCGATGACGGTTGGAAGAACGTCCGCCGTGTTGTCGTCGTCGGTGTCCACGGCTGGTTTCCCGCCAAAATGCTCACAAGGTAAGCTGATCTCGTCCTCCACATAGCTAACCCCAGCGTGATTGGCGAACCGACTGGTACCTCTGTCCGCTTTGCGAACATGATGGGTGAAGCCGTCAAGAAGTTCTTCCGCGAGAAGGGCGTTGACGAGACGGAAATCCGCCTGACCCTCATCCCGCTCGAGGGCGAGGGAACGATCGAGAACCGGGTCGACAAGCTGTATAAGGCATACTTATCGAACCCCGCCTGGATCAACGACCTCCGTCGCGCCGACGCCATCTTCTTCGCGGCGCACTCCCAAGGCTGCATCGTCACGACGCACCTCATCTCGCGGATGATCGCACAGGGCCACATCCGCACGCCGCACAACCGCGACGCCGTATCGCGTTGTGAGTGGGCGTTCGGACCCATCGCGATTGTACCTTCCGAGGACTCGAAGAAGGGCAAGCAGAAGCTCGCACACCTTACGGGCGCGGAGGGCGGCAGGCAGAAGGTCGCGATGCTCGCCATGTGCGGCGTGCACCTCGGGCCGTTCTTGCACATCTCGACGTCGTCCGTCATCGGGCCGTACCTGCAGTGGTTCGAGAACGCTGCCGCGCGCGAGCTATTCGAGTTCCAAGACACTGAGTCGCCAGTCAGCCAAGCGTACCAGCGCGCTCTCGCCATGATTCTCGAGAACGAGGTCCGAGTACTGCTCCTGTCTTCGATTAACGATCAAGTCGTGCCGATCTACGGGGCCTCGTTCTCGACCGCGACGCACCCGCTACTGCTGCGCGCTCTGTTCGTTGACGGCGCATCGTACTCCGCAGAGGATTTCATGACGAACCTGATGTGCTTCGCGTTCATGCTGCGCAACGCGGGGATCGATGATCAGGGCCTCGTCGAGCACCTGTCCGAGGCGACGGCGGGATCGCTGACGGGCGTCGGCCACTCGTCGCCCTACGACGACCTCGGCTGCTACAGCCTGCTGGTGCACTACTTGTTGCACGCGGGGCCGGCGGCGAGCCCACTGCCGCCTCTCAAGATCGAGCCATTCTCGGCCAAGGACTCGAAGAACGACTTTGAGCTGCCGTGGATCATGCGTGCGCTCGTCGACGCGCCCGAGATCAACGACCTGTTCCCGTCCGAGGTGCGGCAGCTGAAGGAGTCGATCGCGGACTGGAAACCGAACACGAAGGCGCTGAAGGAGATTAAGAAGCGCCTCGAGCCCATGGCGGGGCGCAAGCGCAGAGTCGCCAGCGGCCTGTCCGGCCTGCACACCGTCAACAGCAGCACATCGTCGCTCCCTGGGCTCGTGAACGACACGGGCTCAGTGGACACGGGCAAGAAACCACCACCTAAACCTCAGAGCAAATTGTGAGTTCTGCCGCTTCTGAACATAACTGACCGCCAGGCGCTGAGTATGAGTAGACTCCCTAGAGCCACCGAGCATCGACAGACGATTCGCTTATCTGGAGTGCGCCGCCAACGAGCGAGCCACTGCACACCACTGTTCAACTGACCACTGTATAAACACTTAGTACCCACCACACACACAACCCACACATCACACCCATTCAATGGATCCAGACTACAGTATCTCTGTTGTAGAATAGAGCCCGGCCTCTCATGCATCATCTTTTTGTCATCTCGGGCTGTGCAGTGTGATGATAGATGCATCTACGCTTAACGGGGTCTAATGGGTGGTCGCGGGCGGCCGCGGCGCACCGTGACAAGACAATTCTACATGACTAGCAACCGAAAGTGCGCTTTTAGGCGAACTCGGTGAACTTGCCGGCGCCCTTGTCGCCGAGGGCGGCGACCTGGGCCTTGAGGACCTCCTTGACGGGCTCGCCGGAGCCGGCGGCCTCGACCTTCTCCTTGAGGCCCTTGATGGCCTCGGGCTCGGAGAGCTCGACGATGGCGTCGAGCTCGGCGAGCTGCTTCTCGATGACGGCGGCGGAGGGCGCGGCGCCGGCGGGCTGGAAGTAGTTCGAGTTGGCGATGGCGGTGGCGACGGCCTTCTTCCACTTCTTGAGGTTCTTGCGCGCGGCCTCCTTGGCCTTCTTGGCGGCCTCGCGGTCGGCCTTGGACGCCTTGTTGGCCTCGGCCTCGGCGGCCTTGCGCTCGGCCTCCTCCTTCTTCTTCTGCTCCTCGAGCTTCTTCTTCTCGGCGGGCGTGAGCGCCTTGGGCTTGCCGCCGTTGGCGGCCGCGGCGCCGCCCTTCTTCTTCGCGAGGCGCGCGGCCTTCTCCTCCTCCTTGATGCGCTTGATGCGCGGGTCCGAAGCGAGCACGCTGTCGACGAGCTCACGAAGACGCGCGTTGTCCTCCTTCTTCATGCGCGTGCGCTCGCTCTTGTTCTTCTTCTCCGTGTACCGCTTGTCGTCGCGCGACTCGCTGCCCTCGTTGACCTCCTTGTCGTGCCACTCAAAGCTGCGCCACGAGTCAAAGTTGTACCAGAAGTCGTAGAAGCCCTCGACCTCGGCCTTGCTCGCGTCCGGGCCGCCGAACTCGGCGACGGGCTGGATGTTGGAGAAGCGGCCCTCGCGCACGAAGATCGGGCCAAACACCTCGCAGTACTTGTCGGCGGGGACGGTCTTGGGGTTCGGGACCGCGTCCGAGATGTTCCAGTCAACAGAGTCGAACTGGCGGCGGCGCTCCGGGTTCGTGAGCTGGTCGAACGCCTTCTGGATGCACTTGAAGAAGCCGTCGTCGTGGTCGGCCTTCTTGTCGGGGTGGTGGCGGAGCACCTTGCGGCGGTCTGCGGTGTCAGCTACTAAAACGCAAGATGTCCAGCTGCAGACAACTCACGGGCAATCTTGATCTGGTCGTCGTTGGCGGTGTAGCGCAGGTGTCCGAGGCCGAGGACGGCGTAGTGGTCCTGCTTCTTCCACTCCTTGGGGTCGGACGCGAGGAGCGCCTTGTCCTCCTGCTCCTCACCAAGACCGGGGTAGAGCTGCTCGCCGTCCTCGGCGGCCTTGGCGGCGGCCTTGGCCGCGCGCGCCGAGCTCTCGGCCTCGTCGTCCTCGGCGAACGACATCTGCAGCAGCTCGCGGCGCGCGTACGAGATGTACGACGGGCCGGCGGGGTACACCTGCAGCTCCTTGGGGGCCGAGGGCTTGCCGGCAGACGGCTTCGAGTAGCCCGAGGGCGCGGCGGGGATCGTGAGGTCGATAGCGACGGCGGCCATTTTGGTGTGATGGGTGAGGTGGTAGATCGTCACTTTTGCTGCTGCCTCGAAATATTCATCCCCGCCTGGCACTGCTGCAAGCGTTTCCCTGAGCCCGACCGCCAGCCAGGCCCGGTCTGTGCCACGAGGAGAGCGAAGATTTGTTTTCCGTTGTTTTACCCCTCCTTTAATCCGTGCAGGGTGAGCGGAGGCAAAATCTCTCGCGTGGCGATATGAAGTCAGTCGGCAACCTGAGGTGAGATCAGTGAACTTCGACCAGCTGGCTACGAACAACAACATCCAGCCTCGCGTCTCGTCAACGGTCTACACGTGCGACTCTAGACAACCACTTCAAAGGGAAAGGGAGCACTACAATCGGTAGTCCCACTGGCAAAGTCCTGCGAACCGGCCACTCACCGCCCACACCCCACGCTTCTCCGACCCCGCGCCTCCTCGCCGCCGCCTGACTCATCATGTCGCAGGCGCCCAAGGACCCGCTGACGGCGCGTATACTCTTGTAAGCTTCCCTCTCGTAGTCAGCAACAGCTAACGTCCCAGCGTGAAAAATCTGTGAGCTAGAACAGGGCTCGAACTCAGCTGACAGCAGGAACTTCAACATCTCTGGATCTGACCTGTACGACCTGTTCGGCAAGTACGGCCCGATCCGGCAGGTGCGCCTCGGGACGAGCACCGAGCTCAAGACGAAGGGCACGGCGTACATCGTGTTCGAGTCGCCGGACGACGCGAAGGAGGCCATCAACGCGCTCAACGGCTTCCACCTGATGGAGCGGTATATCGTTGGTGAGTGCACCTCCGCAGCTTGCCGACCCTCCCACGTTGTAGCTGACCCGACACAGTGCTCTACCACCAGCCGGTCAAGCAGCAGGCGAGCCAGCTCGCCAAGGCCGAGATCCGCGCGCGCGAGCAGGAGCTCGAGATGGAGAAGAGGAGGCTCGGCATGACCGACTAGACGTGTACGATTGGGCAGATGCATTGTATCAGTAGGTCTGGCCGGTCTGGGCGCGCGGCGCGCCAGCGAGTCTGCAGCAGGCTCGGGATTACGCCTTAGTAGCTTCGCACCGGGTACTGACGACGCTGACAATGTTGGGATGATGAAAGGTGCGGACGGCTGCCAGCCGCAAAGCAGAAACAGCGGTCGCATCGCTCACGACAAACAACACACAAACTACAACAATCAGACGCTTCAAAGACCTCCTTTCACTCGCTGCGCTCGCTGTCCTCGCTACCACCAGATCTCAATATTGCAGAACGCGCACCGCGGCACGCGCTCGTACGGCGCGTCCTGGTTCGTGACGGGCATGCCGATGCAGGTGTCTGGCGTCAGCTGCGGCGTCTCGGCCCTGTCTGTGTCGGCGATGGGAAGGTTGAGGGAGAAGGACTCACCGCCGAGGTTCTCGCCCGCCTCGCCGCCCGTGCAGATCTGGAACCCCGGCCGCGGCGCGACCTGCCGCCAGACGGCGGCGTTGCTCGGCTCGGCGCCCGGCACGGACGACGCGTTGACGGGGCCCGTTCGCCTGTTCGGGCCGATGGCGGAGGGGAGGCGCTGGCACATGTTCGTTTCTTGACTAGGTGGTCGCGCGGATCGATGGAAGAATCTCGATGATCGGTTCTGGGCGATCGTGGGGCAAAGGAGACGATGGGCGGCGCGAGCTCCCCCCGCCGAGGCTTATAACCCGGCTCTGCGCTGTCTTTGTCCGTCGGCGAGTGCAAGCAGAGCAGGGCGAGCGTGGCCGACAAAAGAGCCTGCTTGGAACGCTACGACTATAAGAGCGCTCACGAGGCAGAATCTGAAACACGCCTTGGGCTGGACAATGGACAGGTGAAACACGCCAGATGCGGACGCAGGCCGGCGCACTCGGGCTACTGCTGGGCGAGTTCGGTCACACCCCACGTCCATTGTTGATCTCTTTGCTGTCTGCCTTGCCCCGCCTCCGCTCGCTGGACCCGCGTCACCGATCTCGTCCTCTTGAACCTGTTGCAGTGTAGTGATATACTTTACATGTCATAGCGAATGCACATCTCCACACGCATTCACGCTCTAGTACCCAAACTTATCCTGCAGCCCCCGCTCCACGTCGTCCCAGTACATCTGCCCGCCCCTGCCGGCGCCCTTGCCCCCGAGCCCATTCACGATCGTGTACAGCTCGGTCGGCGTGCACCCGTACTTCTTGCTGTAGGCCATGATGTTGCGCTTGAACGCGTCGCGGGCCGAGGTCACGATCGCCGCGCCGTGGGCGACGCGCTGCGACGGTGTCAGGGCAGGGCTGCCGTTCCGGCCGCCGCTGGGCGTGCTGCGTGCGCTATGCGGTCGGGGCGTCGACGTGCTTGACGGCCGGGGTTGCAACGGCCTGGTTCCGTCCTCCCAACGGGGTGACGGAGGAACAATGGCCGGCGAGCGCGACCGAGATCGCGGCGCAACCGTGCGCGGGGTATGCTGCGCGACCGGAGGCTGAGACACAGCAGTCACACGCTCCGCCGCCTCGTCGCCAGTATTGTCCTCGCTGCGGGCAGAGGGGCCTGGCTCGGGCTCCGGGCTCTTCTGGATCGAGACGGACTGGATCTCCACCACCTCGACCCGTGCTACCGAAGTGGAAGCTGGTTCCGCAGACGTGGTTGGTCGTTCATCAGGCGCCTGTGATGACCCAGCGTTCTCCGCTGCAGGCTCCACGGCGCTCGAAACAGCCCTCATTGCCGTTGAGACCTCCTCACGCGAAAGCGCGGACTCCTGCGTGGATCCTGCCGCATCTGGCTCTCCGGAGATTGGGGCCGAGAGGCTTTGCTTTGGCTCACGGCTAGGCTCCTCGACGACCTTGGAGACTGCCGTCGGGGCACTTGGCGACGTAGCGCCTCGTCGCGATCGCTCGGGACTAGCCGATCCGCGTTCCGACGTCGTCGACTCCTGAGCCTGATTAGGGATGCCTGGTTGACTCAGTGACGGCCTCGTGCCCAGCACCGTCGCACGCCCACGGCCAAGCGTTGAGACCTGGGTCGGAGACGGAACTGAAGTCTTCGGGCGCTTAGGCTGGGGTGGGACGTCCTCTTCGTCGCTGTCCAGCTCGACAAACGCCCTGCGTGCAGCCTTGGGACTCGCCTGCTGGCTCGATGAGCCGGGCATGGCCTGCATCTTCTGCTCCGCAAGTCTTCGTTTTGTCTCCTTGTCGCGTGCCCGTTCGACATCCGTTCTTAGGTTCAGGTCGATGCCCTCTTGCTGGAAGCGCGCGATGCGACGGGACATGGGCGCTTTGTTCTTCTTGAACCGCTCATGCCATGACTGAGCCGTGTGATGCGAGGCCGTGACAAAGAGCTCGGCGTCCTGTCGCGATACCTGTCGATCAGTTATCTGGTGAGACGCATCTAACTTACCAGGTCCTGGTACGTCTTGCGGCTGCCGTGCGATCCGTGGGGATAGTATGCAGCGAGGAAGCGGCACAGAAAGTCGTCGTCGTGGGGGGTGTACTCGTTGCGCGGCCTGGCGTCAGCTTCAATGATAGCAAGCACAAAGCTCACTTTCCCGCCGGGCGTCCTGGCCCCCTGCCGATCGTGATCTCCTCATCCGACGTGTCGACGCTCTCGATGCTGGGCGAGCGCTTCAGGCCGAGGTCGACGTCGGTCGCGCTCAGCAGCTCCCGGGCGCGGATGCACGCGTCGACCCAGTCCTTCTCGGCCGTCGTCTGCCAGTGCCGTCCCTTGGCGGCGATCTCCTTCTTGACGGTGCGGTAGAACTCGGTCTCGCGGTTCACGACGAGGATGTCCGCCTGCGAGCGCTTCGACACGATCAGGCCGCCGTGCCGCCGCAGCTTTGCCTGGATGCCCGCCTGCGCGACCTCGGCCGGCTCGGCGCGGTCACGCTTCACGTTGATCGACACCCAGAAGCGAAGTGGGCGCGAGCCCTCGGACGGCTTGTCCTCCGACGGCTTGCTGACGAAGAAGGGAAGGTCGAGCTCGTTAGGGTTGACGCGCTCCTTGTCGCTGGCGCACGCGCCGAGCCAGTGGTACGACGCGGACGGCACATCGGGGACAGTGTAGGAAGACGAGTGCGGCTGGGTAATGAGAATGGCGTCGGGATCGGGGGAAGACACCACTGTTGCACCCAGGCTCTGTCCGTTAGCTTTATCGGCCCAAGTCAGCTCACCTCAGCTAAACCCTTCAGTAGCTCAAGCTCCTCGCTCGAGAACTGCTCCTCCGCAAAGCAGAGCTTATCCTCTGACAGGATACCGCCCATGACTCCGGCCGTGGGTGCCCACAATGTGTCAATTGGGATATGGGTGGGAGAGAGGTTGCGACATGTCAGAAGTAGATGGCATCGGCTCACACCGATTTGTTTACGCCCTCCACCTCCACCGCGCGACTGGCCACTTCTGAACATGAAGCACGACGCCGCTCTCGCCACCATCGCATGATAAGATCGATAGTCGGTGTCGTCAGTGCATTGTAGTTCAGGGTGATCTAGAGCGAACATTCAATATTATGCAACGAAGTATGTGCGCGAACCTATCCAATGATTGTTCAAGTGACGTATCAAGGTGATTATTAACAACACGCTCACGGTAGTGTCGGGGAGAAAAGTAACCTCATGACATTGCTGTCACTGAATCACTGTAAGCTAATGACTCCACGCGTGGCGGGAGGGGGAGTTTGAATATGGTCTATATATCATGGACTCATGAGAACCAGAAATGAGGGAGTGTAGGGGGTGTCGATGGTGGAATGTATGAGGGTGTGGGATGGGGGAACAAAGCACGATGCGTGATCAAAGTCTCTGCGCTTAGAAAAGGGCGGCGAGGGCACCAGCGGCGGCGAGGATGCCGAACGAGGCGACGTTGGCCTTGGCGCCGCTGTTGTCAGCAGAGGCCGAGGGGGAAGCGGCGGCCTTCGAGGTGGTCGAGGTGGGGGCACGCGAAGAGGTCGAGGTCGACGAAGCAGCGGCCGAGGACGAAGCAGCCGACGAAGGCGAGGCGGCGGCGGAGGCCGAAGCGGAAGCAGAGCTCTCAGAGGCAGCAGAAGAGGAGGCCTCGGCGGACGAGGACTCGGCGGCGGCCTCGGAGGTAGACTCGGAGGGGGCGGCGGCGTCGGACGAGGACTCGGGGGCAGCCTCGGAGGAGGTCTCGGGAGCAGGGGCCTCGGAGGAGGAGCCCTCGGCGGCAGAAGACGAAGCCGAGCCCTCACCCTCAAGGCACGAGCGGTCGGTGCCCTGGATCTGACCGCGTTAGCAAAATTCGGGTTCGACACGAGCAAGACTCCGATGCATCGGCATCTGCATCAGCACTCACGGAAACGGGGGCGGAGAAGGCAGAGAGACCAGTGTTGTCGAGGACCTTCAGGGTGACCTGGGTGCCTGCGATGGGTCAGCTGGGCGCTACGTGCTGAACCACGATTGTACGTACCGGCCTCAATGTCGATGTTCCAGGTGTACTGGTGGTCGTTGGTGCCCTGCGAGAGGTACTTGAGGGCCGCGGCACCCTGCTGGCCACCGGGGATGACCGAGCTGTGTGTTGTCAGCAGACCGTTTTGTGTATGTGTAACGTGTGGGGAGCGGGACGTTAAGGACGCCGGGCCGGGAGTGATCGGCCCAGGTCCCTTTGCCACTCGGGTGATTGCAGGAAACTTACACGATGTAGGGGGCGGCACCACCCTCCCAGGTGATGAGCGAGGGCTCTGCGAGGGGTCAGTACGGTCTCACAGCAGTCGTCTTGAGGGCGTCAACGCACCACAGAGGGTAAGAGCAGGCTGTATCAGTCAGCATTAGTTCCTACGAGACCTTCCGTCCGCGCCTCTCCGCGCCAGTCCTTTGATCCACCGGCCGACAAGAACTCCTGGAGTGAGTGTCGTGCGAGCCTTGTCGTTTGGTGGGCTTGCTGTGACTGACGACGGCGAGGCAGCGGCGGTGGGCGAGACGTACGGGGGTGTTGATCTTGAGGGTCGACTGGGCGGCGACGGCACCAGCGAGGGCAGCGAGAGAAAGAGCCTGGGCGAACATTGTTGGGTAAGGAATGGAGGGAGGTGAGGGGAGTGAAACGAGGAAGAAGAGGTTTATTACGGAGGGAGGGGAGGGGAGAGTAGCAGTAGGAGCTGGAGGGGATGTGGTAGGTTAGAAGGAATGAGAATCAGCGATGGGGAAGAAAAGGAAGACACCGGCGGTGATGTGTGCTCTTCTTAGGTCTGGCAGGCATGGCGTGGGCATGGCGCTCATGGCTCGCGCTGACTTGCCGGCCGACGGGCCGCGAGGGGCGCGGCGCTCTGCAGCGAGGGATCGTGAGGGATCGAGAGGGATGGCTGAGCATGGCTGATCTGAGACTAGGCATCGGCAGAGGCCAAGGAGCGAGGCGACCAGAGGCCTCGCAAGGCCAAGGTCACGCCCGGTCGCCCGGTCGCCGGACGCAGGGGCAGTGCGCGAAAAGTCAAGGATCGCAAGAGGCAGAATAACGCAGGCGGCAAGGGGACAGGCCAGGACGAGGCGCCCGGTCCCTGTGCTGGCTTGGATGGTGCCCGGAATGGTGCAACCAGTGGCCAGTGGCCATTCGCGTACGCGCGAGCGGGGTCTGTGGTGCGAGCGCGAGCGCATGCGGCCGGCAGCCCAGCAAACAGCAGTGGGGAGGGCTTGAGCGTCGAGTGGTACGTGTGGTATGGTCTCAGATCGGGCGGTGGGCCTGGCGGCTCGCTCGGGGGCCGCCTGGCGCCTGGCGTGAGCTGAGCTGTGCTGCAGCGCTGCAGGCCGGGTGCTGCGGCAGAGAGGCCAGCCGTCCAACCCGATACAGCGGCAGGCAATAGGCAGCGCGAGCGCCCCTCGAGCCGCGTGCACTGGCCCACGGCCCAGCGTGCCAGTGATGCTTGGCCCTTGTCCCTTGGTCCTACGTCCGGGCGGGCGCGCGAACGGCCCTGTGCCTTGTCCCTTGGCGCCCTTGTGCTACGGATCCTATGGCTGATTCTTGCCGCCACTCACGTCTCGATTCAGTCGCGACGAGGCAGTCGGGCGCGTCCTCGCCAGCAGGCCAATCGTGCCCGCAGAAACAAGCCGCGCAGGGTTCACCCGCGCGCCCGCCCGCCCGTCTGGTGCAGGACCAAACGCGCGATTGCGCGAGTGCGCGTGAGCTCGTGAGGGCGGGCGCGTGCTGCCTCGTCGCTGGAGGCTGCGCGACACGCCGTCTGCATACGTTGTCGCGCGCCGGCGGCCTGATCCTGCGGTCCTGCATCGCACACTCCTGCATGTCCTGGGCGCAACGTGCGGCGACTTTCGCCAGACAGAGCGGCAGAACCAGGCTGGCAGCTTCGAGGATCGAGCGACTGGAGAGACCATTGGCACTGCCGCGCGCCAAGCCGCCCGCGAGCCGGCGAGCCGTGTCCCGTCCGCTCTCCGCCCTTACGACCCTTCTGCAGCCCATCCTGCAGCCTGCAGACCGGCCCTAGCCCCCGGACCCGCCCATTGGCCGGGCGGTGCATGCGCACCGGACTCGGGTGCCATTGTCTATTCTGTGCGTCCGGAGGCAGCCTGCGCCTGCGCCTGCGCCTGCGCCAACGTGACATCCTGCGTCCTACAGTTACGATCAGGACGGCCAGTCCAGCCAGGATCGAGGAGCATGATTCACTCGATTAACGCACTTAAGCTTTCGCTTGGCGCCGGCGTCCTGCTGCCTGCTGCCTGCCAGGCCCCGGGCCGCCGGGGCACTCGGCGTAAGAGGTGCGGAATGCTACTCGTGCGATCAGCAGATCTCGCTGGGCAGCGGCATCGCCCGACGACTCACCCAGCAGGCTGAGGGCGCCAGCCCTGCCCGCCGCCGGCCGTACGCCGGCCGCCCGCGTCTGTAGAGCGCCCGACGTATGCACCCCGCTGCGTGCTATTTGCAGCTGGGCGAGTCGCAAGTCGCAAGTCCGAGACCGCCGAGGGCCGTGACACAGCCTGCGTCAGCGAGGCGTCGAGCGCCAGCGCCTTCACGTGCGAGACATTCCTCGCCCTGCAGCGTCGCCTTCGATGCGATTTGACGCCCGTGCGCCTCCTCCTCCTTGAGCCCATGGCCCTTGGCCTCCTCTTTCTGCCTTGTTCGACGCCTGATGCGATTGCGCAGCACGTTCATCTTTGTTTGCGCGCTGCCTCCGCGTATGAGTATGAGCCCCCGCTTCCTGCGGATGGATAAGAGATCTTGCAGATCCCCGCTGCGCAAAGCGGTGCAGCGCAAGCGCCCGGCGCCCTGCACCTCGCTGCATGCTGCACAAACGTAAAGTCGCACTTGGCAGAGTGGCCCCACCAGATGCCGAGAGCACGTCCGCGCCGTTCGCTTCGCACAATCACACACGCCGTACTTGTGCAAGCGATGCAAGCGATGCTGTGTGCGCATGTGCGAGGAGTGCGGTGTGCTACGATCGCTTCCACTCAATCCCAGCTCGGAGGGAGCTCGTCTGCCGAGGCTGTTTTCTGTCCTAGCTTGCACGCGCATTCTCCTCGGGGTACCTGCCTACCCTGGAAGAGCCCGGGAGGGAAGGTCTCCACCCTGGGCGCCATGCCGGCCCTGCACCCGCCCTGCACCAAGAGCTTTTTCGGTCGGGGCGTCAATCGTTCCTGACGCTAGGGCATACGCGTGCCTAGCTCGCTAGCGCGCTAGCGCGAGAATGCTATCGTCGCTTGATGCAGCCAGGCGACCAGTCCGGACGTGCCTTCCGCTCATCATCACAAGCAGCGCATGCTACAGATACGCCTAGCATCAGTAGTGTCCCGTCACTTTGCTCATACCATCAGAACGCACTGACAATCACTCGCACAGCATCAAATACCAGGTACATAAACAATGATACGTGCACATCTATACGGAACTGGGATTCGGAAAAGCTACACTCTACAATGAGAGGGGCGGGCGTCACGGGCATGATGAGGAGGATACGCCGGCCGCGGAGGGCCAGACTTACAACGCAGGAACAGGTAGTCTACAGCCTTATCTCTTTAAGGCGGTGCCGCAATGCCAAGGCAAGGCGGCAGATAGGGAAGCAACAGAGCCAGTGCGCGATGCGCTAACTCGGCGCCCATCACTTCTGGCGGGGGAACAGGCGGCCGAGCATCCAGCGCCCGATGCAGCGCACGACGCTGACGCCCGGCGTCGCATTCGCGACAGACGCAATAAGCGGTGCCAACCCCGCATGGTGGCGCGCTCGGGGATAGCGGTCCTCGATCGCACGGCGCACGCACGAGTACACCAGCGCATCGTCGACCGCAAACACACGCGCGAGCAGACGCAGACGCGACGCCAGGACGTCGTCCTTCGGGGCCGCCAGGGCGGACAAGGAATGTGCATCGCGCTTCTCCTCGAGCACGAACGGCTTGTCCGTGTCACTGTCCATGCTGGCGGAACGCACGGCAAGCCCAGTCGAGGGACACATTGGGCCTGACATTGTTAGCTTCGCACGACGACTCATGTTCGACTCACCAACAACGATCTCGCAGACATCGATTCCGGCATAACTGAGCTCTTTGCGGAGAAGGCTGGCGGCCTCTGTCCGAGCAGCTGCGATCATTCGGCCCGCACCACCATCCGGCGCACCGAAGGCGGACCGGAGGTCGGCATCCTCAACAGTACCTGCGGCTTCGACGAACAGAACACGCCCGTGGGGGCGGCCCGTGCCTCGGGGTGACACAAGCATGTCTCCGAGAGCGCGCACCACATTCAGCGGGTCGAGAATATGCGCGTTGTACAGCGCGAGCAGAGACTCCTCGTCGGTCTGAATGAGGGCCCCCAGGGGGACTCCGGGGATGGGTACCTCGTTTCGGCCCGGAGGTGTGAGCGGCTGCGGGCTGTTGGGAGACCTAGGAGCCGAGCGCAAGGTTGAAGGCGCTGCGCACACAATCGCGACCAAGGCCAGGTCGTTCTCGTAGCAGTATGCGCGAACTGTATCCCCCGCATGGGATAAGCGCCCGGCCGTAGTTGCCTTCGGGGGCGACGGAGGCGAGTTGTAGTGCACGTGGGACGACAGGAATGCGTCACCGGAATTGTCGATAATGACGGGCACAACGGCACCAGCGTGTCCAGGATCACGGGCCTGGATGCGCTTCTGAATGCCCGACCAGGCGAGAAGAAGCGTCGACAGGGGCGAGGAAGCTGGCGCGGACGAGGTCGCTGGCATCAAGGGGAAGACGGTATAGCCACTCTTCGCGAGGCGCAGCGTGAGACTCTGCCCGGTGGCTGTACCATCAGTTAACTGTACGGGCAATACGCAAACTTACGATCAGCAGCTCCGACAACAACAACGGCCAGTCCCGACCCGGTGTCAGTCGAAGAACGAGTAGGGTCGGCTCGCACGTATTGTCCAACACCGACTGTGCCTAGAGCAGCACGGACATAGTCGTTCACGAGGGAGAAGGTGGCTTCGAATGAGAGTGAAACTAGCGCGGTTATGTCCTGGCTGAGTGAGAGCAGCGCGCCCGACGAGGACTGAATGGGTCGGCGGCCAGGTGATCCTGGCACGATTGCTAAGGGAGGCGAAGTGCGTCCACGAAAGTGCTCGCGGTCGCGTTCTCGCCCACGCTCGCGCTCACGTTCGTGATCGCGGTACGAGTAGTGACGGGTGTCGGCAAGGGCAGGCATGTTGAGGGCGGCCTTGGAGTGCTGAAGCCCAATGGAAATGAGTCGCTGGAGATTGCTGCGAGTTTACCTCCACAAGCTCACTGGGGCATGAAGTCTTGTTGATGTTGGGTTGTTTCGAGGATCAAGGAAGAAGGCGAAGAAGTGATCGGCAGGCGAGCAGGTTGTTTTGATAGCACGGGATGGGTTGACGGGCTAGGCCTCTGTCACGTTCGATGGTTGACTGCGCCTATTTGTAGCCAAAGATGATGAACGACGAGACTATCGCTTCGGGAAGGCCAGCCAGCCTTTGATAAGTCGGGAGAGGAGCTCAGCGTCGCACCGCAGATAAGTCGAGCGATGTGAGCGCGGGGCGTAAATAGCGTGGGGGATGCGGATTGTTCGGAAAGGAAGAAGGTGCGAATGTGTGAGGGGGAAGGCGGATCGAGGAGGGCGTGTGAGAAGATGTATCAGAATAGCAGGATGGATGGGATGCGAGGTTTGGGTGCCGGCGGTTGTCGCAACAGTAGCACCAGAGAGGTACGAGAGCGATTGCGACGGCAGTAGCCGTGGTGGTCGATTATTGCCGGTGCGCACGCGTGCTGCGGTCTGCGCCTGGCGTCGCTGTTCCCACCCTAGCGCGCCCGCGCGGCCGACGTCGCAGATACGCTGGTGCACATCACGGTAGCGTCGCGGCAGCTTGGCTGGGCTGGGCAGCTGGGCAGCTGGGCACCTTGGGCAGTGAGGAAAGGAAAGACTAGGTCTAGGTGATGGGAATGTGACGGTCAGGCACCCCCTTGCACGCTAACCGTGATCCCGCCACTTTAAGCTTCCAGGCTCTGGCCATTTCCTATCAGCGCGCATGCTGGGCCACGCTGGGCCACGCTGGGCCGCTCGGCTCGCTTTGGCTGTGCGGCGGCGGCAGCACAGGCTCCGTGCCCTCCTTTCTGGGTCTCCTGAGCCTGGCTTTGCCGGGCTTAAGCTTCCTCCGCCTGCCCGAAGCCAAAGGGTGGGTTTTCGGGTCCCCCGCAGCCTCATACCCGTGTCCGGCGTCTCTTCGACCGGTTCGACCGATACGGCCTTGAAGCCTGCACGTGACTCCCATCCTTAAACGGTCATATACTGTAATCAGCCTGGAGGCAGTCTTATCAGTTGCAACTTCGGCTTAAATCGTCCCCCCTTGAACTCTGATGCAGAATGGCCAAGTGACCTTGTTAGCGAGAGCCATGTACGTCACTGTCGTTCAGTGTGCGCGCCGCAAGTCATCAACATTCCAAGTTCCACTTGATGACATTTTCCAGGTGAATACGACACCGAGTCACCTCGTCTGTCTCCACTCGCTCCTTCTCCTTGTTCTTCCTTTGTTTCTGCACTCGCTTCCCACCGCACAGCCACCATAATGCAGGACCCTCTGGCCGTCCTGGGCGAGGACATCTTCGTCGAGGTCCTCTCCAACCTGGGGGTCAACGACCTCTGTGCCGCCGAGCGCGTGACCAAGGCTTGGCTTGCATGCGCCCGAGCCCACAGCAGCGGCCTGTGGAGACATGCCAGCATGGTCGACGGAGTGGAGCCGTTCGATCTACAGACCTGCAACAACCTCGCCAAGAACGGCATCTGGGGCATTGACGAGTACGACAGGCGCCCGATCGCGTTCAACGTCTACCGGCTACTGGAGACACCAGCGACGGTAATGCGGGAGCTGCCGGAGTGGGACTGGTCCGATGTCGCCCACGACGCAGACCCCATGGAGAACAAGGGAAACGTCGACGGCAAGCGGCGCACCCGCGTGAACTGGCGCTACGTCTGTGAGTCGATTGGTACCTTGGCCACTGGTGTTTCAGCTGACTCGTTACCAAGGCGAGGCCCATCGCAGCCTGCAGAACGCGTGGAGCCTGGCCCGATGTCGGCTTCGGTGGATCACGCCCCCGACTAACACTGTGTGGCGGATCAAATCCATCTTGGAGCAGGACATTCTGCTGTGCACCTCGCGCCAGACGCATCGCAACGGTCTCATCACCGTTGATCAGCACACGTCGCGCCCCATCTTCTGCATCGAAGGACTAGACGGCTACGCACATCTGGAAGCCGGCCGTGGCTACGTCGTGTTCAACCGACCAGGCATAATTGACCCCGCGTTGGGCTTCAACGTGGATGATGACAACGGTGAGTCGCCTTTCGAGAAGCAGCGGCTGACGATAGACAATACGGCCTTGGAGGTCTGGCGCACAGGCGAGGCCCGCGCCCGCTCGTCGCTTCCCAAGGTCGGCACATCGCCTCTCTCCGCCACTGCGGTGTCGTTCACGCATCCCAAGGTGTTCTGTCCGAACCGATCCGACGGTCCGCTGCCGCGAGGGCACCTGGAGCACTACCAAACGCTGCAGCCTCCGTCGCGCTGTCTCGCGTTCCGGCTTCACGTCGACAAGGCGGACACGCCCGACGCCAAGGCCGTGGTAGCCGCCTGCGGCAGCAACGCGATCTACATCTGGCACCTGGAGGAGGACAAGCCGATGCAGCGGATCGAGCGAGACTGGGCGAACATCGGGCGCCCCAATGTGAGCTTTCGGAGCACTGCGAAGCTGACGGCAGTACATCGAGCTGGACGACGACTATGTCTTCGTGTGCCTCGACCGGCAGATGCACGTCTACTCGCGGCACACGAACGGACACGTGCTGGCGTTCCCGCCGACGCGGTCCGCGGCTAAGGACACGGCCGCATTCGCGTACAGCCTCTCGCTCGCCGACGACTTCAAGGCGGTACCCGACGACGAGCGCAAGCGCCCGCACACGTCGACGCTCATGAGCGGCGTGCCGGCGCCGATCGGCCGCGCGCTCGTGCCCGGGTACGCGGCAGGCGAGAGCGGGTTCGACGAGGCGATCGCGCGCGGCGTCGCGATGCACGGACTCCGCGTCAAGATTGACAAGCCCGAGGACATCGAGTACTCGTTCTCTGCGTGAGTTTTACCCACTCTCGCCGAACTGACCCCCAGATGCCATTACACCTCGACCGACCTCGTGTGTACGACCAAGACGGGCGCCATCTTCTTCGTCCGCCACTACAAGGACGTGTTCCGCGCTGCGGCGGACCTACCCGAAGCGCAGCGCGCAGCCTACGTCAAGAAGCACACAATGATCATCGGCCTCGGCACCGTTATTCGACAGCTGACCACGTACCGGGACCACATCGTACTCTGCACGGTGAGCTGCTCCATGTCCACGATAAAGCTGACAGACAGTCCTTCAACGTGATTCTCCTGAACGGGAAGAAGATCCCGGAGATTCCCGAGGAGGACGCGCTCGACTCGCTCGACGCCGAGCGGCCCATGCTCCGCGCGCACGTCCTGCTCGGCAACCACCCGCAGGCGATGAAGTTCTCGTCCTGCGTCCAGGCAGACGCGAGGAGCATCTATCTCACGTACTGGGCCGGAGGGGAGGTCGAGGCCAACGGTGGCGCAGACTCGGGCCAGGTCAGCTACCCGCCCGCGGAGGCTGTCGACGGGTTTGGCATGTGCGTGAAAGTGTGGACGTTCGGAATGGACTGAGCAGTGTCCGATCAGAAGCCATTGTCTCCTCACAAACACATACATATTTTACCTTGATCAGTTGTACGTCTTGATGACAGCGACCATAGTACGAACGTAATGCGAACGCGTACTCTGACCCCTACTGTGATGAGAGGAACCTTACAGACCGTGATACCAGACCACCAAATCTGACTGCAGGTGGCAACGGGCGCGGGACCAGAGCTGCGCCATCTCTCAACAATCAACTCATCCACAGATGGCCGCCGTAGGCAGCCGTCAAGCTGCAGTACTGCTCTGAAATCCAAGTGCATATGAGTTTGTGTGTGTATCGACAACTGAAAGACAGTATTTCTAACAATTATGTAATCTAGACGCCACGAACCTCCGCCGCCAAACTGACTCTACTGGTTGTCGGCGCAGGAGAAGGTACCCCTCACGGGGCCCTGGTAGTCGAGGATGATGGCCTCGATACTCGTGTACAGGCCAGCGCCGAGCATGAAGAGGCCGAAGGCCATGATGAGCACGTTCAGGAACGTCGTGAAGCATTTCAGGGGCGTCTTGAAGAGGCGCTTGCTGTTCATGCGGTAATACGCCACCGCCCAGAACATGAAGCCGAACCAACTCGTGCACGAGCTCGAGATAATCGACAGGAAGTCGCCCATGGACGGGATGACGTTCGCGAGCACGAATCCTACCGCCCAGATGAGGAAGACGATGAAGAGCCAGGTGCCCCAGCCGAGCACGGTGTGGGAGTGGGCGTGGCGCGAGTTGCCGAGGACGCGTCGGTAGACGTACTTGCTGGTGACGTTCGAGTAGATGCCGCCGATGATGATGGTCGGGGGCAGCACGAACGCGAACGCGGCCTTGCGGTAGTCGGAGCTGACGAAGGAGCCGATCATGGGCGCCTGCGCGTACTGGCCGAGGTAGTTGTAGCCGACAACGGAGACAACGACGAAGAGCGCCATTTCGAGCGCAGTGAGCGCCGCGAGCGCCTTGGGGAAGTCCTTGGGCTCCTTCATCTCGGCGATGAACGAGGGGTAGAGGATCTGGCCGTTCCATAGGAAGGCCATGTTGAGCACGGCGTTGAGGCCGGCGACGAAGCCCGGCCGCGGCGTCGGGAAGCCGCCGCTCGTGCGCACGGGCCCGAGCTCGGGCCAGTTGCCGCCGTAGCCGGCGAGCGGGTGGTCCTCGATGCCCGAGAAGACGAGCGCGAGCAGGATCGCGATGCCCATCGAGATGGCGCTGAAGACGCCCATCTTGGACACGTCCTTGAGCGTGCGCGGGAGCGAGAACACAATGCCCATGATGGCGCTGAAGCCCTGGAACGCGACGGTGCACATGCTGTGCTCCGAGAGCGTGTTGAGGATCTTGGCGCCCGTGAAGACGTGGAACCCGATCAGCATGATGTTGTTCACGAGCAGGAAGAAGCCCGTCAGCTCACGCGCCAGCCACGGGAACCGCGGGAACAGCGACGCAGCAATATCCACCATGTCCGTGCACTCCGGATGCCGCATGTACCACTGCCACAGCGTGTACGATGTGTACCAGCAGAAGAAGCCGAGCGCGACGAGCACAATCAGCCCGCACGCCCACCCCAGCACTGACAGACACCACGGCAGCGCCAGGATCGCGAGGCACACGTACTCGCCGAACAGCAGCAGCGTCGCCTTCTTCCACGTCAACGTGCGGAACTTGATGTCGTGCCCCTCCTCCTTGGCCGCGAGCTCGGCAAACTGGCTCGAGTCGTACGAGCTGCTATCGTCGTCAACGCGCACGCGGGGCTCATCCCCGATCGCGTACGATTCCTTCTCAATGTCCTTTTTCGTTCGGAACGGACTCTGTGCTGGTCAGCCAGGCGTATTCTCAATGCATCGATGCATGGGCGCGGGCAGTGCGTCGCTGGCGGAGGCTGCCTCGTTACGAACAGAGCGCAGGCCCGTCTGCCGTAGGCGAACGCAGGCGCTCTGCTGGTACGTAAACATTGCAGCCACCGCCACCGATAACGAGGGGCCACTGGCCGATCGCGTCGTGGCGAATAACGATGGCCCGGATCGGCAGGGTGCCGATGCCCACATGCCCATCAGCTGTCACTCACCATCTTGGCATCGAAATCTGGGTGTCGAATCGGGCGGCGCGGTTGGTCACGAGGGAGATCTCGTTCTTGGCTGCTCGGAATGCGGTCCTCTGTTGTTGTTGTGATGGAGCGGCGGCCAGGGCCGGCGAGTCGATCTTCTGCTGGGCTGCCTATCGGCGCGGGGGCTGGGCGTTTAACGTGCGATGCGGTGCACTTCCGTCTCGTCAGTCCCAAGGTACTGATTGAGATGAGTGGGAGGAGTGAAAGGTGAAAGTTGGGCAAGGGGGCTTGACATGTCTGGGCAGGGGAAGCTGGACATTAATGCACCCCGACGGTGTCTAGCGTGTAGCGGCAGGCGACCTCTGACGTACTGGTCTGAAGGCCATTCCAGCTGCAAACCTGCGTTTCGCCTTGTCAGGCTGTTTGGGGCCACGGCTGATGAGAGCGCCTAGCAGCGGGGTGGCCTGATTTGGGCGCAAGGGGTAGCTGCTTGGGTTGCGCTCTTGGTCGTGGTTGCATCGCACGTCATGAAGGTGCTGGGCCAGCGAGACGCAGACACATGCTGACACAGACGCGGCCTCTGCTCTGATGGGGTGTATGATGTATGGGGTCATGGCTCGCTCAGGAAAAGTTATCATGGCCCAATCAAGGTTGCAGACCACCGACAGAGGTCCCATTCAACTCCCACCGTGCTCGAGGCATCAGAGCAGCACAATCCCAAGATCATTTAGATAATTCAGGATGCTCAGGACCACGCCGGCCATGATTGTTCCTGGAACACTGCACTCACTGGACCGGGGTGACACATCTGCGTCGCATGCCCTGTACGCCTGAACGACTCGGTGTGCTTGGCTGGTCCTACCTCCGCAAGCTCCGCACCGCTCGCGTCAGGCCCAGGCAAGCCGTATCCACCGCGACTCCGCAGCTTTCGGCGCCCGGCTCCATCGTTTCGTAGCGCCAAGGTACCGACCGAGCCGTGTCGAGGCCGAGCTCTGCACTTTTGCGCGTGCTCCACCGACCAAGACTGCCGTACAGGCGCACCCGCTATAGGCCCGGCCCACAATCCACGAGCAGAGATCTGCACGTCGAGGCACTACGATGTGCAAGTGCAAATTCCGTGATCATCTCCCGCAGCAGTTGCGTGAAGTCGAGGATCAATTGCGTCAGCGGACTAGCGAGTTAGAGCCAAAGGACGCTTCAACACCGCCGCCTGCCATGGCCTATGGGGTTCAGAATGCTATTCCCGCACCGCGGCATGTAGAGCGATGTCCGCAGATGCGGCATTCGAGGTCGTGGTCGTGTGCGCACGGCTTATCCGAGGTGAGCCCGGCGAGCGGCAGTTCAGAAGCACGTTCTACAGGACCCTGGTCCGGTTGTTTCTTAGCACAACACGCCGCCGCCGAAGTCTGGCGCAGCCTGGGAGACAGCAGAGCCGGTCCCGGCGCACTTGCCCATCGGCAGCGCAAGATGGGCACCGGCGCTAGGCCAATACTCCGAACCCTCCCTCCGAACACCGTGCCTCCATGCCTCCATGCCTCCAAGTCGCGCAGCGCACTCTAGTACGCCTGGTGTGAACGGGAAGTCTGCCCTGATTCAGGTCAGCGGGACCTCTGAGCACCGTGGCGGCCAGCGCCTGCCGTCGCTTGAGCGATTGCGAATTCTCGACTGCGCTGCATTCAGCGGGCAAGATAGGACCTGAGGATCTTAGTGCCTGCCAGATAGCACTTATCAGTAGTGAGATTTTGCTGGCACTGCCTCGAAGTTGCGCGACAGACTCTAGCTGCCTGGACTGCATCTCGCTCTATTAACCTATTTGTGTCTAGTAACTTAGTAGCCGTCGTACGACCAGTGCCACGGCTCAGAGGGGAGGTTCTTGAGGTGGAACTTGGCGGCGTTGGCCGAGAGCCAGTTGAAGGTCGGGGTGCCCTTTTGGCAGTTGTTGAAGTCGAGCGCAAGGCCGCGCTCGTGGCGCGAGGTGCCGGGGATGGCAGTGGGGGGAGAGCACTGGCTGGAGGGCTTCTGGTAGATGTCGTACTGGGTGGTGCCGCAGTTCTGCTTGCGAAGCTTGATCTGGAGGGCGGGGTCGCGCCACGACGAGCTGTGCGAGAAGGTGATGCCGTCGGCCTTGGCGGCGGCGACCATGGCCTTGAAGTTGGGCGCGAAGCACTTGTGAACGCGGAACGCGCCAACGAGCTCGGTGCTGCTCTGGGGCACGCCAGACTTGACGTCGTCGCAGTTGGCAGAGACCTTGCCGGCGCCACCGAAGAAGAGCGACCAGGTGCTGCCACCGACGCGGCCACTGGCAGTCAGTCCGTTGTCGGACTGAAGCTTCTTGGTCGCCGCGACCGAGCCGGCGCCGAAGATGCCGTCGATCTCGAGCTTGGCACCGAACTTGTTCAGGCCCTTCTGGGCGGCCTTGACGAAGACGCCGGTGTCGCCGCTCTCGACGAGGGCGATGAGAGCGCTGAGCGTGGCGGGGCCGGCGCTGCCGTCGACGGTCAGGCCCTTGGACTTCTGGAACGCCTTGATCTGCGCGATCGTGTCCTCGCCAAGGATGCCGTCGCGGTCGGTGCGGAAGCCGCGGGCAGTGAGGAGGTACTGCAGGCACTGGATCGAGTGGATACCGCTGTTGGCAGTGACGAAGGCGTCGTTGCCAACATCACGGGGAGCAAGGGAGCGGGCAGCGACCTCAACGTTGGCGATCTGGGGGTTGTCAGCTTGGGGCGCTCACTTGGTGCGCGGCTGTGCACAGGACTCACCTCGCGCTCGACGTTGGCAATGGAGCCGGTGGCGGGGTCAACGGCACCAAGGGCGCGGCCAACGATCAGCTCAGCCTCGTCGCGGACCGCGAGGTTGACGGTCTCGGGGGTGGGGGCGGCCACGACCGAGAGGGCGGCGAGGGGGGCAAGGAGGGTGGCGAGGGCAGTGAGGCGCATTGTGATTGTTCTTGCTGTTGCTGATGGGGATGTCTGGAGGGGTCAGAGCGTGTTCGTTATATATCTGCTCAGAGGCGGCTCGAGGGGGCGCTCTCACGTCTTCCCGGACGTCTGATGTCCAGCAACGGACGGATGGTTGCGAGCTCCACTCCTCCACTCGCGCCAAGGATCCCACTCCCTTTGGCTTTCCTGAGGTGTGACACAGAGGTGGACATCCGTACAGTCAGTGCACCGGTGCACCGGGCAAAGTGGAAGGTCGCGCAACTCGGACATGAGCATCAGTGCTCGGAACATCTCAGGGAAGCGAGTCTTCTGAGTCCATGGAAGTCCCTACAATCGGGCATGGTGAGATGAACCTTGTCGTTGCGGATAGAGTGACGGTGCAAATGATCCACGAGCAGCGTGGGTTGGGTGCTCTGCGCACTGCTTTGACCCCTCTGATACACCCAGCTCTCAACTGTTGGTACGCTGATTCATACCAAGGTGAATACCGCAAGCAACCGCACACGGGCCTTACTGCGCGAAGATTACTCTCGAGACACCTGCCCGTTGCGTCGAGACAGACTGGGGGAGGAATGCGGCTGCTGTAGCAGGACAGCCCTGCTGCCAGGCAACGGCCCCCAGCTGATGAGGGGCCCTTGGCACGAGGTGGGCACTCCAGCCAGTCGGGTGGTGCGGGTCGAACGGCAGAACCCTGTAATTGGGCGTGAGGAAGCACGTTGAGGATCAGCTGGACTCGGGCAGTTGAACGTTCGTCCACGGCGCCGGGAGGCCCGCGTCAGAGGCTCCTTGCCTGGGGAGAGCAAGGCCAACTCGGGGGGCGAGCACGCCGGGCAAGCCGAGTACGCTGAGAGCCAAGCCGTGGCTAGACGTGGGTTTAAGGTCCTCATTCCTCGAGCCCATTGGTGGTGTTCCCCGTCTGACACCTGGCGATTCCTAGAAACAGCTCCAGCCCTAAGACGCCGTTATCTCAGGTCGAGTCGGTTACTTCGACGGCGCCCGTGAGCGCCTTTGCCTGCTCAATTGTGTGAACTCTATTTCCTGAGGCCATGGGCGTGATGTTCCGTGGTCTACCTCGTCGACCTCTCAAACGCCTCGCAGGCGCCGGCGAGAGGTCGGCCCGCACCTCCTTCGTGTGATATCGCACGTCCTTCGCGCTCGGAAGAACCGGGCCCTGCAGCTCTTCGGCGGCTTGTCAGTGGTTAGTCGGCAGATATGCCGGACCTTGATCCGTCCACGGAGTGAAGTTTCCTGCTCGTCGGGCGACCTTGCTCCCCGTGACCAATCACTTCGAGCGGCTCGCTAATGACGTCGCGCCGGGCGACTTTCATATCCGCAGCCGCGGCGTGCGGTCGGCCCCCGACTCGAGGCGGGCAGGCAGCCCGCTGCCTTACCCCGGCAGTCTGTGCTCTGCCGGCTCGGGCAAGACATTCGGAAGGACTGCTCTTCGCGTCTCACGCCGTCCCCACGTCCCCGGACTCGTGCCGATCGATTCCGCGGACTCCGTGGTGCGGATCATCAGCGAGCGTGGGCAATCCTCTCGATATACTACCTCGCACCCCTCTTCGGTCAGCAGTTTACCCGTTTGCTGGAATCCCTCCGAAGCCGGAGGGTGATCGTTCCATGACGACAGTTCGCTGCAGTGCCAAGCACACCGATGCCGATCATGGGTGAGAAGGTCTGAGGTCTCTCCGGGCCCTCAATTCAGCGGGCACTAATGAGCTCACCCGAGTGCGCTAGCGGCGCTAAAGGTAGTGGGTGTGGTGGGCAACATCCCCCGCGATCCCGGGAGCGAGCATTGGCCAAGATCCGACGAGAGGTGAGCAGAAGGCAGACAAAAACTTGGAGAAACGGTGAATCGAACACCGGTTGCAGACATGTTGCAACGTTAGATGCAAAGTCTGTGTCTTACCACTAGACGATTTCCCCGGAAGCGGGGTAGCGGAATAGAACCTGCTACCGCCGCGCGGCGCGTCCTGTTAGCTGATCACATAATCACGTGATGTGTGTGGCACTCTCTTGTCCCATTCCAATATCGTAGGGATGTGCAAGACGAGGGCAGAGGGCTCCGAGGCAGCTAGCGAGGTTCAGTCCATCCAGTAGGCGTATACTATGCAGTATAGCCTTGCATCTTAGCGCTGCTTCGTTGTAGTATTACCTCTTCGTTGGGCTGGCGACATTGACCTTCCTGTATTCGACGTTACCGTCACCTGGACCCCGTTGTGTTTATTCGCCGTCGTTAGGAGGGGGGTTGCAGCACTGAGTAGATGGCCGCGTCTGAGCAGCGTATTGCCAGCGTCCAAGGGATTCCTTTGAGCGCATACTTCTTGGCACATCCAACCAAGTGTTTTCAATCCAAGTGCTATCGCCGGTGTCCTAAGCTGGTCTCAACCTCTTCCGCCTGTTGTGCAGGGGGGTGCGGTAACCCTTTGAGCTACCTGCTTATTCGATAGGAGTGCCTCGACGTTCTCATGCACTCGAGTACATGCGGATCTGATGGAGGCTCTGTTGTACATGTCGACCGTGGGGTCGAGCCATGCGTGGTAGAGCAAGCTGACGGCTGGTGACAAGCGCTACGCTCCACTCCGAATCCTCTTTCTCGTCATATTCGATGCGGCACCCCTCACTCGTGCGTGGGTTTCACGTCGGAGGCCCGGCGCAGCTGCTCGGGAATGGTAGCCGGGCCCGGGCAGGGCTTCATATCTTTCTCGACCACCGTCCGAGCGAGCTCCCGGTGCGCGTGCAACCCCAGCAGGTAGTGTCGGCCCGGTTTCTCCCAGGCTTTGGTCGGCAAACCTGCGTGACTATGGGCCAGGCAACGCTTTCTGTGTCGCGGAGGCAAACTCATGCTCCGTCCAAGACCACCTGATAGCATGACAGCAGTAGCCAGGGCAACAGTAGCGGCGCTCGTACTGGCGTCCACACATGTCCGAAGCACGGCAGTTGCCATCTATAGGGGAGACAAGGCAGCTGCACATCTGTCATGTGCTGCACGGGGACTACGGAGGGAAGTGCCACTGCCGTGGCGTGTCCGTGTGAGGCGCAGGGGCTTCTCTCAGCGTCGACTGTAATGTTCCCCAGAAGGTCGGGGGCATGTCCAGTGGGCTCATAATGCGGACATCGTCGTAACTGCCCGAGCACCAGCCAGCGTACTCAGCTCACCTCATTCATAATCGCAATGGACTGATGGGTAGCACTCAGACGGGCCTTCGTATGCCACTATATGGTTACGAAAACGGCGCCTCCGCCGCGGCAGTGCGCTCACGAGCAGGCAAGCAGTAGGGTGCAGCCACCCGGGCGGCCCCGCTGCTAGTCAGCGTGGCCAGACTCGAAGAGAGTACCGCCACTTGCCGGTACACAGCAGGGCCAAACGGAGGTCGGCGACCAGGACGCCCTCCAGTCGGTGGCTGTAACGGCACGAGACATGCCACGGCAGATTATTTGTGTTTTCGTCATGCATACCGTGCGACGTCCGTGGGACCATGCAGGTTCAAGGGAGCAGCGCAAGGGTTTCGGCCAAACTGGCAGCAGCTCAGTAGGCTGACAATTATCGCCTGAGCCACGCGAAGCCCGGCGATCCCTCGATGACTCGATGCAGTCTAAACTCTCCTGTCGTACGAGGCGGAGAGAGCTGGACTCGAGACCCATCGTCGAATTTTGCTGGCCTGCACGACAACATCCACCTGCAGACCCAGCGACAAGCACTGCAGCCGCTCCTAATGTCTCCGGCTGCGAGATTGCATACCGCAGCAGCGACCATGACAAGAATGTACGCGCCGAGCTCGGCGATCACATCAGCCGCCTGCCAAGCAAGGGGTAGCGTCGTCGGATGCGGACTACGGCGGCAGATCTGCAGGCCGAGCTAAACTGCCTCGGCGCTATTTGTCCTGAGAGTAGTCTTGCACCAGCTCAGCAGGAAGCATCTTCACAGAGCCATTGCCAGGCCAGCCATGCATTCCCAGCGTGCCGCAACCCGCGCCCAGAAGTCGGGCGCCCACCGTGTTGGACACGAGCCATGTGCGGACTGCGTGCGGTCCGCATTAACGGCGCGTGAGCGACGGCTCCGCGGCGCCGAACCCGAAACGCCATCCGCCTGCAGCAAGTATCCCATAGCGCGACCAACCCACTCAGTCTCATACAGAGCGCGCTTGCTTTCCCTTTCCTTTCTCTGCCCTGTGCACATCTGGACCTACGGCGAGGAGTCCCTTTGACGCGTCACGCGTTCCACAACAGTGGTGTGCCGAGCGCAGCGCGCCGAGAATCAGGCCTGTCAGGAATAGCAAGGACAAGCAAGCACGCGGGCGCGCCTGGCACGCTGGGCGCGAGCATGCAGGGGATCGCGCGTGTGGGCCTTGGCAGAATTCTATTTCAGCTGTGCCAGGCTGAGGGCAGCGTGAATGGTGGGACTTGGGCGAGCGATGGGATTCGCCAAGCCTGGCTGTGGGCTGAGTGTGGTCGAAAATTGTCAAGGCCTGGCAGTGCACCTGGCACAGCACGGCGCCGCCTGACGAGATGCGAGACGTGACCTCGACGGGGGACGCTGATCGCCAGCGGAGGCGCGAAAGGGACCAGCCCCAGGGAACTGGCCGGGCATCCAACCAGCGTCCGAGGGCGAGGCTGCGCTGAATGGGTCGGCAGGAACAATGCCCCAGAGCCCTGCGCACCGCCCTGGGCCTACTAAAGCGCAGTCGCTCACTCGTCACTCCCGTCACACATTGCAGCCTCCCACTGCCTGGGTCGATCTGGACTCGGGCTGCCGCTTGCTCGCTCGCGTCTGCATGCTGCATCGCCCCGAGTAATCCGGGTCGCTCGTCCGCTCGTCCAAAATCTGCTGCCTGCAATTCCCGGAATACACCGGCACTCCGGCACACACACCGGAGGCACACATGCAAGCGATCTGCAGATCGTAGAGCGAGGAACGCTGCGTCGGACGTAAGGCCGGACGAGAAAAGTTGCCAACCTTGTCGCAGAATGAGGTCTGAGGACTGTGGACGGGCTCAGGGTCTACCCCCTGATGGACAGGAGGTTGGCGGTTCCTGGCGTTTGGGTGTGGTATTGTCTGGCTCGTGGTTTTAATGCTGGTGTTTGGTCACCGCGGGCCTGGCATGCCTGGCAACGGGGGCAGAAGCGACAGGCGCGACAGGCAGTGCGAGCGCTCGACTGGTGTCGCAGTAGATCCCCTGCCGCCCCGAAGCTAAAGTCTGCAGACACGGATCTGAACCTCTGCGAAAGTGAACCCCCCGGCGTCGTATGCTTATCTGCAGAAAAAATGCAGCTGGCCATCTGGCATCTGGTGACCATGCATTCATTCCTGGAGACGAAGAGATCGCTGCATTGCAAGCCATCTCGTGGTCGACACGCAGGCTTCCCACGCATGTGGAGCTCAGCTGTGGCTGCGGGGCTTCATTATTCGAGTGGTGAATGGCATGATGGCAGCTAGCGGATTTGTAATGGGGGCTAATGGAGGGTAATGGGCAGACATTGCGACGTCATGCCCTGGGTGCCCTGGCGCGCCCCAAGCGCACCGCGCACCACGCACCATGCTGCACGCGGCCGGTAGCCGGCGTACGGTGTACAGCCTTGCCTTCACGACGGGACCTAAACGCGAGTGCAGGCGCACGAGGCACACAGCTTGTCTTCCCCTGCGCCCCTGCGGCGCTGCCCTGAGCTGGCCGGCCTCGGTCCCCTCCCCCTCAGTCCTTGCCCCTTCCCATCCTCGATCGGCTCCCTGAGAGCCTGAGCATCGCTGACCTATTTTCACCCTCGCTTCACATCTCACCCACCAGCCCGTCCCAGCATCCCACCACAGCCTGCATGCACCCAGCGGCCAGCGGCCACCATCCCACCTACCACCGCTCACCGTCGGACGCCGACCTTCGCTCCTCCTTTCCCTCCTCTCACCATCTCCTCCTTCCTCACCTTCCCTCCGCCTCATTCCTCTTCCTCCCCCCTCCTCTCCTCGTCGCTGCCATCGCGCTGTACGACCACCGACAAAAGTGAAGCACATCGGAGCCGCCCGGCCCCCTAGTCTTCACTATCGCTTTTGTTCTCCACCTACGATCATACGTGTCCTCGATTCCGAAGTCGACTATTAACTTGTAACCCCGCCGCGAAAGCGCGCGCCGTCGCCCACCATGCTGTGTACGTTGCTTGAAGTCCCGATGAAGCAGCTGCTGACTTTCCTCCAGACCTGACCGCGGACAAGTTTCCGGTTTGTGCGTATCTTCGGAACTGTTTGGGATGATGATGCTGACCCCCTCGAAGTCGTGCCCATTGGTCTTATCGGGTGCGTACGCTTTGTGATCGACGTGGAGAACTGCACTCGGCGGCCGCGGCCGCTGCGGATGCACCCAGCTGCGTCGATCCCTTCCGGTGTAGTATGGAACGTCTGCTGACCCTCCGCAGTTTCTACCGATACCTGTGGTACATCTTCCGTCTTATTGCGCGATTCGTGTACCGCCCTATCCCACTTCCTGAGACTCCCACTTGTGCGTACTGATAACTCGTGTGCCCAGGAACACTGCTGATCGCCAGACCGCGCTTGCGAGGATGTGACCATCATCGTCCCTACCATCGACGCCGGTGAGGAGTTCAGAGAGGCTGCGTTCTCCTGGCTCCAGGGTAGCCCCAAGGAGATTATTATCGTCACGGAGGAGAAGATGCAGGGCCCGCTCCAGGAGCTCGCGAACAGCGTCGACCCCAGCCGTATCCGTGTCCTCACGGTGCCGTTCGCCAACAAGCGTCTGCAGATGGCCCACGGTGTCCGAAACACCGAGACCGACATCATTGTTTTCGCGGACGACGACGCCATCTGGCCTCCTCTCCTTCTGCCCTACGTTCTTGCCTGTTTCGAGGACCAGCAGGTCGGTGGAGTCGGAACATCACAGCGTGTCAAGCCCTGCGGAGCTAGGATGACCGTCTGGGAGGTCCTGGCCGCTTTCCGTCTCACCATTCGTAACATCGAGATCTCGTCGTCTACCCACATCGACGGTGGTATCCCGTGTCTCTCCGGACGAACTGCTGCGTACCGCACCGTTATTCTCAAGGACCCCGACTTCCTCCACGGCTTCACGAACGACCTCTGGCTCGGCAAGTACCACCTGAACTCTGGTGACGACAAGTTCCTCACCCGATGGATGGTCTCGCACGGCTGGAACACGTACGTCCAGGTCTGCAAGGAGGCCGAGCTGCTGTCGACCATGAAGCCCAACTGGCGTTTCCTGAAGCAGGTGCTTCGATGGACTCGTAACACCTGGCGATCCGACTTCCGTTCCGTCTTCACTGAGCGCTACGTCTGGACCAAGCACCCGTACGTGTGCTACACCATGATCGACAAGTTCATCAACCCTCTCACGCTTCTTGTCGGTCCTTGTCTGGTCTGTGTGCTTCTGTGGAAGTCGACCAAGTCGATCGACGACGGAGGCTACCACCTGCCTGCCTGGAACATCGTGGTCTCGTACCTCGTCTGGCTACTGGCGACCCGTACCCTCAAGCTCCTCCCTCATCTCTGGGAGCGCCCTCAGGACATCATCTACGTCCCTGTGTTCATTATCTTCGGTTACTACTTCGCCATCATGAAGCTCTACGCTCTCTTCACCCTCCACAAGACCGGATGGGGAACCCGCTCGGGTATCGGAGACCCTGCCACCGCCACGACGGCGGCTCAGGAGAAGCTCGCCGACCAGTCGGGCGCTGGACCCGACCACGGCGAGGCTCATCACGGCGTCTACGACGTCGAGATGGCCTCGCGCCCCAACAACAACCCCTACCGCTCCTAGATCACCTCCTCCCCACCTCCCCTTCTCTCTTGCACTCTCCCCATGCCGGTGGTTAGGCATCCATGACATTGCACGCATTTAGAGGCCATCCGAAGCCTACATTCCCCTCCATAGCTTTTGACTAGCTCTCACCAATTGAACGCATATATGAACGGACTGTTACGTGGGCTTACATGACAGCCCTATATACCCCATACTTGCCTATGCCGCATGCAGCACCTGTTACACTCCCTGCGTCTACTCTACAGTCTATGATTACAATTACTGAGGTCCTGGCCAGGCGGCGACCATCTTGGCAATGCCTCCGAAGCGCTCACGCTCCGCGTCGTCGACCGTGTCAATCTTGGTTTTTGCGAGCGTCAGACCGACGATGACGTTACGCCTCGGGGCGTGTGCGAGCTGCAGGCTCCACCAAATCAGCGTCGCAATCTGGGACACGTAGAGGTCGTGGAGGGGCGGGTCGATGGGCGAGCCGAGCAGCGGCGTCAGGTGTATGGACGACGGCGGAGGCGGGAGAGCCGAGAGGCCCGTCGGGGTTTCCTCCGAAGGGGGCGGCTGCAGCTCGACAACAGGTGGCAGCGATGCCTGCGTCTGGGGCAGTCAGTTACAGCAGCACTGGGGGACGCACGAGCGGTCCGACCTTGCCGTTCTGCGTGACGAGGACGAGTATCCGATCGTCAAACGTCTGGACGAGGAGCTCGGTCTCGACGCCCGCGACGGTGCGGCGCAGCTGGAAGGTCTGGATGGGGTTCTGAGCCTCGGCGGCGCGGGGCGGGGGCACCTCGTGTGCTTCCTCGAGGAGTGCGGACATGCTGGTGGATGGTGCGGAGTGCACTTTCGGTCGAAAACAGCTCGGTCGGTCATCAGCGAGTTCAGGTCCCGCACGTGAACACCTCCACCGGTGACGTCTGGAGAATGTTCTGCGGCGAGAGCTCAACAACAACAACCACGAAGCTCACCATGGACGACCCCGCCGAGGCTCTGAAGGGTCTCCGCGACGCGCTGCGCGCTGGAATACCCGACGCAGACGAGTATGCGTTCCAGCTGCGCTCCACACTCGACAGCATCGGCCTCGGACCCATGGGCGCCCCCGCCGAGGGCACCGACCGGGCTATCCAGCGCTACCTCCCCGCCGTGCAGCAGGCGCTGCTGGGCACGCTACCGACGTTTTTGCCGGCTATGGACGAGCGAGGGCGCCAGCTCCTTGACAGCTTCTTCTGCCCCGCACCTTCCGCAGCGACAGCTCCGACCGCGCGCCAGATTGCACTGGCGGCATACCTGACGCTGACGGGGGCACTGGCGCCGGCTCCCCCGACCCCGCTCCCGGCCGAGGCAAGGGAGTTTGTTTTGGAGACTCTCGCTAAGCTGGCGCAGACATACAGCGTCGACGCACTGTACTGGGCGACCCACAGCAAGAAGGCGAGCCAGCTGCTCTGGGACGACGCGGTGCGGGCCGCGACGTCCCCCCCGGCCAAGGCGGCGAACGCGGTCGGGCGTTGGAAGGACAGCGGCTGGGCGGGCGACGTTCCTGCAGCGCTGGTTCCGCGGGCATACTTCGACAGCTTCGTGCGGCGTTTCGAGGCGTTGCTGTACGAGCTATCGCAGAACAGCGTCGACCTCGGCGCCCCGCGCGAGGTGCTCGAGAAACTCGGCCGCCTCGGCCTGTTCACCATCACGCCGGCGAGCGAGATTGACACGCCGACGCCGGCCTTCTTTCCCCCCTTTCTGCCCCCGGCGCTCGAGCACCTGCACCCGGCCCCGGGCAGCCCGCTGCCACCGTATCCAGACAGCTTCTTCGCGGACCTGCTCTTGCCCCTGCCCGACGCGAACCTGAAGGCGTTCACAGCCGGCCTGCTCGTGCACCTCTCGCTGAGGATCTCGCCACCATACGCCGCGCCGCTGGAGAGTCGGCCCGAGGCAAGCGTGAAGCGCGCAGCGATCGTGATGGGTCAGTTCCTCGGGCAGCCGGACACGGGGTCGGACGCTTGGCGCAGTGTCGTCGACGCGCTGCTCTCGACGTCGCTGAGCCTCGAGGGCACCATGGAGAGCATCCGGCGCATTGCAGTGGCCTGGGTCGGCGGCGGCTCTGTACCGGCGAAGCGCGCCTTCCTCGACGCCGTGCTCGCGGCGTGGGCGGACCCGAAGCATATCAAGTACGCCTCGTATGCGGCGCAATACCGTGAGTCTCGGTTTTCCTCGTCCACTCAAACTAATCTTGGTACATGAAAGCTGACGCACAAGACTACACGCACCTCGTCATCCTGGCCTTGTCGCTCTTGCCGCCAATGGACCCGCACGTCGTCGCGGCCTCGCACCAGGCCCGCTTCATCCAGGCCGTGCAAGCGTATCTCTTCCATCCTGAGCCAAAGATCCGGCGGCTCGGCATGCTCATCGCCGAGGTCATGAGCGAGCGCACTATCGAGGAGGGAGACGACGGCCCGGGGCCGTCCGAAGAGGACCAGATGAAGGAGCTCCAGGACAAGCTGATGGGGGAGCAGGATCCGAGCAAAGCGGCGCCCAAGGCCCCGGGCGGGCCGAAGCGACTCAAGTTTGGGTTTAAGGGCGCCTGGGACGGAGACGGCGAGGGGAGGGAGGAAGCACGGGTACTCCGGGGCAGTGTCGGATTGCGCGACGACGACGCAAAGCTGGGCGACGGAGAAGGGGACTGGCAGCTCGGCTGGCACGGCGGGGAGGAGGCTGCCCCGCCGCCGAAGACTGAACAGCCTGCACCCAAAGCGCGGACATCGGAACGGCAAGGCCGCAGCAGGGAGCCCAAGCCGCGGCCAAAGGTCGTCATGCTCGACCCAGACCAGGAGGCAGACCCGCTGCAGGGGTACGACAGCGACGGCTCGGGGTCGTCGCGCTCGCGCTCGCCTTCTCCGTCCTATCTCGCCGAGGTCGCTGCCGATCCGACGCTCGCGCTCGACGCCGCGAAGAAGAAGAAGCTGAAGCGGCCGGTGTACGTGCGGCAACTGGCCGATCTGCTGCGGGACAAGGACAGCCCCGAGTCGATCGAGCTGGCGCTCACGTACGGCGAGCCGCTGATCCGCGCGAAGCGGAACTTTGGCGGGGAGGTCGCCGACAACGCCGTGTCCGTCGCCGGGGCGGCGATCGCGCTCGCGAACCCGTTCCACCTCGACGACTTTGAGGCGAAGCGGCAGGGGCTCCTGACCGCACTCGTCGCGTGCGCGCCGACACACGTCCCGCCGTTCCTCGCGCAGCAGTACTTCTCCCAGTCGTACAGCCTGCTCCAGAAAGGGGTCATGCTGACTGCACTGGCGATGGGCGCGCGCGAACTCGCGGGGCTCAGCGCGTCCGAGCCGCGCACGAAGGCCATCGACTTTCCGTCCAAGATGCTGCCTGCGCATCTGCACAACAAATACGTCACACCGGCCGACGTGCCGCAGGGCCAGGGGCAGCTGGAGGGCGCGATCGACGGGATGCGTAACCTGCTCCTGTCGAAGGGCGCTGCGGCGGGGAAGGCGCACCCCGAGATTGCGCGGCAGAAGCGCCTGACCGTGGGCCAGACGAAGCGGCGCAAGGTCGCCGAGGAGGGCAGCCTCGCATCGCGGCAGATGTCCTCGGCGCAACCCAACTCGCAAGCCCCCGTGGTGCCCTACGCGCAGGTCGCCGGCGAGTACTTTGTGCTCCCGCTCGTGAACCGGTTCTGGGAGTACTTCCAGAACGCGAGTGTGCGGGCGCGCTCGCTCGGGGACAGGTACCGCGGCGCCGGGACGGGGATGGTGCTGAGCCCCGCGGCGCTGGAAAAGTTCCTCCTGACACTCGCGCTCCTGACGCACGCGGCGCGGCATGCGCCGTCCTTCCTGTCCGTGCTGGCGCCCGCCGTGCTCGAGCTCGCCGTGACGGTCGGGGCGCGGCACCGCCCGGCCGCCCAGGCGAATTTGATATCTGGTCCGGGCGCCGACACGCCCAGCGCCCCGGGCGCGGCGGGCGCGCCGGACGGCGAGGACGGGGGCGACGCACAGGTCATCGGGTCCGCGCTCGAGCTCGCACTCGCCGCGCTGGACGCGAGCGTCGAGCTCGACGCGGGCCGCACGCTCGCACTCGACCACGCCGAGCTCGTGCTCGCGACGGGCGAGTGGGCGCACGCCGCGTTCGAGCGCGAGCAGCAGGGCCTCCGCAACGCTGGCCAGGGCGGCGCTCGCGAGGGGCGCGTGCGCGCCGACGCGGCAGGCGTCGTCGTCAAGATCGCCGAGATCGGGGAGAAGTGGGGCGCGATGCGGTGACCCGCGGCTCGTAGAGAATCGTAGACCAACGGCGAATGAATAACGCATCTGTGCACACGAGATCCTAGTGCAGCCATTACTGCCACGGGCCGTGGCACGGTCCTCGGTAGTGGCCACATGAAGCACCATTCAGTGGCATGGGCCGTGGCAGGGGTTCATGGCAGCGCCACACAGACCCTTGGTAACGAGAGTCCGAGCTCGTCCTCGTCAGACCCCCTTGAGCTGCTCACTCCACAGTCTCACGCAGTACTGCTATTCAAATTCATTCGAATTTTACGAGGTCACTAATAACACCTAGAGATTTTGACCACTTTTTACTGCTCAGAGAGGAGAGCAGGGGCCTCGAGGCCCTTGGCGAGGCCGCGGCCGCCGGCGTACTGAGCGTTGGCACCGAGCTCCTCCTCGATACGCAGCAATTGGTTGTACTTGGCCAGGCGCTCCGAACGGGCGGGGGCGCCGGTCTTAATCTGACTGTGCAACATCAGCAAAGTGTTTGAAGAAAGGAAAGAGAGTTGTGGAAGAAGGATGGTGGTGCAGAAGTTGCTGCGGAATGGAGATGGAGGTGGAGGTGGAGGTGGAGGTGGAGGTGGAGGTGGAGGTGGCGTAATTTGCTTCCGACGGAACACGTGACTTACCCAGTGCGGAGGCCAATGGAGAGGTCGGCGATGAAGGTCGACTCGGTCTCACCAGAGCGGTGCGAGGTCATGACACCCCAGCCGTTGGACTGCGAGAGCTGGACGGCCTGGATGGACTCGGAGATGGTACCGATCTGGTTGATCTTGAGGAGGAGGGCGTTGCACGCCTTCTTCTCGATGGCGGTCTTGATGCGGAGGGGGTTGGTGACAAGGAGGTCGTCACCGACGATCTGGATCTTGGCGGTCTTGTTGTAGGCGGTCCAGGCGTCGAAGTCGTCCTCGTGGAAGGGGTCCTCAATGGAGCAGATGTCGTACTTCTCGCAGTACGAGTGGTAGAGGTCACCGAGCTGCTCGCCGGTAAGGTACTTGGAGGGGTCCGAGTTGGGGTTCTTGAAGTCGAGGTCGTACTTGCCGTCCTTGAAGAACTCGGACGAGGCGACGTCGAGACCGATCTGAATCTTGCCAGTGTAGCCGGCAGCCTTGATGGCCTCGGTAAGGAGCTCGAGGGCCTCCTCGGCACCAGAGACGTTGGGGGCGAAGCCACCCTCGTCACCGACGTTGACGGCGTCAATGCCGTACTTCTTGACGATGACCTTCTTGAGGACGTGGTAGGTCTCGGAGCCGATCTTCATGGCCTCGGTGAAGCTGGAAGCGCCGGTGGGGAGGAGCATGAACTCCTGGAACGCAAGAGCGTTACCAGCGTGCGAGCCACCGTTGATGACGTTGAACGAGGGGCAGGGGAGGATGTAGGGCTCCTTGACGCCGGCGAGCGAGGCAATGTAGGCGTAGAGGGGGAGGCCCTTCTCGGCGGCACCGGCCTCGGTGACGGCCATGGAGACACCGAGGATGGCGTTGGCACCGAGCTTGCCCTTGTTGGAGGTGCCGTCAAGCTTGATCATGAGGTCGTCAATCTCCTTCTGCGAGGTGACGGGGAGCTTGGCCTCGACGAGGGCGGGGCCGATGACCTTGTTGACGTTCTCGACGGCCTTGGAAACACCCTTGCCGACGTAGGCGTCACCGCCGTCACGGAGCTCGACAGCCTCGTGGGCACCGGTGGAAGCACCAGAGGGAACCTGGGCGCGGAAGCGGCCTGCGATTTTGTCAGTTCGACTGCTGAAAGATCGATCGGATCTGCGGGACTCACCCTTCTCAGTGAAGAGGTCGACCTCGACAGTGGGGTTGCGTATAGCCGTCAATCACAGAGCAGCAAAGGAGGGCGTCGATCGATAGCCGAAAGCAGGGTCAATGTCAGCACAGTGTACGTCTACGTCATCTTCCACGCTGGAGGACACATCCCTGTGCCCTCCAGATTGGGGATTGATACTCATCACGGGAGTCGAAGATCTAAACGTCAGCGGTGTACGGTGGGAATGCATCGACCGGAGCAGTTCCGAGGTCGGGTCACGAAAGATCAGAAAGTGCGGCAGTGACTTTGGCCTCGGAACGGTCCGGGGCCACGGCAATGCAGCGACCATGCAGGTAATACACTAACCTGGCGAGCGTGAACCTTGGTGATGACGGACATCGTGGAGAAAGACTGGATGAGATGGGGGAAATGAGGTGGATGAATGAGAAAGGTGAAGTTGATATATAGAAAGAGAGAGAAGGTGAGAAATAGGGTACCGGTGAGGCGAGCGAGCGGACGGGGGTGCGCGGGGGTACTCGATCCGGTTACAAGGCCCGTGAGTGACTTGTGTGTACTTGGGCGGTGGAGGATGACACGCGGCTCTCCGACTTCAGGACGCGTTGCGGCGCACTGCGGCAGTGGACGCCAATACGCACTGGCCGCTGAGGTACACGTCATTCTGCTCGGCTCTTTATCACCCTGGGGCTCCCCATGTCTTCGGTCCTGAACATGGTTGGACCGCTCGTTCGGTGCGGGGCAGTCATCAACACTGAGGCTTCGGATCATCACGCGGCAAGTCCACCCGCACTTCCGTGTCCGTCATCCATCTCCGACGTCACTTGCTTCGGCGACAGCCAAGCCTCTCATCGATGAGCTGGCAACTGTCAACGCTTAGACTCACAGGCATGGACTGCTGAGCGCTCAGATACACGCAGGCGGACCTACACACGTCACACCCCCACTCAGCAGCAGATTCACCAATCAGCTCCTCGGACTCGCTATCATTGCCGGCGGCAACCCTGATATCGCGAGTCCAAACGTCCGCTCGATGGCCCCAAATGGTCTGTGAGCGGAGCGGGTTGGAGCAACAGGAGCAAGCAAGCGCTGGGTCTGTGTACAGAGGGCTCGAGTACACCTTTTAAAGAGTCCGTGACTACTGCCAAGCGGAAAGTGTAGTCCGGCAGAGACCGGCATGGGTCAGCTCGCTCAGCTAATTAATCGTACCGCAAAGAGGTGCGCTAGTCCTCATTCCACGGGAGCTGCTTTAGTGAACCAGTAGATATCACATGCCCGGCGATCGTGCTCGGTTCGCTTCACACTTCGGGAGAGCAAAGTATAAGAGGCATGCGGCATGGGCTAGACTAGCTTTGCGACGCACCATGCCCGGATATCGGCCGAAACGGCTCTCTGACTCTTCGGCGTCTCGCCCTAGCTTTGTTCGCCTGTGCCACACTTTATGTCGTGCTCGTGCGACCATGGACTCGTTTCGATTTAGCATTCCGCCAGAGGGTTCTTACCTTCGAAGCGGTGCCGACTAGCCAAGGTCAGGATGGAGAATAGACACAACGAGTGAGTTATGAATCGAAAATCTGAATCGACGAGCAAGCCATACAAGTCGTGCGAGCGGCACCATGCGGCACCATAAGATGTGCGATCGAGCACAGAACATGGCCGCTCAACTCTCCCGAATGCCGAGAGCGTTAGACTGCGCCCTCAGCCCGTTGGCTCGTATAGTCGCTGCGGTTAACTGCGGTCCTTCTGCGGTAATTCTGTACTGCCGGTCACGCGATGTCTGAAAATGTTCGATACGTCTCACGGCCGTATCGGCATCGGGGTCCTCGGACCGCAAGCGCTCGCTACCAGTTGCGGATTGCTTGCGGACGATAAGACTGGTCAGCATGGGTCACAAGCGGTTCCTGTCAACAGGATCAATGGTTAGTTAGGCACACCATCCCAGCTAGGAGAAACTTGCCTAGGGTAGCCAAAGGGAAGAAGTGAGTGAGTCCGAAACAAGGCCTCCTCCCACGATATGCAGATGCACTGAATATGTACGACATTGAATGATGGCGTGCGCTGCGTGGCGCCTCAAAGCGCCCAGAAGAGGAATAGGCCGCGGCATGAAGGTGGCCGGTCTTGCTTGGCTGTGGGCTCTGGCATGTCTTGAGCTAGAAGTATGGAAGGAATGGTCGTGGGCAGTGCTCAGCAGAGCCGGGGTCACGGATAAGATCGATCCAGGAGGCCAGGAGCGGCGTCTATCAGGCTAGACCTATATGGAGCAGATTTCGCATTCCCGTTCCCGCGGTTAACCTCTCCTCTACGCCTTAGGCAGGTGAACAGCGATCAGACGAGTAACTCGGTGGTCATTTGGGCCTGGGGAGGGGGGGGGGGGCACGTCACCCCCGGGTCATGAGGTGGTCGGCAGGGGTGAGCAGGCGTGTC
Source organism: Trichosporon sp. PB005A (assembly GCA_023630055.1). Classification (NCBI taxonomy): domain Eukaryota; kingdom Fungi; phylum Basidiomycota; class Tremellomycetes; order Trichosporonales; family Trichosporonaceae; genus Trichosporon; species Trichosporon sp. PB005A. The sequence goes on from JAMALZ010000004.1 coordinate 893,795, forward strand.
TTGTGACCAGAAAGTGGTGGTGCGGCAGAGAGAGCATGCTACCGAGGCAGGGAACCACTGAGGGAGATCGGACTAAGCACGTTCGTTAAATGTGCGAATGTCGGGCAAGGCGGAGCTAGATTTAGGAGGCCGCCGAGAGCCCTTGATGGCTATCTGTGGATGAGTGGAGATGCCTCAAGGGCTCCGGATACGAGTTGCGGTGGACGCAGGGACTGGTGCGCGGCTGCGGGGCTGCTGGGTGTCTCCATGGGCCATTGCCCTGCCAGTACGCGTGCTGTGCTAGTGCCGGCCGTTTAGGTGTAAGGCCAGAGGCACAGGTGGAGATATGGAGGTCCCAGGAACGACACGACAGGGCGCACACATCCAAAGACGCAGGGGAGGGCCGAGTAATCGACGATTGAGTCTGAGGACAAGGGTGGCAAGGGCGACTTCGGTCCAATCAGACAGCTCGGTCAGCCCCTGGCGGCCTTGGCTCGCTTGCGGGCCAGCCGCGATTTGCCTCCATGCCTCGTCCTCCCTAGCCTCCCTGGGCCCCTGGCTGCCGAGCAACCCTCGCGCGTCAGTCCTTCGGTCCAAAGGCCCAATCGACCATGCGCCTGTCTGTCTACGGCATCCACTATATGACCGCTCCTTCGCTATCCCTGGCCGTCTGACCTTGACCAACGCCGCCTGCACCTCCTCTCTGCTCCGCCCGTCTGCTAGTCCGTCGCCTACCCCCGTCTCTCGACATCGCTAGTCTCTTTGCTATTTCGAGTCCGACCTTCAAAATTATATAGCCTGACGAGCCCACTCGGTCCCCCATTCCCGTCTCTGAAACTCCTCTTCACCGAAACGACTCTCCCCTCCGCCCACTCTGTCGTTTCCATCGCATTCCGATTCCGCCACCGCCGACAGCCGTCTCAAGCCCATGGAACCCCCAATACACTCGCGTTCTCGCTCTTCCTCGTCGCACCATCCCTTCATCAACCATCTCGGCAAGAACGGCTCGTTCGCCAAACTCGCTCGTTTGGTTGGGCTGTCCCCCGATCCTCAGCCTGGCGACGAGCTCAGTGACGGCGAAGAGCCGGGAGGAAGCGCCAGTACTAGCGAGGCTGGTGACTTCTACGTCGGCTACGACGACGACGACGATGACGACGACGCCGACGACAATGACGGCCACAGCGAAGAAGTCGATGAGCAGTCTTTGTTGTGGGACGCACAGGTGAGATGAGATCGGCAGAGTTGTCACTGACGTCCGCAGACAGCTTTGATCGCCCATCAGCCGTCGCTGGCAGCTCAGTACTACTCCACGGCAGCCCTTCCCCCATTCCGCTCCGCTCCGGCCTGTCTCGCTCTCGGCAACCTGCTCGCCCGCGGCTCCGGTCTCTCGCAACAGCACTCTGAGACAGAAAGCACTGCCGGCAGCCCAGTCCGGGAGAACTTCTCGGTGGAGTCCAATGCCCCCGCAGCCCCGACGTCATGGTTTGCTTCCTTGTTCCGATCGTCCTCTCCACCGACATCCCCAACCTCAGAAAAGCAGCCGCGCCGCCTGATCACGAACGGATGGAGCCTCCCCACTGATGGGAAGAGGGTGGTCCGAGACGTAGAAGGAATGGGTCGTGCGGGAGGCTGGCTGATTCTGGGAGTCGGCTGGCTCATTGACGATGAGGTCAAACGCTCCGTGGTCACTCCCACCCCGTACCGTCACCAGCAAGCCCACGTGCAGTCTCCCACCGACGAGGAGAACATCATTGTTTTCAACTCTAAGGGTAAAGATAAGGAGGGCTCTGACCATCCCCAATGCTCCCCGCCCGTGCACGACTCGTCGGATCCTGAGGGACGTATCCAGCCGACCCGTTCAGTCGCATCGTCTGTCACCGACTCCACCGACTATTCGACCATACTGCGCACCCCCGGGGAAGGCTCAGGTGACAAGGCTAGTGACGAAAGCACCATCAAGCTCATGGTACGTTTAATTTGACTGTGCACAGTCGCAACGTGACCGCTAATGTATAGTACGACCTTATCATGACACTCCTGCAACTCTACCGCCACGGTCATATTCAGCGTCACGATCCCGTCGCGCTACCCCCGATTCCATTCTCGCAGTTACCGCAGGTGCTGCAACCTCACGGAGACAAGGAGAAGGGGCGCAATGTCTGGTATCTGGGGGGCGTTGTCGCTGCGCGCGTGCTGGAGCTTCCTCTGCTGCACATAACCACGCTAAGCACTGAGTCACGCCAGAAGCGGGACGGAGTCATCATCATGGCTCAGTACATCGTAAGTCGTCTATAAAGATATCAGTGGATCATTGCTGACCGCGTAGCTTGGAGCGACATGTCCGCCGAGGGTGGCCGAGGAGTGCTTCAGGAGCATTGTTAAGCAAGGCCCTTGCGGTCTTCCGATACCCGACGACCTCATTCGCCAGGCCCTCCGTCGTGTCAACATTATCATCAAGAGTGCCGGTGGGACCCCCATGAGCCAAGCTGAGATGGACGCCTACCCCTTCCCGACAGGTCCTCGTGCTCACCGTTCGTCTGTCTCATCAACGGTGTCTGCTGCCGACAGCTTGGCCCAGTCCTCGCTGAAGCTGATGACGCCGGTCAAGTCGTCGGCTTCTCTCACGTCGTTGAACTGCGGCAGCCCGCTTATCGACAGTCCCCACGATGCCCAGAGCGCTGTCAATGCCTTCCGCCGCGTGCAGCGAAGGCAGGACAAGCTGCAGCGCAATATGAGCACAACTTCTACCCCCGACGCCGCGTGGTGGCCGACGTTAAACCACTGGCCTCTTTCGCCGCGTGTCACGGTACCGCCCTCACCTGGAAAGAAGCCATCCGCCCCTTCTAGTCCTTCCGGCGCTCAGGCAATTCAGAAAGCTCGGTCCCATTCTGTCGTCTCGACTCCGGAGATGCGCCGTCCGTCATCTTCGTCACCGCCCGAGAGACGCCGGCTACCGTTTGAGCCGACCGAGGCGGTCGCCTCGATCGACCCCGAACTGGCTGCCCTTGAGCTTTCCAGCGCCCTCACCAAGCATGTCACCTGCAGCGTCTGCGGTGCTGATGGTGTGAACTTCCCAAACTGCCGCAAGTGCGGATTGACTTTCTGCTCGCGCCCGTGCCGCATCGGTGGCGCCGGCAACGGCAAACGGTAAGTTGCTTGAACCGCTGTTATCGTACGAGCGACAAGCTGACCCCCTCAGTCACATTTGTGGAGCTTTCGAGTCACGTAAACTTTTAGACGTTCCCCCGTCTTCGTCTCATTCATCGGCGACGGCTACCGCTACCAGTCTAGCCGCCCCTGTTCATTAGCATTAGCACCGTTTCCCAAGACGGAGCGTAAACATAGTATAGACGCGAAGGTTGTTGTATCATAACGTGACTTGAAACAGAATGAATCATTGTGATAACAAGTCTGCATGGGCGGGCGGCCTTGTTCCCATCGGCGAACGCGTGCAGTGCAAGGCATACCTCAGCATTGTGTGTGCACGACACACGCTTTCGCTAGTTCGCTCAAGGCGGTGAACGTGCAACTGCACTGACGCTGGGCAGGATTGTGTGCCCCAGGGCCAGGCACCGTAATATCTACTCACGTGATCGTCACCTGAATCGGTATGGATTTATTTTACGATGCGCGATATGTCAATCTTTCCTTCCCCCGTCAACCACATCCTATTTTTGGTCACGTTCGCTTCACGAACGACCTTGACTTCGACTGATTGACGGGCGTGATACTGCCTCTGCTGGTGAGGATTGCTATGTTCATCCAAAATTGATTTGGGCTTACGCCATCTCGTGTTACAGTGTACCCACTGAACCTCCGACCGCGCGCTTTCCCATCCCTTCCCTTCGCGAGCGAGCCCTCTGCTGCTTGTTTTGAATAAGTGAGCGGTTTTGTTTTTGGACAAGGTTTGTATTGATGTGCTGACGGCTTTGCAGTCTTCCGTAAAACCAAAGCGCAAGTAGATTGTTAGTAGGAGTTGAGGTGGTTTCGAGACCGTATCATCGGTGGCTGACTTGCAGAAGCCGACATGGTCAAGTACATTCTTGTCGCGGGAGGAGTCATCTCGTAAGTCGGTGTGTGTGTGGTTAGTTGCTGACATGGCAGCGGTATTGGAAAGGGCGTTATCGGTTTGTTTTCGAAGTGATATGTTTACTGACTCTTAGCCTCCAGCACCGGTCTGCTCCTCAAGACTGCTGGTTACAAGGTCACTTCTATCAAGATCGACCCCTACATGAACATCGATGCCGGTACCATGGCCCCTACTGAGCACGGCGAGGTGTACGTGCTGAACGACGGTGGAGAGACCGATCTCGACCTCGGCAACTACGAACGTTACCTCGACGTGTCCCTTGGCAAGGACAACAACATCACTACGGGCAAGGTTTACCAGCACGTTATCGAGCGCGAGCGCCGGGGAGACTACCTTGGAAAGACCGTTCAGATTGTCCCCCACCTTACCAACGCTATTCAGGAGTGGGTTGAGCGTGTCTCGAAGATGTCTGCCGACGAGACTGGCGAAGAGCCGGACGTTTGCATTATCGAGCTCGGAGGTACCGTTGGTGACATTGAGTCGGCTCCGTTCGTCGAGGCCATGCGTCAGTTCCAGTTCCGTGTTGGCCACGACAACTTTGCTCTCATCTACGTCTCCCTGATCCCCTACCTTGGCGGTGAGCAGAAGACGAAACCCACCCAGGCCGGTATCCGTGACCTTCGTGGTCTCGGCCTCGTCCCCGACTTTGTAAGTCTCCCCGGCAGTTGCTTTGCTGACCGCGTTGATCGCTTGTCGTTGCGAGGTTCCTCTTCTTCCCGCGACCACCGAGAAGATTTCGATGTTCTGTCACGTCTCGCCTCAACAGGTGCTCGGCGTCCACAACGTCTCCTCCACCTACCACGTTCCTCTGCTCCTCCGCGAGCAGGGTCTTATCCAGCTCCTGCAGAAGCGCCTCTCTCTTACCAACATCAACATTTCTCCCAAGCTCAAGTCCAAGGGAGAAGACCTGTACAAGCGATGGCGCGACATGACCGTCGGCTCGGAGCGCTTCTTCGACACTGTTCCCATTGTCCTCGTCGGCAAGTACACCACCCTCGAGGACTCGTACATGAGCGTTGTCAAGGCTCTGGAGCACGCCTCCATGCGCGTTGGTCGCAAGCTCAAGCTCAGCGTAGGTTCTCTCTGCCGAAACGTGCTGACCGCCAGTGGGTGGACTCTTCCTCCCTCGAGCCGGAGATGGAGACTGAGGACCCCGTCCGTTACCACAACGCGTGGCGTGACCTTTGCTCCGCCAAGGGCATCATCGTTCCCGGTGGCTTCGGAATCCGTGGTACTGAGGGTATGATCATCGCGGCCAAGTGGGCCCGTGAGCAGAAGGTGCCCTTCCTCGGCATTTGTCTAGGATTCCAGGTCGCTGTCATCGAGTGGGCTCGCAACGTCATCGGACTGGAGAACGCGCACTCTGCGGAGCTTGTCAAGGACACCCCTCACCCGGTCATCTGCTTCATGCCCGAGATCTCGAAGACGCACATGGGTGGAACCATGCGTCTCGGTCTCCGTCCCACCGTCTTTGAGCCCAACACGGAGAACACTAAGCTTCGCCGCCTCTATGGCTCCAAGAACGTTGCCTGGGAGCGCCACCGTCACCGTTACGAAGTTGAGCCCAAGTATGTCGAGCAGCTGGAGTCCAAGGGCGGCCTCCGCTTCACCGGAAAGGACGAGCGCGGCGAGCGTATGCAGATGCTCGAGCTTGACGGTACGTCTTCCCTGTTAGAGCGTTTACTAACTTGCCAGGCCACCCGTACTTTGTCGGTCTGCAGGCCCACCCCGAGTTCTGCTCTCGTCCCCTCAACCCCTCTCCTCCTTTCCTCGGCCTGATTGCTGCGGCGTGCGGTCAGGATGTTCTGCAGGAGCAGCTGGCTGCCAACGAGAACGGTGGCTACATGGACCCCCACCCCGAGAGCGCCAAGGTCGTCCCCGCCAGCGTCGCTGCAACGGAGAGTGCCAAAGGCCGCAAGCAGTCTGTCGAGGGTATCAGGGTTACTTGCGAGGATGCCGACGATCTTGCTGATGGCGTTGAGGGTGTTAAAGTCGGGGCTTAGGGCTTTATTAGTTATATCTTAGATGTATTGTGATATCTTGGTTAATGTCAGTTCTCGGACCGTACCGCCGCATTATTCTCGCAAGGGGCGAGAATTCTGTGTGTACATGGGAATATTGACATACGCCTCGTCGAGTGACACTTATTATGCTGTGTGACACCAGGCTGGCGTCTATATGAGTTACAGAGAGTGCGGGGAAGTCTAGATCGAGCCACCGATCTCTGAAGGTCATCAGCCTACGATCCGGCACGGGGCCACTTACGCTCAAGTAAGACCTCAATGACGTCGCCATCTTCAAGCTCGAGGTCCTCCGCCGTCTGGTGGTCGGCGATACGCTCTCCATCGAAGAGCAAGCTGATCACGCTATCAGCCGTTGTCGTCATTATCACTTACCGGATGGCGCCAGGGTCCTGGCCGACACGGTCGGCGTAGGCGTTCTATATCGTCAGCGGACACACTGGTAACATCCTACCTTCAGCTTGTTGAGCTTGGTCGTCTTCTTAATCTTGAAGAAGACCTCGCTGCCGTCGGTCGCACGGATTTTGATGTTCAAAGCATTTTCTGGCATGTCAGCCGCTACGCCGAGTGCATGTGGGAGACTCACCGGCTCCATCGGCCTTGGGCTTCACATCGGCGGGCGGGCTACCGTGCTCGGACATGTTGGATGCGAATGGGGGTCGTTGGGGAGGAGAAACCGTGAAGTGTGTAAAGTGACGATTCAGGTTGTCTGGCGGACTCGACCTTGTTGTGGATTGTGGAGGGGCCGAGGGGCTACGCGTAGGTGACGGTGCCTGAGTATACATTGTGCCACGCTCGGGGTTTCAAGAACCCCCTGATGTCCTTAGCTCTTTTGGTAATCGGCACGTGGTTAATAATTAGACAGATTCTAATGGGCGGCTATAGGGGCGTCCCCCTCCACTCCCTTTGTTGTTCAGCACACCTCTGTCACTACTGGTGACGACTGTCGCGACACCTCTCCACTCAGCTGACGCGCCTGCCAACGTGACTGGGCATCCACATCGCTCACGATCACCCGTTGTTTCCACCGCGTCCCAGGGTTATCCAGCGAAAGTCTACCAGCCGTGCGCGCACATTTTGGTCTGCTGTCCGGGTAGGCTTGACGGCAACTGTCGCCATCGGCAGCCGCAGTTCTAGTTACCGACCTCTTCGTCATTTATCGAATTATCTGAGTGGCAGGCAGCTGCTGCTGGGGTCTCAACCGGGACATATCCGAGCGGATCATCGTTCAGTGGACCGGCCTCACAACTCAGCGCCCCCTTCTGACTTGGTTCCCCATTCTCATCCCGGCGCCGCCATTGCTACTGCACATGTTGATCATCGACCGGCTACTCTGAAGACGCATACATACATCGTAACGACCGCGCTCCGCACACCACCCCTTGACATCAAAAGTTCCTTTGAGAGTCGAATCTGCCGACGGTCTCCATCTGCCTTCATCGCCCGCCTCTATCGACGCCGTCTGGTTCGCACGTCGTCGGCTGTGACAAGCACCTAGCATGCCGCGCAAGGTGGTGCCCCCGACGGTCGCAGCTCCGCTGCCGCCGCCACCACCATCCCCGATCGTCCAACGGTTGAGGCAGGACTGGAAGTGGGCTGGCATCAGCCAGTTCATCTACACGTTCTCCGACGCGTTCGGGTTATCGGAATGGGACATCGAGGTACGTTGCCGAAACTCTTGCGTTCGATTGAAGCTGATCCGTCTTCTTGTTCGTTCGTTCGCTATCCGTGTACAGGCCCTGGAGAAAGACTTTGACGGAACTGAGCAGGCCCTGATACCTGACCTCATCGCGAAACTGCTCTACGCTCTCACTTGGAATCGGCAGATCAAGTGAGTTCGCGATCACCATTCTCATACTGACAGCAGCCGCGGAAACGCATTTGAGCATCTCCGCCGGCAATATCAAAAGCGTGCTCCGGACAATCTAGTTCTTGGCACAGAGGAGGAACCTGTGGCCTGGGAGACGTTGGGTCTGGATCAAAAGGTCCAGATCCTCTGGCAATTGTGCGAGTGGCAGCTGAGCGAACCTGCGCGGTTCCGTTCACTGCTGACTTCGGAATCTGACGCTCCTTCCTGGCGTGTCGACCCGATAGGCTGGGACAAGACAGGCAACACCTACTTCCTCTTCGACGGTGAGTCTACGGTTCAACCTAGTTGCTGATCTGCAGACAATCGACTATGGGTACAGAGGGCGCGCCCCCTGCCTCCTCGGCCGCCGAAAAAGACGTCTCAAAAGGCCAAAAGAGCACAGCGTGCGTTGAACCGCGCGAAGCCGCCACCGAAGCGGTCTCACAAGAAGCGAGAGACGAAGCAACGGCCCGCAACTCCGCCCTCAAAGGTTCAGGATGATGAGCCAGTGTCGGGCCGTCGGAAGCGAAAACAGGTTGTCTTTTACGGCAACGTCACCCCGACCGTCGATGCCTTGAAGGGCAAGGGCGAACCGAAAGCCAAGCCCACCCCGACTTCATCGCGGGCTACCAGAGCGTCTGCGCGTTCAGCAGCCGGCACACCGTCCAAGTCGGCTCCAGCTCCGCCCCTCCCACGAGGAACGAGAGTCAGTCGCCGTCTGCACGCAGTCGACGACGAATGGCAACAGGTTCCCGACGAGTGGCTCCCCAGTGGTCAGCAATCGGCAGAGGGGAAGAAGGAATCCGCTGATGACGAGAGTGATCTCAGTGATCTTTCGGATGAAGAGCCTGCCGCTGCCGGTGACGACAAGGAACATGATACGACCTCGAGGGCTGGAGGTGATTCTGGCAACTCGAGCGATTCGGCTCTGTCTGAAGTTCCGTCGGCAGGTGATGATGCTGAATCTGTGGACGAGGAGCTGGAAAATGGTGGTGACAGTGGGGAAGAGAATGCGGAGCAGACAGACGAGGAGGAGGAGCAGGAGGATGAATACGAGATGGGGCTGAAGGAGGCGGCATACTTGCCCGAGGGGTTCATCGAGTGGGAAGCTGTAAGTGGCTTTGCGTGGCATAGCTAATCCATAGGTTTGCGTCTCTCTTTATGACTGGAAGACGTTCCCCGAACAGTTCGCAAAGTCGAAGCACCCAGACGAAAAGGCATTTTATAAGTTGCTCTCCTCTGAAGTTGCTCCACAGATCATCGAAGTTCTAGAGGTGAGGAAGGATCATTGCACCGCTAACGTCAAGGTCAAGGAGCAAGAACGTCTGAAGCAAGAAGCGATCAACAATCGCAAGCGATCTTCACGAATTGCCATGCGCGAGCTGGAGCGCGAGGAGCAGCAAAAGCAGGAGCAGGCCCAGCGGGAGATGGAAGAGCGCATGGAGCGACTGCGTCAGGAAGAAGCCCGCAAGGAAAGGGAGGAGCAGGAGGTGTTAGCCAGGGAGCGTGCGCGTGAAGAGCGGCTTCGTGAGCGAGAAGAACGGCTTGCAGCTAGGGAACGCGCCATTCATGAACGAGCCGAGTCGGAAGCGAGGCAGCGCGAGCAAGCTGAACGTGCACGGGAGAGGAGGAAACGGAGGCGGGAAGGCGAGGATGTTTCGGACGACGACGAGACGACTCCACCTTCCCGCGCAGCCACCTCTGCTCCCAGCGAAAGCCAAGGGTCCTGGGAACTCAAGTGCGAAGTTTGCAAACTGCACGGATGGAACCTCAACGACGAGACCGATGTCGTGTGCTGTGACGACTGCGGTCGCTGGCAGCACGTGCCTTGCCATGACCGCCAGGACAAGGCCGCGGGACGACAACCTCGAGACTGGGACAGCGTTGACTTCAGAGTAGGTGGCTGGATCGCGACTACGCTAACCGTCAAGTGCCAGGAGTGCGAGCAACGAGCCAGCGCAGCGAAACGACCAAAGACCGAACACACCGAGGAGGCGCCTCCTCAAGCGGCGACGGCACGTCCTGCCAATGGTCATCCCGCGGATGTCAAGGCCCTGCTCAATGCTGCTCCTGCCCACAACGACCCTCGCCATTCGGATCCCCAGGTAGCCCAACCTCAGCGTTTCTCGAATGGTTATGCGGAGGCCCAAAGCGGGCATCTGTTGAATGGTCCTCAACAGCATCAGCAGCTCCCCAGAGGACATGGCGTTCCCCTTCCACCACTCAGCCATCCTCACGTTAGCCCGCAGGGTCTCACCCACCACCTTCCTTCCCCGCCCATGTATGCCCTGCCCCCCGACCGGCAGGCTCAAGCTGGGTACCGACCGCCTTACCCGCCGGTGCAGGCCCACGACGGTTATTACCGGAATTATCCTCACGCGCAGTACGCAAATGGGCCGGCTCCTCATCATGCGCCGCCACTACACAGCGATGGGCGGCCAAGCTTCCCGCACCAGCCTCAACACTATGGGCAATATGCCGGAGCTCCCTACACTGGTCCTCCGCGTTACCCCGTTCAGCACTCCTCCCCCGTGAGGGTTGCTCCGGATGCACAAGGACGGTACCCTGTGCCATCGCCCGAACGGAGACTGTACGGCGACAATCGGTCATCCTAGGGTCCTGAGCCCCCTCTGCCCGTGGTCTGCCTTGTTACAGCTTCCGACGGGAGGAATATTCACTAGAATGCATGCAAGAGCTTCATCTAGCTTATAGATACCAAGTACAATCAATCATTTCGTTCTAACTTAAGCAAACTAGGGGTGTCTTCTTTCAGAGCTTAGCGTGCCCAGTGCCCTCAATCTCCTCGTACAGGGCGTCGATTTCAGCGCCGAAGTGCTTGGCAGCAACATTGCGCTTGACCTTCTGCGTCGGGGTGAGAAGGTGCTCGGGGAAGGGCTGGACAGTAGGGAAGACGCCCTTGATGAACTCGAAGCCGTTCAGCTTGTTCTGCTTGGCGACGCGAGCAAAGCCTTCGACAAGCTTAGCGCGGACCTTCTTGTCCTTGACGGCACGGTCCAGAGCGTCGACGTCGGCAGGGTCAATCTTCTCGCCGAGGACATCGGAAACCAGCTTGGAAGCAAGGGCCGGCTCAAGGACGGCGATGGCGACGAGGGAAGAGCGAAGCGAGTCACCGTGAACGACAAGGGTGGCGTAGATGGGGTTGAGCGCGTAGACACCCTCGACCTTCTCCAGCGCGACGTACTCGCCCTGGCTGAGCTTGACGACGTTCTTGACACGGTCGACGATCTTAAGGCGGCCGGCAGAGTCAATCTCACCAATGTCACCAGTGTGCATCCATCCGTCAGAGTCGATGGTCTTGGCGGTGTTCTCGGGGTCGTGAAGGTAGCCCTTGAAAATGTTGGTTCCACGAATGCAAACCTCGCCACGGGGGTTGGGAGAGTCCTTGTGGGTGTATCCCATCTCAGCAACGTCGACAAGCTTAATCTCGTTGCAGGGCTGGATCTGACCGGTGGTTCCAATGGCGTTGGGGTCCTCAGGGATGCCCTTGGTGGCGGTACCAACAGTCTCAGTCAGGCCATAGCCCTGGATGACATCGCAGCTGAAGCAGATCTTGAGCATCTCGTGGACAGACGCCGACAGAGGAGCCGCGCCAGACGACATGTAAACGACCTCGCCGCCTGTGAGAGCGCGCAGCTTACGGAACACGAGGGTGTCGTAAAGGCGGTGCGTGATCGCTCCAGTGGCGCGGAAGTTGGCAAGCTTGGTTTGAACAGCCTTGCGAAGCAGGGCTCCCTTGAGGCCGGGGTCCTTCATCTGGATCATAACGGCAGAGTGAATGCGGTTCCAAACGCGGGGAACACCGGGGAAGAAGTTGGGCTTGAAGATCTGAGCATCCTCGAGAAGCTGAAGGGTGTTGCCAGTGGTAAGACAAATGATACCGTTGCCGTAGATGACGAGAACCTGGAGGAAGCGCTCGTATACGTGGCTGAGGGGAAGGTAGGAGAAGAACTTCCAGCCCTCCTTCTCAAAGTAGGGCGAAACACCCAGGGAGTTGGAGACGGTGGCCGACGTCATGTTCCAGTTGGTAAGGATCACACCCTTCGGGTTACCGGTGGTTCCACTGGTGTAGCTGATGGTGACAATACGCTCGACATCAAGCTGCTCCTCACCCTTGGGGGGTCCCGGGGCGATGAAGTTTCCGGGCTGCACACCCCACTGCTCCATCTCCACCTGGTCGAGGAGCAGGATGCCGAGGGATCCGGCCCACTGCGTAAGAACATCGCGCTCAGCGGGCGCGAGCGTGTCCATCGTGACAATGACACGAAGCGAAGGGCATCGGGGAGCGATGCGAAGGAGGTCCGCCAGGTGGTTGGCAGATGAGAAGATCAGAGGAAGAGGACAGTGGTTGGTGCTAGGCCATCAGCACTGATAGTTGTGGAAGAGGCAATCCTGTAGCACTCACATGTACTCGGCAGTGTCCGGACCAAGAGTCTCGTACAGGCTCACACTAACGAGACCGTATGCTTGGCATGCAAGGTCGACAATCTGCCACTCCTCACGGTTACCACTCCAGATACCGACAGCCCATCCGCGACGGGCACCAGCGTTCAGGAGATCACCGTAAGAAGGAATGCCATCCTGCTTGATCTCGGGGGGCGACGGCAGGTCCGCCGGGACGTTGGGGTCGCGCAGGCGACCGAGACGCTCCAGGTTCAGCAGGGCAGAGCCAACGGCGTTACGGCGCTGCTGCACCTGGCCGTACGTGGTGTCTTGCGTCTTGGTGCTGTACGAAGGGGCCTCTCCGGGCTTGGTGGCGGGGTTGAGGACGCGGCTACGGAACATGGCCTGGTTGGGGTGGCGAGCAACCGCTGTGACTGTCAGTCATATCCGCTGTACGGCGACTTACACTGCTCGAAGATCTGGAAAAGGCTGCCAGGCTGAGTGGTTCCATCGGGGGCGACGCGCAGCTCCTTGGGACCCCAGATGGCTGTAGCGTCGTTAGATCAAGACGTCCCAGTTTGGGCGAGACTCACAGTTCTTGTAGTAGGCTAATCAGAGTCAGCAGGATGTACGAAAGCCGAGATGCCACTCCAGAACTCACCACTCGCGTCAGCGGACTCAGTACCGGGAATCGCCTGCAAGTCAGCGGAGGGACTCGAAGGTGGCAACGTCTGGTCGAGGAACAACACATACCTCGCCCTGGCGATTCAGGTCCAAGTTCGGTGGGAAAGGAGTCATAGTCATCTTGAAGGAGTGTAGCTAGGGATGATGATAAGGAGGACAGTGAGAAGACAAAGAGGGCGACAGCGATGGGAGTTGGCGTTGCCGGTAGTAGCCCATGAAGTGCTGTCCACCGAATTTACATAAGCACCACCGGCACTGATCGTGGCCCATGTCCTACGTGTTGTCCGCCGGGTAGGTTTAAGGGTTAACCGGTCGCCGATGATGCAGACAACTTTTCAGCTCAGATCAGGGATGGCCGCGCCGCATCATGGACCCACGCTTCCGCTCGGGTCGCGGGCTACACGGACAGTGCTTGGCAGTTGCCCTTGACATCTCCACACAGCGAGCATCCTCTCGTCAACTTTCTTGGATGGTAGGAGGCCCGTGAATGTACATGATGCAGCGGACTGCTTGGCCAGTGCCGTCGCCAACTCCAGCGAGCTTGCAGTTGCCGCTCGCTGCGGTATGCGGCACTAGTCAATTGGTCCCTTGAGACTAAGAGCATAGAGAACTAGCGCCGGTTCCCATGCTGGCCTATTGACAGACCGGAACCTAGTCCCCGGCCCCCGGCTGTTCCAGTGCCAGCGCATGATCAGCACACGCCCTGCGTTGCCGCCAACCTGGCGCACATGGCCGCGTACGGATATATCAGAAGCCGTGACACCGCTGATAATCATGATCTCCGTCTCTCGTTTCCACCCCCACTTGCCCCACCCCGTCCATGGAAGCCACTGCCTTGCATCAGTAAGGCCGTGCAAGGCGATGGCTTGAGTTCTTTTGATGCGGTACAATAGGAGCTCTGCATGACCTTGTTAAAACTGTTCGGGGTATACTGTGTTGAGAAGCCCCCCAAGAGTGTCGGGGAGAGTCTTGGAAAGTATTGATTTCTATCAAGTTGTGCTGATGAGAAGAGGAGAAATGTAGAGGAACGGGACAGGTTTGATGCGCAGAATAACGGTGTTCTATTAACATATCTGACATAAAATCAATCCTTCGCTCCGCTTGCCTTAGAAGCTGAAGCAGGAGAAGTGGAGTCCGTGTTCGACGCCTGCGCGCCGGCGGGGGCAGGAGACGAAGAGGAGGCGGCAGTGGCGTTGGCGTTCGAAGCTGGCTCAGTAGCGGCGGCAGTAGCATCTGAGTCCTCTCCTGAGTCCATGTGCGAGTCGCCGTCGTCATCGACGAGATCCAACTTGGCAGCGTGCTCGTCCTCATTCAGGACGAGACCCTCGGCGGAAGAGGGATCAACGATGTGAAGCTCTCCGTCCTCGTCGTCATCAGCGGTCTGGAAGCGGATGCCAGAGGCGCCGAGAATGTTGACAATGTTCGCCAGGCCACCAGCACCAGCAATGCGGAAGCCACCACCACCACCACCGAAGCCACCACCGACGGGCGACTGCGACTGTCCAAAGACATCGGGAATAGACTCGGGCGTATCGCGGCCGACTGGTCCATTAGCACGTACCACCGCTCGACAGCTCACCTTTGTTGTCTACCCGCTCCTTGATCCACGCCTGCCACTCCTCAGTCGTACGACCATTCAGCAGAGCAACAATAACAACCGTCATGTTGTCACAACCAATGCCGCCGGTCTCCGAGTCCGTCGCCAGACACTTGACCATGAGGTCCTCGCAGATCTTGCCCATGTCGTCACCATTGGCAACGGCACGACGAACAAAGTCGATGACCTGCTGAGACGAAAGGCAGTCCCAGATGCCATCACAAGCAAGAACAAGGAACTCCTCCTCTCCGTCACCCTTGTGGGTAATGATCTCCGGGTCGGCAGTAACGATCTGCTGCTCGGGTTGCAGCGTGTAATTCTGCTTGAACTCGAAATCGCCAATGGCACGAGAAAGGGCCAGGTTGCCTGCACGTCAGCCTTATGACCCGGAAGAGACGCACCGTTGACTCGACCGAACTCGACGAATCCACCAGCAGCAGTGATACGAGCTGTCTCCTCCTTGTTGGTGGGTTTGTGGTCGTTGGACATGGCCTTCGCCTCGCCCTGATAGCCAAGAACCGCCCTAGAGTCACCAGAATTGGCCTGTGGTTAGTTGCGACGTTGTAAGCCGGTACGTGAACTTACAACAATGATGCGACCGTCGGGGGTGATCAGGCTGAGTACCGCAGTGCATCCCGAGGGATCATTGAAGAAGGAGGGGTCGGCACGAAGGTCCTCGTCAGTCTTCAGGAAAGCCTGCTTCAGAGCGGTCTCATAATCTCCCGACTCTGGAAACGCATCAGTATGTATAGGTAGGATTGGACTCACTGTAGCTGTCGAGCGATGCAAGACGGGTGTGCAGCGTAGTGCCTGAGAACTTGGCCACCGTAGAACCACCGTGGCCATCAAAGACTGCCGCCATAGCCACACCCTTCTCCTCTCCTCCCTCGTTGGAAACTGTCGAGCCAGCGGGCTGCTCAGGGATATCCTCAGAGGGCTCGCTAGTGCCTCCGCCCGGAGGCAAGTAAAGGTGAACCGAGTGGGAATCCTCCATGCCTGTGAAGTCATCAGCACTGCGCGTCAGGCCATTACGTACTTATTCTCCATCCCTGCATGTCAGAGAGACCGACCCAGAATTGCTTCGGGCGAACGACGGTCGTCGTGTGCTTCTCGGTCACTGAGAGTCGTCAAAGTCGCGTGACAAGAGAGGTTGTGGGTTCCGGGATTGATAGATCAACAGTCACGACCGCACGTCCAGACACAAACACAAATAACAGCGAGATCATGGTCAGCTTTGGTTACCACTTGCGCCAAAGGCGTAGACGACGAACCTGGCTCGGACAACGTTTGACCCTAAAGAAGTCAGCAATGGGATAACACAAATCAATGGCACGGAACATCTGGAAAACATCCTCTTCGCCTGAAGGCATCCGAGTTCCCAGTCACTACTTTGGACCAGCGCGCTTCGCCCGTGCAACCCGGTACGTACCATCTTGAAAGATTCAGAGCGATGTAAACAGATGATCTATGTCGGACAACCTGGTGTAAATGAGCGACGACTTCTGCCGAGTTTCGAGTTGCAGGCGAAAGAAGAGGCGAAACTTTGATTTTCAAAGGCAAGTCGACTAAAGTCAACAGGACAAAGAAAACAAGAGGCGGAGTCGTTGAGTTTGCGGCGAGTGCAAACTGATACAATGACTAGGTGATCGCAATGCACGAGTGAAGAGAGGACACGCGGGGTGTAACAGGATCGCGGTGTGGGTGGCGGAGGGGCGGGGGCAAAACGCAGATGAAAACGCGCCACCGCACTGAGAGTCGCGAGTCGAGTCTAGCCCCTAGTACCTCACAGGGCCCGTAGGGCTACTAGGGCCTGGTACGCCAACTCTGTGTCCAGCCAGCACGCAAGACGCGAGGTACGGCGGCTCATCACCATTCATACACCTGCCTGCTGATCATGGCGCGTGATACGCTGCTTCTCTCCGGCTTCCGGAAGGTAGGTCTCGTCATTGCATACTGCTTCCTCAGGCTTGGATGAAGCGCTTGTCTGTGCGCTGTCTCGGCCGCGAGCAGCGCGTGCAAACCAGTACGCCACGTCAGTCGTGCAGATGCTCGTTGTGGACAGTAGCAGAGGTACCCACAGTTCCCGCGTCGCGCTGAATCATGAGCACGAGAATGCATCAAGGTTTGCTTCACAATGCGCGACGCGCTTTGATGCTTTGAATCGGCGTTTTGACGGGTTTCCAGACCAGCACATGCTTTCCCTCCTTACCTCTGCATGAATCGCTAAGGCAGGGTTTCTGGCTGCTTACAGCTTCGCGTAGTGATTCCCCTTAGGACTATGCCGCCATCCCGGTGGCCACACCTCGCACTTCATTGCGAGCTGAGCAATGCATGGCCGTGCATACATATGCTTTGGGGAAAGTGCAGTATGATGTGGATGAATGGGCTCATATCTCAGGGCGAAGAGCAACGCTCACAGTGATGCACCAGTATAGCGGAATGCAATTGAAAGGAGCTGGAGTGAACTTAGCACTGCGCGATATGATCACCAGCATGGTTCGTTGACTTGCGACATCGCGGCCACGGTCCTGCGAGTGACCACCTCGACCTGGCACGCAGGTACTGTGCATTTGGACACTGATTTGCGGGGGCTGATAGCTGCAGTCTTGCCAGGAGCCGAGGGCAGGTTGGGCCAGCGGCCGATGAGCTGCACAAAGCATCGGCAAGCTCAGCAGTGATTGGAGCTGCGCGACGTAAACAACGCCTCCTGCCCTTATAGATCTTCACGCGTCACTGTCCGTGCACTACAACAATGACGAGGAGTGCGTGAGTCTCGGGCACACAATCCACGTGGATACTGACGCTTGTGTCGGGCTTAAGCCATATCCCCCTTATTCCCGACTCGTCGACTGCCGGAGATTTGTTTCGTGGCTGTTAGTGGCGGCTGAAGTTCAGTGCCCTGAGCCGCCGGCGGTCGCAGGTGACTGAGGTCGTCAATTCTTGGAGGCTGGTACTTACTTCCCATCCGTCAAGCTTGTGAGTCGCCCGGCACCTTCGCACCCCCGCCAGCAGCACTAACATCGACAGTCGCCATGTCTGCGCAGAACAAGAGTAAGCATCAACCTACGGACGATCGAGAATCGAGAAGGGAAACGGGCCGGCGGAGCGTGATTGTGACTGGAGACTTTGAAGATTTTCGGAAGGCTGGACTTGTGCTGGGACGAGACACATGGATGTGCTCGGCGCGGACGAGGACCACGGGTTGTTTTGGAACGCGTGGGAGTGCTGGAAGCTTGCGAACGCGCTCATGCTGGAAAGGAGACGGGCGACCTGGATTGGGAAGGTAGCGGCGGGAAACGTCAAGTTCAGTCACTAGTCACAACCGCGCCTCGAGCCCGAACCCGATCGAAGTCCGACGCTCTACTCAACCAGATTTGAAGCTGACAATCGCAGGCGGCAAGACCCAGGAGGCCAAGGCCCGCGCGGCTAAGAAGGCTGCCCTCAAGGGCACCCAGTCTCACGCGACGAAGAAGGTCCGCACCTCGGCCACCTTCCACCGCCCCAAGACTCTCCGTCTTGCTCGTGCCCCCAAGTACCCCCGCAAGTCGATCCCTCACCTTCCCCGCATGGACCAGTTCCGCACTATCCAGTTCCCCGTCAGCACCGAGTCGGCCATGAAGAAGATTGAGGACCACAACACCCTTGTTTTCATTGTTGACCTCCGTGCCAACAAGCGCAACATCAAGGACGCGGTTAAGAAGCTCTACGACGTTGAGGCTGCCAAGATCAACACCCTCATCAGGCCCGACGGCAAGAAGAAGGCCTACGTCCGCCTCACTGCCGACTACGACGCTCTTGAGGTCGCCAACAAGGTCAGTCGCTGCAGAGCTTCAGATTATGCTGTTTTCAACGCTGACTTGCAGATCGGCCTTATCTAAGGTTGTGACTTTGGGCTCGTAGTGGGGGGGTGATGCATACTTATACGATACATTAGACTACGACTGGGTTGCGTTGCCTCGCTGCGACGGGGATCATATGGACAAAGGGTTTTGGCAGGGGGAATCTAGAATGCGCACATATGGCTCGCCTACTAGTACTACTGAGTGGCTCCTTCGTAGACAACTCGACGCTCGTCATGGCCTTGCTGCACCTTGCCGGACTGGTCAAGGAGTGCGATGTCCCTTTCAACGAAAACAACATGGCCATCGTCACGAACAATAACAACTGTGGACACGCGCGTGCCATACCATCGGCCCCCCTCAACCTGGCTGTCGGTGGGCGGTGCGCTCGGATCGGAGCCGATGATGACTGGCTGCACACGCGTCGCCCTGAACAAGTCCTTTGCCGAGGTGACTGGCGGGGCCGGTCTGGGCGTCAGGAAGGTAGCATGACGCGTTACACTCACGAAAGGAGGTCCATCATACGCTCGACAAGGTCGTCTTCGTCTCCTCCTGCAGCAGTCCACGCCGCAAGAGTCTTGGCCATGCGCTCCTCGCCTTCCGTAACCTTGGGGTATGGCTGATTCCAGGGAGAATTGGAGATGCCTTGGCATGTATCGCCATCGGGTGTAAGAAGAGTTGGCTCCGGACGATTGCTCAGGTATCCGACTTCAGCTTTGTCTCCCTTCAGGTCGAACAAGAGAAGGTTGAACCCGACGTAACTCTTAGCGTCGATTCCTTCGAGGAAATCCGATACAGGAACTTTGTCATTCGGCGCAGCAGAAAGGAATGCTTTGAGTAGCATACCGCGCGAAGGGGGGTCCGGGGGAGCTGCAACGATGGGATACCGAATGTTCGTGCTGGAGAATCAGAACCAAATGCGGTCGTAGATGAGCCTCACACTGTGCCAACTCTCAGATCCTTGGTGATACCCAGCCATGTGCCCTTTTCCGCAGTCCCGAGGTCTCGTCCACTGAGCACCTGCTCTTTCGGCGCCGCACCATCAAAGTCATGCCACTGGGCAGGCGAGGTGGGCCGGTCTAGGAATTCGTCACGGTTGGCCGCGAGGATCCTGGGTGTCAGCAGAGACGATGGGCTTACTCACAGCCGATACCCAGGCTGCCCTAATGTGTAGAACACGATGCACATTAGGGATAGCGCGTAGCGGAGTGTGGTGAGAGGTGTTGAAGTGACAAATCGTAGCAATGGAGTGAGCGAGCCGCAGTGTGGTCGGAGGCGACGGCGAACGCCGGACCGGGAAGGACTAGACCGGCAGACCGCGCCAGGCACAGATCGCACCTGACACACCATGACGACACAGACGCTGTGGACCATGCCGCCGATCGCCAAGAGACATTGGGGAAGTGGGCGTACAAAGATGGTGCCATGCGAGTGCTACGATGCTGATGGCTGCGTGACAATGACATGGCCAAGATCCTACGGACAACTACGAACAACTAAACATGATACAATGACACAACACTCTACTACGCAGATCGTTAAACAGTTACGCGTCGTTCAATACAATGTCTGCCCATTGGCGCCCGCGATCGTCGTTGACTCCGATGCCAGCCTTGTTCAGGCGTTCCTCGCCCCATATCATCAGGCGTACCAGACCACCGAGCTTGGTCTCCATTCCTTGACCTTGGCTCTCCAGAATCGCTGCGTTGAGCTCCTTGGCCACTTTCACGCGCTGGGTACGCTTCATCAACTGCGTGATAGAGGTGAACGCGGGGTCAGCGGGGTGATCGTCGCGAGCAAGATGCGGAAACGCCAGCAACGCCATCGTTTTCTCGAGGTCGGCGAGGAACTCTGGGTTCTGAGCCCCTCTGGGAGCGAGTTCCAGGGTAGCAAACTGCAGCGCATCATCGACCTTGTCCTCTCGGATGAGCTCGATGAGGCGGAGGAGGAAAAGGTGGAACAGAAGAGGAGGGTTCGTGTCAAGAATCTGAACGTCAGCGTCATTCGACGACACACTCGTATCTGGTTTCCCCTCATATCAGGTCTGTGATAAGTTCGGTTTTTCCGCATGGCCTTGCCGAAGCCGGCTAAGCGTGGTGCATGAAGTTTTCTAATCATTGGGGAAACCAGTGCGTCGTAACTCACCTCCGGATCCAGCTCGTTCACGCGGCGGACAGCTTCCTCGACCCTTCCGTCCTCGACAGCCTGCCTGATTTCCATCCGTTCCTGTATCATATCCTGATCGATTGTGGTCGGGATCCCAGTCTCCCTGGCGAATTCAACAGCTGCATCGGAAAAGCCCTCGACCACCAAGTAGTCGAAGACCAGAGCATTGAGATCACTGTCACGTTAGCCACGACAACAATAACAGAAGGATTTTTAGAGGGTGTCAGAGGTGCAAATATAAAGGGTGTCCTCAAAAGATTTAGGAGAGATTCCCACTTGCAGATTGTGTCTCATCCGAGAAGGGGGGGGCGTCGGTCGGGGTGTGGGAAGAAGATACTCACCTCTTTGAAACCTCGGCCGCTTCGAGTCTACTCTCCCAGGAAGAGTGGTCCGAGGCTTGCTGCAGTGATACCCTACTCGCCGCCATGTCGAGACAGGCATGCACGAGGGGGAGTACGAGAGTGAGAGAAGTTGGTGGATGGTATTATATCAAGCAGTCGAGCGTGAAGCTCTGCCCAAATGGTGCGAACGGCAATTCGGCATCTCACAGAGTGGCACGTGCTGCTTACGTAACCTTATCTGGGCCTCGTTTGTTTGTACGTCCCCGAATCAACAACAATCACTCACACCATGGAGACTTACCAGTTCTCAGCCATCTACGAGGGCTCGGCGGTCGCCTTCTCTCCTGGATCGACTTTCATTGCCACAGCAACGCGTAGCACTGTGTTCGTTCGGTCTGCCAAGTCACTGCAAGCTGTACGGCAATGGGACTGTGCTGCCGGCGATGCAACGGGTGCAGTCGTGATTGATGATGTCAAGTGGTCCGCCAACGGCTCTCGACTTCTGGCTTCGTCAAAACAGTCGAGCTGTGCATGGGTACTTGATCTGGCGTGCGACAACCCGGTCGCCTTCATCGATGTCGCTCTTGTGGACACAGACTGGGGCTTCGATGACATACGTGTTTGGACCGATGCCGTGCGTCGTCCGCTCAGCTCCACGACTGACCGCAGCAGTCGATGACGATGTACAATCTGGAACAGGGTACTGCAAAGCTAGTCCAGCAGGTTCAAACAGGTTGGTTTGGACCGGAATTCCCGCTAACTTCAAGCAACGCATGCATTCTCACCCGATCGACGTTACATGGCGGTTCCAGAGCGACATTCAGGCAAAGAGTTTCTGGGGATCTACGATAATAAGTCTCTGGTCCGAGTACGTGGCAGACGTGGATGCCTACTCATGTTAGCACTTCCCAGTTCACGTAACTGAGGTCCAATGCCTCTCGTGGAGCCCATGCGGCAAGTGGATAGCCGTCGCCGATTGGAAGCTCTCAGTAAGCTTGACCCGCGTCTACTGTCTCACCTGCGCAGTTTGCAGTGTTGATATACTCCGCCGTTGGAACAAAGGTCGGTTCATTCCAGCGATCCGCGTCCGTTCTGGGCATCAAGCATGTGGCGTGGTCTCCCAATGGCCGGCATCTGGCGCTTGGCGGTTATGACGGCGTCGTTCGCGTCCTCGAGTCCGAGAGCTGGCAGCCGATATCCGTTGTAAAAGGGTTCGAGAATGGCGCGCTTGTCGAACCGAGTGAGTCAGAGAAAGATGGCATGGTTCATTGTGAGTCCGTGACGGTGGACCAATCACCCTCCTGTGACTGTCGCTCATTCCAGTCAAATCCGAAGCCACTGTGCGTGAGACAGGACCGTCTGAAGTGGACCACCTAGGCTTCAGCAACGATGGCGGACTGATGTTCTTCTGCCAAGGACGAACACTCCACTTGTACAGTTTCCTCCCTGAGCCCTCGTCTGCCACTCCCAACGTATCACATTCAACTTCCGTGGTCTTCAACCACAAGATTAGTGATACACTCGTCTGCCCTACAATGAACCGCCTCGTCATCGTAAACGAGTGTCCCATGGTATACTTCTGGGACTCGAACGGTATAGAGGGAGTCCAGATCCCAGAAGGTAAGCCCGTCCCAGGCACGGCTAACCGTAAGGACGTCAACTTCATCCAGCTCGCGTAGTCTGGGCACCAGACGGACGCTCCGTGGCGTTGTGCGACCGAAGATTCTTCTGCGTCGTTTACGAAGAGCTGGCCGGAGATTCAGGGGAGCAGTGGGAGGAAGAGTAGGGCATTACCGAAGCCATAGTTGTGCATTACGACCGCCTAACGATGCGGGTGACCGGCCTGTTGTATCATAAGCGCCATGCGCTCTAAACTTGATGCGTGGCCCTCTACAGGCACCACAGCGACAGACGGGCAACTTTTGGCCCAGATTGATCAACAAATTTAGTGCATCTATCTACACAACAACGATCACTGTAGAATCTAACGTTGGTACAGTCGCCAACACAATAGTCACTCGCAGCCGGCTCATATCGAGGTATGAGGGCATATAAACAGCCCCAGGCTCTTGTCGCTGAGTTTCTCAGCTGAATAGCATGGACGCAGCCATGTCCACGTTCCCGCCCGCCGCAGCGAGGAGCTGCGCCGCCTGGTCAGGGGAAGCACCGAGTCCAACAAGCTGAAGGTCAGCGGGGAGGGAGGGGAGGTACACGGCGGAAGAAACGGCGACGTACTGTTTCGATGTCACGAGCGTTGCCAGAACTGCTAGAGCTGCTTGAAGCCACCGGGGCTGAAGGCGGGGCGTTAGAAGCCTGGGATGAGGACGGTTGGGCAGCGTTACTGCCAGACGCAGAGGAGGGTCCAGCCTCAGACGCACGCATCCTCGCTTGCTCCGGGAGCTCATGTTCCGAGAGGAACGGTATCTCCGTTTTGGCGATACGCAGAGTGTTGGTAGAAAGGTCAATACACGCCTGGTGGCGCTTGAGCATGTCCAGTCCGAACAGCAGGTCCACAGATTGGCCTTCCAATACCGAGAACGCTACTGGCAAGAACATGTCCCCAAGCTTAATTTGCGCGGAGTGAATACGGCCGAGAATCTTCGCGGTTCCGACACCCTGAGCCACTCCAGAGAACCGCTTGTCAAGGAGTCGCATGATGCCACAGGCTTCAGCGCATTCAGGCGATACTGGAGTCAGCTGGCACACGTACTGATGTCCGGCACACACTGATGGTAGTCTGGGCACCAGAATCGACAAACGCTTTCACTGGGTGACCATTCACTTCCACATTGATGTAGAGCATCGTGACGTGTCCGAATGACTCAGGCTGGTTCAAGTTAGGTCCATCGCGAGGCAAAGAGCATAACGTACGGAGAACTCCATGGCGTGTTGCATGTTCTCCAACACGGCTTCCATGCGGATCGCTTCCTCGATCTTCTTCTGCGCCTGTCTGTTAGCATCGTCGACGACATTAGGCTAACCTCGATATCATAGGGGTCAGCGTTGAGCAGCTAAGATGTCAGCGGGGGTTGTAATGGACCAAATCACCTCAATCTGGCGTTCTTTCTCCTCAGCTGCCGCTCGCATAGTCGACTCCTGTCGCCTAATGATCTCTTTAAAGCGCGATCCTCCAGCTTGGATAGCGGAAGCGAATTCGGGATTGGCCTGTCTCGTTAGCATGGGTGGTCCATCGGGAACTCTAACAGCAACAAGACTTACCTGTCGTAGTTGAGCCATAAGACGCGGATCTCCCAGAGCTTGAAGCCTCATTCGTTCAAAATCCGCGTCGCTCGACACAGAAACGCTCTGATTCGGAGTGTTGGAATCAGAAGGCAGGGGACGCGGGTCGCTTTCGTCAGCGCTGCGAATGAGGCTCACTCACCGGAAGGTCAGGAAAAGGGTAGCGCTTTCTCCGGCCAAGCCGTAGCTCGACAGGCTCTTGTCGTCGGCGGAAAGAGCTACACCAGCATCCGTTGACAACGTCTGATCAGAAGCTGGCACGGCAGCCTGCCGGTCAGTGACGTTCCCAGTCAGACACCTACCTCAGCCTCGATAAGGGCCTTGACATCGCGCACCACCATCGACGGATCCACCTCTTGATCGTATATGCTCTCGGGAGCAATGATAGTGAGTCTCATTGTGGGGGGCTTGATGTCGATGTAGTGACAATGCTCTGATGTTGATGCTGATTACGATCTGTCACCCATGTCGTTACGTCAGGAACCTCCACCACGGCCCTGATCGCCACAAAAGCTAAATGACCGCTATTACCGAAGGGGTCGGTCGCCCTGCCTTTATTTACAAGGCACTAGTCATTCTTCTCTTCACCTATACACTAGACGACGACGCCGTGTTCTACCCTTGGCATGGCTGTCTCTCACCCAGCGAGTCCAGATATGGGTCGTTCGGGAAACGTGTAGAGATCGATCTCTTCGGGTCTTGAGTACGCCTCGTTCTGACGATTGTTAGTGGGCCGGGCGTAATTAGATCACGGAACACGTATCAGACCAACTACTATGCAGGGGCTGACTGATGGTCACTGGAATGTTGAGGAGCTGTGGCTACATCCGACAGTATCGTTGCTTGCCCTCCTTTGCCGCGAAGTCAAAGAGTGCCGAGTTCAGCGTCTGGGCGCTTTTGCTTCGGTGCTCGATCAGAGGACGCTCTTCCGTTCGCTGTGCTCTGATAGATCCACTTCAACACATCTACCTACAAGCCGAATGCCTGGCCGCACCCAGCTTAGCCTTCTTATGTGATTGCATTCCTATATCGGGCTCTAAAATCAAAGCTTCGTCTTGATCTCCTCGTAAGCAGCAGCGATGTCGTCCTTGGCAAGCTAGAAGTGTCAGTTAGGTCTTTTGGAACACGAACTCCTTGGACTGGGGTTAGCGCTGGTGATCACGCGCAACATACCGGGCCATCCAACAACGAGACCGGCCTTGTCATTGGCTTCAGGCTTCGGGATCATGTGGAAGTGAACATGGTCTACCTCCTGGTGGGCAATGCGGCCGTTGTTCTGGCGAATCAGCGATGACCGTTTGCGAATACCGGTGTGCCGCGAATACCCATGAGGTCCTGCAAGGCGACTTTCTTCGACCGCTCTCAAACTATCTGGACCTCCAAAATCTGCAGCTCCAAAATCTGCAGCAAACAGGACCGAGCGAGACGAAACCCGCGTTACCCACCTGGAGGATGTTGTAGTTCTCAGCACCAGAGGCCTTGGCAAGCTTCTTCGCCATGGGGAGAATGTCGCCCATCTGGTCGTCGGGCAGGTCCGTCAACTTGGCAGCGTGGTCTAGAGTTAGCATCCCATAACTGCAGTACGCGTACACTTAGGAATAACCAGGCAGTGTCCCCGGGCAATAGGACCAATGTCCATGAAGGCGAGGGCAGTGTCCGTTTCAAGGAGCTTGAAGCAAGGGATCTCGCCTGCAGTTAGCCACGAAGAAATGGCCTTGAGAATGATTGCGATTTCCCATACTGACCCTTGACAATCTTGCAGAAGATGCAGCTAGCGAGCGAGGACATCGTGATCGGGTATGCTGATGTGTGAAACGCAACTGAGGCGGAAGTGACCAGCATCGCTCGTCTACGACGTCAGAGGACAGGGGGCGAGATACGACCGTGGGATAGCCACGATACCATTGTCCCCATCGGGCCCGAACACCCGAAGACTTCGGCCGAGGAGCAATCCTGAGCCCTGACTCGTCGTAGATAAAACGTCAGCCGAGCGTCCTCCCCTTCGACTCCCCAGAATCTCGCCATGACGTCCCACAGCCCCCAGCCTGCTCTGGCAAACCACACGTCTCAGAACTACAACGAGCACGCCTCTTTTGTCTACTCAGACAAGAACACGGCCCCTATTCTCCAATTATTGAATGCGCAGAGGGGTGAGAACATCGCCGATCTCGGCTGCGGTACGGGCCAGTTGACAGAGAAGATCAAAACATTGGTAGGCGAGGGAGAAGTATGGGGCGTAGACTCTAGTGAGGACATGGTTAGTGAGCTTCATGTGAATAGTACTGATGTCTCAGCTTTCATTCGCCAGGAAGAACGGCAAGGGCTTGGGCATAGGGTATGCCCATGGAGACATTCAAGACTTCACCACCTTGGATCCTTCTCTGAAGGGTAAATTCGATGCTGTCTTCTCGTCTGCGACGTTTCACTGGTGCAAGTCAAATCCCGGGGGTGTTGTGGAGACCATCAAGTGGCTCTTGAAACCTGGTGGGAGAGTGGTGTTCGAGTTCGGAGGCTTCCAGAACACGTGAGTCTACAACCCGACCTCCTGTTGACACCAGCGTCGGGGTGCGAGGAGCTCTACACGACTGTCTTCGCCGGCGCGGCTACGATCCCGCCAGAGCAGATCCCTGGTACTTCCCAACTGCTGAACAGTACCGTGCAGTGAGTTCTTCTTGACGGCGCAGCGCTGAACTTCGCAGCTTCTGCAGTACCATGGTATGAGTCCTGGAGACGTCCAACTCCATCAGAGACCGACGCCTCTCACGACGGATCTTTTCGGTTGGCTCAAGACCTTTGCACGCAAGACTTTTTTTGCAGAGTTCTCCGACCAGGAGGCAAAGGAGATGATGGAGGAAGTCGTCGAGAGCTGTCGCCCGGACAATTACTGGTGCGACGCCTTGCCCGGTCTAGGAATGCGACCCTCGACAGCAGAAACAGTGAATGAGGGGTGGGCTGTACACTACGTCCGCCTTCGCGGCTGCGCTACCGCTCCCAGCTAAAAGACAGATATGCATTACTTCTAGAGCGTCCTCCACTTACAACTTGGCGGCCTTGGCCTTGCGCAGAGCTTGCCGAGCACCGATGGCACGGCCCACCTTGCTCTCGTTCTTGACCTTGATAGTCTCGCTCAGCCAGTTGCCTGACTCTACGAGTTTGTCGAGATCCACTCCAGTCTGGAAGCCGAGCTTATGCAGCGCGTAAACCACATCCTCAGTAGCAACGTTCCCCGTAGCCCCCGGAGAGTAAGGGCAACCTCCCAGCCCAGCAAGGGAAGAGTCCACGATGCGCAGACCGAGAGGAAGAAGCGCCAGAATGCTGGGAAGGGCCATGGAGAAAGTGTCATGACAGTGGGCCTGTTGTCGTCAGTGCACATGTCCTCCACAGTATCAAAGACTTACAGCCATCTTCTCAACAGGAACACCAGCGTCGATGAGGGCCTGCCACAGCGCAACCCACGCCTTCGGGTTCCCCTCGCCCGTCGTGTCTCCAAGGGACACCTCGTAGCATCCCATGTCGAGTAGCCTTTGTGCAACCTTCACGACGTCCTGGGGTGCCGTGGGACCAGCGTACGGGTCCGTCATGACGCACGACACGTATCCACGAACTCGGTAGCCCTTCGCCGTCGCCTTCTCGATGACACCAGGGAGGCCGCTGAGAACCTTCTCCACAGTGGCGTTGTTGTTGGCCATAGAGAAAGGCTTGGGTCAGCGCGCCCACCTCACACAGACCTACCTCGGTAGCTGAGACGAACACCGCCACCTCGTTCGTGAGGGGCACGCCGCTACGGGAAGATTGCTCCTTCTCTTCCAAGGCGAGCAGTCCCTCCAATCCCCTCATGTTCGGGACCAGAACGGGGTAGTGAATCGGTTCTCCCTCTACCTTGGCGTTGAGAGAGGGAAGAGAGGGCAAGAGCTGAGGTGTGTCCGCCATCTGGGGAACGCGGTCAGGACGAACGAAGCTGCCCACCTCAACCGTTCGAAGACCACAGTTGAGGAGGCGCTCCACCAGCTCCTTCTTGATCGCAGTCGGAATGGCCGGGGGAGGAATGTTCTGCAGTCCATCACGGGGCGCAACCTCAACGATTCTATGATCAGCTGCTGCAGATCGCGTTGCGAACATACCTCACAAAGTTCTCACCGGGCGGGTTGATGACGGTGCTCAAAGGACGCAGGCCCCTGGACGCGAGGAGGCTGGCCCTAGCGCCTACGAAAGCCTGTCTTCCGGTCGTGGCTCGCAAAGCGGGGAACATTGTTACGGTGGCGTGTGTGAGTAAAGTGCAGAAGGAGAAGCGTGGTTGCAAACCAAATACCATGAAGTACATGTGTGGTTGAGCCAAGGCCGAAAGCCGGCAAGGCGCATGCCGACTGAGCTCGGCTAGGCCGACCGAGAGCCGACCGACTGGCCCATCCGGAGCTTGCCTCCGACATCGGACACTAGACATGCGCCAGGGTCAGATTGTACAAACCCCTATGAAGGGCTACATATTTCGGCAAACGACCGTCCAGCTGCACAAGATAAGATCAGCCGTTCTCGCTGAAGACTCGGCTCTCACACTCACTTTTGACGCTCCGTCCTTGGGGTCCGTCTTCCCCGTCTTCATCCCATGGATAGCCATCACACCCAGCAGGCAGCGTCAAGAGCCAGTCCCTCACCTCGGACCCATCGCTCCTGAACTTCGGCTTTCTATCTCTCGGCAAGAGAAGAAGATAAGCTGCCGTTAGAGGTTGCCCACTTCCGCCCAACAACGCGGCTTCAAGCGCGGCCGATCGATCCCCGTCCGCGGTGTACTCACTGTTGTTCATAATCTGTGCTCAGCGATCGTCACATGGCTGTCTCGGTTTCTAGACTCACCTTCCTGCCGCTGTGCAGGACAAAACGGAAAGCCTGCATCCTGTTGTCGTTGATTTGGGACAGTGCCCAACGGAGCTTCTCCTCGTCATACGCCCCAGACCTGTGGGAGCGTCAATGTAGGTGTATCACTAATTTGCTCACCCATGTTCGTCGTCAGCTTGAGGAGTTTCTTGGTTACCATCTTCTAGTATCGTGTATCTTCCAACGTCCCATAACACTGCGCCTATCAGATGAGTGCCAAGCTGGTTGTCTCACGGGTTCCGCGGCCGCTGCCAGTTCGACCTTCCGGACCCTCTCGTACGGCATCGCTGAGGGAGTGCAGCGGCGTCTCCACAGCGAGATGATGTCGTTCCTGTCGATTTAATCCTAGCAGGCCCTTGGGTACAGCCCATGAGACGAGATACCCGTCGAGGTGCAGGCGCAGATCGTAATGGTGGGCTTTACAGTGCGTCAACCCCCCAAGTCCAACACGCACCGCACCTACCTGTGGCTTGATGTCGCTGTATGCACCAAAAGTTGCGGCTTCTTAAAGCTGGGAACGCGGCAGTATCTCTAAGAGTATAAACAGTTCCGGGGCGTTCTTTGAGCTTATGAAGTGTGAACATCGGCGTTGTTAACTGAGCAATGCCAACAGGCAACTACTCATGTGTCCGACCGATATGAAGTGGAAGTGGAGGGTGTAGATCGTGGATCGGCTGATTCTTGCCACGCCCCAGTGGGAAGCGTCCTCACTGCACCATATCGCGGAACTTTATGAGTCCTCCATGGCTTGCACCGTGCTGAATAAACGCCATGCCGGCCCCTATGGATCGCGATCAGAATTTCTTCGGCGTACTGAATGAAGGGTTGGCTGCTCATTTAAGCTGTTCTGGAGCGCCGCATGGGGTCTAAACTCAGAATCGTTCCACATCTGCAGGCAAGACATTGCGAGACGTCACATTTTGACTGAGGGTACTTCGGGCGCCGCTGTCGTTGCTCCGTTTGGCAGAACTGGACTCCGGGCGTGTATCGAGGGCATTGACTCCATTAAGTGGAACTGTGCCGAACTAGAAGGCTTGTAGGCGAAGCCCACGATGCGTGCAGCTGGGTCCTGGGGTGTCCATCGGCGGCCGTGAGAAAGGGGTAGAGCAATGTCACTGCTGGCTTACCCGTGATCTATAGGCTATACACTGCAGCTCAGAAGGGTTCCTGTTGGGGAACAGATGCTTTCTGAGAGTTTCTAGGGCGAGGAGGCAACTACGGCAAGGGCTAGAGCACGCCGATTGAGAACTGTGCTCGCTTGGACACAATTGCTTGAGTGGGAGCTGCAGAGCGAGTGTTAGGAGGTTCGGAGGCAGTGAAAGAGAGCGGGCTAAGATTCCCAGATCTGGTTTGCTTTTTGCTTCAACTTTTCGTGAGGGCGCTCGACCTAGCCCGGAGGTTTCATTGCAGAATCAGTGGTATGCAACGCGGTCCACCGACGAGGGAAGACGACAGGCAACCGATCCCTAAGACGCCTCGTTCCATTGCTGCGGCCATCAAAGCGAAAGCGAAAGGATTAGACAGGGCTTGCTACTGGAGCTTGCGGGACCGAGCCAAGAGTACTCAGTCAGAAGCGGTCACAGGAACGGACCCTGATGGTGCCCGCAACTTGGGTCCCGATCTTCGGCATTGACTCCTTTCCAATCGACCTCCGGAGAGGCCATGGTCGTGCCAACCGGGATACAAAGTCGCATAACACCCTGTCTGTGCAGAACAGGGTCTGTGCGGTGTCTGTCAGTACGTCCAGAGCCCGTGGACTCCGTCCTCACCATACAGTCCCCAACGGTAGTCGCTCCTGCGCATGAGTGATAGTGAACAAGCGACAAGCGACACGGAGGTGAGCGAAGGCACTGGGGCTTCCAGATGGAGACGACGCGTCGGCATCCAATGGATTGCATTCTAGCGCACAGACCCTCGAAAGTTCTTGTCTGAGTCGAAAAGTTTTAAAAGTTAAGGTTTCGTTAAGAGATGAGATATCCGCTGACCGGTCACCGATAGACGGGCTGTGAGAGGAGCGAAAGTTTTAAATACAATGTCAGTGCAGCTTTAACGCTCTCCGGTGCGAAGTTTAAAGTGTGGAGGGACGCGCTCGACCTCTGTCTGAGGTAGTGTCTGTCCTCGCGCGTGGTAAGCAGGTATACGTGAACGGCGGCCATGTTCAAGGTGAGAACATCCCGCCTTCTACCGCAACTTCAGTTTTACGCTACCGTCAGGACAGAACGTTGTGAGCGTGGAGCAAGCGTGTGCCAGCCATTTCGACAAGACAGACAGAGACACTTCCGGTAATGAGACGGGCAAGCCTATGAGATACAACGCTCATTCTTACTTGTACCCTCACAGGGAGAGCGGAGGTAACGTCGCTTGGAGCTGTTTCCCGCTCTGTAGCGTCCAACGATCCAGAGACTGGGTGCGTGTGCGTGTGTGTATGTGAGAGAGTAGCCAGCTAACGTGCAAGTCTCCAACACCGCGTCCTGCGACACCTCTCACAGCTCTCCAGCGATGCAGCAACTAACTTGGCGTCCTCTCACGCCCCGTTATCTTTCCCAATAATCCCGGCGGCGGTACTATTCTCGGCTTGGTACTCGCAGTGTACAGTGTACAGAGTGGCATTGCTCTCCTAAACTGCACTGGAGCGTGAATGTACATCGTCTGAGGGTCACGGCTGCCCGAAGAGTTGGCTGCACTGATTCATCGGCTTGAGCAGCAGGGGCTGTAACCTCCGCATAGTAGCCAGTCTACTTTGACCAGAAGGTCTGTCAGAAAGCCCATGGTCTACCCTCCTGCTCAAATGCCCTAAGCCACCGAGGCGTACATTGAAGCCTTGGGGCCTGCCCCCCACAGGCTGTTCCTGTGAACTCGGAAGCGGGGTAATATGTTCTCCACGCGTCTTGCGCAGCAGGAAGAAGAGGGCTGCACTCAGGACAGACAGTAGCAGGTGGTATGGCTCACCTCACAGGTTACTCACTTCACATGCCCGCAGCTCCCTTATTTCCTCACCAGTGTCTGTGATGCTTGACCCGCGTGAACAGAAGAGGCAGAGACCCCTTTCGGTAGACCCGGTAGGGTAGGGGTTAGAGATATGTGAGTTCAAACTTCGCAAACTTTGGTGGAGTCCAAAGGCAATCTACCAAACTTGGTCCATGTTTCTCGTGCGAGAGTTGCCCCTCAGAATTTAGGCAAGTCTTTCCACCATAGTGGTCTGGACGCCCCGTTGGCCGTTGGGGACCGTTAGGATAGACTCCAGGTCTTGAGGGCTATATAGGCTATCCACGGTTTCAGTCGTGCAGCTAGTAGGTTTGAAGAGAGCAAGAGTTTTTCATAGATCCACTGATTACTGGTCCACCACGAACTGGTGGGGGTACCAATGGTTCATGGTTTGGTCATGATACCGTACGAGTGAGGAGTGGTTGACCACCACGGAGCGTCGATCGGCATAGCCAAATCAATGTCCTTCCAAGCTCCGGCGGCACGTAGAGACATGCCCGTGTCGCGGCACAGCTCGCAGCCGCCAAAGCACGACGGCCAGACGAGGTTCAGCAGTTCTGACGTTAGACCTGTAACTTGGCAATAGACGTACTTTGATACCACTTCATGAAGAACCCTTGAGACGCGTAGCACTTGACGTGCTCGTATACAAACCACCGACCACCAGGCTTCAGGTAGTCGTAGAGTTCGCGGATGTTCTTCTCGGGCTCAGGAATGGAACACAGACAGAGAACGGTGACAATGCAATCAACCGACCCTTTCTGGATCAAACCAGTTGAACCAATGTCCTCTATACCGACAGGTACAATGGTGTACCTGCCGTCGAGCCCAGCGTCAGAGATCCGGCTCTGAAGAGCGGCATGGTGGGTAGCGTTTGGTTCGATGCCAAACACTCTCTTGACCCTGGTCCGCTTGCCGGGGACCGGCTTGTCGGCATCGTCTGAAACGGTTGCGTACTTGTCGCCATAGATGCTGACCCACATGCCGCTGCCGGGGCCAACCTCGATGACAGTTCCCCCCACCCCTGGAGGAAGGCCGCGGCTGTCACCGTCTGGGGGAATTGCAGAGCCCAGGCGCACTCGACCTTGGAGAAGCGGGACTACACGAGCTTCTGCTCCGTCTCGTACCATAGGCCCGACAGTGCGCCAGAAGTTGCCAAACCAGAGGAACTGGAAAGCATCCCAGGGCAAGATCCGGCGGTCGCGAATGACTTGAGAGATCGTTGACGGAAGATACGACAGCGAGAGGCCGATGAACAGCAATGGCTCCATCAAGCCGTTCAGAGCCTCGAGTAGAGGCATGCTGGCGGCGGAGCTGGCGTGCGTAAGGTTTGATAGATGTGGAACTGCAAGAGAGCTCTCGTCGTGCGACATCAGTTCAGTGGTTCTCAGGCCAGCTCGGGCCGTGGCTTATCGGCAAACGCCGAAACGTTGCACAGTTCAGGCTGAATTTGCGGCTAAACACGCCCTTATCAATTCCACTCTCGAGTTTTGGACAAATTGCATTCTTGATGACCTATATAACATAAGACTTAGAGACCCAGTACGAGAACGGTGCGCGCAGGGATGTACACCTGCAGCCAATTCTTGCGTCCGTTCCACTCCATGGGCGTAGTGAAGTACTCGCCGGTGTTATCGATTCGATCGTGCCCCCCGAAGCGTTTCTCGTCACTATTCAGGACGACCTGGTACTTGCCCGGGGCGTCGACACCAACGCGGTAGTCACTGAAAGACTGATTGGGATGGACTAGAATTAGTATGCAATAACACCTCTTCCTTACAGTTGAAGATGAACAGCAAGCCCGCCCGTTCGAACACGATAACTTTGTCGCCTTCGTGCTTGAGAGACACGAACGCCTGCGTTGTCAGTGGATTCGCGGTATCTGGAAAAACCCACCTGAGGGGCGCTGAGCCAGTGGTACTTGCTCTCGAGGTTGTTCATTTCAGCGTCGAAAGCGTTGAGGTACTTGTAGCGAAGCAAGTGGTCGTCAACGAGATTAAACTGGCGACGGGCGTGGTCGAACGAGTTACCGTTGCCCTCGCGGGGGAAGTCCATCCACCTGCGACTGTCAGACTGCGACACTGGATAACACATACTCAGGGTGGCCGAACTCGTTGCCCTCGAAATTGAGGTATGCCTCACCACCGAGCGAGTGGACGAGGAATCTTAGGGGTCAGTGAGATGGAATTTACGAACCGCTTGCACGTACCTGATCATCTTGTGGAGAGCAATGCCACGATCAATAATGGGCGTAAGGGGAGAGAGGTCGGACATGAAGTCGTCTGCTGTCAGCTTGAGCCTGAAAGCAGTCTCGTACACATTTCCTTGTCCATGAGCCAGAATGCAAGTGTCTTGTCTCCAACCAGAGCCTGATCATGGCTCTCCGCATACGACACGCTGCGTTCCAAGTGTCGCCGGTTGGTGAGCGTGTGAACAATGTTGCCGATGTTCCACTCTTCGTCCTGCTTCTCCTTGAGGATCTTGATCCACATGTCAGGGATAGCCATGGAAAGGCGGTAGTCAAAGCCAACACCACCCTCGTCAACTGGCCTGCAGAGTGTGGGCATGCCAGACACGTCTTCAGCAATAGTGATCGCGTTGGGATACAGATCATGGACCATCTTGTTAGCCTGTCAATGGTTAGCTTAGTGAGCGGTCGGCCCGGCGTTACAAACCAGCATAAGGTATACCATGGCCTCGAGATCAACAGAGTCACCGAAGTACTCGTGGTAGTCGCCTGGTGTTAATGTCCATCGTGGTGGGGAGCCTACCGGAGAACCCGAAGCCCATCCCGTGGTGCTTGTACATCATGCTCGTCACCCCATCGAACCGGAAACCGTCAAAGTTGTACTCTTCCATCCAGAAGCGCAAGTTCGACAGGAGGAAGCGTTGGACTTCGGGATGGCCGTAGTTGAACAGGCGAGAGTCCCAGAGATCATGTCGACCGCGACTACCTTCATGGAAGTACAGGTGATCGGTTCCATCAAACATGTTGAGTCTGCAATGTGAGCGGAGCTCGCGGATTTCCACGTACCCGTCCAGGACATTCTTGCACGCATGGGAGTGCACAACGTCCAGCAGCACAGTGATTCCCATGCCATGAGCGGTATCAATGAGACTCTTCAGATCCTCGGGGGTGCCTGAGAGCATCAGTCAGTCTCCTTGCGCGAGTACGCACCGTATCGCGAGGACGCCGCAAAGAAACTGGTAACCTGATATCCGAACGCTGAGGTGGTTAGCAGGCACGTCTAGAAATACAATCTTACAAGCGTAGTAAGCGTGCTCCATAATGGCCATCCTGGAATTAGCAGGTGAAATGTTCACAGCTCACATCTGGATGGTATTGTAGCCAAGGGCTTTGATGCGAGGCAAGACGTCCCTTTCGAACTCCTTGTACGTGGTCACGCGCTTCTCGGGGCTAGAAATTCCCACTGTGCATTGTCAGCTGTCGGAAGGCGGGTCCCGCACTCACCATGCGCCTCGTAGATCTTGAGACCCTCAATCGAGTTGGTAGAGTGTCCATGCTTGAACTCGTAGCGGCTCGCAGCCGGCGGGTTCCAGAACCGTGCATCGTACACGGGAGAAACGTCCAGGTCTTGGGTCACACGGGTGATCCAGGCCGGGAGGCGATCGATGGACTCTCCGTTGGCAGTGGTCATGGAAATCTTCACCATGGAGTCGTGAGGGATCGCACACTTGCCATCTGCGGTGGGAGGGACGTAGCATTCCCAGACGCCGAACTCATTCTTGGTCATAGGATTAGCAGTGTGCGACCAGTTGTCTGGAGGTCAGCGGCTGTGTAGGTGGACACGTTGCTCACTGAAATCGCCGATGAGTCGGGCTTCAACAGCACCTGCGGCCCACTCGCGATACGTAACACCGCCTTTGTCGTCGATTTGGAAGCCCATCTTCTTATATCCTTGCGTGAAACGGTCCAAACCACCCTCATGAGTGTCGATGAACTTCAAGGCTTTCTGATAAGCCGAGTAACGTTCGCGAAGAGGCCCAGAGTACGGCTCCAACCTGTCATCAGCACGACACGAGACTCTCCACGCCTACCAGGGGTCAACCTGCACGACACCGGTACCTAGGGGTCAGCAGAGCTCGAATGGCGTGCTTACCATCATCGGGCATTGCCATCGCTTTGGATGTCTGCTGAGACATGGCCGATAACGATGCTGAAGGAGGGGGGAAAGATAGTTTTGGGGATAAGGGACTGCGGGTGTGAAGCTGGCCGCCTTATGTACGATGTCATCGCGATGTCGATCCCCAGCCATTGACGAGTCCGGGGTCCCGCAATCACGTGACGCGGCAATGGCCGTGCACGGCCTCATTATGTTTTTTCACCGGTCGTGAGTAATTCGTCTCGCTGGATCGCTGGTTCCCGCCACCCTTATCGACGCCGAGATGGTCTCCTACTACGACGAACTGGAGATCGAGGATTTCACATGGGACGAAGACGCCAAGGTCTTCCACTACCCCTGCCCCTGTGGCGACCGGTTCGAGATCTCCAAAGGGCAGCTGCGAGACGGTGAAGAGATTGCGACGTGTCCAAGCTGCAGTTTGATTGTGCGAGTGATTTATGACTATGTGAGTCCTGCGATCCTGTGACCTTGTTCGTTAGCTGATAATTTATAGCTTGACTGGGAAGATTACGAGTCCTCTGACGAGGACGGCGACGTCGAAGCTGAGGAGACCGAGACTCCGGCGACCACGGCGCCTTCCTCTCCTCCCATGGCCCAGCCCAAGCCTGCCGACTCTTCATCGGTCGATCGCGAGCTAGTCTCAGCTCTGGAGAAGGTTTCTGTTTCTAATGGCGAAGACACCTCGTCATGACCATTGCTAGACGACACAGTCGCCTAAGCCTCGTTCGATCTTGGCTCGGCATGTATACAACCCATTCTGTACATATTACAATGTTGATGCAACTATCCTACGGTTTCCTCGTCACTTTCACACGAGACTGAGTCTCCGCACGCTTCTTCTCCGTGTAGGGAGCCCGCCGCTTTGTCCGCCTGCCGCCCGAAGCAGCTCCGGACAACTTCTCCCCAATCCGATACCTCGCCGCATTCTGGGCATCGAGTCGCTCGGGGGAGAAGTGTTGAATCTCCCTCAGGTGTCCGGGCCGACAGTGCCAGACACCTTAGATGGGTGACGCAGAGACAGTCCACGTCTGATGACGGACAGAGAGCAATTGTCAAGGGGTCCTAAGATGAGTCTCACGCATCTGCGGAAGTACCAGAGCGAGCACTCACCTGGATGTCGATCCTTTCCGTGCACAGGCGGCAAAGTTGAGCTCTGTTCTCCATCAGGAGTCGTTCCCACTTTCCTCGAGAACGTTCCCCGTTCCTGAATACTCTATCACTAAGATCAAGGAGGTCGTCACCATAGACGTGCCCATGGCCCTCGGGCCGTTGACGCCGCTGGGCCTTCTGATGGAATGAGGTTGCATATCCGGACGGGTTGAAAGTCACCTTCACGTGCGGGTCCAGCGGTGGCAATGATCGAACGCTTGCTGTGATAGTCGTAGGCGTGCTTTTGAATGGCCCCGGAGCTGGCTCGTCACCGTAGGCGGGCTGAGCGAGGCTCGTAAAAACACGGTGAACATCTTCTCGAAAGCACCTTACGTGAAGGGGAAAGGTGCGGAAAGGTTGTGATCGAAGCAGAGCGACGGCGACTCTGAGACTCTATCAGCACCTGACAAGTTCCAGCATTACGCACATTACCTTTCTCTCCAC
This sequence comes from Trichosporon sp. PB005A, assembly GCA_023630055.1. Lineage (NCBI taxonomy): Eukaryota > Fungi > Basidiomycota > Tremellomycetes > Trichosporonales > Trichosporonaceae > Trichosporon > Trichosporon sp. PB005A. The sequence continues at coordinate 931,597 of JAMALZ010000004.1, forward strand.
CTGATTACGCTTGCTGTCCTTTGAAAACATGGGCTTGGTTGTGCCATCAAGAGCCGAGGCGCCCATTCGTAGGTGCCTTGACAGCTCGGGATGTTGCCATGCCCACTCAAACTGAGGTCAGCGACAGAAGGGTTGCGAGATTCACTTGCAAAGCTGCAAGCTTGCTTGGAAACCTTTCTTGTTAGCAAGGCAAAACCACATTCTTCTCACCCATAAACAATCATCTGCTCCTCCTGGTAAGGTCAGCCTCCTTCAAGCGTTTAGAGGCGTACCCAAGGTCTGTGAAGAGACGTTTTCCAGGCTCCTTGTGTGATCTCTCCATTGTGTTGTCGGAGCCGACGCGGCGGGTCTGGTGTCGAGCCTACCTGGACGCTGGTCAGCTAATCCCTTCCTCCAGAGCTGTCCTCACGTATGTTCGCTGAGAACCAGGCTTGGCTTTGGACCGCAGAAGATAGCACGCATAGAAGGGAGGGAACGTGTGCTTGTCTTCTCCCAATGAGGACAGGTTTTTCGTTGGAATACGATCTGAGGCGCTGCGCAATTCCGGACTCATGTAGGAATTTCAGACAAGAGTGGGAAAGAGAATGAGAGCGATGAAGGGAGGGCAATGTTTACAAGTGAGATAGTACTAGTGCGGATCAAGACGCCGATCGCCAGCATTTAGGGTCCGTGACTGATGTTCGTGTTATCCTTTTCAACGGTGTTCTCCGCTTGCCGAAGCGCATTGATGCATTGTGGCTGTGATACTCGCAAAAGAAACTATACAATCTGGATACTTGGCCTTAGAAGTCTGCAAAGAGGTGGTCGTACTGGCTTGTCCCCGGCTTTCCATATGTAGACACATCAGCCTCCTGATAACGGTCGAACCTAGAGTCAGCGAACAGGCTCGGCATCCGGCACCCACTGGCTGGCATCGCCCTCTCCCTCAATCTTGGGGACGTATGGCGCTGGGATCTCTCTCCTGTAGAGCTTATCCCAATCCACCTCAGCGAACCATCCATGCGCAAAGATGTCGGCGGAGCCCGCGCGCAAGTTGCCGTAGCGCTTGGTGAGGTCTCCCACGAGCAGATTCTTGAGGAGCTCCTTGGCGAGAGCATCAAAGTACGTGGGATACCTGACCTTTCCAGCGATGATCTGCGCTGGTCAATGCTTCGTTGCCGTCATTGGCTTACCTTCTCATACAGCTTCATAGGGTTACCATCCTCAGTGAAGAACGGGGGGTAACCGGCCTGTTTCGTTAACGCATATTGAATCTGCTACACTCACAAGCATCTCGAAGATCAGGACGCCAAGGGCATACCAGTCTACGCTCTTGTTGTAACCCTTTGACTGAACAACTTCCGGTGCCACTAGAGGGTCAGCATTGGATTCGACCGCGCATTACACACGATAGTCTGGTGTACCGCACAGCGTCCAAGTGATGTCCGGGACGTGCTTCGCGAAGCCGAAATCAGTGACCTTCACGTGTCCGTCTGCCCCGAGGAGAATGTTCTCCGGCTTCAGGTCTCGATAGATGATATCCAAGGAGTGGAGGTAATCCAACGCAAGTGCTACCTCAGCGGCGTAGAACTTGGCGACGGAGTTGGGGAAACGCTGCCGTCAGTGCGAGGAACTGGTGGCCGTCACCTACCTGACTCTTTCGCAGCAGGCTGAAGAGCTCGCCTCCGGCCACAAAGTCCATGACCATGTACAGGTTGTTCACATCCTGGAACGTGCCCCAGAGATTGACGAGGAACGGGTGTCGTACTCGCACGAGCATTTCTCTTTCCGAATTGGTGTGTTCAACTTGCTTCATCTTGACAACCTTCTCCTTGTTGAGGACCTTGATCGCGTAGAACCTGCTGTTGTGCTTGGAGCGGACCAAGTGGACACGTCCAAACGAACCTGTCCCGAGCCTGATGGCATCAGCTGAGCCCTGCCCCATGAACGCACGTCCTCTCGATGTGGAAGTCACCCAAAGCGTAGCGGCCGGCAGTCTTGCGGAGAGCCTGGCCACTTTGTCGTCCTGAGACGTTCGTTGGTGTCTTGGTACCCGTCGCTGCCTGGTTAGTCGCCGTATCCAGAGCCGCCTGTGTCGCAGCAGCATTGATCGCGGCAACACGTGCCTGTTGGGTGGCGTGATGAAGGTTCGCTTGGGCTTGAACAGACTGATTAAATACGTCAGCCACGATCTCCTGCAGCAACTCACCTGTTCTTGGGCCGATCGTGCTTTCTCCCGCATGCGCTCCTCCTCGACACTACCTTGACGAGTTTCAGTTGGCGTCTGTAACGAGAGGTTGGACACGTCCGCCATCTCAATACTCATGGTCCGGTTCACCTCATACGGTTGGCCGGTCTGTGGATTGGAGACGCCGTCGGCAGGGACGGCGGCGCCAGCAGCCGGAGGTGTGCCCGCTGCAGGGTTTGCAGCAGGTTGATGACTGGCGTCAGACTCGTTGAGAGCAACACACGCATACGTACCTCTCCACTCCTTCCATGCCCGTCTGGGGTGGAGCGGACACAGATGCGCCAGGCTGCGGCGGGACGATAGATTGCGCCGCAGGCTGTGTTGCACCTGGTGAGATAGCAGCACCTTGGTTCAGGCTCTGCGGAAGAGTAGTCGAGCTCGTGGGGGACACGGCCGACCCCGGGGAGACAGCATTCGCAGGCGGGCTCTGAGGGGTCTTCAGAGGCGAGGCCTGCTGCTTTCTGTTGTGGAACTTGTCTGAGACGCGAGCGAACATTACGACGATGGTGCTGGAGTGTGGTTGGCGTACAGATTCAGCAGCACTCAGCTGTCATCGGACTGACACCTGGGGGTTGCGATCCGAGGGGCTGGGAATCGGATCAGGGGCGATTGGTGGAGAGAGCGGGCCGGGCGATCGGAGATCAACTGTAGACGGCGCCGAAACTGAGGGCAAGCAAGGTCCTCTAGTCCGAGCAACGAGACAGACGTGTTGGTGGATGGATGGCCGACGAGCAGCGAGAGGGTACGAGAGATAGCGAACTGGGCAACAAGGTGGTGGATGGGCGGATGAGCCTAAAGTCGATCTCCTCGTTCTGGACCTGGTGGTCAGTAGCATCGAGCCGAGTGACGTCTCTAACCACCCGTGATTATGGCGCATATTTCCGGAAACGGCAATTCCCTATGTCATTGGAATACTGATCTCATTGGAACAACGGTGCACGCACCTGATGGCGTACACGCCCCCATCGCCAGCATCCAGTACCCCGCCCAGCACGAACTGCATCGAAGCCGTCGATTCCGTTCGCCGGGCAACTCTCTTGCATGACTCAGTTGTGAGGTGGTGGAAAGACCGTGCGCAGGCATGCTTCACAAACGACGACGGCTTGGGAGCTCCGCACAAAGCCAAGCCCGTCCCCACGTTTATCACATGCATTGAATGGGTGTGCCAACCTGGGTGGGGCATCGTTCGGCTTTCCAGCCCCACTGCCCACAAACCCTCGTCCATCACGGGGTCTTTTCCGCGCGCCCACACCTGCGACATGTAATCTTCACACTGCGAGCTCTCACTCCTGCAAGCTACCGTGCATGGCTCTAGCTGCGTGGACTGATGCGATGGTGGTGCCGCTGTCGATGGAGACGGTACATCTTGATTCAACGAACGTAATGAGGACCCCACGCTCTGCCGGCTATGACGGGCCAGCGTTGGGCGTTAACGGCTACCACTGCCATGGCCGTAGACGGGCCACGCCGTAGCCTAGCAGTGTGCTGCGCCAATATGCGGCGCCTTCAATATTTCGCGGTGTTGCATTGAGCAGAAATGCATGATTCCGTACGCACGACCCCTCTAACATGCTAGGCGTCGAAGTGGCTGCGTCCATGATGCCAGGGGATAGGGGGAACGGCGATCACCTGCGGTCGTTGCATTCCGCAGAGGGCGGGGTGTCCCATGTCACGTGGCTTCGGTATATACGTGGCCATTGACGCGGGGCGCAATCAGGGCTTGATAAAGGTGCGGGGTCGGTTAACAAGGCACTGACCTTTCGGCGTACTGCGATCAAGCGCATCGGTCCGGAACTTGACATGACCGCCGGTGCACCGGACCTCAGATAATGGCTCGGCACTCAGCGGCACAAGGCAACCTGCCCTTCTGGCAGGGGTGCATAGCTATAACTCACTCCTCCTCTCTTCTCCCTATCGACATCAATCGGCTCTTGGTCCAGAATGCGTGCGTCCATGTTGAGCGTAACTCGGGCAACCATCCGCCCCTCTCTCGCGACGCGTCCCACTGGTGGACTCCAGCGTCGCTTCCAGACCTCTTTGGACGACCCGTCTCAATCGAGAGCCCCGAGGGATGGCGTCGCTGCACGATCGGCGCCTAGCCCTCCTTCGCAAGAGGTGGAACCGTCCCTCGGTGCCAGCAATCTACTCAAGTCAACAAAGGAAGAGGTATGGACATGTGCGTGATGATCACTAATGAGATAGGCGCTCGCCACCGAAGGCCTCGTCTTTGCTGACGGCCATGGTCTCCGTGGACCGACCGGCAAGGGCCGCGAAACCCGTAAAATGAACCTCCACCAAGCTATCCGTGATGCCCTGCGGTAGGTGGCATGCTCAGTCGATGCGCTGACGGCTATAAGGACGGCGCTGATTTCGAACCCGCGCTCCTTTGTGTTTGGAGAGGACGTGAAGGCCCACGGTGTCTTGTGAGTATTGGGGGCGTCGAGTCAAACTGACCTAGCAGCCGTTGTACTATGGGTCTTGCGGAGGAGTTCGGTGAGCACAAAGACTCAACCCCCGATATCTAACGCATCAGGCTCAAAGCGCGTGTTCAACACGCCTCTGACCGAGCAAGGCATTGCGGGCTTCGGTATTGGACTGGCTAGCGTTGGGTCCACTGCAATTGCAGAGATCCAGTTTGGTGACTACGTATGTTTTTGGTGTCATTGCCTTTGCAACTGACCTTGCAGATCTTCCCTGCGTTTGACCAGCTGGTCAACGAAGCGGCCAAGCAGCACTACGCCAGCGGTGGCTCGTACCCGCTTCCCGGCGGCTCTTTCACAGTGCGCGCGCCTTCCATGAGCGTCGGACACGGTGGCCTCTACCATTCCCAAAGCCCTGAAGGCTTCTTCCTTGGTGCTGCCGGACTCAAGGTCGCTGTTGTCCGATCGCCGATCCAAGCTAAGGGCCTCTTGCTGGGAGCTATCCGGGACCCGAACCCTACGATCATCTTCGAGCCGAAGGTTCTTTACCGCGCAGCAGGTTCGTCCCAAGAACGAGAATTGCACTAACTCCCCATAGTTGAAGAGGTTCCTGTCGATGATTTCACCTTGCCTCTTGGCCCAACTGATGAGATCCGTCCCGGCACCGACCTCACCGTCGTATCCTACGGTACTCCTCTTTACACTACCCGTACGTACAAGTCCTGGCCAACATGCTGACGAGGGCAGTTCGCGCTATTGAGCTCCTCACGAACCCTCCACCCAGCCTGGTTCAGTATCTTCCGGAGAAGCTCCGCCCTCCTCACCCTGCCCCGTCTATCCAGCTGATTGATCTTCGCACGATCAACCCTCTGCCGATCGGCGAGATTACGGATGCTGTCCGCAAGACTGGCCGCCTGGTCGTTGTTCACGAAGCGGGTAAGAGCGGAGGTGTCGGGAACAACCTGGCTGGCGAAGTTGGCCGCCGCGCTTTCGAATACTTGGAGGCACCCATTGGCCTTGTCAGCGGCTGGGAGTGAGTTCAACATCTGAGCTGTACGCTGACCCCAAGCGTCCCTGTCCCGCTCGCGTACGAGAAGTTCTACCAGCCGGACGTGATTCGAGTGTTCGACAAGCTGGTTGAGACTCTGAGCTACTGAGCATTTGGATCGAGCAACGCACATTGTAATAAGTAGATGACCATCAGCATTAGAGATGAATTTCATGTCTCGCGTGCATGGCTGCTTATCTGGCAGTGATCAGTTGCAGTAGCCTTTCAGGCACGAAAGAGGCGTGGACCCTGGCGACACGTTTCGGAGCCGTGGCTCAGATGACACGTTTCGTCTGTCGAAATTACCTCGTCTACTCATCTCTAGTCATTGCATACTCGGCCAACACATGCTGGCGTCATGTTTGAGCCTCACCTTGACCACCATCCCCTGAATGATGGCGACCGGGATCGGAGTGAGGGCAACAGCATCCTCGAGGAGCTCGACAAGCTGGCCCCCATCAAGAGCTTCGACGCGTTTCCGAAAGTGCAATCCTCCTACACCATCCGGTCTCGTCGTGGAGGAGTCCTGACAGCGCTTGTTGGACTCATCATATTCCTTCTTGTCCTCGTGAGCTTCGTTCTGTGATTGGCGCCTAACGACAGAATGACCTGGGCGAATACCTGTACGGTAGCACGAGTCTGTCTGTTAAGGTCGACCCTACCATCGAGAGCAACCTTCAACTCAATGTCGATGTAACGGTGGCTATGCCCTGCAGATGTGAGTCCTCTCGCACGATGGTTACTAACTTTGATAGACCTCTCCATCGACCTGCGCGACGGCGTGGGCGACCGTGTTCATTTGGACAGGGAGTTTGCGAAGGAGGGTACTGTTTTCGAAACTGGGAAAGCGGTGACGAAGAAGTGAGTGGCATCTGGTTTGCCCTGTTGACTGTTTGCAGACTGGAGGCTTCAGCCAAGCCCGTTGGAGCCTCCAAGATGATCTCAGAGTCCCGCCGCGCCACCCCTAACCAGCGCAAGTCACTGTCAGGTCTCAGAGCTCTGTTTTCCAGGACGTCTCCCACCCGTCACGCCGACTTCCGCCCGACGCACAACCGGGTGCACGAAGGCCCGGCATGCCGTGTGTATGGCAGTGTCCAGGTCCGCAAAGTCGCCGCAAATCTCCACATCACCACCCTCGGACACGGCTATAGGGCAAGGGAGCACACTGACCATCAATGTACGGCCCTGTCCAGTGTGAGGTCGCAGCTGACCCCCAGTGATGAACCTCTCGCACGTCATTCACGAGTTCTCCTTTGGACCTTACTTCCCCGCCATCTCTCAACCGCTGGACATGAGCTTGGAGACTACTGATGAACGTGAGAGGAGGTTCGATGCGACCACTGACGTGCAGCATTCACGGCCTTCCAGTACTATCTCCGGGTTGTTCCGACTACCTACATTGATGCTAGCCGCCGGTGGCTCACGACTTCCCAAGTACGCTGTTAGATCCTGGGACTGGGCTAACGATCACAGTATGCCGTGACCGATTACGTTCGCAGCTTCCACCATGGGAGCGGTGTGCCCGGTATCTTCTTCAAATACGAGCTGGAGCCCATGTCCATCACCATCCGCGAACGGACCACGACCCTTTACCAGTTCCTCATCCGGCTCGTAGGTGTTGTGGGTGAGTTGGGTCCTGTCAGTCTGCTGAGCATCAACTGACCGTCAGGCGGAGTTTGGACCGTGGCAGCATTTGCCCTTCGGGTCGCGAATCGTGCTCAGCGCGAGGTCGTCCGGGTGACTGGAGCGGAGAAGGACGTGATCCCGTCTTCTATCCAGACGCGTCGGCCCAGCGCCATGTCTAGGGCTGCCAGCTGGATGTCTTCTGATGGGGCTGACAGCGGCGGCGAATGGAAGAGACGGTGATACGATTCTAACTTTTGTAGACTATAGCATCGATGCAGCAATGAACAGACTTCATGACTGTCATACGTGTGTGTGTACGGTGTATGACGGGGCGCACGATGCGTCCGACTTGTGTGACCATCGCCCTCGCTCCCTGTCAGAAGCTTCCAGGCCGAGCACCTGTTGTGTCACATCCTTTTGCCCTTCCTCTCATTCACCATTTATCGTTCACCCTCAGTCATTCTCCATCCGGCTGCAAATCTGACCACTACGTCCCAGCAGGATGTCCGAGCAAGAGCGCAGACAGCAGCGGGAACAGCACTACGCGACTCTCGCCATGAAGGCTCGCCTCAGTCAGACATATGTCAAACCACAATGTGCCAACCCTGGCTCGGACACTGGCACTGAAAGTAGGTCGTTGGTAGTGTCCAGAAAATTGACGTCGCGCAGCAGTGGCCGCATCGCGAAACTATGGGGTGGACAACTATTCGCGCGCACCCGTCTCGCCTCCGCACGGACAAGCACACACGGTCTTGGCGCAACCGCAGCCCCAGTCATACGCACTGTACTCAGTCACCAATCCTGCCGTCAGAGGGTACCCGCCCCCGTAAGTGTTTCTCGGGATTTAGCATTGATTATCCCAGTCAGCAAGACCTACAGGCCCTACCCGTTAGTTGACTGTTCCTCCTGCCACTAATTTGCAGACTGGCTACCCCGCCGTAGCAGCTTTGCCGGCAGGGGAGCGCTGGGATCCTGAAACAGCCGCACATACACGCTACCTCCTCTCAGAAATCAACAAACTTCGTGCGCAGAAGGATAAAGCAGAACAGGACGCCAAACACTGGAGCGAATATTCTCAGAATACGATCGGCCAACACTCAGCTTTGACGACAGCTAAAGCAGACCTAGAGCAAAAGGTTAAGACTCTCGAGCGTCAGCTGAAGGAAGAGCAGAGCTCCAATCTTACTCTCAAGCGGCGCGTAAGTATCCGCTGACCGAAAGCTGGGGTCTGACGTGGCAGATGGACGAGTACCGTGATCCGCACGGGAGAAGCAGTCTTACGGAAGCTTTGGACCTGAAGGAGGTGAGACAAACGTTTTGCAGAGTCTGATGGAAGTCGGAGCTCCTCAATCTACAAGGCAAGATGAAGGAACTTCGGTTCCACAACAGTGCTCTGAGATCCCAGATTGAAGAGCTCCGCCACGAGGTGAGCAAGGTCCCGGGCCTCCGTTAATTTCAGAAAGGACCTCAGACCGATTTGGAGCTGGCGCGTGAAGTCCAGCACCTTCGCTCGGCAAGTCTCGAAAAGATGGTTCTGAACACTAACTGTCAAGGAAGTGGAGAGGCTTTCTACTCAGAACGAGATCCTCCAAAAGCAACTTGTTTGTCACCACCTCGACTCTCATGTGCTGATGCCACAGGTCACTCAAGAGATTAGAAGCCACGAGCTTTGGCCACTGCAGGAGGTGCGCAGAGTTACCGTCGAGAAACTGACCATACAGGGTGCAGGCGATGCGGGCAAAGATGACCCCTACGTGAGTCCCACTCGTTAACGGTGTTGCTAAACCTCAGGCGCTTCTCGACACAGCGTTCAAGTGAAAAGACACGTGAGGCCGCAAATGCCCCGTCAGGCAGGTCCCCGGAGAGTGTGCATAGATTTGCTGAGAGATATGTATAACAAGTGGACTCATCCTAATCTGCTGCATGAGTTGGTAGCTGCTACAACTGATGGTCGCCGTCTCTAGTCAGTCTGAGTGTAGTTTCCAGGGAAGATTCCCTGTTTGCCGTTCAGGCGACCGGTCCACCAGTCCTCAGCCGAATCCGTGCGCTCAACGATCTCGATCCTGTCACCAGCACTGAATGAGAGGTCTCCCTCGGCCTGACGTCAGCGAAACTAAGCAACCCATTACTCACCTGAGCTTCGTAATCGAAGATGGCCGTGCAGTACTGTTTCGGAGCGGCTCCGGGCTTCGGCTTGAGAGGAGGCGGAGGGGGCGGCGCCTTCTTCCCAATGACAGATGCGCCCGAGGAAGGGCTGTAGGGTGGAGGCGCCGCAGGCTCGGGAGATCTGCCATAAGAGCCAGACGAGACCTTGCGGTCAAGACCACCCTTGGAGTACGACGAGGACGAGGCTTTGCGGTCAAGATCCGCCTTGGACGAATGAGAGGCTGTGCGCGACACGCCTCCGTTCACACGAGCCTGCTGGAGGATCTTGGCTGACTCGTTAGCTGCATGCAGACAAGCGCTACTCACCAGTCGAGGCCGTGCGCTGAGTGATGTGAAGCTCATCGAGCTGTTCAGCGGCGTCGCCACGCTGCTCCAGATAAATGTCTTCGATGTCACGCCTCTCCAAATCGTACTTGCCGTCGGCGAAGGACTGAAGCTTTTCGAGCATGATGTAGTAAACGTTCAGCTGCATGTAGTAGAACGAGTGGAACAACGGGTCGATGAACCTCGAGGCGAGTTCGAGGAACTGAGGAAGCTCCTCCTTCAGCAAGTTGTTATAGTGCTCGTATTCGCCAGACGCAACTTCGAACTGCTGTTCGACCTGACCGTCAGACAATGGTGTTCAGTGGGACTCACCTTGAAGAGGTTCTTCTCGTCACTCAAGCTCTTCTCCTTCTTCCCGCGAAGCTTGTTCAGGCTGTTGTTATGGCGGTCGTAGTCGACCAGCTTGTGATCGCGCTTCGTGCACGTCTTACGGATTTTCTTGCAGATCTCCACAAGCTCCTTGCTCGGCTCAACGATGCGAGAGTCGATAAGATCCAATTCAGGCGCGAGCGTTTCTGCAAGGTCAGCCGCATAATTTCTTTCGCAACGTACCTTGGAGCTCCTCCATTAAGCGCTGGTACACAGCGATGTTCTTCACGGTGAGCTCTGAGTTGGGGAACTTAGAAGCCAGGTTGTACTCGGCACCAAGCGGTTGAAACAGGGTCGACAGTGACCCGCCGAAGCTGGACCCCGAGTCCAGCAGCGCTGAAGCGTTAGACTGTGTAATTGGGGGCGACTTACAGTTGACACCGTCGCGGAACACGACAGCGTCCTTGTGCATCTTCTGGCAGGCAGACTCGACCGCTGCAAACTTGCGTTCCCTTTGTAATCAGCACGGAAGACCGGCAGCAGCTTACCAGTCGTTAAACTCAGCGTCTGTCGACTCTGACAGCGTCAGTCATTGCGGGGCCTGAATGCCTTACTCTTCGACATGCCGATACGGCTAGTAATGTTGTGCGGAGTCCTGTCGTCAGCCCGCCGCTCGAAGCAAAGAACTCACCGCTGCAGAGCTTTAGTAAAGCCTTTCATCGTGTCGCAGCGATGATCGGAGACGGGAAGTGTTCACGTTGAATCGTCGATGGGATGGGGAGATCAACGATGACGACGAGGCCGTGCAAGGGCACGAGCCCAACAGTGGAGCGGAACCAAATGGCAGCGACGTCGGCCGGCGGACCCGAGGCTTGGCTAGCGCTCCGCTAACTGCTAGTGCAGTGTGCTCTTCACGCAGGCTCTCTAACTCGTTCGATACACGGCACTGTATATGCATCTCCTCACGCAAGCTTGACAGCAAAAGTCTCGATTAAAATGTATAACTATTCCTACGTCGAACTATATGTGGAGCGTGGTTTACTGCGAAACAAAAGAAGCCTCGGTGTACACCCAGCCCTTGACGGGGACACTCTTGTCGCCGAGGTCAACCTGGAGCGTGGCCGGAGTGTGGTACTGGAAAATGAAAGGCTTAGTGCCAGAGATGGCGGCGTAGCCCTTGCGAATGACGTAGGGGATCTCCGCAAGCACATCGACCTTCTCGATGAAGCCCTTGGTAACATCGTCGACAACGAGCTCTGCCTTGGCGGGAGTCTTGGTGTCCTCGCGCACGCCCCCAAAGACAAAGGCCAGACCCTTCGGGACCATGTAACCAGTGTCATCCTTGTACGTGTTCAGGTGGGTCGCCGTAGACACGTCCTGGTTGGGGACCGGGAAGACAGAGGTAGGCTCGGTCGTGTGAGTCTGGCCGACGACCATCAGGGGCGCAGACAGGTTAGAAGCGTAGATCATGCCAATGTTGACCTTAACATGTCCCGAGCCCTTACCAGCGGGCCCGTAATCGTCCTGGTTGTCAGCACGTCACATCAAGTGTTGTTTAAACTTGGGAACACTACTGCCATGTTCTGGCAGCCGCGGGTCCCTCGGTTACGTACGGTAGTCTCAAACTCCATCTGGATCGCCCGAACGCTTCCGAGCTCAGACTCGGGCTCACCGCCACCAGTCGTGAAGAACGCAAAGTTCCAGTTGGAAGCGATCTGCTCATTAGCGCCACTGGGTGAAATGGGACTCACGAGGTTGGGGCGCATGCCTCCCTGAATAGCATCCACGAACATGGCATTACCGGTGGCATCAATAGCCTTGCCGTCAATGACAATCTGTCCGCTGGAGACGACAAGGGGGTGGAAGCGGCTGCGGAATCAGCAGATGTGCTGCGGAACGCTTACTGGACTACGATGGCATCGCGCTTCTCCTCGGACTTCTCCTTTCCGAAAATCGAGAAACCTCCGTCCTCGCCCGTGCCGTACTTGCAGCCCGGAGCAGAGGCAGGCCTGGTCCAGACGGTGTCGATCTGGACATTCTTGTCGAGGTTTGCAGTGATGTGGTACGCCTCCTCGCCGCTCGCGGACCCGGAGTGCTTGATTTCCTGATTGTTAGCTCTCGCATCGCAACGCACTGACGAATGAGTCCGACTTGCAGTTGCGGCCGTCATGCTTGAAGTTGGAAACGTTGACCGACTTCCACGTAGTCGTCTTAGTCGTCGGGTTGTAAAGCTTGAAGGTCATCTGAGCTGTGGCAGGGATGAGGAACACGCCCAGGTAGCTCCAGATGACCTGGACCATGAGAATACTTCCATCGGTCAGAACGGAGTACCAAGTCTGCGTCTCGGTCTGGAAGCCCTTGTTGCTGACACAGGACCACTGAGAATCAGTCTAGCTCACTGGTGGCCACTTACCTCAGTGTCCTTGTCAGTCAGCTGTCCATAACCGCTGTTGTAGGACGTCACGGGCCAGAAGTTCTGGTGGTGAGAACCAGACGAGTGTCCGGCACCCGATTTAGCTTTCGAGTCCTTGCCGCTGAGGTCAGGCGCGCCCATCTGAAGAACTCACTGGAACCAAGACATTGTTCAGAGAATATAGAGTGTGTATGGACGCGAGTTTACCTTGCGCCGAATCGTTAGGAGGATGTCGGTCGCTGGAGGGAATTGTGGACGAGGAAGGGCATGGGTCGGTGTATGGGTCCGAGCGGGGAGGATCACGTGATAATGATGACGTCGACAGTGTCCGAGCACGAGGCAACTTTAATCATGCACGCCCTAGACCCGATCGCGCTCGGTCAATTCGAGATGTCCGTCTGATTGTTCATCTACCGACACCTGATGCATGAGATGAAATCACGCGTCATCATCTACAACCCATGAGCTGACTCTTTCGGAGTCATCCCGAGTCACCCGCCGCGGTGACCGAGATCGACTCCTGCCTCTCTCCGAGTAGTCTTGCCGACTGTCAGAGTACCGATGATCGTCTCTACGGCGCGGCTCACGCCTCCGGTCTTCGTGCGAACGCTCTCGGCGACGCCGCTCTCTGTGCCGATCTCTGCTACGGCTTCGGTCTCCCTCATCCCCGACCGGTGAATTGCTCTCGCTTCGTTCCCTGTCCCTTGAGCGATGGCGACCTGATCGCGAACGATGGTGGTCATCCTCATGACCTCGTCGATGGCTCCTGCGGTGTCCACCGTGCTCGCTGTCCCTGGATCTGTGTTCCGAGCGCTCCTCGCGACGTTGCTGTCTCTCCATTCGTTTTTGAGCTCTCTCCTCCTTCCGCAGCCTAGCGTTAGTCGTCATCCACAGGCAAGAACTTACTCCTTCTCTCGTCGTCGCCTCTCTTTAGCTGCGCGGTCGTCTTCACCAGCAACGGGGATGCTGTTGGCGCCCGAGCCCTCTCTTGAGCCTCCGGGGCGCTTCGAGGGAGCGAAACCAAGGGCAGCGGACAACGCCTCTTCCTCCTGCTCTTTAAGCTGACGAATCTCCTCCCTTCGCCTTTGGGCCTCAGCCTCAGAGTTGGCATCAACGTCCCGCGAGTACCAGTGGACGTCCCGGTTGTTCTGCCATCTGCCCACTGGCGCGTTGACAGTTGCACCTAGATAGTTCTCTGTAGAGTCAGATATAAACGCGACCGGTTGACATACCTCTATGCTTTGAGTTCTTGACGTCTTCCCAACTGTTGTGGTCAGTGAAGTGAAGGGAACGTAACAGGTGAACTAGACAAACCGGAAATCGCCCTGGCCACCGCGGCTCCCTGCAGTGTCAGCGATAAAAGGTCAAGCAAGACTTACCTCCTCTGACAGGTCCGTCGTACATTGTGCGATTGCTCAGTTGACAACTGGAAGTCGACAAGTATACTTGATGTCGGCGCGCCGCGGTGAAAAGCGAGCCAAGTTGTTGTTGAGGTCTTGGGTGACGCCACCCAACATTTGCCTCCGCTGTCATCGGTCAATGACACAGGACCCAGGGGGGTCAGAGCACGATGGCCGGCAGGCGTCGTTTAGGCCCCGCTACCGGCGCTACCATCATGCATCACACCAAGGCTGGCTGGCCACACGCTTCCTTCAGCCGTTCACCCACCTCGATCCATCCTTCAATCCACAACACCCTCTCTAAGCGCGTCTCTCTTCCCTGTCCTATTCGTTCATCCTAGTCTCTGTCACTGGCCGCCATCATCATCCGACGCTTCTCGGCGTCGCTCTCCGAGTGCTACCTAAGACCGTCCACGACAACCCCGCCACCCCCTAGCACCCCCGAACGCGCTCTCGATCCAACACAACCCGACCGAGTCGACCTTCCCTGTTGTATCCGCTTCTAGCGCCACTGTCTTGCATCATTCAATATGGGTGGTGTCTGCAGTACATGCTGTGGCCAGCGCCGCAAGAACAACTACGAACCCCTCCTGCTTGAGAACGAACGCGAGGCTGTTGCAGACCTTCTGCAATATCTCGAGAGTGAGCGTGGTCATCAGTCAGGTGCTGACCCATACAGACCGGAGCACCACAAACTTCTTCCAAGGCTCGCCCCTTGCGGCCCTCACGACTCTGTCCTTCTCCGATAATGTCGACCTTCAACGTTCGGCCGCGTTAGCCTTTGCGGAGATCACAGAGAAGGAGGTCCATGAAGTCGGCCGCGACACTCTGGACCCCGTTCTTTATCTCTTAACGAGCCATGACAGCGAAGTCCAGCGCGCTGCTAGTGCTGCGCTCGGCAATCTGGCCGTCAATGGTGAGTGCCTCCACGCAGGTCACTGACATGGCTCGCTGACACATAGCCGAGAACAAGCTGCTCATCGTCTCGCTTGGAGGACTTGAGCCGCTGATCAGGCAGATGCTCAGTCCGAACGTCGAAGTGCAGTGCAACGCCGTCGGATGCGTGACCAATTTGGCTACTCATGGTGAGTTTTTTCTTTCGTGTCCTTGAGAGGCTCGTGCTTATTCCCTAGATGAAAACAAGACCGCCATCGCCAAGTCCGGCGCCCTCGTTCCGCTGACGCGTTTGGCGAAGTCCAAGGACATGCGTGTTCAGCGCAATGCCACTGGAGCTCTTCTCAACATGACCCATTCTGGTGCGATACGATGCAGACTAGCTGCTAACGAGCCCAGATGAGAACAGGCAGCAACTCGTCAACGCCGGAGCGATCCCTGTGCTGGTTAGCCTCCTTAACTCACCCGACACCGACGTCCAATACTACTGCACTACTGCTCTGAGCAACATTGCGGTGGATTGTAGGTGCACACGACCGGGAGGCCTCTGACAGCAGCCACCAACCGTAAAAAGCTCGCCATGACCGAGCCTAAGCTCGTGCAGAGTCTCGTGGCTCTGATGGATAGCCAGAGTCTCAAGGTTCAGTGCCAGGCCGCCCTTGCTCTGAGAAACCTTGCGAGCGATGGTGAGTGCCGAAGTTGGCGCCCGCTAACTTTCAGAGAAGTACCAGGTTGAGATCGTCAAGGCCGATGGACTGAAGCCCCTGCTTCGTCTCCTGCACTCCTCGTACCTCCCTCTGGTTCTCTCCGCAGCGGCATGCGTGCGCAATGTGTCGATTCATCCCGCCAACGAGTCTCCGATCATCGAAGCTGGCTTCCTGCAGCCACTTATCGGCCTCCTATCGTTCGATGAGAACGAGGAGGTGCAGTGTCATGCGATCTCGACCCTGCGTAATCTTGCTGCAAGCAGTGAGAGCAACAAGGGTGCTATCGTTGAGGCGGGCGCTGTCGATCGCATCCAGGAGTTGGTCCTTCAGGTTCCGCTTGCTGTGCAGAGCGAGATGACTGCCTGCGTTGCGGTTCTGGCCCTCAGCGGTAGGTTCTGAAGCTCAGCGGCAACTAACTGCAGACAACCTCAAGCCGCAGCTGCTGGAAATGGGCATCTGTGAAGTCCTGATCCCTCTCACCAACTCGCCAAGTGTTGAGGTGCAGGGTAACAGTGCGGCCGCGCTTGGTAACCTCTCCAGCAAGGCTGCCGAGGACTACGCCCCGTTCAACGCCGTTTGGAACAAGCCTGATGGAGGACTGCATGCCTATCTGGTTCGATTCCTGAGCAGCGCGGACACGACTTTCCAGCACATTGCTGTGTGGACGATTGTCCAGTTGCTGGAGGCTAAGGACCCCCAGCTGACGAGCAACATTCGCAATTCCACTATCCTTATTTCCTCCATCCGTCAGCTCGCGGAATCGGCGCCTTCTCCCCAGCAGGGTAACCAGCCCAAGCTTGCCCATTCCGATGACGAATTTGACGAGGACGGGATGTTTGAGGACGGAGAGGGGGAGATCTATGGACTTGCGAAGCGCATTTTGGAGCTGGTTGACGGTGAAGGTGAAGAGAAGCAAGGTGCTCAGCAGAATGAGGAGGGCGAGGAGGATCACGCGGCCCTGAGGGCCAGCGTTCACCAGGCCTTACGAGGGCAGTAGTTCGTGCTCATAACTTTAGTCGACATGTCACATGTTTAGTATACATAGCCTAAGCTCGCTCACTCATGTAAAACTCGTTGATGCGCTTCAGAGCGGCCCGAGGGGGGTTGCCGTTTGGCCAGAGAGCTACCAGTCGGTGAAGGTGGGAAGCGATCACTCCCTTGTCAATGTTGCCGTCGCGGCACAACAGTGTCACTGCGATGGGTATGACCACCTTCCGCGCTTCGGACAAGCTCGCAGGATCAAGCTTGGCCGCAGGCTTCAGCGGGCGACATGAGGCGTCACTAGCAGCCTCCAAGTCTTTCTCCGTCCCTACGCCGAGGACAACCCCCGATTGTGGACGACTGGCCGCGGCAAGGTATGTGTGAAGTTCGCGTAAAGCAGGTATGTACGCCTTCGGTTCCGCTCTAGGACATGGGACTGCGAAAACAGCCTCCGGATAGTCTCCCTTACTAAGAGGAATGATTGTAGGACCTCTGTAAGACTTGGGAACTTCCAAGACCCGGATCGTCACCCACACCGCAGGTGCTTCGAACTGCCGCTTGTCGTCTTGAATCGTTGGGCCGAGATCGAGCGCAACGGTAGCGTCAACCTGGGTCGTAAGACGCCAAAGCGTTGAGGCCGTAACCTCCTCCAAATCGAGGCCCTGCAGAGGGGTGCTGAGACTTTGTGAACGGACAATGTCATCGACGAGAGCTGGAAGCTCATCCCGCCTGGTCGAAAGGAGTTCGCTTTTGTGCTCGTGATAGAGAGCCGGTTTGAGACCCTACGTATTAGTAGGAGCAAACCCACTGTACTCACCCTACCCCAGAGTTCATCGTCGTCTCCAGCTCCGGGAACGTACTCAAAGGCAACAGTTCGGGCAAACAGTCCGCTCCCAAGGCGCGTTGCAGTGGGTAGAACATCCCCACGACCGTCGTCGCCATTCACCCATCGCGATGCTGACAGGCAGATAATCGGCGTATAGGGCGGGTCTGACGGAATTTCAGGGGGTCTGCTCGTTGAAGGGTGGATGAAGAAAGGCCGTAGAGGCTTCTGCAGCTCGGGAAGTGGCAAGACCGACCCCTGCCGTCAGCGCTAGCGCTACTTGTGATTATGCACCTCTAGCTTTTCTGCCCATTCGTCCAGTCTAGCTTCGATCTGAGAGCGTTCAGAGGGTGACACTATGGCGGGCAAATAGATATCCTCGTCCCAGCCATCCATATCTGCGTCACGACGAATGGCAACGGCTCGGTTGACCACGGCGCACCAGATGGGTACGGTCTTGGAGAGACCATCGGGCATGCGCTGCTAGATCAGCTTCTGACGTGCTGGAATACGGTACCTTTCCTCGCCTCGTTGAATCAACTAGGATGAATCTGCAGTTAGAACACAGGAGAACCATTCCTCACCCTCCGTGCCTCTCCGCCCACTCCGCCAGAGGCAAGTTAGATCGTCGCAAGTTGAAGTCCCAGTTCTCGGCGTCAGAGTTCGTCAGCTGCCGTTGTCCTCACGAGAGTATGTCCATCGGTAGACTTGAAGTACGCATACGTGTTGGAGCTGACCTGTTTTGTCAGTGACATGCGGGCTTGCTCCGTCTCACAGATGGATCGCAGTACCAGGTCCCACAGCGCTGGTTAGCTGAAGTTAGAACTGTACCGAACGGCCAGGCTCACCAACTACTTGGAACCTGTCACTGAACCACCGTTCGGCTACGTTGCGAACAAACTGTTCGTCAGAGGCTATTGAGTGTATCCGATTGAACAAGTCATGCTGGGCTGCGTGCTTCTTGACGGCTTTCAAGTCGCTCATGAGGATGTGTCGAGGTGGAAGGACGCCAAGTGGACCTCGACGTCAATCAGAGTGGAGGTCCAAAGTTTGAATCCAGGCACGGCAACAAAATGTTGACATCAACGCGTTCACAACTTTCGATAACTCACAACCGACCAAGATGAAACCAACACTGAAGCGCTCAGGATCGGGTAACAATGGAGCTCCAGCGAGCAGGCCTCGTCCAGGAAAGCCGATAATGAAGACGGTGGAAATGCTTCGTTCCAACGGGCAGTTAAAACGGTCCGGCAAGGGGAAGGAGAAGGCAGTACTCCGAGGCATGAGCGACGTTATACAAGGTGCGTTCACCACTGGACGCTGGCTGACCTTCAGTGCACAACAACCTGCCAGGTGCCGTGCAAGTCGAGCGCTTTGCAGAGGTAAGAATGCTTCTGTTATGCAAGCTCACCTCTCAGGCTCGAGCTCTCGAGGTATCCGCCCTGCAAACAGCAGTCAAGGTAGCGGCGTGCGTACATAAACGTCGTCATGGTTCTAATGTCTCAGAGCAAGTAACACGTCCCGCGCATTTCAGTCGCTTCCCAGGCATCTGAGGAGAAGGGCTGCCAGTCACAATCCTCGTCGAGTGCCGAAATATCTGAAGGACAGGGCGGCTGCAGAGGTACGTTGGGTGCGAAACCAGCTTCTGACCTCAGATCGACCCGAGCGACAACATTGTGCTGCTTCAGCGACGAAAGGCCAAGCTTCGAGCCCGTGGCAACTCCAAAGGTCAGAGCAGAACACAGCAGATGCGGCTTCGGCAACGTGGGAAGGCTTGGCTGGCTACGCATATGTACCACGCCAAGCGTTTCCACATGACGAACATCTGGGGGTACCGTCTTCCCCGCACACCAACGCTAAAGTCCTTCCGCTCCTCGTACCGGGCAGCTCGCCGCAAGGTCTGTCTGAGAGATACCAGTTTCTTTGGCGTGATCGAGCTGGGTTCGACTCGCGATCGCTTGTTGCGATTGTTGGGTTCAGTTGCTGGTGGGACATCCATCGCCGGTGCCAGGTGAGCCAGTCGCCCATTTTTGAGTTAACGTCGCAGGTTTGAGGAAGGTTCTTATTCTGCTCATCTCAATTTGCACGAGCCGGGCGAGTTTCCACGTGGGCTGCTAGGGCCGGCGGAGCTGATCTGGCTGCCGTCTTCAGCAGAGGAGACTACGATCTGGCTACGAGTGCATCCTTCCATGTTCCAGGAGACTTGGAAGATGTTGGCTTCTCTATGTGGCGATCAAATTCGAATGAGAGATCTTCGCTCGGAGCTGGAGTCGTTCGAGTTGATCGGTCCCTCATCTGGAAGCGCCATCCTGCGATCGCTCCCTTTCAGCCCGTCAGAGCCGGACGATAATCGCCAGGCAGTCTTGAATACTTTGACGGCTGATCCGGCGGAGGTTCCTGATGGACTAGTTTTCAGCTACACCGGTGTGGACCCTCGTCTGTCGTAAGTCTCCGAAGCAAGAGTTTGCCTCACACTCACAGTTACCCGCCGTGTCACATGACCGCAGAGCGGCCGATCGCCCAAGGCAAGAACCTACCTGCAGCGCAGCGTTCAGAGCTTTGGTCGAGAGAAACTCGCTTGCGGCTGTCCAAGCCCACCTTCACGAAGGCGGAGCTCGACGAGCGACGGCGACAAGCGGGACTGCCAGGATTGAGGCTAACTTCGACTGAACGAGATGACTGTATCCCCCTGGTGATCATCAAGCGGCAGGTGGGGTCGAACGACGAGAGAGATGCCATGTTTCATGGCTACACGATGCTGTTCCCCAAGGGCTGGTCCATGGCCCTACTGCCGTCGTTCGTGTATTGTGGGGTCAAGCTCACGGGCGTGTTCGAAGCAGAAGTCCAGCATCGGGAGGCAGGTGTTCCCTCTTTCCCGGAACATTACGGCTCCGTGTGCCCCGCTGGAGCGCGCCACGAAGACGCAAAGGCGAAGGAAGGGGAACGGCGATGGCTGAGAAAGCCTCCAGGAAAGCGCATCGACTTCACGGCCCTCAGCGTCGACTATCCCTTCAAGCCAGAGTGGGGCAGGTTGCTTGGAGTACGTTGGACATTGGTATAATGCTGACCGTAGAACAAGGACGGAAGCGAGGCGTCTCAGCCGTGGCTACTGGACTCGTCGTTTGTGCCCATTCTCGAACGTCTGGCGCTCTCGGACAACCCAGCTGCCTCTTTGCTGTCCGCTATCAACACTTTCCGTCAGCGAAGGGGTATGAGGCTGATTAAGAAGGAGAAGGCCCAGTCTCTTTTCGAAGACTGCCTTTGTCACCTGCGCATTGACGTCCTGGGGCGCGGTTCTCCTTCCGACATGGCCATGGTGTACAAAGTCGGCGCTGACGAGCGCTCCAAGTGGCTGCAGGCCTTGGAAGAAGTGCGGGGGAACCCCGACTCGTCATCCTCGGAGCAGGTGGGTAGGGATGTGGTCCAATCGCTGACAGTATGCAGTTGAGAGAGGGATGGAGCAGTGCTAGGGAGACAATCGGTTTTGTGTCGACTGGTAACATATCACTGACTCGCGGCAAAGGCCACGGTCTCGCAACTGTCTCCCTGTCGGCCTACCTCGATCTGCTGCGCTCCGGGGAAGCACAGCTGCCCGTCGTGCTGATTCGTAACCGCAACAGCCTTACTTGCCGTCTCGCGGCTCTCCAGCCTGTGCGAACTTGATGTATCGTTTGCATGTAATTTGCATGTATTCTGTGTACGCCTGCATCCTTGAGTACTGGGGCACACCTGGGAGGCTTGGAACGCGTCAGCTACGCCCGTGCCTGTATGCGGTGCCCTTGACACGTGAAGTCAAATTACCTCCGTGGAGCGCGGTCCAAGCCTGTGGTGAGCGAACGGGGCATCCAAAGCACACTGACTGGGTCCACATTCGCGTTCGACAGCACTGGGCTTCTGGGATACGTCTTGGTGAGCTGCGAGACCGGGGTTGACTGACGCTGTGCAGCATTCGGTGGTTGCCGCCTCGATCTCTCTCGACATGCCCATTCCCCAGATAATCGCGGCTCCTATTGCCCAGCTCGTTCGCCGGCGCTCTTTCCCCAAGTCCAGCTCGACGGGATCATGGCAGATCGTTACGCCGATTAAGCTAGCTCTGACGGCTGGAGTGCAACGCCTCGACCTGTCGCGGGATCCGCGCGAGGTGTGGGCGCGTGTTCGATCATGGAAGGCGACGCCAGCCCGCCTGGCTCAGCTCGGCATCATGCTTGCTGTGTGGATCTATGCGATCTGGATCATGACCACGCCTACCTTCCTGTGGTCGTTGCTGATCCCGGCCGTGTTCATTCTCGCTTGTTCCTTCCCGATCACGAACCAGCTCATTTGGCCGGCGGCTCCCATCTTCACCTGGGTGCTTCTGTTCTTCTCGGCCCGCTACATCCCGACCGACTCTCGACCTGCTATCCATGTCGCGCTCCTTCCGGCGCTCGAGTCCGTTCTGTACGGCGCCAACATCTCAGACCTTCAAACCCGTCTGACGCACCCCCTTCTGGATGTTCTGGCCTGGCTTCCGTA
Source organism: Trichosporon sp. PB005A (assembly GCA_023630055.1). NCBI lineage: Eukaryota > Fungi > Basidiomycota > Tremellomycetes > Trichosporonales > Trichosporonaceae > Trichosporon > Trichosporon sp. PB005A. The sequence goes on from JAMALZ010000004.1 coordinate 953,447, forward strand.
CGGAGTCCTTCATTTTGCGCTTCCCTTCGTTGTCGCAGTCCTGCTGTGGCTCTTCGGCCCGAAGGGCTCCGTCCAGTACTGGGGCAAAGCATTCGGCTTCATGAACCTGTTTGGAGTCATCACTCAGATTGTTCTCCCATGCGCGGCGCCATGTGAGTACGTTCTCGACGACACTTTCTGACTTTGCAGGGTATGAGATCATTCATGGGTTAACGCCGGCGGACTACTCAATGAAGGGCTCTCCCGGAGGGCTTCTGCGTATTGACCGCGTTTTCCACTCATCTGGTTACACCAACGCCTTCGGTTCAGCACCTCTCGTGTTCGGAGCCTTCCCCTCGCTTCACTCCGGAAGTGCAGTCATGGAGGCTCTGTTCCTGGCGCACTTCTTCCCCTTCCTGAAGCCAGTGTACTGGACGTACGTTGGCATCCTCTGGTGGGCTACCATGTACCTGTCTCACCACTACTTGGTCGACCTCACCGGTGGAGCGTGTCTCAGCGTACTCGTCTTCTACCTCTTCATGCCGGCCGAGTTCAAGGATAGCGACAACATCAAGTGGCCTAACAACGCCGAGTATGAGATGCTCAACAATGGCAACGGCACTGGCAATTCGAACGCCGACGTAGACTTTGATGAGGAGATTCGTCGCTTGGAGGAGAGCGAGGGAATGCCTCCAACGGATGAGGAGAGCAGGATCGAGGCTTCAGAGGGTAGCCTCGGCCCTCCTTCCGGTGCGCCTCGGACCAAGCGCTCCGTGAGCTGGGGAGAGACCCAGGTGCTTGGTGAGGAGCGGAGTCGCTCGGCCGAGGCACAGTGATCGTAGCTCCTGCAGTGATTCCGGGCTTGCCCGGAATGATACCCGTCACGATATCTGCGACCGCAATGAGATGTCATGCATACAATGATAACGCCCGTACTGAGCTGCCGTCTAGCCCTGATTCTTCAAATCCATGCAAGCGCGCGTCTTAGCGGCGCGCAAACCAGTCGCGGTCGGCGAGGCCGCCGGGCCGAGGCTGGTTGCTCCACTTGGGGATAAGGCCCATGTGGCGCGCACGGCGGACCATCTTGCCGACGCGGCGCTGCGACTTCCAGGTGAGGCCGGTCTGCTCACGACCCTTGATCATGCCAAGCTGGTTGACGAACTGGTATGACATGAGCGGATTCATGACGTGGTCGAGCGGGTCCTCGCCGCGCAGGAAGAAGGGGTCGATCTGCTTAGCGACCTTGCGGACGGGGCCGACTAGGGGGCGCCGGACACGGTGCTGCTCTTCCGGGTACAGGGTGGCCGAGGCGAAGTTGTGCGGCGGGATGATCTGGGAGGTCAGCTTGCTTTGTCCTCGAGGTCGATGAGCGTCCGCTTCTGCAACACGCAGTCGCCATCGGGACGAGGGCAGCGCGGGCAGCGCGAGCACTGCAGACAGCGCAGAGACGGGTGCGCACCTTGTTGGGGAGGAAAGGTTTCCTGCCGTCGTTGGTCTCGTCGCGCAGCCCGACCGAGTCGATCATGGAGCGCGCGGCGCTGTTCGTGCTCGCGGCCGAGGCCGCCGCCGTCTCACGGTTCCGCGTCAGGCGCGCGAGGAAGTCGGACGTCGCCTTGCGCGTGTCCTCGGCGGCGATCCGGGACGAGGTGTGCAGCGCACGCGAACGGAAGAGGGAGGCCATCGTCGTCTGTCGGGGCGGCGCCGGTGGTCGTGAGAGATGCGTTGAACGACCCCTTGCCAGCTTCGGACTTCGAGCTCGAAGCGCAACCCGCCCTGGACTTTTTTCGGCGGTCGCACTTAGGCGGCCGAATTCCAGCGGCGCCTAACCTCCAACCACGTGGCTTCCCAAGTTTGTTGTTGATCTCTGCCTGCGGGTCTCGAGCACCAGCGATGCATCGTCAGGACAGCCCAGCCTCGATGCATCGAAGTACTTGCGTATTCATGCTAGGTCTGCATGCAGAGGCTGAAAAGTCTTAGACGATGGCAGTCTGCGCACTCCAATCACCGACATTCATCTAGTGCAGCGTCAGACCCGAAGGTGAGCCGTCACCACTGCAGAGAATACTCATGATGCATGGCATCTATATGTTTTGTATAAATCTTCGGTACAATCCTTCTTTCACGCTCTAGTCCCTGTACTCGAGCTCGGTGTTGTAGTTGAGGGCAGTGTCGACCGGGGAGTAGACCTCACCGCCGCGCTTCTTGTAGAAGTCGACGACCTTCTGGGCGTTCGAGGCGATGCCCTCGGGGGTAATGCCGAACTTCTTGTAGGCCTCCTGGTAAGGAGCCGAGGCACCCCAGGCGCGGAGACCGACGGCCTCCTGGGCGTACTTGTACCAGGGGAGGGTGTTGTAGGCCTCGACGGCCATGATGGGGGCGCCCGAGGGGAGGACGGAGAGACGGTAGTCCTTGGACTGCTCGTCGAAGACCTCGAAACAGGGGAGCGACGAGACACGGACCTTGAGGCCCTTCTCGCGGAGGAGCTTGGCAGCGTCAACGACAATGGAGACCTCGGAACCGGTCGAAACGAGGGTGATGTCGGCCTTGTCGTCCTCCTCGAGGACGTAGCCTCCCTTGCGGGCCTTCTCGATGCTGGAGCCCTTGAGCTGGGGAAGGTTCTGGCGCGAGAGAGCGAGGGTGGAGGGGGTGTGGGCAGAGGCGAGGGCAGAGTAGTACGAGGCCGAGGTCTCGTTGCCGTCGGCGGGGCGCCAGAACTGCATGTTGGGGGTGGCACGGAGCCAGGCGGCGGTCTCGACCGGCTGGTGGGTGGGGCCGTCCTCACCGAGACCAATCGAGTCGTGGGTGGCAATGTTGATGACGTGCAGCTTGGAGAGCGCAGAGAGACGGACGGCACCGGCAGCGTACGAGACGAAGTTGAGGAAGGTGGCGTCGAAGGGGATCAGACCACCGTAGGCAGCGATACCGTTCGAGATGGCAACCATGCCGTGCTCACGGACACCGTAGCGGATGTAGCGACCCTTGTACGAGCCGAGGCCGGTCGAGGGAGGCTGGAAGTCCTCAGCGCCCTTCCAGCGGGTGAGGTTGGAGCCGGTAAGGTCAGCCGATCCACCGATGAGCTCGGGGATGACGGGGGCGATGGCGTTGAGGATGGTCTCCGAGAGCTTACGCGAAGCAATAGCGGGCTGGTCGGGGGTGTAGGTGGGGAGGTGCTTCTCCCAGCCCTCGGGAAGGCGGCCAGAGACACGACGGAGGAGCTCGGCGGCGTCCTGGGGGTACTTCTCCTCGTACTTCTTGAAGAGAGCGTCCCAGTCGCGCTGCTTCTGCTCGCCCTTGTCGCGGACCTTGTCCCAAAGGGCCTGGACGTCCTCGGGGATGACGAAGGTCTCGTCGGGGTTGAAGCCCCACTTCTCCTTGAGCTGCTTGATGTCGTCGGCCTTGAGGGGAGAGCCGTGAACGTCGTGGCCACCCTGCTTGAGGGAGCCGTAGCCGATGGTGGTACGGAGGTTAATGATGGTGGGCTTGGTCTGCGAGTCGCGAGCCTGGGCGATGGCGCCCGAGATGGCGTCCAGGTCGGTGTCACCGGCGTCGACGTGGAGGACCTCCCAGCCGTAAGCGCGGAAGCGACCCTCGACATCCTCGGTGAAGGAGACGTCGGTGTCACCGTCAATGGTGATGCGGTTGTCATCCCAGATGGCGATCAGGTTGTTGAGCTGGAGGTGGCCGGCGAGCGAGCAGGCCTCGGAGGCGACACCCTCCTGGAGACAACCGTCACCGAGGAAGACGTAGGTCTTGTTGTTGATGAGGTCGAAGCCGTCCTTGTTGAAGACAGCACCCTGGTGGGCCTGGGCAATGGCGAGACCGACAGCGTTCGAGATACCCTGGCCGAGGGGACCGGTGGTGACCTCGATTCCGGGGGTGTGGTCAACCTCGGGGTGGCCGGGGGTCTTCGAGTCGAGCTGACGGAAGGCCTTAAGGTCGTCCATGGAGACATCGTAGCCGGCGAGGTGGAGGAGAACGTACTGGAGGGCACAACTGAGCACGTCAGTCCGGTATTCCCGAATACTCTGTGAAACTCACGCGTGGCCGTTGGAGAGGACGAAGCGGTCACGGTTGTACCACTTGGGGTCCTTGGGGTTGTAGTTCATGTACTTGGTCCAGAGGACGTAGGCGACGGGGGCCATGCCCTAGCCTGTCAGCGGACTGTCTGGAAACGTTTCCCCATTGCGCCAATGTCGGGGAATGAGAATCGGTTTGCTTACCATGGGGGCACCGGGGTGACCGGAGTTGGCCTGCACGTCAGCGAAAAACGCGGTGGTGCTGTTCGCGTTGACTTACCTTGGCGACAACATCCGCCGAAAGGGTACGGATGGTGCTGTTCAGTCAGTACCGCGGTGTCGGGAGGGCAGACGTCATGGAAGGTCATGGCAAAGGAGACCGATGTCGAAACTTACTTGACGGCCTTCGTGTCAATCTCAGAGAAGGACATGCTGTGAATTGTTAGCATGCATTCAGAGATCAAGATCCAGTCAAGACAACTTACTTTAAAGACGGAGGAGGGGGATGGAGAGGAAGGAAAGGGGAGGTGAGGGAACACGCTGTCAAGAACAAGCCGAGCCTGATTTTGGGGAGCCTGTGTGGGAGCTGTGGTCGCTGAGAAATCCCGAGTGTGAGTCGTTTCTCCCGCCATGCGCGTGCGCCGTGCGCCGTGCGCCATGCCATGCCGCCATGCCTGAGTGCCCGTCATGGCCCGCCATCCAACGTCATTGCGAGGCGGAGATATGCCTCCGCTCCACTGCCAGCACCAGCATCCCTGCGTCGGCCCGGACATCGATCGTGCTCTCGCAGCCAGCGTCCCCGACCCGGTTGTCACCCGGCTGTCGGCATGCTCAGTAATCGCTGGGCACCATGTCCAAGCATCCCCACGTCCATCAGTCAGCGCTCCCGCACTTCCGCAACTGCGACTGCACGTGGTTTCCATCAGAGCCTCCAGAGCACTTTGCCACTCCTCTGATTACAATTGCCAGCATTGCCAGCATGGCGGCGGACGTCATCGGTACATGCGTCAAGCTCCATGCTTCACGGACACGTTCGACTTCAGGCTCGCACACCGGTGCGCGGTCCGCCTGGGCCTGGCGTGTCAGTGCCCATATCAGCTTAAGCTTCGACCGGGCGGCCAGTAGATCCGCTCGCCAGTCCCCGATCCGCACGTAGCCGATCCCAGCTTCCTAAGCAGGCACACAGGGCCGGCCACCCGGGGCCATTAATTATCAGCGCGCACAGCGCGGCCGATGCGAGCACATTGCCGCACTGCCGGCGCCGGAGCATGTAGGCGAGGCTGCGCGGGCAGAAATGTCGTTTAAAATGATGGAGCGCAGTCCCTCGAGCGCAGCTTCCTCCTCAGCTGCATTCTAACACCCTCAACTGCCACAACTTCTTCGTATACGTGCGCCTCAACGTCAGCCGGCGGCTGCTACGGGCCCCGTCGATAAGATGACTATTGTAACATGTGCATGCTTGAGACCAGAGAGTGCGGCGAAGCAATCCGCCGACTTCGACCCGAGATGTCTCCGGCTGTTCGTCGGAGCCGTCTATACGGCCTCCTTCCTTGCGCTCATCGCGCTCCTCGAGTCTTGCGGTCCTACACTACTCGTTCTCGACGACAAGTCTCTGCGTTCCCTTGTACATCTCGCTGATCTGGCCCTGGCGCTCGATGGGCCCGAATTCGGTCTGGGCAAGCTTCCACCAGTTCTCCAGCTTGTCCTCCTTCAGCACGCCGTTGTCGTTCACGAGATCCGGGAGGTGGTGCGGCGAGCCGTAGCCGCTGCGGGCCGCCTGCGCTGCGGCGCCCGCAGCCTTGAGCGCCTCGGGTGGCGTCGTCGACTTGTCGCCCAGGAGTGCTAGGGCCGGAGCGAAAGTTTCGTCCGTGTGCTGCAGGAAGTACTTGCGGAAGTTGTACGACGCGTAGCGCTGCGACGCCTGGCGCGTCGCGTTGTAGAGCGCCTGCACCTGCGCGAGAGTGGGCTTGGCCGACATGTTGTTGCTGGTGACGGATGGTCGAGTACAGAGTGCGGCGGACGATGATGCAATGATGGTCACTGACATTTTGCTCCCGTCTCACATCTCATACACACTTGGCTACCTTCCTCTGATGGACACATCCGAGACTAGACGCCGCAAGATCATTTCATATTGAATGCATGCAGGTATATGTAAAGGTCATTACCCGATATCTAAGCTAAAAGGAAGCACAGGTCATGTTTTGTCGGATATCACACTCATACGTCTTCTCTCTTCACGCCACCTTTAGGCGGAAACTCCCTGGCCAGCGAGGTAGCGCTTGAGGTCACCCATGAGGGCGACCTGCTCATCGAGCGTAAGAGAAGTGACCACGGTTTGAATGATAGAGCCGACGGTGACGTTCTGGATACGGATGAGCGAAGAGTAGTAGACATAGGCAAAGATGCCCATCAGGAACTGGCAGTCCATGCGGTCGGTCATACCACCGTGGCCGGGGATGGAGTGACCAAAGTCCTTGATGTTGAAGGCGCGCTTGAAGCCAGAGGCAAAGAAGCCGCCGAAGGGGGCGATGAGAGAGGCGAAAGTGGCCATGACAAGGAGGTGCAGCTGGTAAGGCACGTAGGGGATCGCGGGGGGCTCGCGGCCGAGGACGGTGGTGAGCAGAGCGCGGAGGGGGCCCGTGAACTCGAAGTTGCGCCAAACAAAGACGGGGTTGAGCTTGCAGGTGACGTTCGACAGAGCGTTGACACCCAGGTCCTTGGCGGGGCAGATCATGTACGGGAAGCGCATGAAGAACGAGCCCCAGGCGAGACTGAAGAGCAGGGTCAGGATGAAGGCACCGACGAAACCCTCAACAGTCTTCTTCGGGCTAAGCTTGATCAGAGGCGTGCGGCCGAAGAGCTTGCCGCAAACATAGGCCATGACGTCGTTGCAGATAACCAGCGAGGCGGGAACGAAGAACCAGATAAGGCCCTCGAGGATGTTGTTAACAATGAAGTGGCTGCTGTCAGCTTTGCTCTACTGGGTCAACGCACCTGGAAACCACGACAAGAAGGAGAGTGATGTGAACCCAGCAGAACAGGGCGAACTGCTGGCGGAGGTACTGGCGCTTGAGGTTGGCGACAAAGCCAACGAAGCCGAGCACATACAGCATGAAGCTGATGAAGCGGTGGTTCTTGGCGAAAGGGATGAAGTAGGCATCCACGAAGACGATGTGCTTGAAGTAGTAGATAATCGACTCGCCGTACAGGAAGTAGTTGGTGCAAACGAAGAAGTACCTGCACGTCAGCCACAAGCACACAGTGCACTCACCAGTTGAGAGTCTTGCTCCAGGGGTCCTTGACGTTGCCGCCCTCAGGAGTGACACCGTGGTCACGGAGATCAAAGAGAGCAGTAACCTCCTTGTAGACGAGCGCCTGGCAGATAAGGACGAGGACAATCATGTAAGGGTGACCCATGCACAGGAGAGCTGGTGGTAAGCTTCAGCACCGTGACCACACCGCTTACCGATGAAGCCGAAGATCATGATGAACGTCCAGACGGTGCGCTCGATGAAGTTCTGCTTCTTGGGAGGAGCCGTAGGCGCCAAAATCTCTGCCGCCGGCTTGTCGGAGCGGGGAGTAATCGTCTTCTCGCCCTCGGCTCCCTCGCCGGGGATGATGCCGTCCTCAAACTTGACAGAGTTCTTGCTAGGGCTCGTCGGCGTCAGGGCACTGCCGGGGCCGGAAGGGCTAAAGTCCACAGGCGTCTTGCGCTTGCGGTTGGCAGGAAGCTCCTCCGCAGTCCGGGTGGGGAGATCGGCAGGGAGGTCGGGCTTGAAAGAGGAAGTCGGAGGCGATGACTTCGACGAAGCTACCTTGGCATCGTTGCGCGAGGCGGCAGGTGTTTGATCCACCTTGGAAGAAGCAGCAGCGGCGGGAGCTTCCTTGGCGGTGTTGTCAGGCGACGCACCCTTAGTGGCCGCCTTCACGACTGCAGGCTGCGACTTCGGCTTCGCATCCTCCTGAGCAGGGCTGGCCGCCGGCTGGGCATCGTCATTGGAGGACTTGCCATTGGCGGTAACAGCCTTCTTCTCGGCCTCGGCGGCCAGACGAGCAGCACGGGCAGCACGCTTTTTGGCAGACTTTGACACGGGCGCGGGCTCCGATGCAACCGGCTGAGTCTCTTCCGGAATTCTGTTGGTTAGCGTGGCACGGGTACAATAAACATACACTTCGACGACTTCCTCGTAATCAGGTCCGTCCTCGATGTCGAGGACATCGAACATGTTGCGCTGGCTAAACGACGGCATGGTTGCGGTCGTATGCTCAAACGTTCAGAAAATATAAAAGAGTGATGAGTGGTTGGATAAAGTCGAAAGTCGGTGACCGCGGTGAGCGTAACGTCTGGTCCACGATGAACAAGCGCAGAAGTGGTGAACGCATAATAGCGCGTGGTTCCCACGAGGTTTGCGTTACGTAATAATGTCGTGCCTCGCATCCAGCACGATCGCCCACGATTGCCCCAAAGTTCGGCGCGGTCCAGCTCGGGTGATACGGTAATGCGCGTCAGTGTTGTCCGGGTCATCCGATATTTATCGACGTCTAGTCGCCTTCCTTCCCTCTTCCTTCTTTACATTCACGTTTCGTTCATCTCTTCCTGTGTTGTGTAATCTTCTTCATCTATCACTCCATCATGTCCGCCGACCTCGTCCAGAAGCTCCAGCCCCACGCCAAAGAGATCGCGCTCGCTCTCGGCGTGATCCTCCTCGCGCTTGTCTTCCTGGCGGGCAAGAAGCAGGAGAAGCCTGTCCTTGACCCGGTTGAGTTCCGCCCCTTCAAGCTCATTAAGAAGACTCAGCTCTCCAAGAACACTTACAGGTGAGTTAGCGCAATCAGAAGCACACTTGCTGTAACTCGACAACCGCCATCGGCCCATAACCCTGGGCACGGGCGTCGCGATTCATCTAGTGCACGTACTGGGCACACTACGTGCTGGACGCGTCTCTCTGAGGTTCGCATCAGCATACTCGCGCAGATGGACCTCTTCCTGCCTCTATTGTCCACCTTCTGGTTCTCTTTCGGCCCCTTCAGTCATCGCCCACTTTCGGGGCCGAGAGTTCCGGTTGATAGCGATTAGATTCGGCAGCTGCACTTTGGTCCGTCCTTCCAGCACATCCTATTCTCCATCCCCCAGCAAATGCTATGCTCCTCCTTGTCCAACCAGGCGTGTACTAGAAGACACGCAGGTAAAGCTCGGTTACGGCTAGCATCCTCTGGGTCGGTGTTCCAAGCATCACATGATGCACAAGCGGCATTACCAAGTTTACCCGCGATCTTATCTCCCTCCGCTCATGTCCGCGGTCCACTGACCACAGGTACCGCTTCGCGCTCCCCTCGCCGACGGCCAGCCTTGGCCTGCCGATCGGCCAGCACATCTCGATCATGGCCAACATCGATGGCAAGCAGGTCATGCGCTCGTACACGCCCACCTCGCTCGACAACGACAAGGGCTTCTTCGAGCTCGTCGTCAAGGCGTACGAGAAGGGCAACATCTCCAAGTACCTTGCCAACCTCAACGAGGGTGAGAGCATCATGGTCAAGGGCCCCAAGGGCAAGTTCAACTACACCAAGGACCTCTCGCCCCACCTTCTCATGATCGCCGGTGGCACCGGTATCACCCCGATGTACCAGATCATCAAGAGCTCTGTCATGGACCCCACCGACAAGACCGAGATCGAGCTCATCTACGCCAACGTTGACGAGGGAGACATTCGTAAGTTACTTTCTACGTTTGCACAAGACACAAGCTGACACGCAGTTCTCCGCGAGGAGCTTGAGCGCCTCTCTGTCGACTCGAACAACCGTTTCAAGCTCTACGTGAGTATTGGCCACGCACACAGGCACTTAGCTGACTTCAGTACACCCTCAACAACCCTCCTGCCACCTGGTCGCACGGTGTCGGCTTTGTTTCCCAGGACATGATCAAGGAGCGCATGCACAAGGCCGGTGTTTCCTCGGGCTCCAAGGTCCTCCTCTGCGGCCCCCCTCCGATGATGACCGCCATGAAGGGCCACCTCAAGGAGCTCGGCTACCCCGCTCCCCGCACCGTCTCGAAGCTCGAGGACCAGGTCTTCCTGTTCTAAGCGGCACTGGACAGCTTCAAAAATATATCAACCCGATGCTTCTGTTCTGAGCATTTGATCATTCAGGATTGACATTATAGGATTAGAATAGATGCAAACATTAATAACAACTATGCTACAGGGCGCTACAGACGGTCGACGTCGAGCGGCTTCATTCCCCTCGTCCATTCTCTCTCCTCCTCCTCCTCCTCATCCTGGTCTCGCAGCCTCTCCTGCGTCGTAACGTACCCGCCGGCGCCAGCGCCCGCGCCCGCCCCTCCGCCGAGGGACACCCTGGAGCTGTTCTTGAGCATCATTGTGAAGCTGGGCTTGCGGTTCAGGGGCGGGTCGCGGGCGATGCTTGCGCTGCGGGCGCCGGGCTCGGCGAGGTCCTCTCTGCGGCCGGAGAGGCCGGAGGCGGTGCGCTCGCGCTGCTCGAGGCGCTCCTGCAAGCTGACGCGGCGCTCGCGGGTCTCGCGCGACGTCTCGGACGACGCGCGGATGTACGGCTCCTTGACGGGGGACGAGGACGCGGAGCGGAAGCTGTTGGCGGAGCGGGGGCGGGGGATGCGCCACGCGCTCTCTGGCGGGCTGCGCGGGCTGGCGGGCGAGTCCGGCGGGCTCGGCGGGCTCGCGGCCTTGCGGTACGGGAGGCGGTTCTCTGGCCTGCGCGGGGACGACGCGGCCGAGTGTGCCGACGCGGCGTCCTTCTCGCGCGGCGACGAGAGCACGGAACGCACCGAGCGCGCAGACTTGAACGACGGCGTCCCCGGCACAGTCGGGTTGGGCAGGTTGTGCCACCCCTCGTCGTGCGTGACGCGGCCGAGCACGCGCCTGCCCTCGTGCGGGACGTGGACGTGCGAGCGCGACGCCGAGTGGCAGCTCGCGCGCGAGTCCGGCGGCGACGGCGCCACGGGCCGCGTGCGGTCGAGGCAGCCCTTACCGCGCCACCACAGCACAGCGAAGACGATGATGAACGCGCCGACGACACTGCCGATCACCGCGCCGACAATGGCCCCGGGCCGCTTCCGGTCGTGCCGCGCGACGACGTCGGGCACCGGCCGCGTCGTTTCTGGCGTCAGCGGAGCCGGACTGATGCGTGAGCCGGACTCACCGACAGGCGCAGCAAAGACGGGCGAAAGGAGCGGAAGGAGCGGGAGGATGATGGCCAGCATCATATTTTGGGTTGGGTTGCGTGGCGCCGAGGCGGGGTCGTAAGGTTTCGTAAAGACAGTGGGAGTAGTGATATGAAGGAGAGTTGCTGTTTTGCTGCAGGCGCATGACAGATCATGCCCATCGAGCAGCGTTGATCAGCGTCGGGCCCGACGAGACGCGAGCTCGCTTCCAGTCGGATCTGGCGGCTGGCGGCCGGGTGCGACGTGCGACCCGGGACCTGTCATCTCTGGCTGCCGCTCAGATTGAACCCCTATAGCCATGGAATCCGTGCCACGCCGGGTGCTGGGCCGCCGGCGGTCGTCATCAGTAGCGCCCTGCGGACGAGGGCGCGTATGGCGTATGGCGCTGTGGCGTGTCTGTGCGGACTGGGCACACCGGGCACACTGGGCGAATGCGACGCTGGTAGGTGCGCAGGGCGTGGGCCGGCCTTCATCGCGCAGCGCTCCCGGCAGCCCGGTCCGCGCTCTTCATACGCGGTACGATCAAGACAACTCAAGGAAGATGCGGAGCTGCAATACGACCATTTGCAGTCCCGGTCGTTAGTGCAGTGGAGAATGCTCGCGAACGCAGGGTCTGGTGCGGGAGGGAGCGGAGTGCGGCGATCTCGAGGGACCGGGGGAACGACGACTCCTCGCAGACCATTCAAGGCGCCGTTTCACCTGGCCCACATCCTGCGCCCCGCTAGCCAGCCTGCTCTGTCTGAGACACCACCATGGGTCGACGGCGTCCCACGTCCCTTGCCTTTGTATCCCTGGCTTACCGCGCTGCCCGCGACAAGACATGCAACATGCCGCATTAGCCCGCTAGCTCCCAGATGAATGCATCCTATACCAAAATCTATATGCTTAATCAATGCCAGGGCGCCTTCCATCCGTCGTTCTTGCCTTGGATCTCGTTCGTGATCGCCTTATGCGCACTCATAAGGAAGTCGGTGTAGCTCAGCGCGTCGTTGTTACTGTCCTCCACAAGCTGGTTCGCGAACTCAATCTCCAGGCCGTCGCGGTCCTGTCTCACGATCAGCACCGGCAGAGTGTGCCCGGTGAGCCGCTCCAGGTGCGTGAGAATGTTTCGGACCTGCGTCGACAGCATCGTGGGGAGCTTCGGCAACCGCGTGATGCGCGTGTCGACCTCCTCGAGGGACTGGACACCGTACAGGTCGTCCAGGATCTGCGGCGACACCGCACCGCCAAACCACAGCATGGCAATCTCTCCGTTTGTGAGCAGGTACGCTCCCTCCGCGACCATGTACGCGTAACTGGCACGCTGGAACCGGGGGATGCGGAGCCGGCCGTTCGCACCCGGGAAGCCGAACGAGTCGGCGAGGTCGTGGATCGCGAGGATCCGGGGGTACAGGAGGGTCATGACAGCAGCGACAGACGCGCCCTTCGCTGCCCGCATATAGTGCACGCGCACGTCCGGCACGACGTTTCCGCCCTTCAGAGGCTTCGACTTGATCATGCACAGCGTATACAACGGCAGCAGCTTGAATCCTTCCGGCAGAATGAGCTGGCCAGCCTGCACCGCGGGAGCACAGTGCTTGCGGTAGTTCAGCAGGATGCGGTTCGCGCGCTCGATCGTCAGGCGGCGAATGTCGCGCAGCTTGCGGTAGGGCAGCTCACTGACCGCAGCCTTGTAGATGATCGAAACCACGGCATCGAAATCGGTGAAGCGGAAAACGTTGCCAATCATGCTGGACACCGGCAGGGCGAGGTTCAGAAGGCGTACCCGGCGGTCGCCGTTCGCCGAGGTGTACAGCGTGGCCACCTGAATGTACGACGTCTGGCGGTCGTCCAGGCGGTGTCCCTCGTGCTTGACCGTCGCGGTGAACGCCCTGTTCGGGTCCATCGTACCAAATTCAATGTCGGTGAGCGAGCGCTGCAGGAAGTTGCCACCGTACTCCGCGACGCGGAGGCCGTTGGAGCATCGGATACGGACAGTCGCGTTGTACGCAATTTCGCTGCAAATAACGCGCTGAAGCTCAGCCTGCAGAGTGTTGCGATCCCGCACGGGCTGGAACTTCGGGTGGAAGAAAGTCTCACCGCCAGACACAGCAGAGACGAAACCAACGTTCGCCAGGTCCATCGACTGGTCGGGGAACACAAACGAGTTGACGCCGACACCACTCTCGGCCATTTCGTCTGCTGTCTTGCGCCAGAAGTCATCCGTCGGCGTGAAGAGGGCCTTCTCCTTGTCAGTCCCGGCCAGCGATGGGTCATCACGGGCCTTGAGGTGCCCCGGGCCCAGAACGGGCAATCCCGACAGGAACACGTTGATCTGTCCACCAACACCGCGGATGCCATCCAAAGCACCCTTCAGCGCCGATCCAATGGCGCACTGCATTCCGTCGGGCTGCGCTTCGTACGTGCCGGGGATCATGTTGAGCAGGCTCTCGATCTGTGACCGCGATGAGGCTGGGTCCGCCAGGAAGCCTCCAACGATCGGGCAGAACATGTCGTCGAGGTCGGAGACGACGAGCAGTTGAGGCTGGGAAAGGGCAGCACCGATGTTCCAGAACCCAACGGTCTGTCCGACAGTCACGAACGCGACACGCTCGCCCTTGCCAATGACCTCTTCATCTTCCTCTTCGCCCTCCTTCGCCTCGCCGTACAGGGCCTTCCGGATGCCCTCACAGACCTCCCGTACGATGCCCTTCTGGACACTTGAGGCGGACACATCAATAACAAAGACTCGACCGAGAGGCATGGGCCGACGCAGGCGGCGCTGGTCCTGATTCTGGTTCTTGCTGTTGTGGCTAGGCGTAGGAGTCGGTCCTCGCGTGGGAGTCTGGCCAAGGCTCGACTGCAGGGCTCCCAGCAGGTCGTGGCCAGTGGTAGCGAGGGCATCTCCAGCGGCAGCAAGGTTTGCCATACTGGCGTCGTCCGCCTCCAGAAGCGATCCCTTCGGCTGCTCGGCCCAGTACTCGCGCGGGACGGGGAAGTCGACAGTGCCGCACTGCAGCTCGGGGCGCTCGTTGTGGTCGAGGCGCTGACCCATCGGCGTGAGCGGCGAAAAGTAGGCGGAGGGGACATTCGTCTCATGTCCACAGAGGTTGCACTGCCAGCGATGGCCGCCTTGGGTGAAGCGGACCCAGGGGTTAATGTAGCCACGGCACTTGTCACAACGCGGGGGTCCAGGCTCTTCGTCGCCCGAGGCCGGAGGCGGTGCATCAAAGGCGCTCTCTCCAGCGACCCAGTTCGTGACCAGAGGAACAGGTGCCTCGTCATAACGAAGCGGGGCGAAAGGCTGCACAACCAGGCCGAACGGCAAACCAGTGGTGTCGAGGAGCTGGGAGGTGGAGGGGATCGTGGGGAGAGTCGTACGCAGGTGACGAGGGAGCGAGTTGCCTGACATTAGTGTTAACTCTAGGTCTGTAGAACGTACCCTGGTCGATGCCACGGTAGTCTGTCACAGCGAGAGGAATAAGCCCCTTGGTATCGCAGCTGAGGAAATCCTCATCGTCGTACAAGTTCTGGTCCAGTTCCTGGGCTTCGATAGGGTCCGGAACCTGGGAGGGATCGATGCGAACACGAGGACCCGTCAACGTCGGACCCGCGGCATGGGGAGGCGGGGGGATGTGGTTCTGAGGAGGGTAGTTGTACTGGTGCGGCTGGGGTGCCGGCGCCTGCTGCTGGGCGTGGGGTTGCGGATGCTGCTGGCCTGGGACCGGGGCGTACGGACCGGTCGGGGGAGATCGATGCCTGTCGTCCGGGACATTGTGCAACTGCGGCCCCTTGGGGTTCACGTATGGCTGCTGGTACCCATGCTGCTGGTATTGGGGCTGCTGCGGCTGGCCGAACTGCTGTCCATACTGCTGAGGTGGGGGCGAGGCATGGCCGAAGCCCGGAGCGAACGTGGGGTCCTGCTGGTGGTGAGGCGGCTGAGGCTGGCCCCACTGCTGGGCCGGATTGGCCTGAGCGGTGAGGGAGGGGTCGACAGCGTAGCGCGACCTGGGGGGCATGAGTCGGGAGTCGACGAGGTGTGTAGCAGTGATATCGATGCTAACGACAGCGAACACGTCGAACACGCGACCTCACCAGTTAGCTCATCACAGCCCAACATTTAAACGGGCGGGCGATTTAAGGTTCGGTTCGCCCAACGTCATGATCGGCGGGCCGGTGGCTACAGACGACGCGCACTCGCCTGGGTCCATACTATCATCCGCGTCCCGTTTGTACATTCTCCTCGCCTCCCAACAGCTCACACCCAACACCCGTGGAGCTTATATTCCGGCGAGGACTCGGTTTCTTGGTTTCATCTGTACCATTCACACGCAATGACGAGGACCGACAGACCGGTGAGTAGTAGTCGCCACCCGGTTCTTTGGCTGATCGGTAGTTGCCAACCTCCCAGCGACGCGAGTCGACAGACAGCTTTGAGCATGTTCCCAGCTACGCGGCGACCCCGGAGCGTAAGGCGCGTTTGATCTACTGCAAGTCCCACGTCGCGATACACCCCACGCAGCTGCGACGTGACAACATCTCCGGGCTACTGGGGCTTGTGGAGGTAGATAAGGAGGTTCCCCGTGTTCCAGAGAGCTCCGGCTCCAACTCCACCAGTGGGAAGGAAGTACTCGTCGTTTGGGTTCCGGATGAGCTCTTCATGCGAATGTCTGAAGAAGACCAGCGCAACTACAAGCGCGTGGAGGACAGACCGACCGGAGCTGCGGCCGAGGAGGCAGGTACGTGATGGTGTCACGCTTCGCTGACGGCAGGGTTCGTGTTCGTGTCGCTCCCAGCCCCTCGAGGAGAGAAGTACGCATTCTCCGTCCCCGTCTCCGACTTGTACAGCCTGCTCGTATACCCGGTAAGTATGTGGGGTCGTATCCGCTGACGTACCAGCCGAGCCTGCAGCATTGGTACGGGTCGGTTACCTTCAACCTCGCTGGCGGCGTGTCGCTGCCCACACTCTTCTTCCACGATGATCAGACGCCGCTTGTCACGACTCCTCGTTCCTCCGATCCGCCGACACCGCCTTGGGGTTTCCCTCCCTTCCTTGCTGTCCTCCGACAGCACGCCACCGTTATCCGTTCGCGTCTGGTGATGAACGGCAGCGGTGAGGAGCTCTGGCTGGTCAACCCTAGCAAGGCCGACAGAGAAGTCCACGAAGCCGGCTACGAGGAAGCGAAGCGAGCTGGCGACTCCACTCCCGTCTCTTATCCTCCCCAAGCGCCTCACATGCAGTATCCGAGTCTGCAGGCGATGAATCAGTCGTCGCCCAAGGACTCGTTACTGGTCGGCCTGTCCAACGTCACTAACATTGCGAGACACGCTGCTCAGAATGTCCTCAACCACCCTTTGGCCAAGCCCGTTGTGCCGCACCTCCCACCCGCTTTCCGCACATTGGTGAACGCTCCCGGAGAATGGGAAAGCTCCCTGCGGCCAAAGCTCGGTTCCGAGCGCAGCCCCGATGTCGCCACAGAGTTTGAAGCAGCGCGTCTTTACCTTGCGCGCTGGGCCCGTGTAGTTGCCGAGGAAGGCGAGCGCTCCCGACGTAGTGAACTGGCAGCGCAAGCCGGCCAAGCCGGTCAAAGTGAGGACGATCTCACCGATCTCGGAGTGTTCTCTCTGGTGTCCCGTTCAAAGCAGCCGGCGCCGAAGCCGACGAGGGATCCGCACCACCCCATCACTGTGCCCGACTGGCAGGCTTTCATCGCCGGCGACATGGACGAAGAGTTTGTAAGGGGCGAGATCTTCCGACGCGGTTTCTCGGACGACCCGTCTCAGTCGCAAGCACGTCGACAGGGCTGGGAGGTGTTACTCGGCGTCGTGCCCTGGAACGTGGGTGACTCGTCTGGCGACTCGGAGAAGCGGGGCGCCACCCGTGAGAAGGTTCTGCGTGAGAAGCGATCGGAGTACTACAGGCTCCTTACCGGATGGCAGGACCGGGCCCGCAAGGGCGACACTCCTTCTGACTGGCGTGAGGAATGGCACCGCATAGACGTGAGTGGAGAAGAAGGCTGGGGCTGACCTCAGGTTGACTGCCGACGAACGGACAGGAACCATGAGCTTTACGCAGTTGAGCCAGAGTATTTGGGGAACGAAGAGAAGGAGGCCGGTGGAGCTGGAACCAGTCTGTGGGGCGAGGGTAACGACAAGGAAGAAGAAGGGGGCCACGCTGCTTTGAACCGTGCGTTGATCCCTCGATCTGGTCACTGACAACAGCCCACGTTTCTGCGCTTCGCCGCATTCTTATGACTTATCATGTGCATGCGCCTGAACTCGGCTACGTTCAGGGTGGGTTCCCGACTCGAGCTGGCTAACGTCAGGCATGTCCGACTTGCTCAGCCCCATCTACTACGTTGCCGACGCCAACGAGGCTGACGCCTTCTGGGGTCTCTGCGGAGTCATGCGGATGATGGTAAGGGCGTCTCTGAGGCGAGTGCTGACGGTAAGGAATCCAACTTCCTTCGCGACCAAAGCGGCATGCGCAAGCAACTCAGCACCTTGCAGCAACTGATCCAGCTCATGGATCCCGAGCTGTACGCGCACCTGGAGAAGACCGGGTCACTGAACCTGTTCTTCTGCTTCCGGTGGATTCTCATCAGCTTCAAGCGCGAGTTCTCTTTCGAGAATGTCGTGAAATTGTGGGAGGTTTTGTGGACAAACTTCTACTCTAACAACTTCGTCCTCTTTGTCGCCCTCGCCGTCCTTCAGAGCCACCGCGATGTCATCATGCGGTACCTGAGCGAGTTCGACGAGGTGCTCAAGTACGCCAACGACCTGAGCGGAACGGTAAGCTTCTAATTCGACACCGCTGACATCAGATTGATCTCGACACGACGCTCGCCCAGGCCGAAGTTCTGTTCCTGTCGTTTAAGCAGGTCGTGGAGGAGATTGACAAGGAGTCCGCGGAATCAACTTCACAGTTGAGGCAGCGACGCAAGAACCAGTCAGCTCAGCGGACTGTTCCTCCGGAGCTGCGTGAGCTGCTCGTCTGCTGGAAGCCCGAGGACAGCGAGCAGGCGGCACTGGCCGCATCAATCGACGCTCTCAAGATCGACAACGGTGATCTGATCGACCTCTAGAATTGCATTAGTCTCTTGTTCTGTAGCTTATCATATCTATACATGTACCCGGGTAACCAATGCTCAAGATCTCCTAATCATCATCAGGACTAGCGGCCAGGCAACCTCGACCTTGCTGTCCTTTTTTAGCCCTTGTCCAATTCTGTGAATAACCCTGTCCACGATGTCGCCGTTTTCACCGCGGCCCTTCTTGGCCTTGTCATCAGGGTTGGCTTCGTGGTACGCGTGCACGGCACTGGCACTACGCAAGTAGCCCTCCAGGTGAGGGAGGTCCCAGGTCTTCTTCAGATACCAGGTCCCTCCGTCTCCAGACTTGATCCTCACCGCGCTCGATGGATCAAACCCGTCCATGCCTGTGGCGCCAGGCTCAGAAATGCGATCGGCTTTCGGGTGTCCGTCTCCGCTGAGATTGGGAAGGTTGGAGAGGAGGTCTGAAGCAGGCTCTGCGTCAACCGGGAAAGGAACCCGGTCCAGTAAGCCCTCGACAATACCTCGTCCAGGCTGGGGCCAGTATGGGCCGATGCTGTCGTCGCCGCCGGAGTAACGAGAGATCAGGTCTGAGAGCTCGGGCCGGCCGGGGAAGAGGATCTCGCCGTAACCCTGCTGTCAGCTATGCGCCTGCTTCTCTAGCACTAGTAAAGACGAAACGCACCACGTAGGCCACAGTGCCCTTGGGGCGAAGGACGCGCCTGAGCTCCTTCCAGGCCTTCTCGTGGTCGAACCAGTGCGCCGCCTGCCCGGCGATGACCAGGTCGATACTCTGGTCGGGGAGACCGGTCTTCTCGGCGTCTCCAACAGCGTAGGTAATGTTGTTCTTGAGAGACTGCAGGCCGACGTCCACCATCTTTCGCGATGGGTCGAGACCGGTCACCTTGTCGAAGCGCTCGGCGAGGTTGAGCGCCATGAAGCCTGTCGTCAGCCGAGGCTTTGAGTTTGGCATACCTGGTCCACAGCCTAAATCGAGGGCGTGCTTCCACTCGCCTTGGTGGTATGCGTACACTATGTCATACAGGCGCGACGGGTAGGTACTGCCAGTCAGTTTGGTCTCGTCGGGGAACACACGGTCGAGAGGCCAAGTAGCCGGCCGCGTCGAAGGTCGATTTCGCGAACTGAGCCATATCTGTTTTACTCCAAGATGCAAGTGCGTAGTATGCTTGTCGGTTATCTGTGTGGAGAACAAGGTAAAGAACAGCAAGAGAACGAGCTATATAGGGCTCTGGAGATGCAGGACAAGGTGCAAACAAGGTCTGGAGGTATCGGCCCAAAGACACCGATATGTGCCCATGAGGTCATCTGTCGCAGCGGGCGTCGTCGGCGCCAGAGCCGATTTCGGAGAAGAGCGAGATACCACGACAGGGTGCTTTCTCCACCGTGCGGCTCGTGCCAGATATAGCTGCTCATCCTGTTAAGCTCACATCGCCGAATGTCGGCTTTCTGGAAGCTTGCGGTACGTGTCGATTCGCGAAACCAGGCCAAGTACTCAGTAGTAGGGTTGTGCATGAGCGCTCCCGTCCGAGATGCCGCGGGAGATTCGTCGGCGAGAAGTTGCCTTCAGCGTCGGTGGCCCAAGCGATCAGCTGCACTCCTAGAATCTCACAGGATTGGAGAGTCTTATGAGCTCAGCGAGAGACCTGAAAGTGTGACGTTGAGGAGATCTCCAGAAAGCGAAGTCAAGGCTGCTTAAGACGACTTGTGACAGCTTGCTGGCGCAGAAACGCTTTACGTAACCGCCAGGACACGAACCTCCACCGTCGAGGTACGTTTCAAGCGCTGACCGATCAGGCAGGTCGCAACCACCATCTCCCCAAGATGGGTGAGCTACGAATTTCGCCGTATTGAGCTGACGGACAGGGCTGCTGACTATCATCCGGAAGAACAAAGCAAAGGCGCGCGAGATGCGCGTCCTGTTCCTGTGAGCTTCTAGGTCCTACCATCAGCTGACGCGCAGCGGCCTGGACAACGCGGGGAAGACGACCATCCTGAAGCGGCTAACAGGCGGCGACGTGCGCGAGGTCTCGCCGACGCTTGGCTTCAACATCACGACGCTAGTGCGGACGATCGGCTCGACCGCCGGAGCTACGAACGCGGCCGCCGCTGGCTCCAGCACATCACCAGCGCCGTCCGCCGAGGGCGCAGGGGAGAGCTACACGCTGAACGTGTGGGACGTCGGCGGCCAGCGGACACTGCGCCCGTACTGGCGTAACTACTTTGAGTCGACAGATGCGGTGGTGTGGGTCGTCGACAGCTCGGACACGCTGCGGCTCGACGACTGCTCCTCCGAGCTGCGGCAGCTGCTCTCCGAACAGCGGCTTGCGGGGTGCACGCTCCTCGTGCTCGCGAACAAGCAGGACCTGGCAGGGTCCCTTACGATGGAGCAGGTGCGCGACCAGCTCAAGCTCGACACCATCACGAGCCACACGTGGCGCATCCTCCCCTGCTCGGCCATCACGGGCGAGGGGCTCGACGGCGCCATGGACTGGGTCACCGCCGAGGTCGCCAGCCGGCTGTACTATGGCGGACGTGCTGCCGTACACCCCGGAGTTATCAGCGAGGAGGCCCGGGATACCGCTGCGAAGGAGGACATATCGACGCAAATCGAAGCACCGGACCAGCCTGTCGAGACGAAGGCGGTTGCGACGGCGGCATGATTTCCCACTTCACGTTGTACAATTATCCAGATACCATGCATTGACTACACGTAGTCCACCAATCTGCCCCGAAGGATCGTGGCTCAGCTCAGGTCTGCGCACGCACTGTCTGCTCAGCTCAGCGCACCAGGCTTCGCGCCCAGACACCTGCACGCGCCTGAGCACGCGTGCGTTAGGTAATTTCGCTCCTAATCTGGGCGTAATCTGCTTCCGTATGACGCACCACCATGTGCCACAATCTTCGGCCGAGACCGCCGAGTCATCTCCAGGCGGCCAGGTGCATTGTGCGTTGTGCGCGATCCAACTCGGCTCTGTCAACACCACCACTACATCGACCATGGCGCCCAAGGGAGGAAACGCGAAGAAGGAGTCGGGCCGCGCGAAGAAGGCCGAGAACGAGGTACGTCTGGCCGCGCTCGCGCCGGGGCGGGCAGGGCTGAGCGCCGCTCCGCACGGGTCGTGCGGCCCGCGGCGCGCGGTCGCACGAGCTGCCTTGGAGTTGTTAGCTGACATATACAGGCGAAGAAGGCCGAGGCCGCCGCCGCGCAGAAGGAGAAGGCCGAGGCCGACAAGTGGAAGTCTGGCGGTGAGTCTGGCCATCTGCTGAGTGACGGCCCGATCCCAGCTGACATGCAGCGAAGGGGGCGTCTAAGGCCGAGATGGCTGCCGCGAAGCAGGCCGAGGCGGCTGCGAAGAAGGCGGAGCGCGAGGCGCTGCTCGCTGCCGAGGAGGCGTCTCTGCCGACGAAGAAGGCGGCGCCCAAGGCGGGGCAGAAGAAGAAGCCTGCGGCGGGCGCGGGTGGGTTCGCCAAGACGAACGCGGGCGCGTCGGCGTTCCGGACCGACGACCCCAGCGGGCTGCGGCGCGACCCCGAGCGCGAGGTCGCGAGCCTGTCGGCCGTCGGCGTCGACGAGATGCTCGAGGCGCTCGAGATCGTCAACGAGAAGACGGACAAGAGCTCGCAGGGCACAAAGGCCGCCGGCATCGACACCCACCCCGAGCGCCGCGTCAAGGCCGCATTCAACGCGTACCTCGACCGCGAGCTGCCAAAGTACAAGGAAGAGTACCCCGGCCTCCGCCAGAACCAGTACCGCGACCGCCTCTGGGCCCAGTTCCAGAAGAGCTCCGACAACCCCATGAACCAGCTCCACCTCAAGTACAACGCTACAAAGGAGGAGAAGCTCGCCGTCTACCAGGAGACGGCACGCGCGAGGGAGCAGAAGTACGCGTCCCGGGACGACTAGACGAGATGTAACGGTTAGAAGAATGCATACAGTATACATATGACTTGAACTTGGGAACGCTATGGTGAACTTATGAACTTTGTGCTGTTGTGGTGTTTCGTGCTTATGTTGGTTATGTTGTTAAACTTCTGAGTCTTCGTTTCTATCGCTTGCGTCTTCACATGACTTGCTTCTTTTTCTGTTGCTTTTGCTGCTTGCGCCGCTCCTCCTCCTCCTCGTCCAGTAAGCCCAGCACGAGGTCGTCCGGCCCGCCGTCGTCTTCGACCGCGCGCGCGTACTCGGCCTCCCAGCCGTCGTCCCAGTCGTCCTCGAGCGAGCCGTCCGTCGTCATCGGCGGCGGCATCTCGTCGGCAGGCAGCGGCGACGCGTCGCAGCTGCTGCCGAGCGTGCCGCTAACACGGCGCGAGGCGCGGGCGTACTCCCGGCGGACGCGACCGACACCCTCGCCGACGCTCGAGGCGACGTGCCGGATGGGGATCGTGTTCCAGAGCGAGCTGCGCGGTGACCCGTTGGGCAGGTGCGGGAGGGGCGTGGCTGCGGGGCGCGACTCGATAACCGAGTGCAGCGCCGAGCCCAGCCCCTCGTCCAGGCTGTGGGAGTCAGGCGTGCCCGAGTGCAGCTCGACCTCGGGGCGGAAGCTGAGGCGACGCGTGCGCGCCTCCTTGTCGAGAACGGACAGGGGCGTGTACTCGTCGGTCGGCACCGCGGCGAAGAAGTTGATCTGGCGCGACAGATAGATCGAGGTGGGAAGGATTCGGGGCGACCCGCTGCAGGTCCTGATCTCGGCGTGGTACAGGCTCTTTCCTGGAGCTGGCTCGACAGGCTTGGATTTCGGCGGCGGGGAGAGGGGTACTGTGCGCTCGCCGGCTCCCTGGCCCAAGGGCAGTAACCATCGGGCTTTCACCTTACTCTCGACTCCAAGGTCACCGCTGGGACGGAGCCGCATCATCTCTGTCAAGTTCGAGACGCGTCGGCGGTGGTCGGGCTTCGAGGGGGAGGTGGTAGTCGGGCTCGTCGCGAACACGTCCAGACGGGCGAGCTCGAGCTGGCCGAAGACAGGGCGGTATAATACCAGGTCCTGGCAAAGCCGGCCCTTCACAACGGGGTTTGCGCGCGTCGCCGTGAACGAGGCCGATGTCAAGGTGTAGGGGCGGATGTCTGCCTCACCCTCTTCCTCAGCTGGAACAGGCGGGCGCAGACGAGCGCAAGCACCGACCTCCACGGACAGAGTCGATAACTCGGGCGGATTGCGAACCCTCGTCGGCACATGGCTGGAAGCGGACGGCTTCCCACCATCCGGACAGATGGGGAAAACATCTGTTCGATTAGTTAAGACGGGGAGCGATCAACTCACGGAGTGTTCCCTTGGCGGTCCCTACAGCCACGTATCGATCATCGGGAGACCAAGTCACCGAGCACACGCTAGCGGACGTGTTGCCTCTGCGTAAGATGTAGGATTCCCACACCTCGCCCTTCGGAGCTCGCTTATTACGCTTCGCACTACGGGGCCGGACGTCAAAGACGTGGAATGCGCGGCCGCCCACTGAAGCAGCAAACAGCCTCGTTCCATCAGGGGAGAACTCGAGGAAGGTGACAGGTTGGTTCTTCCGAGTGACCGTCGGCGAGCGCTGGAGCTGCCCGGACGCCGTCGAGATGAGTGAACGAACAGGAGGAAGGCGGAAGTGCGCGATCAACTCGGGCTCGGGCTTGAGGTCAATGATCTTGACCCATATTCCCTTTAAGCGAGGCAACGCGCCACCCTCACCCAGACCGTCGTCGACGGAGCGGCTCTCAGAGGTGGTGACGGAGATGTTGTCGTCGTCGCCCAGTCCCCGCTCAGCTGGGGCACTAACCGCCATTCGGGCGTGGCTTGCACTAGCCGCTCTGGCTCCCATCTTGATTCCCGACCACAGCCCACGTGCGACTCCGCCTCCGATCTCCACTGCCGAGTTCAGCAGTGCAGCCTGCGTCGACTGGGGAGCAGGAGGCTGCGAGGCATCACTGGACGACCGCGCGCGGGTCGACCCAGCGCATACAACTGAGCCGAGCCCGTCGCTGCCGGGAACAGCAGCGGTTTCGATGGTGGCGTAAGCCACAAGCCGACCGGATACGCTGGCAACAGGCAGCAGGCCATCGGCACCGACAGGCAAGTCATGCACGGCGTGCAGGACCTTCAGTGAACTGTCGAGGAAGTATACCGACGGCGTGGGGTGCGAAGTCGACTAGGATGTCAGTCATTCGCAGATGACCGCACCACTTACCAGCATGATTACGCGAGCCGACGAAGTGACTCTCGCCGCCGCGCCAGTGCCAAGATCAAGGCGCCGGAATGCCTTTCCATTTGTGAGGTCCAGGAGCACGAGGGCCTGGTTGCCGTTGGGCGAGCTGGTCCTAATCCCGTCAGCTGTCTGGGACGTCCTCAGCTGGGACTCACGTCATGGCAACAATAGGGCCGCGCCCCGCCCAGTGCGCCCGTTCGAGAAGACGCGCTGAGGTGACGCTCTCGTGGCCGGGCGCACGGCCGCGCACGCCTGGCAGCGCGGAGTGCTTCACGTCGTCGTCGTAGCTGATGCTGGGGATGGACGCGATCTCGACCGGCGGCGGGAACTCCTCGGTGACATGAGCGTCGTCCGGGATGACGCTGTTCTCGAACGCGAACGCTTGCAGTGCATGCGCCGGCGAAGTGAGGAGCAGGACGCGCGTCCGACTGATGTCAGCACAAAGGCAGGGGTAGCAACTCACGCGTTGGACGGGCCCAACTGGGCGTGCTGCCAGACGGCGGACGTGTCCGACCCGGCTGCCGCAGCCGTTGCCGCCGGCGCCGCGGCCTGTTTGGACGGCGAGCCGTTGCCGCTGAACGCGAAGCCGCCGAGCTTCAGCCCCGCCAGACTCGTGGGGAGCGTCAGCAGCGGGGAGAGGAGGGATGCTGGCGGGTCACTGACGTTAGTGCTGGCCGGTGGGAAACGGGGTCCTTGGGAGCTCACTCGACGGGTACCGCTGCATGATGTCAGTGACCGTCCGGACGCGTTGTCTGTCCACTCACGGAATCCGGTGCGTTGGGCCCCCGCCTGTGTGTGAACATTGGGCGAGGGCATTGTGATCCAGTATGGGGGGTACGAGGATGGTTGAGGATAGTTGAGTACGGGTTGGTGAACCTGTGGGGATGGGGTGACAAGAGGGGGGAGGGTCGGGGTAGCGGGGTGTGACGGGAGGTGATAAGGCTGATAGACGATAAGCGGGGCCGGAGCTGAGAGAGCTAAGAGCAGCAGCCGGTGTCAAGGAGTGGTTGGTGGTGACAAGGGGTGGATCGAGGAACGCAGCGATAAATAAGTGAGTCAACGAGACAGACCTGGGCAAGTGAGGACCGGATGCGCGGTGCTCCGCCCGAGTCGATGCTGGCGCTGGCGCTGGCGCTGGTGCCGGGCGAGGTGTTACGTCGTTGTGTGGTTACGATCAGCGGGTGGCAAATCGCTGGCCCTGTTGACGAGCCGCACCCTGCCCTGGCGCCTGCGACTCAGATCCTCGGCTCGCGTTCCGGCTACTTGAGGCTAGGTTGCACCCTGCGCCCTCGCATTCCTCACGTGGCACGGCCCTGGAACCAGCCCCAGCCAGCCCAGCCAGCAGCCAACAGACATCACCGCAGCATAGCCTCGTCCTGCATCGACCTCTATTCAGTGCTTGTATTGCATTCGGCTGGTGCCTGTGCGGCGGCGCAATGCAGTGTCCGACGCGTGGAGGACCCTGTTCGCCATGCTCCGGTGACTGCATGACTGTCTCGTCCTCTGTTGTCCTCAGAAGCCGTGGACGTGGACGTGGACGTCATGCGACCTGCCCGTTGCTACCCAGCGACCACCAGGAATGGCCCAACCGTATCCCATGCCTCGGCGTCCCCTCAGCGAACCCAGCCCAGCTGACTCACGGACTCGTAGTCAGCGTCCTTCACCGAGCCGCGACCAGGTCAACAACGCGTGCAACGCGTGCTGCCCCCCTCTCTATCGCCATCACCACTTGAACCATGCTCTCCATGTTTCGTCCAGCGCTCCCGCTTGAATGCACGGCGTCCGAGCGAACGTCATCTGTCTCCGCTCCATTCTGCAGCACTGACCGATCGTTCTGAACGCACCAAAGCCACCCAAGGTGGGCGCAGATCTGGCAATCGAAGCGTGACCTTACCCCAGCCCACTTCTGACTCGTCCCGCGGGCCCGTTACTCGACCATGACCAGGCAAGCACCACCCTGTCACCGTCGGCGGTGACCGAAACACAACTTCCGCTGCTTGGAGTTCGATGACGAGCGTCGCGCCCGATTGCCGTGACAGCGTCGATCGGGCCGAGCCCCGGAGCATCGATGCCCCTCTCCTCATCTCACCTGGTTGCTGGGATATCGCGCTTCGTCGAAGTCTGAACCGCGGCATCGCTGCTGCTATCGCCGAGCGCGAAATAATAGTAGCATACAACAGGTCCTCTGTATCCTGTACCTAATTGTTCGTGGAGAACTGATGTCCACAGTCGAGACACTGGGGCGGTCAGCGCGAACTCTGGACAGTAGTAACCATGACGCAGCGCATGGTGACATCCGACACCATCCGGCGTGAATATAACCTTCTCCGCGCACCACCGTGACAGCCTGAGAAAGAGGGATGACTTGACTCGGCCCCGGGGCAAACGACCAAGACCTGGGGCAGAGCGCCAGGACCCAGCACTCACCTTGTAGAAAATGGTCGAACCCTCGTCTGCCGAGCGGAGCTGCATTTCCTTGTACGAAAGACCGATGTGGCCACACTCCGGGCACTTTTCTTGCGCCTGTCGTCAGCCCGTGCTACCTTGCGTTCGCTAATCTCAGCCGCACGGCATGCAGCTACCGCAATGACACTGCGGAGCAGATGCCTTGGGCCAACCATCCACCTATACTCACGACAGGATCACGGTCGACAGCAGCCTCGTCGCCAGTCATCGTGTTCTGCACAAGGGCGCGCTTCGACCTCAGTGCTGACGGGAACGCATGCGGGGACGAGTACGTCTTGGTGGGGAGGTTCTCGTAAGCTGGACGTCAGCATCGACCGACCCCCTCCATGTCACAACTACCCAGCTCCTCTCAGCTTAACTCGAGCGCGCTCCATGCAGCTTACGCTCTGCACACCACGCGCGTGATGCCAGGAGCTGAGAGGAAGATTTGTTTATAGGTTACGCACAGCTCGCAGGCTCTTTCCTTCCGCACTGGTGGCATTCGATCTCGTCCTGGTCGTCACGAGGGAGGTCCAGAAGCGTGCCACAGGCGGGGCAGAACAGCAGAGAACCGATGCGCTTGGCTCTTGAGGTCGACATGGTGTAGGTGGTGTGTGGTTCTGGTAGATCGTAACTTTCCAAAATCATGAGTGGCAACCTCCACCGGTCAAAATCTTATCCAGCCCACACTTTTGGCATGACCTCCTGTTAACCTGTTGGAGCCCGCTGTGCGCCAGAAACTGCACCTGTCCCGAACAAGTCACAATTATTATGCATCAAAGCGACTACCATGGCCAACCGGTACGTCCTACTGAGGATCAGGGTGTGATCGCGAACGTCAAGCCGGAAGAGGTAATGATATGAGAGAATGAGGGGGCACCGCTATCGGGGTACATTAATGAGCAGAGATATGGGGGAAAGGGTGACAATCATACACAGGGTTCGTCTCGCTCTCATAACTACCGGATCACAGTCTAGGCCGCGGCGGCAACTGCGGGGGCAGCAGGCGGCGCAGAGGTCTTGGGCTGCACGGCGGTCAGCATTCGGAACGTCACTTGCTCACGGCAGTCTGTGTACTCACAGCCTCGATCTGGATGGGCTCAGTAGGCGCCGGCTCCTCAATCTTGGGGGCAGCCTCGGTGACGGCAGCAGCGGGAGTTTCGACAGCGGCAGCGGGGGCAGCCTCCTCAGTAGCAGCGGCGGGGGCAGCGGCAGCGGCCTCAGCCTCCGGCGAGGGGGTCGACGGGGGGACCTCCTTCTTGGGCGAAGCGTCCTTGTGCTTGAAGAATCCGGTGAAGCGAGCAGAGAGTCGGCGGGTGGCCTTGACAGCCTTGGCGGCCTCCTTCTCGACAGCGGTCTCGGCCTCCTTGGCGGCCTGCTCTCCCTTGGCGACGACGGACGGCTCCTCGGCAGCGGGGGTGGCGGGGGCCTCGGCGGCAGGGGCAGCGGGGGCCTCGATGGGGGCGGCGACGGGCTCAGCGACGGGCTCACTGGGAACTCATTAGCGCAGTCCAACGAAAAGCAGCTCAACGCAGATACTCACACAGGCTTGGGGGCCTCGACCTCGGCCGCGGCAACAGGGGCGGCCTCAGCGGCAGGGGCGGCCTCAGCAATAGGAGCGGCGGCGGCCTCAGCGACGGGCTCCTCGGCCTTGGGGGCCTCAGCAGTGGTCTTAGCAGCAGCGGGCTTAGCGGCCTTCTTGTCCTTCTTGCCGAAAAGCTTAGCGAAGAAGCCCTTGCCCTCAGCCTTGACCTTCTCCTGGACCTGTTAGCGGCAGATCTCAGATCATCAATGCGAGACAGCTACTCACCTTAGCGGCCTTGGCCTTGTCCTCCGTCTTAGCGACCTCAGCGGCAGCAGTCTCCTTGGCCTTGGGGGCCTCCTCAGCAGGCGCAGCCTCGGCGGCAGCCGGAGCCTCGGCAACGGGGGCGGCAGCCTCCTCAGCCTTAACCTCGGTGGCGGGAGCGGCGACGGCGGCCTGTGCACAATCAGCGAATTGACCTAACGAGGGCAAGCATGCATTTGCCACTCACCTCAGGAGCGGCAGCAGCCTCGGTGGCAACGGCCTCACCCTCAACCTTCACCTCGGTAGGCTCGGGGACGACGGGGGCAGCGACGGGGGCGGGAGTCTCGGCGACGACGACCTGCTTGGGAGACATTGTGGCGTGCGGGGGTGTAGTTGGGTATGAGAGAGTGAACAGTGTTGAAATAGGAAGGAAGGCGCAATCAGCATCATGATACGGACAGAGGGGGATATGTGTTTGGGCGCATGGAATGTGTGACAGTGACGACTTAGCGCGCGCGCGCGCGCGTGTCACGGAACAGGGCTGAGGCCCAAGTGACCGCCCGCCCCGGCGCTTCCTTTTCTTTCCACCACCCCGTTTGTGGATTGCCAAGGCGCCCATGCTTCTCTTGCGTCTTAGACGCTCAGAAAGACGACCTCAAACCTTGCTACACCATGCACAACAGTCTCACGTGACAAGCGGACGTTTGCGCGCGATTGTCCAAGGGCGTGCAAGGGGACCTGGCGGAAAGATACGGGTGGCAAAAGTTGCCCGTACCACCCGAATAGCTGGTAACGAGTCACGGCTCCATGATGCAGTCGAGCATGCGATGGGGAACGAGGGTGCGTGCTCCACACGAGTGCACTGTCACGCACTGACCACTGCACACATGCACACAAACGCGACAGAAGGAAGGCTCGGACTCACCTTGGTCTCCTCAACGGGGGCGGACATTGTGATTGCGATTATAAGGAATGGGGTGGCAAAAGGAGTAAGTTAGAGGGGCCGTGTGTAGAGGCTTTGATGCGGTTGGGTGGTGGTTGCGACTCGACAGGAATGAATCGGAGCAAGAAGTGAGTGAGCGAGAGTAGAGCGATGAAGAAAGGAGAGAAGAAGAAAGAGAAGAGGAGAGGTGAAGGAGAAAAGCGGCAAGGGGGAACGGCATGCCAGCGGCCAGCGGGCCAGCGGGCCAGCGCGCTGGCACAGCAGGCGGTGCTGGGCTGCTGGACAGGCTGAGGCTGAGCTGAGACGAGGCTAGTGAGTGCTGGGCCGGGTGGGAGGGAGCGCCAGTGCGCCAGAGTGCTTGTGCAGCGGGCCAGCGGCCACGAGCTACGGTCCTACGCTACGGCACTTTGAGTTGCGATCACTCAGAGTAGTAACAGTTTTAGGAAGTGAAGCAGTCCGAGCCATGCGAGCCAAGCCAAGAGGAGCAAATCCTGTCTTGCATGAGCCACCCGTGGCGTCGGATCCCCTACTAGCGAGACCAGTCGACGCGACCAGACCGGGCGACCCTGGCCTGCTGGCTCTCCGGCTCTGCTCCCTTGTGCTCCCTTGCCGTCCCTTGTCCTAGGTTGTCCTTGCTCCCTTGCTCCCCGCCCACCCGACTGCACTGCCTGCACCGCTGCGCCGCTGCTGCCCGGCTGCAGCCTGCCCGCACCGCACGCAAACTTGCGGCTCTGCTCGCTCTTAGCCTCAGACTCCGAAGGGACGCCGGTGAATGTTCAGGGGCGCAGCCGGTCCAGACCCTGAGATCGGCTGCATGCCATGAGATTGTGCCGCTCGCCGCCGCACGCTCACGCAAAGAGCTTAGCAGTCGCGCAGTACCTTAGTGCGTTTTCGTCTGCTCGAGTTTCACATCCATTATTTACTCGAAACAGCACCGCCAGCAGCGTCTAGCGCGCCTCGGCCGCCTCGGCCGCCTGCGCACCCCGCGCACCCCGCCAAGCACCTGACGCTTTGAGTGGTGGGAGGGTGACTGTCAGTGTGTCCAAGCTTGTGCCGTGATGCATCTGGCCCAGTGACAGCCCACTGCGCACATACACAGGAGGCCGCAGTGGCCCGCAGAGCGGGCGAGCGACGAGGAACAAGGAGGGGGGACAAGGGGTGCTGGTCAGAGCTCACGCCCAAGAACAAGGACAAGGACCGCCAGCCGTCTGAGCCGTGGACCGTCGGATCAATAATAATAACGGGCAGAGGCGTGAAAGACGCACCCTGTTCCGCCCCGCCGCCGCCTGTCCTGACCCTCACGCCCTCTTGCCCTCACCCGACCACCCGCCGGGCCCACTGGCATTCATTAAACGCATTGGCCGCACTGGCCCACTGCGACTGGCCACTGGCCACTGGCTGGCCGGACTGGCCGGGCTGCCCATGGCCGGTCCTTCGGCTCCCTCCCCTGCTCCCCTTGCCCCCCCTGTTCCCATTTCTGGAAGGATCGCGATTCTCTCCGGGACGCCAGTGGTGTCGCGTCGAGTCAAGTCGCGTCGCGTCGCAATCGCGAACATGCCATGCCAGGGCAGGCTAAGGTTGAAATCGGCATTCAAAACTTATTTTCCTCGTTCCTGAGCGTCCGGGTCCATGTGATATGCTTGGCATTCAGAGGCGAGCAGGCCCCTGCCCTCTGCGTGTGTCTGCATGAGAGAGCCTGATGCGTGCGTTCGAGACGAGTCCAGGACGACAGTCACTCTTGGAAAGCACGAAACGCAGTGGCGCAGTGGGATCTCGACTTCTAGCATCTGACACAAACGCCTAGCTCACGGGCACAGCCGGCGCCGCATGCGCCGCAGCTGTGAAAAGAAGGTCGCGCGCGTTTCGCTTCGCAACCGCGCGCACGCCGCCGGAGTCACGCGGATCCAAGTTTGGATTCTGCCGGCTGTCCACCGGCTCGCCCTGCCAGGTCACAAGGCACGACTGGCTGCGGTCCTGATTCTCCTGGATTCTCCTGCCGCGAAGATCTCAGCCGGCGTCGCAGGGCCTTCTGGCCTCTGGGCCAGGCTCTACAGCACTGCAGCCTATTGCTCGCAAAGCTTCCGTCATACGTGCAGCGTGCGCCTGCGCACATGGACCTGGGAGTGCGAACGGGCACGCGGCACAGATCCGCGATAAGCACACTGCGCTCCGCAGCGCCTCGTTGCCAGTGCGACCTAGTTCGCTCGCGCTGGCCCAGCTCGCACTGGCGTCCTGGCGTAGCTGGCGTGCCGGCTGTGCTGTGCCGCACCCACCAAGCCTGGCTGGATTTGTGAACCCTGAGCATGAAATTCGAGACGTGACGGACGCCGTGACGGCTCCGCCGCGCCTCGCGGGCTCGCGGGCTCGCGGGCCTCGCGGGTCGGGTCTCGAGCATGCGTGCGGTTGCGATTGCGCCGGGCCAGGTGGACCAGGCCAGCGTGCCAGCGTGGCCACATGGCCTGGCCCAGCTGGCCACGCATGACACGCAGCGGCACACTGCCGCCGCGCTGCGTGCCGCCGTAGCCCCGTTCCGGCGTACCGTGCATGGACCGTGATGCGGCCTCCACCGCCCTTGGAGTTGCGAGCCTTGAAGCTTGCGCTCGCGTCACGCATCCCGAACGCACCGCGGGGCGTCACAGGACCGCACCCGTCCGCGAGCCCCACCCTGCTTGGCGTCCGCCCCGCGCCTCGCCAGCCTGGCCACAGCAGTCACACCCAAATCTGACTGAGCGGCGAACAAAGGAACAATGGCGTTCAGGGCGGAGCTCGCCCTCCGCTGCATCGGACCCTTCGGCGGCGCCGCCCGCAAGGGCTGTTCGCGTGGCGCCCGGTCGCACGACACCGTGCGCTGCGGACAAAAGCCGTGCAAAGCGACGTAGCTCAGATGGAAGAGCGTTGGGCTCATACGAGACCACCCAAAGGGCAGAAGATCGAAACTTCTCGTCGCTAAGACGTTTTTGCTGCTCTGACTTCGCTGTGGGATCTACGGCGGCTGCCCGCTGCGGCGTGCCGGATCGTTGGCCGAGTGCCCATAATTTGGCAGACGAAGGCTGCGCCTAGGGGGGTCGATTTGAGACCTGACCGCGCCCGTCGTCGGAACGAGCGCCGGTTCAGTTCCGAGCGGGTACCAGTAACTCTGCATGGCAAAGCTGCGGAGCAAAGCTACGGATGGCTAGACTCGACGATATAGATAGGAACCAGAGCTCTCGAGAGGCATCAGAGGATATCGCAAGATCAAGAGGTCAGCACGAACGACGTTAGCGGTCGCAAAGGCCCAGTCGTAATCAAACCTGGAGCCTGATATCGCCTGACGGCATTCCTGGTTCGGTGGATAGGGCGGGTTCGCTCATTGACGTTGCCAGACCTCTCGCCTCCGGCCGTTGACCGTTTCACGTGCGTCAACGCGCCGCAGCGGCGTCACTGGTCGCTCGAGAGGCCCAGTCCCAGCTGCCAGCAACAACGTAGGCGCACTGGTCGCGGGTAGGGGCCATGCTGCCCTCAGGTACCATCACTAGATATTGCTGGGTGACGGTACCCTCGATGTGCGACTCGAAGTCGAGGTGCAGTTCGTGTAAGCGATCGACGACACCGGACAGGTAAGAGGGGACGTCAGTTGGAAAGCGGTTCTCACACCCGCGGTAGAGCTCCTCGCCCGCAGCGGTCTGGATCGCCAAACAAAAGCGCGTCGCTGTCATTGTACTGTCGTTGGAATGCGAGAGGAAGGTGTTTGACAGAGCTTTGAGATACGAGATAATTGAGATCAGAAGTTCATTTCGACACTGCGTGAAGAGGCCGCGCAAGCGAGATCAGATCTGGTGTCAGCCTCTCCAGATCACGTGGGCTTAGTGACCGGACCGATACCAGACAGCTATCGGCGCGGGATGCGGTCCGCTCCTCTGCATGTTCATTTCGACTTGACCTATATAGTTTCTTTTGCTAATCAAACGACTACTACTGGTGGGACTCCGCCTTCGCTACACAAGTACTGGGACGCGATTGCTTCAACACCTGCAACCGAGGGCGACTAGCAGATACCTCCCTGGCAGCTATAATAAGGCTCGCAGTCACACCAGTTGCAGCACCGGTCCTCGCCCCCGATGAGGAAGCAATTCTTGTCGCAATGCCCCAGAGTGTGGTCGCAGCAATCGTAGTTCTCGTCTGCGCTCCGCCCGCCTCCGTCACCGCAGACCATATCACATGTCACCACGTTCACCTGCCTGGGCATCCCGGGCTTCTGCGTCACGTCTCGAGAAGCTTTGCCGAGACCCGGAGACGACGTATCGCGCCTGTTCGGTTGTTGGGGCAGCGCCAGTGTCGGCGACAGTAGCAACAATGCGAAGATCAGTGCCGTCCTCATGCTGTTCGAAGGGGTAGTTGAGCTCGTTGAGACGAGCGATGACGCCGGTCAGATATGCGTTGATGCTTTCGGGGAAGCGATTCTTGCAGGCCTCGTAGATCACTTGACCTGTGGGGGATTGGAACTGTACGCAGACCCTGTTTATGGTCGGATGCTCCGCCATGGGGGGGTTAGAGCTGGACATGTTAACTTATACGCCAGACTAGGGGAATGGGCGATTGGGGATTGCTCGATGACGGGCGCAACTGGATGTCGGCTCACTTGGCTGTGGAGTTGTGCTGATGTCAGAGTCAGCCTGGTGCGCACTCACCTTATCACCACGTGGTCACAATCAATCGGGTTGAAACTTCGTCGCCAACTCCCTCTCCTCTCTCTCTCGCCTCTCCTTTATATCATGTCCGTCGATCTCGCACGCGAGGCACTGCGTCTTCTTGGTACTGCTCAGCTGCGGTCCGGTACGCCTTGCGTGAAGTCATCTGTGGAAGGGAGCGCCGTCCGTCGTTAGCAGCTGCGTGACGGCACGAGTGGGTGCACAGAGGCGTACCTTGCCATCCCCGTCTGTACGTGACGCCGAAATGATATCGCCTTTCCACGACTTCTGACTCGGCTCACCCCGATGACCCGTTCGAGCCATGACGCCGTGTATCTCCACCTGACGGTGTTCTCTGGTCTTGTGGGCACCGTTCTGACGGCATGTGTCCGTCCAAGGCATGACTAACTGGCAGTGTGGCTCTCAGATGACAGCTGGCACCGCGTGCTCCTCGCGGGCAGCACACATGTCGCCGTGTCGCCGGCCACATGACTGACCACCACTGAATACACTGACGGTATCGATTGTATCAGCTGATGGGCGTAGCTGGACTTAGCTCGTCGATAACAGCTGTCAGAGCACCGGTCTCCCCAGAACTTTGTCCGCAATCGCAGCCGCGATCGCGAACGCTTCAGGTCTTGGTGCTCGGCTCCTCCCCCTCACGGCTCCACAGTTTTGTACAGCACAGTACACGGTACTGAAAGGATCGCGTGCAATGAGAGCTCCACCGTGGTTCGGGAGCCGATACGAGCCACCGATCATCAGGAGAGGTGCTATCGGTACATTGCGAATGTTATAATTGACAGCAGCACCTCGATGTGCGAGAGCGGCACTTCTCCCATGTAGACATTGGGCTACGTTCAGGTTAACCTCGGCCTTGTGCTCTCTGCATAAGCAGACATGTACTCAAGAGTACAGGCGATGTAAGTCCATACCCGCCGTGACGGCGCGATGCCTAAGCTCTTGCGATGATCGCTATCGATTTGGCGCCTGCGGCGTCAAGTGCCGCTTTGGATAGTCTACGGCCTCGTCGATCCTCGACTTCAAACTCCGTGCTCGCCGTCACTGTCGTCGTATCGAGCTGTGCGCCGTGCATTAAACACTGAGGAAGGGGCGATTGCACCGAAGCCAGACCAGCATCGACTTGACACAGGGATCCGGCCCTTTTGCCCTTCCAGGTTAGCCTTGTTGCAGCGAGCCGCTCGGACCGGCACGGAACGCCAAAGATCCCGAAACGGCCTGTGCGATCCGAGCTGCGCACGGGCCTCTTCTCAGCGCCCATGCCCTATGTCTTCAAGCCACTCGGCGCGAGTACGCAGCACCCGTCGAGCAGCGGTGCGTACGTGCTTGGTCATACGCGGCGGAAGTGCCGCTCGCGGGGTTCACGGGCCGCACATAAAAAGCTGATAGTAGCCAGTCCAAGGCTCTGGACATGCCTTAGTCATGCCAGGCTCTGGCAAGAAGCTGGCAAGCACACCCAAGGCGCACACGCGCGTGCCCAATCCGGTTGGACACAGCGACACAGCAGCCGTGAGCCGGCGGCAACCGGCGGGTTTCAGCACGCCAGGACGCCGCGAACGTCAGGATATGTCGATACCTGTCCTCGATCCTTGGAGGCTTGACTGGTCGCACGAGCGACAGAACTGGCCAGAAATCCGTAGAGCAGAGCACCTGCCCCTTAGCAGAGGGTGCTCATGAGCCCGGCGAATGCTTGCTGCGCACGTGATCGCCTCCACTGTGAAACACAAAGGTGATGAGTAAGGCATGACGTCAACGCGACTGCCGTCGCTCAGCCAGCCTGTAAGCGAAGGTCTGCTGACTGATGCATGTTCGCATCGTGTCTGCTTTGTTGACGAGTTTTGTCTTCGAAACCGCAACTTGCGTTCTTTGCATTGTACATCTCACACTAAGCAATCGAGAACCATGGGCAGGAGCATCTTCTTCATTGGCGCAACCGGTATGCCTGAGCTCTGGCGGTGCTGACGACAGGCTACATTGGCTCGTCCGCTCTGGACCGCATTCTGAAGGCGGACCCAGACGCGAAAGTGACCGTGTACGGGCGGAGGCCCGAGGTGCTCGAGGGCTTTGCGAAGGTGGACTCGCGCCTTGTGCCTGCCGTCGGCTCGCTGAGCGACCACGACAAGCTGGAGAAGCTAGCCAGCGAGCACGACATCACAGTCAACTGCGCCGACGCGGATGGATACGAGGCGAACGCGGCAATCCTGCGCGGCCTGAAGAAGCGGCACGAGGCGGGCAAGACGCCCATCCTCTTGCACACGAGCGGGACGGGCACGCTGTCGGACCTGGACGCAGGGACGTTCGCGACCAAGGACATCTACACGGATCTCGAGAAGTCGGACGAGTTCAAGCCCCTCTCGTCGCTTCCCGACAACGCCTTCCATCGCGATGTTGACCTCGAGATCATCAAGGCCGACAAGGAGGGATACGTCAAGGCTTACATCATCCTCCCGTCGACGATCTACGGCATCAGCGAGACGCCCTTCGCGGACGCAGGCCTCTGCAACCCCCAGTCGCAGCAGGTGCCCCTTCTCATCCGCATCAGCCTCGACCGTAAGGCCCCCGCCATGGTCGGCGAGGGCAAGAACCTCTGGCCGGACGTGCACATCCACGACTGCGCTGTGCGTATCTTTCTTTGCTGAGTTTTGAGATCCGGTACCCAATCCTGCGTCTCAAGCGCGAAACTTGACAAGATCGACTGACCCCAGGACCTCTTCGCGCTCGTGTACCAGGGCGCGCTCCGTGGCGACATCGGCCACGGTACCGACGGCTACTACTTCGGCGAGAACGGCGAGCACTCGATGCTGGACGTGGCCGACGCGATCGGCGAGGCGCTCAGCAAGCGTGGTTTGGGGCAGGCAGAGCCCAAGACGCTTTCCAAGGAGGAGCTCGACAAGTACATCGGCGGAGTGAGTACGCTGTGCTGCATGCCATAATGACCGCGGAAGCAGGGGTCGTAAGTGCTAACAATTGCAGTCCACGTACCTCGGCACGAATTCGCGGGCACGCGCGCAGCACTCGCGCGAGATCGGGTGGAAGCCCAAGTACGCGGAGGCCGATTTCATCAAGAGCATCGGGCCAGACATCGACTGGACCCTCAAGCACAACCGCGGGAAGAAGGACGGTCAGTTCGTCTGGGGCCCGGGCCCGCAGATCGTGGACGGCCACTGGACTCTGCCGTCGTAGACGAGGCTCTTGTAGCCTTCACGCTCTGCGCTGGGCATGCTCATGGATTTCTTGATCAGATGACTCACGTTCCCTCGCTACAGACCCAGGAACAGATCTTCGATGGCTAACACGAAACATGATGTTCAGGCGATCCGTATCTTGGCACGGGCTTGTGCTGATGAGAACTATGCAAGGGTCGCCAGGCGGTCTAGTCCTGACCCAAGCTTGACGATGGCTGTGGATGGGGAACTTGGCAAACGTCGGAGCGCCCAACCACCCATGGGCCTCCCGTTCAGCAGACTGCTTGTCATCAGTCCTGCACAGATCATTGTACGCGCTAGAGATTGAGCCACGACACTGACCTCGAGAACTGACAACGCGGGATGTACACCGGCAGGACGTGTGCCCGAATCTCCTTTCGACAATCCGTGCGTCTGAACAGCCAGTCTTGATGTGGACGAAGAGCATGGGACCCGACGGTCGGAGCGACTGAAACATTGTTCATAGTGTACGGTGGTAGGTATTGTAGGACATACAGGAGACACCCGGGCTTTCAGATCGGAGGATGGCAGTCGCTGTCATTGACACGCGCTGAGGGTTAACCCATATGTAGATACAGTTGACGATCTGTGCTGAGCTCGGACCGGGGCGTTTAATTGCGTACAGCGTCTTCCTGGACTGAACGCCTCGCGCGCTGCTTGGCGGAGCTGCGGGAAGGTTGCGACACCTTCGCCCTTCGCTCAAGTCGTCCTCGATGACTTCGCAGCCGCAGTCGCGCTGCTACGGAGGTGACACTCATGGCAGAGTAGCTCGCCGTCTGTTCCGCTAGCGGCCGAAGGACATAGATTGGAGAACCAGGGAGGAGTCTTAAATCGGTAAAGCACTGCATTCTTCGTCCAGCGCGAAGTCGCAGCGATGGGAACACTCCGCAGAGGTGGACCGACTGCCGACCAGTACTGCGGGCATCGAAGGACGGCGCTGTCTCGCCCTGTAGAGTAATTTCCCACAGGCGAGAAACACTCACTGACGCAGCCGACGAAGCGTGCGCACTTCTCGTGCCGGCAGTGTGTACTGATCAAGTGACTCCTGCCTGGGGGACACGAGACGTGTGACATCTGTGGGATGACTGGAGCAGCGGACTAAGCTTTAGCCACACAACAAGTGTCACACGACGGGTGTCTCCCAGCGACTCCGCAAGGCTGGAAGTACCCTGGGGTGCTCTCACGCTCAAGAGCAGCACACGGTTGCAAATGCAAGAGGGGATCTGATTGCAGAGGCAAGCGCTAATGGACGGCGTGGCTTTGCCTGCCGGCATACCGGCCAAACGCTGCGGTCACGAGCTCCGAAGAGACGCAGTGCGAGACAGCTCTAAGGTCAGAGATGGAAGTCTTTCGTGTTGTTCGGCACCGGCTCAGCAAAGGGGGACTTGACGACGAGCCAAGGATGTGCTCAAAATGCAGTACAGCTTCGCGGCGGTTAGAGATGAGTCGCTTCTGAAGGGGAGAGCGGGAAGAGCACTATTTCGCTGTCAGGTTACTGGCGACCTCTCGAAGGCGTCTGCCAGCGACTGAGACGGTTGACCGACCTTGTTACCGAGCGGCACGGAGCCATTGTTTCAGCTACGCCTTTTGTCCGGTATCTCGGAGCGTTGGACCCATGGTGCGAGGTAGCAGGCAGGTTGAACGCGGGCATGTCTCTCCAGCCGTGGCGGAGAGACCAATCCTTGACCGTCCGCGGAGTGCGGTGATTTCTGCTGTGAGCTTGTCATGCCGCTGCTCGTTGTCGGAATCACCCGATACCAATGTGGGCAACCAGTGTTTCAGAGATTGTTTCACGGCATCACGGCATTCGAAAGTCATTCGAATGCTTCTGCGAGACTGGCACGCGTGACGAGGTGAGGGCCAGAACCTGATTAGTAGTGGTTGCCAAGCGGCTGCTAGAGAGAAGCCGGAGAGGAGGGCAAACCTCTCTTTCAAGGAAGATAAATCCGTCCCTGGAGCTGGTTCTGAAGACTCGCAATCCCGTTGAATTCGCACGCAAGTGGGATCCCTGTGACGTCCACGATCTCAAGCGCGACAAAGCTTCGCCCACTGACAACGTTGTGCCGCGCCGAGTGCTACGCGTGGGCATCCGACAGCTACCGCCTGATGCCTTGCCGACGCCGGATTCCGTAACCACAAGCAGAGTTGCACATGGTCACGGCGCTCCGTACAGGAGGGGACGAGTGAGAAACTACAGTCAGCTCTTAGGATGAAGCTGCCGCATCGCGTGCGAGACGGAAAGAGACCTCATACCAGTCCCGTGTGTACTCCCGTCGCCAGCTCCCGTTTACCAGGTCGTACGGCTCCCCGCTGGAACTTACTCAGGAAGCAGCTGGTAATGATGATTCCGCCACTCCCCCTCCCTCCTCGAGGCCGTGTTTCCTGAACGAATTCTCGGAAGCAAGTCGGTGAAAGGCTCTCAAGAGCCACGATAAAGACTTCTTCGAGAATTCTACAGCATGACCCAGATGTTCATGACGGTAGTCCAAAGTCTTCCCTAGCCGCGCTTATGCGTCCCAACGCTTCGCCAAATTCGTAGCTCTTTACGCGAGTATGGCAGCTTACCAACTATTCACTCGGGAGGCAGTCTCGAACCGTTGAAGCAGACAGGCTATGGGGATAGAGTGCGCTCGGTCCAAGGCGGTGCAGCCCAAAGGTCGAACGGAAGTTCAGGACGTTCGGCGACCACACCTAAAGTAAGGCATATTTTTTCGGATTACGGAAAATATTGACGAGAGCGACGATCCATGTCCTGGTGCTGGGGAGCCCTTCCAGCGTTTTCCTAAGGGCAAGAGACAATACCTCAGCTGTATAATCGGATACAAGCTGTGTGCTCCCAGGCTGCACCCCTGGGTTTAGCCCCATCGAAGTCCCCCTGCCGCATTTTTGCGGAGTAGGAGTAAAATGAGGGCGCCCCGCTTCATAAGAAGAAAGAGGCGATGCTGAGGCCAAGCAGACCAAGACTCCCGGATGCTGTTCGCATTCCTTGCTCAACCGCGCAAATAACGTAGAACGCCTGAACTAGTCAGCGTCCGCATGCGTCAGTGTCTTCCTCTTGCCCTCTGAGCGCGACCTCTGGTCCCTTTGACTGTACGCTCAACGGTCATTCCACTGGCATTCGACAGCTCGACAACACCCTCGACATTCCGGCGTCAGGAACGTCTTGTCGTTTTCACTCAGTGCGCAAGAGCGCCACAGTGTTGATCGTACGTCAGGCTGGCAGGCAGACCCCCTTGTCAGCAGGTCCCGGGCATCGGTCATTGTCTTGGATCAACGTCGTGCGTACTCCCACGTGCAAGGCTGCAGCTTGCAATCAACGCAGGCCCACCACCTGAAGCCGTCGGGAGGGGAGGTTTCAGCAGTGGCGCTTCCCTAAGCCCGGAGAACGGTGACGCAGTCGATGTGTCTCGCTAACTGAGCAAGAGCAACATCGTAACGAGGCAAGGGGTCTTTGGGCTGGTTCCAGTCATGTGGTCCCAGTGATCACGTGATGGAAGGAGATCGCTCATGCCTACCAGTCATCACACAATGCGTGCGACTGGCATGCCTTCGCACGACCATCGCATGCCTACCGAACGACGCAGACCTTGAGTTAGCCGACGTCACGCGGAGCGATCGATGCGAACGAGGAAGAGGGCTCGTCTTCCACAACCGCTCCATTGCTCTGCGCTCAGCTGCACCCCATTTCTGCGACCCACCTCAACTGACCGCGCTAACAGCAGCACCTTTTCGAGCGTGACGTGCCAGCTGTACTCGTGATGTCTACTCACAGCAGAGGAAGACATGGAAGGTCCTCGAAAGATGGGATGATCAATTCAATCTGCTGCCCGTGATCAAGCCAGCTGTCCATCCGTCATGGGCGCAAGTGAAGCTTAACGCAACACGTTCGTTGTCACAGGAACCGAGTTCTGCTTATGCCCGCAGCACATGGCGAGCAGCTGGCGTCGATACGTGCGCGCAGCACATGGCATGCACAGGTGTGCGTCCGAAAGCTGCGCTAACGTCGGAAATTGACATCATTCGGAGCCGCGTCGCTGCCAAGACCACCCAAGACCACCTGTTAAGCGAAGACGGACACGGCGCCGAAACTCAACTCGAGTGGATTAAATTGCGTGAAGTATCGAAAGGGGTCCTCCGCTCCTGCGCAGCATGGCCATCTTATCACGCCGTCGGATCCGAAAACCACGCTACTGCAAACAAGCGCACTCGACGATTATTCTGTCGTCATTGTGGGGTGGAGGTTATGACGGCACGAACCTCTGCGTGAATCCGGGCAGCTGTCCGACGTCGAACATCTGCCCGCTTCAGGCATGTGTCCTCCGACATGTGGATCGTGGGTTGCTGCGCAGGTGGACAGCAGCTGACCCCGTGCCGACACTGCCGCTCGATTGAGTTAGGACCCGCGCTCGGGCGTGCGATCGCCTGCCGCACCCGATCGGTCCCCGGAATTTGCGCAGTCGACTTCTGCAAGCGCTCGCCCTCTGCTTTTCGCCGTTATCATGTTGAAGTCGGCCCCAAACGTCACCGATATCAGCGCATGACAGCCGAAACCGATCAACCCTCGCTGTTGGATGCCGATGAGGGATTTTTGCGACGTCGCCCAATGAGACGCTGAAGCGGAGTCGCGCGAGAGCAAGACCTTGTCGCGCGCCAAGCTGTGGAGTCGATATCGTTCGTGACGAGCTGCTGGGTGGTGTTGGTCGTGGTATCGGGAGAACAACAAGAGGAAGCGCAACTCTTCTTGGCGGAACCCCACGAATCGATAACGGCGGTGAACGCGGCGCAGCTTTTCGTGTTCTTCGCTGTTCGACTCACCTTCTCTGCTAACTGTTCGATTGACTCACGATGTTGACAGCGCTGAAGTTGACGAGGAAACAGGTATAAAAACGGCTGTCTCGAGGCCGTTTTCGACATCGATCCAATCGAACCGACAACGACACTCCCAGCAGTCCCAACAGTCTCAGGACTCCAGCCAGCTACAACTCGCCTACTCAACGCCCTCACAGCGCAACTCAACCACCGCAATGAAGTTCACCATCGCCGTCTTCTCCGTTCTGGCCGCGACCACTTTCGCTGCCCCCACCGCCGAGATTGTTGAGCCCCGCGCCGCGACCGGCATCATCATCCCGGGTCACTCGAACGCGCCCGCCGATGTCGACGACCCGGTCACCTACAACCTTGCGTACGACACGCTTGCCGATCTCCTCGAGGTCCCCGATTACGCCGAGGGATGGCGCGAGCTCCTCGCCGCCCCTGAGGAGCGCAGCCTCGAGAAGCGTAACAGCTGCGGCACGATCTGCACCAGCATCCGCCTCCTCCTC
Organism: Trichosporon sp. PB005A; assembly: GCA_023630055.1. Taxonomy (NCBI): domain Eukaryota; kingdom Fungi; phylum Basidiomycota; class Tremellomycetes; order Trichosporonales; family Trichosporonaceae; genus Trichosporon; species Trichosporon sp. PB005A. The sequence goes on from JAMALZ010000004.1 coordinate 996,267, forward strand.
GCTCTTTGCGGACGCATCCCCACCGGACCTACCCTCGTCGCATGCAACGCGGCCGCCGGTGCGCTCAGTACCCCCGCCGGCAAGCTCGCGTGCAAGGCTGTCTGCGAGCAGATCCAGGGCCCCGACGACGAGTAAGGCGGGATCGGAGTCGAAAGGAGAAAAGGAAACAGGGCAAAGGTCGGGAGGGAAGGTATAGGAGAGCTCAGTGAGCTCCTCATTCTCGCCTTGAGGTCGCGAGAGGGGAGGAACGGTCATTGCACGGAGGCGAGCGTGGCCGGAAGAAGCGCGGGAAAGGTCATCGTAGGAGAGGCGAACATAGGAAAAGTGAACATAGGAAAAGGAAAAGCGATCGTAGGAAGGGAAAGAATGCAGAGTGTCTGAAGTCCAACCAACGCTTCCAAAGTGCCCGCTTACACCATGGACTAGTCAGTGTGCCCACGGAGAAATGGAGTAATGGCGGGGGTGGGGGTGGGGTGAAGAAGGGGCTGGCAGGGCGAGGAACAGAGCGCGGATGGGAGAACCAACAGGGCGTCGTAGTCTGCGGAGTATGTATATGGGAACGCTGGCAAGTCGTGCGCGCTGGCGTGCTGCAATCGCTTGCTTGCATGTGCAGCGTTAGAGCGATGGAGCAGGAGCGCTGACATGTCGTGCTGACGAGTCGTGCGTGCCTTCTGAGGTTAATCACCTCGGTCTGTGGGCCGCCTCCGATTCGGCGGCGTACATCTTATCGCGCGAGCGACGTGTCAGGTCCCATCTTCCGCGTTCCAGCTCCTTTGGAGCGACCGGTGTCCTTTCGTTCCTGTCGCTCCAATGCGCCGGCTCGCCGGTCCGCCGGTTCGCACCCGCCCCACTACGCCACCCTGTCACCACCGAGCAGCGCCTGCCCGGTATGTCGCTTTGCCCTCCATGCCTCTCGCCGGCGCCCGAGCACGCCGCCCATGCCCGGAAGTAGTGGCGAGCTAGCTCCACTGCCCGCCTTGCGTGCTCCTTTGGTTCCTGCGGTCCTTTGGTTGTCCCGGTCTCGATCGCGGAACAGGATGCAAAGGACCCTCGAACCCAAGTGGAACCGAGTGTGGGGCTGCGCAGGGCTCGTAGGGAACGCAGGGCATCGCAGGCATCGCACGACGTGCCGGTTCCAGGCGGCACTGGGCGGCTACGCCATCCGGCCACCCCTCCAGGACAGAAGCGGACGGACCCATTCTGTCCCGTGCAGCCCCTGCCGGGCATGCCGGGGTGGGGCGAGGTGCACCGGATGCAGGGGAGCGCAGGGGACATTTCTGAGTGGCGCTCAGTATGCATAGCGGTGCGGTGGGGCTGGCTGAAGGAAATGCATGAAAACGACTACGCCACCATGCGCGACCTGTTTTCGGCATCTCGGCACGCACGGCATAGACGCAGCTGGAGTGTGCCAGACGTTCCTATCGCGGCATGCGATCGGCAGATAAGGAGTAGTCAGTCTGGGGGACCTGGGGAAAGGCTGGGGAACGGCTCAGGGTGCGTGGAAGGGAGCGGCCGAGAGCTGCCGGGCCTGGCTGGGAGCGGAGGCAAAGGCTTGCGAGGCCTTGGGCCGCATGCCTGGCCCTACGCGGCCGGGGAAGCGGACGTCTGATGGCCGCCGACGCAGCTCCTTTGGGTCGATGCCGAGCGTGCCGGACCCGTGCCTGGCGTGCCGAGCTCGGCATCGCCCAAAGTTGCTCCAGAAACTCCCACAGCACAAACAAATCGCTCACACCTGCATTCCCCATCGTCGACACCATTCGTCCTCGCCACCGCGGCCAGCCATGCACACCACCGCTCGGACCATGCCAGTCGCACTCTGAACGCCGCTCCGTGCCCCTATTACGGCGTTGGCCAGGCCTTCATCACGCTCCTTGCGGTCCGCTCATCACGACGGCGACACCAACTGCCGCGGCAGGCCAAGACACGGCTGTTCCAGAGACACCCCGCACACCGCACGCCGAGCGGAATCGATGTGCGATCGCGCACTCGGTGGGCAGGCGAGAAAAGCAAGCGGCTCCTCGCTGCGGGAGTTCATCGCGGAGGCATAGTCGGTCGGAGCAGGGATGAGCCGGCGGGTGCGAGAGCGTAGCGATGCCGCAAGTGCGAGGCCAAGAGGGTTGGGCGGCAGCGGCCGTTGCTGCGGCGACGAGAAACAGCCGGGCGCTGACGAGTGTTTCTGTTTCCCCGCTGTCACACGGTGAATAGGTAGCTAGACCATCGCTTATGAACCTCTGTGCCCTCAGTGATTGGTGTGAGTAGGCAGCGAGTGGTCAGCGGCGGCGAGCGGACAAACGTAGTCAAGTTGTTGAGAAGAATGGGGGCTTGGCAGCGCGCGACCTGGCCGATGTACCTTTATGAAGAGTCCAGGACTGCCTACGCCCGCTCGCCGGCCGCCTCGTTTCCGGTGTGTGCTCTGGCCTGGCGAATCAGACGGCCCGGTTCGAGGACATCAACTATGAGCAGAGGAAGACATGTGTCTCAGGCCCCCCACTCGACGCGTGGCCATTGATTCATCCGGGACCATGTGCGCCTGACCCACCCGCACAGAGCGCCGCAATCCAGCCTCTTACCGAGATAACAGGCTCGGCGGCAGAAGGCGGCTAGGACAGATCCCCGGTTGCGGCAGGCTCCAACCGCTCACCTGACAGGGGTAGTGAGGGCAGCGCGAGGGGGGAGGCCAAGCGGCTCAGGGCCAGCTACCGCCGGCTCCTGGGTATTTTTGGGTCCCAGACCGAACGTTCCAAGCCTTCTGCCGGGCCCCACCCGAGTTACCACTCTGACGTGACTAATGGGTCGTGGGATCATGGGTCAATCGATCAGGGGGTCAATAAGGTTGTCGTGTGCCCAGATCAGGCCCAGGGCCTTCGCCGCAGCCTTACTCAGGTCAATACCGCAGCAGGTAGTGCGCTCCGATTGGGTTAAGCATGCGGTCCCAGGCCATTCCGTACCTCTTCGGCGCGGACCTACGGGCAGGAATACGGCTGATTGAAGCTCGCCAAGACACGGGAGGGGCTGTGGTGCCTCAGCAAGGCTAATGCTGTTCTATCTCACGGCGACCTGAGCCGGCAGCGATTGGTGGGTGTAGTGGCCGGTTGGGTGCGTCCTGTCGGCCGTGCAGGCGGCGCGGGTGGTGCGGACGGTGGGATGAGCGATTTGTGTGGAGAGGTGACACTGGTTGGAGCAAATCGAGGGTGGTGAGGTATGCCGGAAGATTCATGCCCGGTGCCTGATAGATAACTCCCGGGGTCAGTTTCCCACCCCGAGGGTTTAGCAGGCCGAACTGGAGTGGACCCTTACGAGTCGTTATCGATCCAACCATGGCCGGGTGGGACCCCCTGCGTGCCAGCGATGCATCCATGCCGTGCGCTGAGTGGCAAACCGCAAAAGTTTGTTTACATATAATGACTCGGCGTGTTGGCATCGCGTGAAGAGGATGGATGGACCCCTTCGACACCTGAATTTCTGACCCAAGTTGCCCCCGGACGACCCCCGCCCTGGCTCGATCTGCGGCACACCGATACCCCGCCCAACGACTGATCATCGACCCGCAATCGACTGGTGAGCGCGCCTCCCAACGCGCGGACGCTTGCACGGCTCGTCGACGACCGACGTGGATCAGTGCGCGTTCCATCCGCTCAACGCAGCGTGCGTACGGCCGTCCCCAACGCTTTAAAAGACGCAGCAACGACGCCCCCAAACTAGCTTCACCACTCGAAAACGCTAGAACGTGGTCGAACAACCAGCCCACACATCGCCCGACCCCAATAAATACCAAGCATCCATCGAGCGGCGACCCCTCTGTAAATCGTGAAACGTGCTGTTGATGCTTAGGAGCCTGTTCTGCTGTCTTACACTATAGGGGACTGCATCGCGGACCTCATTTTCACCGGACAGCGCGCCGCCCAGGACGCTAGGACTTCTTCGAGCTCGGACTGTTTGGTAGGTGGCAGGTGGCAGTTTGATAGGCGCCGGTTCGTGCTGCACAGTGGTACAGCGCCCTCCCTCCGCCTCTCCTCGCTCCCTCACAGATCCAACCGCATCTGTGAAGTGACGATCAGACAGCGGCGGCGCGTATCATGAGCATACGCACTGTTCACCTCATCTGGCCAGGCCCTCCATACAAATCCCACAGGCGACGTGACTCCGCGTCCACATCGTAGTCGCCCTCGCCCCGCACATCACTCGCATCCCTCGAGACCCCAACGCCCCGCCGCCGCCCCTGGCTATCTCTGCCCAGACACGCACACCTGGACCTTGGTAGCTACGCCGGTCCATCTGTCACGGGCATCAAGCTAGGGGCTGGCGCTCAACACGCACCTCGGCCAACATCCACAACGACAACGACTACACCTCTAGCACATCTTCCTCACCCTACTCTCACCCTCCCCGTATTCATCCTCACTGTACAGCACACCTTCTTCCCTCCCACACTCCTTACTCTACGGTTACCCCTACGCGCACTCAAGTCCCAAGCCAGACTTCGAGAGCGGACCCTAAACCCTCCAACCTCGTGATTCCTGTCTCTGCCTACCCCGACATCTGTCGGTATCGGAGTCATCGCACACCTGTCACCTGTCTTGCTTCTCCTCGACGTCTCGGAGCAGCCAGACTGGTTTAACCAAGTGTGAATCACACACGTCGCCGTTCAGTTCTGTTTAGGACAACGCGTCGTACCTGTGCAGCGAACTTAGCTGGTTAGCACTCGGATCCACCAGTGATTCCTGGCTCTAGCTGTTCCTTGTTCATCTTCGGGACAGTCACTCCAGATCTCACCGGCCCGACGTCCCAGTACTGTCTGATATTGCCTTCTGCTGCCTGCGGAAGCTTTGACGACGACAGCTCGTGAGCGTAGCCCGCTCTACTGGGAACAATCAGTTTCAAGCCGCCTCGCTTCCTCAAGCTCGCATCAAGTGGACCATCTGTCTCGATTCCGGTTTCATTGCAATCTGTACAATCATCAGCATTCTTGTATCATTTCGCACATCTCATCCATCAATCCGGCACCCAGACAATCTCACGACCTCCCACTTCATTCCGCCTTCGAACAGTCGCCCGACCCACCGACTCTCCTCCACCGGCGCCTACCATCGTTTCCACCATTTTCTGGGTCTAACTCCTCTTCTGGAGTTTACACCACCGTACACTGCCCGACAACAGCCAGGCAATGCGCAGGACAGAGCCTAGTGGTGATCCCAGTGACCAACGCGACGACCTGTCTTCCCAGGGCTCTGGCATGGCCTCAACGCCCTCGCAAAGAGGATACCTGACGCCCTTCCCACCGCTTCAAACCGCTTCTCCTAGTCTCAGGCCGGTAGCATCAACTGCGCCGCCCCCTCCTGCTGTCCCCCGAGTTCCTTCACTGCCCTCGATGCGGCCGACACAGCTCGCCAGCCGGCACGTGTCCGGCGCACAACAGTACGCCCGGGCTTATCCGCAGTACGCGATGACTCCTGGCTTCTCGCCTGTCTTCCCCGCCACCACAAGCCACCCGTATCAGCCTGCGCCCCGCGTGGTCCCCGTGGTGGCTTCAGCAATCTCGCAAGCGTGCGGGACTCCGGTGACGGCGTTTGCTCACCCGCTGGAGCAGAGTGGGGCGTTGATGCCCCAGCACTCCCAGCAGGTGCCACTTTTCCCGTTCAGCTCGATGCCGCAAATAGCACAGCAACTTGCTCCCGACGTCTACTCGCTTAGCAGTGGCTCCGAACCGCCGTCGCACACTCCTAGCGCTCTGCCGTCCGCCTCGTCAATGCCTCCGGGCTTGGAGGTCTCCGTGCCCCCGATGGGCGACTTCGCCGTCGACACGGCGCTATTGACGGGCGGGCAGAGATCGGCTTCCATGCCTTCTCTGCGCGCTCACCAGGACTTTGCGATGTCACAGGTGACTGCGCCCCAGCAGAGCTCACATTTCGACTATAGGGCGACGTCGCCGACCGCGTCCGACATTCGGAGGGTGTCCAACTCGCTGCGCCCGAGCGGCGCCCCGGTGTTCAAGCCGTACTACCCGTCAAGCCCCCCGCCAAACCGGAGCGCCGGCTACGCCACGTTCCCTAACACAACGCCATCCGGATCGGCGGGCGTCAGTCCTGTCGCAATCTCGGGGCCCAAGCACATCCCTCAGGGCGCTGAGAGCTGGAGCACGTCGTCCGTCGACAGCCCGCCGAGTGCGCACATGTCGACAAGGCGCATCAGACTCGCCGGTCAGCAAGACCTGGAGGCTCCGACAGTGTCGTCGAAGGTTTCGCGTGATTTCGGATATGGTGAGTATTTCGTCAATATGGTGGCAGTGTCAGCTAACCCGCAGACTACTCGCCGACGCCGACGCCGCCGATGCCCAGTCCGCCTGACGCTGCTGACCCGTTTGTGGTCGCGGAGTCTGAGGAGGACGAGCGCGATGCCCCCGATGATGACGCCCGGGACTCGGACTTCATCCCGCCCTCGCAGCTGTCGCCGCGCAAGCGTGGCCGCGCGCCGCCTCACTCGTTGCAGCCGCCGCCAAAGCGGGTGTGCGCCGACAACGCGCTTGTTGCGCTCTTCGAGAAGTACCCCTCCCTGCCTAGCCGGTTTCCCCTGTTCTGTTTCGCACTGGAACACAACCTGTCGTTCCACGAGCCGTCGGTCCCAATGATCAAGTCGCTGTCTCAGGCCCTATCGCCTCTTCAAAAATGCGAAGAATTGAAGAAATTATGGCACAAGGGCCGCCGGATTCTTGCGCAACTCGACGCGTTCGTCGCCCGCTGCGAGCGCAAGGTCATTCGCCCTGGGGACGAGAAACTGCCCGAGCTCGACTACGCGACCCGACACGCGATCCGCCAGGTGCGCAGGAAGATTGTCGAACGCTGTGAGAATTACAAGTACACTCGTCGTGACACGTTGAACAAGTGAGTCCCAAGGTGGTTTGCTACTACTGGTGCTATCCGCGTGTTTGGCTCCACTACACCGAGCTCAAGGGAATTTCAACCTCATTTTACCCCTATCCTTGAAACACAGCATTCTCCCAACTCCAGAAATATGATCACCTGCAACCCCGCGCCATGCATATGCTGACCGCGTTTTCCGCATCTGCAGACACGTCGGCAAGAACAAGTGGGAGCCCATCGAAACCGGCATGATCGAGTGGTTCGAAGGAATGGCGAACAACGACCCCGCCAACGACCTCGGAAACTTCCGCCCGCCGTCGCCCAGACACTCGAGCTCACACTCCCATGCTCACACTGCCCACGCACACGCCCACGCTGCTGCGCCAGACTCGCCCGATGCGCAAAGCGAGGCCTCGCGTAAAGTATACGCTGCCGGCGAACAGCCCCAAGCTTTCGCGCCTCAGGTCCCGCAGCTTCCACCGCCGCGATCGCAGCCGTCCGGTTCCGACACGTCGTATGCTGCCAGCGAGCACACTCATCTGCGCCCCCTGGTACGCAACTACAGCAGCTCTGCGTCTGCGGTCGCCTCGGACTTGGCCCTTGACTCTGCTCCCTACGGAAGCGCTAGCTCAGGCTCGGGGTCTCGTGCTAGGGCCGTTCCTCAAAGTGGCACCTCGTCATTAGGTGCGAATGTGTCGCCGAAGACCCCGCAGAGTCCGACTGCGCTCAGCGGGGTCGATGGAAATACGGTTCCCATATCGAACTCTGTCGTGACAGGCTCCCTGGACGAATTCCCCGCGGCGGCTGGCGCTGGCCCTACTGGCACCTTCGCATTCAGTGCTGCTGCGGCAGCCGCAGGGGGATTCGACTCCTCTTTCGTCGACGGCTCGACCTTTGCCACCAGCAACCCCGGGAACCTCTCTGCACACGACATCTACTTTGGGTCTGAATCTTCCAACTATTCGAGGCCCGCGTCCAACCACAGCCAGTACCACAATGACGAGGGCCTGCAAGACTGTGGCGGATCACCAGGCTTCTCCGGCCCCCAACTTGACAACATCGTTAGAGTTGGGCCCTCCGCCGTCGTCAACCCGCCTCCTCGGTCACCCTTGCAGCCTGAGGGTTCGCAAGAGTGGCCTGAGATGCCTGCGATGACCATGAGTCATGAGGGATCTGGGTCTGATACCTGTGCTCCAACAGCGTACGAGTGACTGCTCTCAGTTTGGACAGCGCAATTACGGCAACGCATGGCACCCATTGATTTCAGGCACGCAACGAATAACGTAAACCTTAACCACCCAGTAATCGCTTTGGATCTTCTGCGCAGCCTGCGCTAGTCCGCCCGTTTTTTTCACGTTTTGGGCGTTATGGGCGTTTTGGGCGAATTCGGACCTGGTTGGACCTGAGCGTTTTGGCTTTCGCTCCGTCTTTTTCGACCTGACACCTTCCTGACCGTTCTGGCCTTCTTGCAAGTCTAAGTCCAGGAGCCAGCGACGGTCCAGAGGAAAGTTGGTTCCTTGTCACCTCGATCTTCAATCGTCCCTAGCCGCCCTCAGTCCTCTCTCGTCTTCCTCCCTGCGCGCATGCCTTGGGCCCCGTCCCTCGTCCCCCTATCGACTTGTCCGCGAGCCGGGGAGAACCCGACTGCTCGGCGCCGCTCTCCGCTTCCTTTCGCCTCTTCGCCTAATGCTTGCGAGCATCAGGCGTTCAGCCGCGACCCGCTGCTGTTCCCGGTGCCAAGCATGCAATGCAAGGGGAGCGAAGAGGGACGACGAGCACAGAGGAAGAGGGCGGCTGCGCAACCAGCCCCTTGAGTCCCAAGGTCCAACTCGGTCTTGGTTCTGGCCATCTGTGTTTGCCTCCAGCGCTCCCTCCCTTCCTCCCCTTCCGCGCACCCACTCGACTCTCGTCTCTGTGTCCTGACATTTTGGCATTATTGATCTCCCGCACTATCCCTTCCTGTTTCTGCATCATTTTCTCCTTTCTCATGTGTACATGCAATGAACATCCATGCTCGTGCTCCCCTGCCGCCGGCCCAACCGGTCTGTGCTGATTATTGTCGGTTTGCAAGAACTCACGATCAAGTTCCAACGCTGGGAACCTAAAAGTGCCCGCCTTCCCATTCAGACGGCTTACGAGACCGCCCCCTGCCGCCCCTTCCCTATGCAGGTAATGCGGCAGTGCGTGGGTGCGTTGGGCGCATGTTGCGTGCGCTGTTGCATGTCGTCGACCCCTGGCACAGGTGGTGCCTCCGATTACCCCTTAAGCGATCAAAGACCGAGAACCTGTTGGAGAGCCTATGAAGGCGTGCTCACGACGGGGCTCCCGGGATGGGCGGGCGGTGGGCCAATGAGCGCACTCGCAACATCAGCCCACCCGGCCGCCCCCATGTGATTGAACGCCGGCGTCCACCGTGCGTCAATGATCTCGGCAACGGCCAGTCGATCTCGGAAGAGCGACGCCGTTCCAAAGCCGATGGCGCCGACGGGGCCGGCGCAGCCCGAGTCTGCCTCGATCGTCGATGAGGTGAGACAACGTCTGCCGGCTGCCTGCCGTGAGCTGCGCTTGCAACCTGCATCCGGTCGGTGGATCGGTGGGTGGAGCGTCATGGAGCGCGGGCACCGCAGGCATCAGGCCTGCAGAGCATGCTGGCGACAGGGTCCAGCCAGGGTTTGAATGGTAAACGGAGTAATGATATCAGAACCCACTATTGATTCCACTCGAGCATCAAGGTTTATTGGAATCGGCGCCCGCCGACGGAAATGGGCGACCACTCGCAACACTCGAAATAGCATCTTCCCCTCGCGGGATTAGAGTCCGTGGTCCCAAAGAGACATGGCAAGTCGCCAATGTCGCCGGGCCTGCCCCGGAGGCGCATGCACCACATGTTGTTATCGGACGGTTATCGGGCGTCCGGACGTCCGGGACTGTGTTTTCCATCGGAAGGTGGGCACCTGGCATGACGGCTCGCTCGCAACGCAAAACGAGCGCCCTGGCCAATTTTGGTCAGGAATAGAAGGCAGGCGGCCGTTATTAAAGTCCTGCCCCCTTGAGGGCCTGACGTGGCCCACATGGTAATTGCGTTCGGGCCTCAGGTCTGCTCCCAGGAGTATCCAGGTCGCTCGGCCACCAGACCGCCGTGTATAGTAAGACTTGTGTAATGTCTGTTCACAGCGTTTCCGATCCGTGATCCGACATGAACGCTTGCTCCGGCCTTTGCGGGCATAAGAGAACACTCCAGCCGACAACCCGAGAAATTAATCCGAAACCCCAATAAACACTCCTCTCGCCGAGATTGCACCGCGCCGCCCGACCGTTATCGCCAGGCGGCTTTCCTGTCTGCCCTGCGGTGCCTCAATGACAATGCATGTGGTTCAGCGCAAGGTGATGCTTCAGTTGCCCGTTCGTACCCTTGGAAGCACGTTTTATCCTACGAGTCTGCAAAGGCTTAGGGCCTGGATCCCTACGTCCGCCTGGAGACATTGCTTACGTGCTCTGTCTCATCTTCTCCTCGTTTCCTTGTTTCCCCTCGCCGCTTCCGAAATCAGCAAGCCTCCAGACGGGGACTGAGTTTGTCACCCGACGGTAATCATCCGGGTGCCATTCAGTCAGCGTGTGGCGGTCGTGAGGAAGGCGCAGCCCAGCGCACCGTGCGCGCTTCGACTATTGGGTCCCCCGGATTCGGCTCGTCATATGACACGCAACGGCGGATCGGTGGCATATCGACTTCGGTCATGGCCTGTCCAGCCGGACCGATCACCGAGGCTGTTACGCGGCGTTGAATGATGACTTCTCGTGATTGCGTCCTTCTCCCCGTCTGCGGGTGGGTGCGCCCCCGATCTCTCGTGTGCCGTCGTTCCTTCCGAGCTCCAAGCTCCACAGCCGCACACGAGTGATGTGCGCATGTCTAGGCTGGACTGCTCGGCAGCCTACTCCTTAGCGATCTTCGCTCCAACTGCTCAACACCTGGAATCTGGAACTTTAGGTACTACCAGACCAGCGCTCGAGCTAAGGAACCAAGTGGCACTCTCTGAGCCGACATTATCAGGGGAATCCTCGATCCTCGATCCATCCTCGTTCGATATGCTCTCATCAGCCCGCCGGATTGGCTCGCCCACTTCTCCGTAATGTTTGCCGTGATTGAGGTCCCAGACGTCCCGAGGTTTGAAGGCGGCATCGGGCGGCAGCGCAACCGCACGGCGGAGCTCGGGCCGACGAACGCAGACCGTCTGCATCAAGCCGGCTGTGTGGCAAAGTTAATTGGCCTGTCTGGAATTCAATCCTGTCGTAAAGCCCTTCATGCACCCTCGCTGACCCTCTCGTTCCTATGCGAACCCTCTACGGCCTTGGGTGGCCTGCTGCAGCCTCTTGGTGCCCGCCACCTGCCCACCGTTCCCTTCAACTGTTCCTCGCCGGGCTTCCGGTTCCTCGGGTTGCGTCCCCGTATGATGGCTCTGTCTGGCTCGTTGGCTGGCGGACCAGCGGATGCACTCGTCTGCATCCGGCTGAAGGTTAGACGGGTCCTGGCACCACCCGCTGTGAGTGTGACGTCGTTCAAGGCTGTTACGCTTGATTGCGGTGTCTCAGCGGCTCGACGCGCATGCAGGAGAGGGGACCCTTCGGGGATTGACGTTTGTCGTCTGTTGAATGTGTGGTTCCCAGTTTGTCGGTCAGTCGGATGTATCGCGTGCGCCCTCTCTCGCCCCTGCCCCTACCCTTGCCCTCGCCCGCGTGAAGTGCGTGATCCCTGTGTGCCCAGCGCGGCGCACCCCTGGGCCTCGCCCGCCAGCCCGCTGGACCGACCGTGCGACCGCGACCGCAACCGCTCGCTTGGAGGCTGCACTATACTATGCATACAGCTGCGCACAGTTCCAGCTCTTCGGCCTGTCTGGCCAGTAGCAGGAGGTTCCGGGCATCAACGCAGTCTGGTACAACCTTCCTGCCGCCGTTCCTGACCTTGCCAGTCATCACCGAACCGATGTTACGACTCTCCCTCGTCCGTGACACACATGTCCTGGTGTTTGCTGCGGACCCGGTGTGTCTTGTTGCGACTCTTGTGTTAGCGCCGCGCATATCCTGCGCCTGTACTGGGCCTGTCCTGCGCTTAGCTTGCGCTTGTCCTGCCCCAGTCGTCAGCGCTGGGCCCAGCTGTGTGGCGTTGCCTCGGAAACCTCGCGAGCTTGCTTTCACTTGACGTAACTCTGCGCGCCGTTGAATCATGTGCAAAGTCAATTGCGACCCTGGAAAGCCAGAGGCAGTACATCAATGGCTTTCGTAAATCCTGTCGGTCGCGAAGTACAGGTCTCAGCCTGTACGCAATGATACGTCACGGCCTGCTTGAGACCGTGCGAGGGCCTATGGCCATGCAAGGCCGTCCACGGCGCACAAGCGAAGGTTCTCGTCTCTCTAACGTCCGGCGCCGGTTCCAACGCTAACGGCGCGGTCCCTCGCGTGAGTAAGAGCCAAAGGGTAGCAGCGCCGTACGAGTCGCGAAGGCGGCCAGATTCCCGAGAGCTGGCAAATCTAACAATCACCGGACAGTACCCACTGTGCGCTGCGAGGCGAACAAGAGAGATCATAAACTCAGGAATACATGCCATGCAGGTAGTGGAGCAAAGCTAACGTAGTAGTAATGATACTAAGCCAATCCTAGGAAGAACACAGGCAAAACGTCGTTCGTTGTGGATATCTAGTCGGGCGTCTAGGTAACCACATGTCTAAAACCAGAGATCCACGACGACCGTTTGATGCTTTGAGGACATTTGGGCATCGAACTTGAAGCTTCTGACCGTAATGCTATTATACAATTGTTGTAAGGCCATAACCCTAGAAACGTGGATCAGGGGCGAAGGGGCGAGTTCGGGTAAGTGACGGAACTGATGAGAGTTCACGACGACAGAGCGGTGAAGGTCGGGGCGAGTGTCGGGGCGAGCTGCGCCTTCGGGGATGCGGACCTAAGGAGTGTGGGAGGGAAACCGAGATTGAGAAGGGTCTCTTGAGTTGGGGTCGGTGGATCCAATGGAGCGGCTATGAACGTCTGCACACTGAGGGGCGTTGTGTGAGCTATCTACGGTGAGCCAAGAGGGAAAGGAACCTGGAACGGGGTAATACTTACAAGTGATCGATCAACGACGGCTCGGCCAGGTACGGCGTCCAACCCTGCCGAAAGACGTCCATGTACTGCCCTCCACTGGCGGAGCTCGCTCCGCGGCTCCCATCGTCGTCCGTGCCGAGATCCTGCTGATAGGCGGGGAGAGCGGCGTTCTGAATCCCACCCGCCTGATACCCGCAGTCGGAAAGGACGTTTGCGGTGCCTCTGGAACCCTGCAGAGAGTGATGCATGTGGCCCATGCCGCCGATTCCCATGTCCATCACTCCAGAGTGACCGGACAAGCTGTGGTGGTGGTTGACGCCCGTCTGGTTCGGGTGCATAAAGCGATGCGAAGCCGTGCTGTGCTCCTGGATTGGCGAGCTCGACAGGGGCGTAGAAGAGATCATGCTGGGACCCAGCGCAGGGCTCATGCCGGCACCAGCGGTTCCGTCGAAAGAAAATCTCGGGTTGATTGGACCAGGCGCAGGAGAGTACTGCTGCGGTGAAAAGGTGCTGCCACCACCACCCACTGCAGTCCCCGCACCTCCTCCGGGGACATTCGAGTCGACCGACCACGACATGCTGCGGGGCACACTGTGACCGCCAGCTCCGGCCGCGCCAGCAGACAAAGGGTGATGCTGGGGGGAGGAATGGACAGGGAACGTAGCAGAGTTGGGGGTGGACATGGAAACACCTAGGGCTTGCTGACCGTCGCTGAGGCGAGCGAGCGCGTCCTGTAGCTCCGCTGCAGAAAGGCTGTCAGCAACTGCTCGCGCGCCGAATCTAGGCTTGCGTTCACTCACCTATACGGCCCTCCAGCTTCAGGACGGTGTTTCGCGGGTGATCAGGATCGACGTGTAGGGACGGCTGAGCCGCTCCCTCGACGCCACCACCGCCTACCGGCTCGTTGTCCGTACTTTCCTCGTAGACGCATTGGACGCCACGGGCCTCGCGTTCGGGGTCGGGCTGCGTTCTCGCCAGGAAACGAAATGAGCGGATACAGGACGAGCAGTGTGGCTTGGCGGCGTCACACTTTATTCTACGCCTCCTGCAAGGCAAGCATGCCTGATTGCGATGGAGCTGGTTTGCCGACCTGTTGAGCTTTCTTGGTGGTTTCGGAGGTCGGTCCGAGGTGGTGTTTGCTGGAGAAACGGAGTTGGCGGTCCTAGGTCGGCTGGCCGAGGATGTCGATCCCACAGCCGAGGATGAGCTCGCCGGTCGGGCCTGGTAAGGGTGGTGACTATGACGGGCTTGGTCAGGACCGACCTGGTTATGGGAGTGAGGCTGCATGATGTATGTCGTAGCCAGAGGTGGAGGTGTTGTCGGTGTCACCGACCCCACTGTTGGCGTCCAGCGAAGTTGAAGTTTGAAAAGACGAAGAGTACGAATGGAACAAAGGTATGGTCGACCAAGGTGAAAGTCGCTTTGTCTGGGCGTCTGGTCGTGTTGCTCGCTTCGCCAATGGGCAGGCTCGGTGACGAATCGTTCCGCCACGCGATGTGGTGAGAGAGTAGCTAGGCTGTTTGGTCCGTAGCCAAGACCAGAATAGGTAAGGTAAAGGGAGGAGGGGGATCGAGAGTATGAGCGGTCGAAGGTTTAAGAGTGATTGGCAGTTGAGGCAGGCTGGTGGCAGGAAAAGGAAGGGGAGATAAAGGTGTCGTCGCTTTCCATCGGTTGACTCTTGTACACAACACCGAGGTACTTTTAAGGATCCCTTGTTCTGGAAACCCTCTGGGCTCACAGGGCAACGGATCCAAACGAAGCGATCTTCCTCCGTGAGTTGCCGAGGAGATTAGCGGTGGTGCTGACTGGGGGGCGATATGAAGGAGTGTGTAGTGTGTAAGAGATGTATGCAAAGTCAATCGAAGCACGCGTGTCGGATGGTCGACGACTACTTGAAGAATGGCGGTGGAGACGGTAGGGTGGACGGTGAGAGTGTTCGAACCCGGACGGTACGGGGCCACAGCAACGGGAGCTGGAGGTGTACTGCTTAAAGGAAGTCGTTTGCCGATTAAGAATATGCCACCTCGTGCACCAGTGGTGTTCAAGGGCAGGGAGGGTGAGGCGGTATCACTGGACCTCGGGACAGAGGAGAGCGCAGGAGACAGCAGGAGACAGCAGGAGACAGCAGGAGACAGCGTGACTGACCTGAGCTAGTGTTCTGGCTGCCGGCTTTGCGTGCGCTGCGTGCGTGTGTTGTGTGTCATCGAAAGTCGGACCGTCACAAAAGTCGGAAGAACTCTACCAGGCGCTGATTTTGAATGATTGGGTAATGTCATCTCCTTCTCCCAGCTCCCCACCTTTCGTGCCTTCCCACCTGATATCAGTCCCTCGTCCCTCAGTCCCCACTAAAGTTTAGGGAGTCAGGGTCTGGCCTCAGGCGGCGCTCTCATCAGCCCTCCAAGACAGGGCCAGGTAGCCAGGTAGTGCAGGTAGACAGGGAGGAACCACAGGGGACGCAAGCCAGCCAGGCCAGGGAGCGCACGAGGAGCCAGGAAACCCACCCTGGTATTGCTAAGACGTTGCTGATGCCTCGGCCTGGCTATCGTACACTGCCCTCCTCTACCATGCTACGGGCCTGCCCTTGGATGCACAATACCCATAAACCCAGGGCCTGGCTTAAGGGTCGAGATGACGAGGCTGGCTCGGAAGGTGGTCCGCCGAAGACCCTTACCAGGAATTGCGGACCGAAGTAACATTGAAACGGCCGGGCGCATCAGCCCAGAGCAGTGACAAGTCGCCGGCGACCTCTCCGCTTCCTCCAGAGCCCAGCCCAGAGCAGAGGATGGGCGGCTGCCGGCGCGCTGGCCTAGGGGCTGGAGTACTTGGAGTACGCGGTACGCGCTCTGCGCCTGAGCACATGAGATCGAAATCGAGGAACGGGCAGCAGGAAGATTAAGTGCAGGGCTCAGGCCTGAGGCCAGTCTCCAAACAGCATCAACCCAGGGCACCGTCGGGGCGATGACCCATAGCGCCCAATCGCTGCATACAGCACCAGTGCACCATCAAGGTCGAAACATCAGAGCTTAGAGCTTGGAATCCGTCTTGCGCACCAGGCGCATTCGCTTACGAAGAGCTAATCAAAACCCAAATGCCCCTAGCAGCACCTAAAGCGTGCACCGGCGAGCACTGCACCTGCGGTTAGCTCGCAGGCTCTGAGTGCTCCATAATTGTAGCAGCCATCCACCCGCGGAGCACGCTATCGAGAGCTGGCAGACTACATCCGCAGCTAACCTGCCTACTTCCCGTTCATTCCCTGGTTGGCTGCTGGGTGAGTCAAGTGCTGCCTGGCCTGAGCGCCCGAACTTCGGTGCGGACAGCGGACAGCGGACAGCGGACAGCGGTGTGAGCGGACAGGACACGCCCAGCAACACCCCGCGAGCGGTCCACCGGTGTTTCAATACCTCGCTGTTGTGCCCATCCTGACCTCCTAATGCACACTCTGGGAGCTGTGATACCTCAATGCAAGGGGCCAGGGTCGGGACGATGATGCACTGCCTTGCTACCTCGCTCGTGGCCCGTCTGTCCGTGAGTTCCCATTCAACGGTCTTGGCTGTGGGCAACCGTTTACCATGAAGCACGAAGCCCATGCATGGCGCGCTCTTATGGAGCACCTCGTCATCGCGAGGTCAGCCATGCATGCTCATTCGTCTGAGTTTTTCCGAAGCTGGCTGTCGGGCAACGAAAACCCTGTGCTTGTAGCGAACGTTGCTACCTATTGGACCCCAGAGCCAAGGGTTGTCAGGTCCCAGGCAGCACACGCAAGACACGCAGGACGTGCAGGATGCTGCAGGACGCAGGACTCGTACGCAAATGCCCCCTTGCATAGCCTCGCAAGGAAACAGGCCTCCATCCCATGCCAACTGAAAGAGCCGGCAGCCCAGGTCGAAACACGGGGCGGTGCACTGGCAAGCCTTATTAGGCCGTCGACCCTTGGCGCATCCCAAGGCCCACCCAAGGCAGAGTCTGACCGAATGTCTTCTGCCTTCCCTGCGCAACTTGATGCACCAAAACACGGGATTGGCGTGGCGGCGTGGCAGGCAATCAGTTCAGGTAATCAGGCAAATCATGCAGCTGACGAGCTTAGGTGAGACATCGCTCGTGCTGCGCAGCCCAGCGAAGAGATCAACGAGGATCCCAAACGCATCGCCGGCTCGGCGGCCTGAGAGAGCCATTGTTCGATCGCTCAGCGGGCAGGGAACCTCGCGGAATATCAGGGCGGGATGACTATGTCCCGATATCGCCATATCGCGGCCCAGATTCTGCTGCCAGACGGCCCGCCCGCTTCGTCTGGATCCTCGGGCTCTGTCTGCATCGTGCTTCAGCGTCAGAGCGGCTTCGGCTTCGTCAGCTCGCGCCTGAACGGTGAAGGGCTGCGCAGGAACCGGAAAAGGTCCTCGCTTTGACGTCGCATGCAGTGTCTTTTCGGACCTCTGTGTCGCATCGTACCTGGTCCTAACGTCGTGCACTGTTGTGCCCACAGCAACGAGCGAGGCCCAACAGACCGCCAGCCAGAACGATGCGAACGCTGATTCCCAGACGTCGACTCCCTCAGCTCCAGCCCTGGGCAATTCTGTCTCTGAGCATGCTCGAGCGGCCGCCCTAGAATTGCCCAATTCGCCAAAGGGTGGCCGACCCAAACCTCGAAAGGGTATCTAAGGTCCCAGCCAGGTCCAGCTGCGCCCGTCATTCCACCCTCCAGAACCTCGAGCTCCAGGATCTCGTGCAGATGGGTTCTAGGTCACTCAGCCGTGCGCAGGGAGCGCCCATGACGTGACCTTGTATGGCATGGTGCCGGCAGCGATTGATGCTTATTTCCCAAACGGCTGGCTCCTCCCTGCTCATGCTAGCCCACGACAGGCACCTCACAAACCCTCGAGACACGCTTTCCACCACGGATCTCCAGGCCAGGACCGTCCAGGGCGCCCGGCAACCTGATTCTGAGCCATAGCTTGCTACTCCTACATGAACCTTAGGACCCACCGCGGCCAGCGGTTAGTCGCACTGCAAGTTTCGAAGTCGTCCCCTGCCGATCCCGGCATAGTCTGAACATCGGTCAACGCGGCGTATGAAGTGGTAAGCGTGGTTGCAGCGCTGTCACACAGGGTGCAAACAACCCTCGTCTCACTTGCATTCATCCCTCCAGCCCTTCCCAACGAGAGGAAAGGCCGACCCACTCTATGGAAGTAGACAGCATCCAATTCCTGGCGAGCCCCGTCCCTGCGGGCCTGCGGTCCGATAGCCGGGTACCCGACCACGACTGCTAAATCCCGGCGCTCAGGGCTGCACCTGGCGGTCGGAGGTCGGCGACCTGCGATGTGCGATCACGCGGCCACTCAGGAAAAACCTCGCTATTACGCACCTGTAAAGGCCCGAAGGCCGAAACGGGCGGAGGAGTTGCTATTGTGTCGCATGAGGAGCAGGGAGCACGCAACGATGCGCAGGGAGAATGGTGGGGCTGACGTGTCCGGCGCCTGGCCGGCCTGGCGCTAGTGAGGTGCCGAGACAGTGCAGAGCTGCCGGCGAGCCCGGCGAGACCGGCGAGTGGGTTCGGGGCTGTGGGGCCGACGAGCATTGAGGTTCCAGCGACGAGGTTGGAAAGAGTACGACTGCGTCTGTACGGCACACCGGCGCACGCTCGGCGTTGATACTGCCGATCCATAAGATCCCTTGGTGTCTCACTACTGCATTGTGAGCGAAGAGGCGCCAGCTCGAAATGGCATCATGAGACAGCGCTAGGCGCAGCGGTAGCACACCATGGCGTCAGCACAGCCCTTATCGTAGCGCTTGCAGCTATGTATGTACCAGCGACACCTCTGTCTGTGAACGCCATAACGCCACTCGTGTGCTGCGCAGACCCGAGAGGTGCCCACCTGCCGCTCTGTCTGTGCGCGCACTAGCGCCCGGCAAACGTTTCGGAACTCTGTGACAATGATCCGCGCCGCCCGCTGGCGGCGTTGCAACATCCTCTGGCGCGCACGCGCTGTGCTTAGCCCAGGACCTCATCCTCGGTCGCCGGTCAACCGTCCGACGCCGCGGCGCTACTTGGACGCCGCAATGGTGAAATAGACTGCCAGATACCAGACTAACAGGCTACGTACGACGCCCACTCCTTGCGCCATCGTTGCCGGACCTCTGCTGTTTACTGGTATTCAGCTGTCGTCAGGATCGTCTGTCTCATTGACGCCCCGCCTGGCTTCCTTGGGCAGGACGGAATGCACTCAACTCCCGCAGTACGCCACAGCCCTCTTAGCGACCCCAGACGAGCCTAACACGTAAGGAATGGAACGCTGAAGCGAAACTAGAGCACGGCGCAGCACTCAAGGTTGGCACGGACGGTGGAAGCACGCGGCGTCGCGAGCCCGCTGGAAACGCTCTGAGTCACTGGAACCGCTATCTACGCTCGCGTCTTCCGAGGCTGCCCGCACTAGCCCAGAATGCGCGCAGCAGGCCGGGTGGCTACCGTGTGGTAGCACGGGGCCTCGTACACCCTCTCCGCTACTGTACGGCGCCAAGCGTTGCTGCGCTGGGTCTCAGCTCCCACCGCAACCACCGCTTCCAGCTCGCCTCCGCAATCCCACGGAGCCGTGCGGCGCCGCTCTTGGGCCCAGTATCGACGCCTTAACGGCCCCATGACGGAGTCAGCGTGCAGTGCATGTAGGTGGCCCACGGGCGCGGCGCGCTGGTGCTCGCTCGTACGTGGGCCGACTTGGGCCGAAACGAACGGCGAGGCCGGCACCACAAGGGAAGGGACGGGAGGTTCCAGGTTGACATCATTAGCAGTTTAGCAGAAGCGGACGTTACGACTCCCTACTCCACGCGTCGGACCCTGGGGTCCTTTGGATCTCGGAGCTGGTATCGAAGGTTGAGGGGCATCAGCACACCATGGCATCACGCGCTCATGAGCAGCACATGGAGGGGCACGAAGGGGTACGAGTGTGAGAGAGGCATGAGAAGAGGGCACGGAGGTGCGCGCTTAGCAGCGTAGCGTGCATAACGCGAGCCAGATCTATGGATGCGGTCCAGGTCTTGAGGCTTCGTCTCCAGGTCTCGAGGTTCCATGGCTCCTGGTTCCCTGCTCCTGCTGAATGCAATGGCGCGCACGCGCAACCTGTGATTCATGATGCCGTGTTCTGATTTGGCTGCTTCTGCATACTCCTGCTCCATGCTTGTCTCCTACTCGCTCCAACAGTGGAGCCTGAAGGGCTTGTCGTTCCGCACAGAGATAACCATTCCGCACCTCGTAAGGTCATCCAGGTCACCAGGTCTTGCAAATTCTGTGCATGCCGTCCAGAGTCTTGGCCGGCAGGGGTCGGGAGGCGGGGTGCATCGATTGCGAGCGCCGTGATCACGGGCTGGCGTGCTGGGGTGTGCTGCTGCGCTGCCGGTCGGCATCGGCGCCCTCCTGCGGGGAGCGAGGGAATGGAGGGTTCGCTGATCGTATTTTCACATATTCATCGCGCTCCAATGCCCGTGCAACAGAGCTCCTTGTTCGGCCTCTCATGCCCCCGCCTCCACACCCGCACTCCACCTGAACTACGGACTGCTCTGTTGGAGCGCTCCTGTGGAGCGCAACGCAGCACGCAAATCAGCCGGAAAGCGGTTAGCGACGGTTGCCAAAGTTGACGGACCGCTGAAACGCGTTGCGTCTCGTGGAGCTTGAGGGAGGGGAGTGTACGCAGAGATCAGTCACGGTCCATGCCTGCCGTTCATCCACTTAAGCTTCGTGCATTTGGTCAGTTGATGCCGCTGCGCAATTCAGCGACGAGAGCGGCGATTAACGAGATGAGGGAGCTTAGTCAAACGTGATGATGTCAAGTAGTCGCCGGCACCTCAGACAGACGGGGATACATCAGAGCAACCAGTTGCATGTTGCTGTTTCCTACTCTGCTATTTCAGGTCACTGGCGACGACGACGTCAAGGGCACTGTGATGGAGCACGCGACGTCCATCGCGCACCATGTGTTCCAGCCGAGCGAACCAGAGTACGGGTAGTTTCCGGCGTCGCGGTACGAAACGGTAAACTCAGGTTGGAGTCTTTCTCTGTTTCTGGACCTAGCGAATGCTCCGTGACCGGAGATCCCGGACTCCTCGAACCCACCCCTCCACCAAGCATCCAGAGTGATGCTCAGTAGCATCCGGATGCGGACTCAGCGACAGCATCATGGTTAATATGGCATGGCCCAGTGATCTCCACCGAGCATTTCGAAGATCAACATTCTTCAATGCGGTAAGTGCTTAAACCATATCTGGATGACATGCATCGAACCCTGACAAAGGCTGATCGGGACGCAGACCGACGCCGGGCCGCCGAGCTTAGTGTGTCCGTCATCGCTGCACGGGGGCTCGCTGGATCCAGGAGAGCGCGGACACGTTGGAATGTAGATCGTCGTTGACCGAGGTGTCCGTCCCGGATCAGTGGTAGCTGCGAGCAGCAGCTCCACTGTTGCGCGCATCCCTCGCGGCCCTTCAATGGATGCCTTTCTTGGGACGCATTTCTGGGTCCTTTCTTTTGGGTCAAACCCGAATCTTTCAGCGCTGGTAACCTCGGTGTTTGCATTCGTAACGAGGTCGTATCACGACTGTGGAAATTATCCTCCGCCGACCCGCTGCCGGCGCATGTCCCTGTGCGCGCCGATCAGTCAGCATCGCGTCTGCAGTTCCCAGAGCCTGTGCCGGGGTGACTAACTGTCCGAAGAAACTGGAATCGGGCATCTCGTAACGAGCGCAAGAGCACAGATAGAAACCGACAAACCAAGCCCGACGGATTCGACTTTGGTGCCACCCGACCGCCCGAAAGTGTCAACCCCGAGAGGCGTCTTTCCTCCCATCTCACATCCGACGGGCGCTTACATCGCCCCATTCCCATCGTTCTGACGCGTAACCAGTTCTGATGCGTTCGAATCGCACGTTGCAGATGCGTTTTCGGTGAGCACGTTGGCCGTGTCAGTAGTGAGACTGACGTTAGAGTCGGAAAGAGAGTGCTTCATGCACGACACTGCAACTGCCGCGGCTACCATTATGAGTGCCTTACTCAGTCCCCTGTAACGTTGCAACGGCATTCCGCTTGAGGTCAACGTACTTGATGCCACTCGGCGACAGATCTGGATCGACGGTGGACTGCCGCCGTGGCGCCGATCATCAAGTGGAGCTGATGTGAGGCAAATGTCGTGCGACCTTCCTCGTGCAAAGGACCCAGTGTCTCATCTCCATGTGGGTGTCCGCGGAACATGGGCGGTCTTGTGGGAGCGAGCGACCGCGGGAGGACTTGCACGGCATCTGCACGACGTCACGTCAGTCCGTACGGGCCATTCCACGGACAGCCGGGGGGTCCTTTGGCCTAAGAACGCGGAGCCGAGTAGGGAAGGGAGACGGAGAGCCTCCAATCTTACGAACTACTGATTGACACGGCTCCGCCCACGAGAGAAGCACAGTCGGAGTCCTGGCGTCGTGCTCGCCTCGACGGTCTGCTGATGCGGCGCGCCGATGTCCAGAGCCCGTCAATGCCGAGATCATTCCGCAGCGTCATGGGACCAACGGCGGAGCGGCGTTCATCGATCCAAAGGAGGCGGAGCTCGACTCGCCGCGGTATGCAGCTCGTATCGAGCCGGGCGGTGTGCGAAGCGCGCCCGTCGTGCCGAGAGCAGGGCGAAAGGAGGGCTACGTACCGAAAGGATGGACACGTATGAAGGGAGCAGCATCCGAAATCCCTCTGGTCCGAGAGGGCCGGACGTTTGAGTTGCCGGCCCGGGCTCGGAGGACGCGAGACGTAACTTTGTTTGCCAGTCACGTTATGCCATAACTGCACTCAAGCAACCATTCTGAGACATCCTTTACCCAGGTACAAGTCACGCAAGGTTGTCAGAATTGGACAGTATTCGGACCTGGTAGCTGTCTAGCAACTTATTAGATCTGTGCTGCGCGGATGCTTGGATACTTGGGAGGTGCTGAAGGGGGGCTGAGGTTGCGAGGGAGCTGGGGAGCCGGCGGCGCGCGCAGCGGGCAGGCGGGCAGACGGGCAGACACAAGTGCGGGCACATGACCCCGTACCCCGTGTTTTGGCAGCATTGAGCGAGTAATGAATCCGCCCCCGTTCCGTCAGCATCTCAGTGAGGGCTGACGGTCATTCGCTGGAAGGACGAGGCCCCGGTGTCGGACGTTCCGGTGTAGCCACATGTATGACGACACTAGCGCACCTACGGGAGTCTGAGGACGACCAGGTCTGCGTGAGTATGTCTGATGCGATTTTGACGTTGTCCATTTCATGAAGAACGAGCTGCGGGCTGGATCGCAATGCATCGCACACTGCACGGAGAACGCTGGTGGAGGGTCCTTTGGTTATCTCGGTGTCGGCGGCTTGGCACGTGGTAACCGAGGCTCTGGTGGACCAACACCTCGGTCATCCAGCCTGGCATCGCGCCGACGCTGGTGACCTCATGAGCCGACAGCCGCGGTAGTCAATATCTCTGATTGATCTCGACATCCCATCTCCTCATGGTAAGTAACGATCATCCTTTGGTTGGCTGACATCTTCAGCGGATGTGACTGTGTGTGCAATGGCCGGTTGACAACTGCGCACGCCGCCCTGGTCGGATGTCGGAAGCAGGCGCCGGTAACTGGCGGCGTATGCGGTACGCAGGGGTTGGAGCCGGAGATACCGTATGCTGCTACATTCGCCCGCATCGACAGCCGAAGGGCTGAAGGACAGAAGAAGAGCGAAAGGACCAGGAAAGAGGCTCAGACTCTCACTTTGACGTTGTGACTTTTGCGATCGACTTTCCCGTCACGTCTCTCAACATCCGAATTAACGAGGTAGATTGACTCTCACCGCAGACCTCCAGCCCTCGTTTCCTCGAACCGAACATCAGATGGACCTGGCCCGGACCTGACCGCAGCGTAGCACGTTGGACAGACTTGCAAATCACGTACATCCGCGACACACTTGGCAGACGAACCCGCCTTCTGCAACCTGCAAACGAGCAAGAGTTGGGCTGCGCCTCCGACGGAGCCCACAACAGCCATGTCCCACATGACGCACTGCATTGCAGCTCCTGGTGCCTTTGGGCGCACGTTAGGCGCCGTTGACGTCAATGAACGTCCCCGCGGTCCCAGCATGAAGTGCTGGACTCAGACCTAAAACCGGTGACTGCCCCCGGAGGATTGCAGGTGCTCTCTGCTTGATTCGAATTCCCGTTCCGTGGCGCACGGCTCCGAGGCGTGCGTGTCTCAGTCCGTGACAGGAGAATGAGAGCCCAGTGGAACCGAGAAGACGGAGCACGGCGCCTGAACTCCCTTCAATTCGCGGGGACCCCCATCGGATAACGAGAACGCCGACATGGCAGGCGTCGGCGGACGCCTCGGCGCCTCGGCGCCAGAGATAGCGACGGAAGTAGGGACGGGAGGACCTGGGATATGGGAAGAACGCGCGGGCAACGGGCAACACCGCCCGCAAGGGCGCTCGGCCCTGTGGCTTGCACTGCGGCTCGGCGGGGGCACGGAGGAGCGGAGAAGAGCAGGGCGGCGGCGCGATCGACTGTGCGCCATGCGTATTGCGTGCCTCGGCATCGGCGTCCTGACGTCGGCGGCCTGGAACGACGGGTCCTTTGAGAGACTTGGCGCTCAGGTCTGCCGCGAGCGAACACGTCTCGCTCGGGTCCTTTCGTTCCTGCGCAGCACGCAGCGTGTGCGCCCCTTTGCGCCCTCGTTAATGCTCTGGGTGCGCCGCCCGCCGTTCGGAGGCGGTTCCAAGGGGTCCTTTAATCAAAGGATGGGCCGGCTGAGACATGGCGCCGGTGTCCCTGGGCGCCGCCCTGGCATGTTTCACCCTCCACACCACCCATCGGTCTCGGACTCAACTTGAGCTCTATTACACCGGCTCCCGACCTCCTTGTCGCCAGGTCCAGCTCGCTTTCTTCCATTGTGTTCGGCATGCCCGGCGCAGCACTCTCTGTCATGCGTGGAGCTTCGGACTGAGGTATAACGAGACGACTAATCTCTTGGCATGAAGCCAAAGGTGGTCATGCGGACAGTTCGCCCCGCTTGGTCACCTACACGATACTGATGAGCTGAACACCTCTAACTATAATGCCACGCCTTCACTATATGAAGAACTTTTGACAAGCAGATTGTGCAACTCTGGAGCGACTACTTGAGCCAGTTCTACCATCGAATTGTCCATCTCTCGATCACTTTACTGCCTACGGTGACCAACTTTCACCAGGACCATCCCTCTCCGTTCCTGTCCACTGGCACTTTCGATAACGGCGCCGGCTTAAGCAATATTCTAGCTGTTAGTGCCCTTACCAAACTATTCGGACCCGGACATCCTGAGTCACAAGACCGGAGGGACGCAACCGCGGCTGTCCCTCATCTTGCCCCTCCACTCCCCGACTGCAATTTGCCGGCGGTGGATCAAGGTAAGTTCCGATGGAAGATCACTCAGATTCAAGCACCATTTGCGCCTAACCTCTTAGCCTGTGTCCCTCCCCATCGATCCCCAGCGCCGTTCATGCTGTTACGATGTCCTCGTCTTGATCCCACGCCAACACGAAAATTCCCAAACTGGCCCCATGAGACTATGAACACGTATGGGCCTTGTTCCACACTACCACTCCCGCACTCAATGCCGCAGAATGGATCTGTCGCTGAACGCGATGCCGGGCGGCTAGCATCGCGAAGCTCGGTCAGCACCATTCCGCAAGCATCCTCCCCCGAGGGTCTCGGCCATGTGTCCTCGGTGCCCTCCGCGCCACGACGTCGTTACGGTTATCACGGCTGATCCCGCTAGTGCACTCACTTCTCACACCAGGGCCCGATCTAGGATTCCGGGAGTCTCAGAAGGAGTTCAGCGGCGCTGCAGGGTGCCCAGCCGCAACGGGCCGGATGAAGCATATCTCGGCTATATACGGCAAAACCTCTGTTTGAACCTCGACCGAGGTCTTCCTCTCCCTTTTGCGACCTCTCCTGGGTTCCTTGGCGCCTAGGCGCCTTTCCGTTTCAGCACAGGAGAGTGCGAGATCCGATGCCGTCCTCGACTGAGATCTGGAGCTGTCCTGAAGGGCCACGTCGGACACTCAAAGGAGCTCAAGGTTGCCCGTGTGTTGGCGTCGCAAGCGCTGCGTCCCATGTGCACTTGCGCACGCTTGCATTGCAGGGCACTACCTCGTTGTGACGTGGGACGCATGGAACGATGATCTGGATTCCGAAGAGCTATGCTCTGAGCCCTTCGAGGCGGAACGCGAGCAGGCACACATAATCCGCGCACCGCCACATCGCCATCCTGCAAACGTCACTCCGTCGCCGCGCAAACTTACGAGGGGTAGTAGGGAACGACGTACGAAAGTACGCAGGCACGCCACGCCACGAACGAAAGACCGAACGCTTGCGACACCGTCACTCCCCGTGTGACTCGCTTCTCAGACTAAGAGACGCCCTGATCGGTGGCTGGCGCTTGAGTCTCGACCAGCGAGGCGGAGTACAGGGGAGCAGGCGCAACTGGAACTCAATCGAAGGAGGGCAACTCAGAGCCACAGAGGGATACCGAATGGCACCTGACAGACCCCCAAACCTGCAAGACCTTCCTTTTTTCCCAGTTACGGGCGTGGCAGGTGCGTCGTCTTCACATGCCTTATGGAGCATATGGGCGGGTGCTTTAACACGGCAAGGTCCCGGAATTACTACGACTTGCGCACTCTCGCCTCACGACCTGCAACCCAACCTACACGCGGACAGTTGTCTCAGTACCTCGAATTGTCTCACTCTCCATACGAACAACACGCAACGCACGAAGGTACGAGCGCTCCGAGGCACGCGTAATGTACGCAACAACGTAAGCCAGGGTGGTTCTGTTCCCACACAACGGTCCAGTTCCAGCAACAAGTTCGAGACTCGAGGTAGTGAGGCGACACGGGGCGCGGCTCTCGGTGACTTCAACGGCCTGCAACACCGGCGTCGAGCAGCTTAAGCGTTGCACGGCGCAACTCCCTGTAGAGGTTCCGTGCGGCGACTTCGAGACCGAGGCCTGCAAGGGAATCTTCGTCCGCGGTCACTGGCGGTCGGGGCTTTCGTTGGCAACAGGATGCTGCGGAGGAAACAGAGGCGGTCGCCAGAACCCGTCTCTTGCCTCATACGCGAACTGGAAATGCCCTTGGTTCTCACAGAAGGTCGCGGAACCTGGACGACAGAATCGGTGCCGAAGGGTTATGCCGGTGAAGGCAACACGAACTGGCACCGACGCCGGATTGTGGCAGCAGTGCTCTGCTTTGCGGGCAGCTCTACACGAGCAGCACGTGCGAGTTACGGATTCGACAAGACCGGGTGCGGAGTCAAGAAGCCCGGATGTGGCACCGGCAGCCGCGGCTCTGGGACGAACAACCGTTCTCGCAGCCGAAAACGAGGACGGACACGGGTAACCACCGTGCTCAATCGTATCCAGGCATACCCCGAACGCCGTAAAGCAGCGCATCGACGGTGTGCTTAAGGCTGAGAGGTAGCAAAGGACGGCGACTACGGCCAACGTGCTCAAGTCGTCGCAAGGAAGATGCGGCACCTGACCTTTCTCGTCCCCCCAGCACGCCTGGAGACCAAATTATCTCGAGAAGAGCCAGCGGCGTCCATGGGTGTAACAGAAAGACAGAACGGAATCTCCCCACTTTGGCGGTGGAAAGGAGGCACCTCCGGCAGCAGCTTCCGGCACCACGGCCACCGAGGAACGGAAAGGAAGAACAGTAACGACAGTGAAAGTGGACTCAACCATCGACTACGAAGGCTGTACAGCCTAAGAAACTGTGCTTTGACACCGTGTGGTCCTATTGAACGGTTTCCAGGAGTATATTGCGAGCATGAGTTGACTTGGCAAAGTGCCGACCACTGCAAAATCCTCTGGGGGCCACAAGCAGCCACACCTCGATCACTCTTCGATGTTTCAGCTAGAGTGGTACAGTGGGGCATCACCCCACTCTTACAAGACGCTACACGGTAGGGGACCACTACTCTCTGTGAAGGGACCGCGCCGGGAGTAGGGAAGGTTCGATGCTGAAGACGCCTCAGGTATGTCAAACGGAATCTTGAATAGGGCTGCCCAAACTCTCTCAGTGTTCTCTGTATGCACGCACTTGTATCAACTGTCGCGGGCTCAAAGCCCAAAGCACTTGAGCAACTTCGCAACGCATCCCAATCCCTTTGGCGCCGTGGAGCCGACTTCATTTGCCATCATCAACGACGTCAAGACCCTCCTCTCCCATGAGCGCTCGCCAGGCGGATGTTGGTCCATCCGGGATGTTGGCGCTGACACTAACATGTAACTGCGCAGCAATAAGAAGCGGCCGT
The DNA here is from genome assembly GCA_023630055.1 of Trichosporon sp. PB005A. Classification (NCBI taxonomy): domain Eukaryota; kingdom Fungi; phylum Basidiomycota; class Tremellomycetes; order Trichosporonales; family Trichosporonaceae; genus Trichosporon; species Trichosporon sp. PB005A. Next base: position 1,024,542 of record JAMALZ010000004.1, read on the forward strand.
GAATCACGAGAACCAAGTTTGAGCCGCTCAAGAAGACCGTAAGGCGCTTGAGCGTCAGCAAACAGAAGCAGCGGGGCCGAGCGACGGTGCTCGATTAGTGACGCGACCTCGGCGGCCGTGAATTTGCTTGGAGCTCACTGTCTTAAAATGGAGGAAGGCGAACTGCAACTGGAACGCGCTATCTCTGCCGCTAACTGGATTTGTCGAGCAGGAATCGAGTCCACGACATCCCTCTGCGGTTGTCCTCCCCCGCGCTGTCTCCTGTCACGGTTGTGCAGTGGGCCCAGTGTGTGGGTTCCTGGCCCCTGGCGACGGAGCGGAATGCGACTCCCCGAAGTCGAGCACGCGGCGGCTCGTAGGTCCGCAATCGATCTGCGGAGGCTCCAACAACGGAGACGGCCAACATGCCGCCGACGGTTACGCTAATCCGGCAGCTGTGCTAAGGTAAAGGAAGGTCTAGCGGCTGTTACTAGCCGTTGCTCGTCACGAGGCAGCCTAACTGCCAGAGCCGGCATGAGCCACGGCAACGTCGATCGGACGGCTGACGGCTGTCGGCGCTCGTCGCTGAGCCTAACAGATAACCGTCCCACCTGTGGCGATGCCGTCGCGGCGTTAGTACCGCTGCCTTCGCCGCACGGCCTCTCACGGCCCGACCACATTCCGCGAGGGTTAGCGTCGCCAGCGCCGCACTAAGCTCGAGCTGGATATCCGCGACGAAAGCGATACACAGCACGTCCCCATCTCCGTTGGCGCCGACATACCATCTCACAGGCTGCACGCTAAGACTGAGCGCCGTCAATGCTCGCCCCTACTTTGCGATATCCTGGGAAACAAGAAAGCCTCCAGCCCCATCTGAGCGCCCATGGTTTGCCCATTGACTTTCCTAAATCGTCTGGGGAACTCAGCGTCACGGGGCTGACTTTGTCGAGGGTTCCTTTGTGGTTGCTCTGCGCTTTGGACGACTTCCTTCAACAGGTTAAACCGTCATACGTTTGATTCGTCACATTCCCAATCTCGAGGTAGCGGTAGTGACTCACGTCATCTGGTAGTAGAGCGGATCCGTTCTGCTTCCAGAGCGCCTGCGGCTCAGTATTGGGACAGCCGCTGATCCAACAGTGCTACGGAATGCTGTGTCCTCCAAGTCTTCGGCATGGGCTTATTCTTCGCTTTTATCAGAGCAGTGCCCGAGACAACATATCCGTTGGGAGTGCTTATGCTCCTTTGAAGTAGTGCATTCATAGAAGCCCTGCCCCAACCACCACTGACATTAAACCTCTGACATACAGAGTTCTTCTATAGTCGTGAACACGTCACATCTCACCAGAGGTCGCGGTCTCCTGTACCCGTCGCCGCGCTCTGTAAGTCGTGTGTTGCCGGTTATTTGACTGACATTGCTTTCTATGTAGAGCTTTGTAATCTCGCATTAGAGTCCGGCAGTTCATGCAGTTCAGAAGCGCTAATCGTCGGACATGCCGGATGATGTAAAGCACCGGCCGACAACAGGCCGCATCTCAGATGATTACGTGCCCTTCAACGCGCCTTCTGCAGCTCTCACAGGTGGGTACGGTCACATTGCACTGTCGATATGATCTTAATGTTTCTTAACAGGTCCGGTCCGTCGGAACAGCAACGATGACACCTCTTCTTTGGTATTGACGTCCTACAAGGGGTTCACTCTTCCATTATCCTGAGAAAATGACACGCGGAAGTCCTACTGTGTCCTCTTATTTCGCGTTGCAGGACATGTGCTTGCGGTAATCTATGACTCTTTGAGCCCCACAGTGGCTGTACTCACCCCGGTATCGAGCTCGTGAGAATCGCTCAACAGTAAGTGAGGCGCTGGGATTTGTCCGAGGAGCAGCCTCGCGATCACTAATTTGTGAAGCTCTTTCTGCCCCGCTCATCCCACATGCCTGTCACCGAGCTCGTCCTGTGGAGCGTCCGGCCACTGCAGTTACCTGCAACGCCACGAAGAAGCTTGTGCAACCCGGGGCTCTGTGTAACGGTGTTCGCTGGACGCGCGGCTCTCGCGAACCAGTCTTTCTCAATCCTCGAGAATATACTGACGCCGACAGGCGTTGACACAACCACGCCGAGTACTAGTCATTCCAGGGGCCCGATCTCTCAGCAATTCCGCTTGGTTGCACTTAACTGCAGGCCTTCTGAAGTCACCTCCTGGTCACCCCAAATAGTTCCTACACGGCGTGCTGCATGGAGCAGGGCACCAAGACGATATCACCCGCCACAAGGCAGTTTGTTAACGCAGGTTCGGAGCCAGTGAAGGTGATCTGGCCAGGTGCGGAGATAGAATGCAGCATACATAATGATGGTGAGTAGGGTCACGAGACAGGCACCGCCGCTAACCCAACCACTCGGTGAGGACGCCAGCGCAGCTGAATCCTCGATAATACGACGCTAGTCGTTTCTTCATTTTCTGGGAGACCTTTAGCAATCCGCAGAAGCATTGCAGGCGCGCCTGGCCGACTGCCTATGCGAGAAATTCAGGAATAAATCGCTAGAAAGCCACCGACTGGTGTAAGCTGGGATGGGCTTTGCTCGATCCAGCTCTGCCAGCCGACAGAAGTGTCATACCGTCACCTCCGGCCAATCGGGAAGCTCTGGAAGTACACGGAAGCGTGACTCTCGTGGGTCACCGCAGATGGAAGTGGTTACAGTGGGTGGGAACCGTCAATAAGTCACCCAAGCATCCGGAAGGGCGATCACTGATCGCTCCGAATACAGTTCAGCCGCTCCGCGCCTTCTGTCCCCCGAGCCTCAATCCCCTCGCTTCGGCTCCTTGAGTGCGCAGGACGGCTGGCCGCCACAAGTCGGGGTTGCGTGGAATACGGGCACCTCGCATAAGCGGCTCCACTCGCTCTTGTGGCGCCCATATGAGATCAGGAGTCACCGTTCCTGGGTGCCGTTGCAGGAACAGAGATCGATCGCCCCTCCCCGACTAACGCAGCAGAGGCAAAAGGCGAAGCTATCACGACATACACCTCACATTCTCGAGTTTCCGCTGTGTTTCCTGTTTCCCACTCCAGGGGGGCTCGGTGTCGAGTCGGTCATGGCTGATGCCGTTGGTCACCGTTGGTTAAGAGTTAGGATTGGCGCGCGCAGCGACGTGCGGGCGGAGGCTCGGTGGCCAGAGGCGGGTATACGCCTCGATCGCTTGAACAAGCTCGCTCCCCTCGTCCTCCCTCGTTCTCATGGTCTCGTAACTCTCATCCCCGGGCACCAGCAGGCAGCGGACCGCGGAGCGTGTGATGCAAGAGATGCTAGGCGAAGGTCGGAGGGAATGCTGCGGCGGAAATATCGCCGAGCAGGATGTACCCTTGTCGCCGAGACACCCTGCGGGGTAGGGGGTATAGCTTAGGGTGGGGACCGACCGAGCCGGACCGAGCTGGACGCATGTTGCACGCTGTCGAGCGCTCTTTCCTCCCTCCGCCCTGTCCCGCATGGTCTGCATGCTCCGCCATCGCATGTCGCCATGCGGACGCCAAGCATCGGCGCCACGGCACTCTCGGCATGTCCCCTATCGGGCGCCGCACGGACACATCGTCACGGGACCACACCAGGCTGTTCTAACAGGGTCGGCGGCGCCGGTAAGACTTCCGGTTTTTGTGCCGGCGCGGCCATGTCGGATGCAGATATGCCCTGGCCTCGGTGTAGGCTAGGACATGGGCTGAACAATGGCCAAGGGATTCGCCCATGAATCGCTCGTCGATGTCTCAGAAGCTGCTGATGTGATGTGATCACGACAGCGATCCTCGCTTGCCTCGGCTAGCGGTCATACCGATATCCGTTGCTGGCGTGACTACTGCTAGCGAGGACGGTTCATGGCGAGGGAAGGGCTCAGATTCGTCTCGCGTTATTGAACGTTCAGCGACATAGTGATCAATACTCATTAGTGCGCTATCCATTGCTGACACGCATAACTGATTGCAGGAGCGAGTCCGGCATACCGGACACAGAGAATGATGCAGCTAGGAATTCCGCGGGTTTACAACTTGGCCAAGGCCAGCGGTGAAACACGTCGGATGTACGGAGAAGGTAACGGGTTGTTGCCCAGCTCTGTTTCAGCTCAGTCGCCCCGGAGCGTAGATGTGAGCATTGCGTCTGCGTTCACCGCCCTCTCTCGACGGCTCAATCGTCTAGTGAGATAGCAGGTATTGATTCTGACGCCACGTCCCACTGTACCGAGTACCAGCAAGCACACATCTGACAGCAGCAACATGATCGAAACGGCCATGGCAGCGCTCCAGCGTCTGATCCAGTACCGATGCAGCTGACACAGCGAATCGAGCTCTTACGGTTGTGAGGAGGCGAACTGCGGTCCACTACCGGAGGGCGTCACGGACCTGGCGTGGCAGGAGTTCTACAGCGGCAACTGGAAGCCAACCCGCCTCGGATGGCATCCTTGGGCGTGCGGACAGGGTGGGAAGCCCTCCGTGGTCAAACGAAGATGGCAAGACCGTTACTTTCACCCTCTTCTCTCTTTCGCCTGCGAAAAAAGCGTCGGTACGCGCCCGATGCAAAAGGAGCGCACATCTGGACAGCAGCAAAGTCAGCAAGACGGCCTTTACAATGCGGCGACCAGGCTGGATGGCGTCCGAATCCGAAGTCTCCCTGGTCTGGTCGCTACACCGTTCGATGCGACGACTGATGGATCCACCGAATGCTCGGCGCTGGTATGGCTGGCGATTTGGCGTCACACGAGGAAGACCTCATAATCAGCCACGGCGGGGTGAGCATTGATACAAAGCCCCAACGCTTTGAGCGTTAGTTCCTCGAACGGCCGCGGCGTTCAAAACGACTCTACTGCCTCCGCTCCAGCGCTGTAACGCGCAACAAGAAGTGCACCGAGTCCCTCAGCTGCCGGCGCAGCATTCAGCCCCGCGCCGCTTCGAATCCGATGGCGTAGGGTGCGAACGCCACGACGCCTGATTTGGGCGCCCGTCACGTCCAGCCGCGAGCTCCGAGAAGAGACACTCTGAGGGTGCGCTCTGCACGACACCAGCACCCATCGACGCCTCGAGAACGACAGGCGACCTGGCACCCTGGCAAGAGTCACCCGATCACGCCACGAGGGACAGCCTTTCGCCCCACCGTCCTTCTTCGACCTACTGGTCGTCCTCGGGTTGCCCGTCGCAAAGTGCAGACCGCGGAAGCGTCTGATCCACACCTGGCTTTGAGCCGCGTTCACCTGGAATCGTTATCCTGCAGCATTATTTGCTGACTGGAGACTGGACTGTTGCGGACGACTTAACAGCGCCCTCCGCCGGCGACCGCGATTCGACCCGAACGATTTAGGGAGATCAATCCCTTGAGCGATGGCACGGACTCCATCTGGCTCCCGAACGGTAGCGATACCCACTCGATGGTGCAGGGAACGGTTATGAAGAGCTCTATGCCAACGAGCTTGTCCGCACACAAACCTCTCGTTGAGCCCGTGAGGATCCGGCCGACAACGATCGAACACTGATGATCGAGGCCGCCGACAAACTGGCGGTAGACGGAGCACCTGGGTGCGATGCTGTCGCAAGTGGCCTCATCGCGACCAATCCCTCGCAAGACTCGCGAGTCTCCTCGTCGCCTCGATATCGCACCCGAGGGCTTTTCTGGGGAGTGACGGAAAGGATGAAGGGGCACCACGGACTCATAAAGCAGACAAGGCGGCGTCGTGCTTCGGCGTCTGAGTGGTGACCCGCAGTCGGATCGAGAGTGCAGGCGGCCCCGAAGACCGACTCAGGGCCGCGGTGCGCACCTTCAGTCAACTTGCGAGGCAGTTCGCCGAGTGACGTCCCGCTCATGGCGCGGGGGCAGCCGGCACGGCGGCGGCGGCACGACGAGGGCGGAGTATCAGGGGCGCAGGAAGGGGTGGTGAAATTTAGGCTGGCCCACTGACGCTCAGGCTGCGAGATGGCAACCGCGCAGTCATTTGCGTTTCGTATCCGACTTCTCTATCGCGGTGCACGGCAGGCAGCGCGGCTCGCAATCCGAGCCCGAAGGCTAATCGCAGCCACCCTCGATGGAATGCCGCTCCGACTCTGTCATCTCGGTACCGCTCCGTCGAGCGTGAGGAGGCTGCTGGCTGCGGTTATTCCGGAAGCGGTGTGGCCTTCCCGAGCTCCGCTTGTCCGTTCGCCCGTACAGCAACAATACTGGGAGAACTGCAGGGTGATGCTCGGCGACACTCGGTGACGATTTCCAAGCATCGGATTCTGGTTCTGATCACGGTCGATCGGTGCAGTGGGATTTCCACGGAAGTCGCACGGTGCGGGGGTTGAGGCTGCGGTCACGAGGGACCGACGAACGACGGCGGTGGGTTTCTGATTCGACGTCGGCAACCGGGCGCGTTCTGGTTCAACACCGGAGGTGAAGAGGAAGACGGTTCAGCAGCCGCCGTCCAGCGCCTCCAACCTTGTCGCTACTCCCTTCCACTGCTCATCTCGGACTGCTTGGCATGCTCTGCTGTTAGATTCACCCAGCACAAGTCAAGGCGTCAGTTCGCCTCCCCCTCCGTCCGTCTTCTCAGTGCCCGAGCGAAGGCTAGATTACTCCGCCAGCAAATCATTCTTCAGCCACGGAGCCTGCTTGAAAGTCGCTGAGCCGGCGGCAGTCGCGACATTGTGACCAGTGACGAGGACATCTAGGACGGACGACCTTCGAGCCAAGAGGAAGGATGATACGTGCGGCCGCCAGAAGTCCGGGAGCCCGGACCGCGAAGCAGATTTGAACCGCTCCGTTCTTCCTCCCGCCGGGCCTGGCTCGTAAATCCACGCCTCGCTCGGAGATATCGGAAGGCGATGACGAGTGGTCACTCACAGCGATCGATCCGCACAGACAGAATCGGCGACGAATCGGGTATCTCGGGCTTGCTGTTGAGATTTACCTGCGCCGGCGATATCGATGGCGGCCAGTCGCGGAATTCCGAAGCCTGACAACAGTTCTATCGTTTTTCCGGAGCCTTTCACAGCCGCAAGTGATGATTGAATTGCGCTTAGATAGGCTCACGCTCCCATCATCTGCCGTGGCGCCGATTCAGCTGGTGTCGATCTCGACCTCTTGGAGAGGTATATGTGTTTGTGTTTGCTGAGGGGCTGCCATGCTTCTGGCAACCAATGTGCTGGTCTGCACCTTCTCCTTGCCCGACCCGCCGCCCTGTCACGGTCCCGCGTACAGAGTGTAGGTGATGACCCGCGTCAGGTGACCTACGGGCAACGCTGTCGATCCTTCTCATTCCTTCGGCTTATCGGCCATCTGCGTTCGCTATTGGGCTGTAGAGTAGAGTGCTTTCTCGAAGCCGATGCGGTTCCTGCAGTGAGCCGATGGGGACGCAGTCGATAGCCTCGGGCAGCTGCGTCAGTGACCGTCAGCAACGTCATCAGCAACGAGGTGTCGTGAAGTGCTCCTCCCATTTGACCACAACAAAAAGCCAATGGCCACCGCAGATGTCGTTCGTGCTGTCAGTTGGAAATCTGGGCCGTTGTCGATCGTTGACGGGACCTGCCCGAGCTTGGGGACGAGTCGGATGCAGGATATAGTAGTTATTGTTCACCGGAGAGAAGGAGGGGCGAGGGACATGGATGTACGGAAGTTCCTGGAAGTATCGATAACAAGCTCGCGAACGAGCTGGATTTGCCCACTGGCCGATCACGCCTTCGCGCCTTACGTGGAGTCAAATAGGCGCAGGACAAGGCGCGGGAAAATCGCATTAGGCGCGTGACTCGGGATCCTCGGCGACCTGACCCGGCGCCAGAGTCAAGAGTCCGAGTTGCCCGATCATCACGTGTTGCGTGACGCACCCCAAATCGACCGCAAGCGCGCTAAGCAGCTCCACAACTCTTCATGCATGCACATCTGGATGCGTGACGAGGTCACCAGCATTTGCGAGGGGTCACACCGCGTTCTGCAGCCTGATGAGGCGACGGACGCGTCGCGATCAGATCACAGCTGTCGCTGGTCTCGCTCAACTCGGAAGGGAGATATCGGACCCAGGTCAGGTCACCGGACGCGGGCAGGGCCGGAATCGAGCTTGACGAGCTTCACGAGGGCCCGAGGAGGACGGGAATCAATGACGATATGACGATGCTTCACCCGGTTCCTGTGCGTTGATTCGGTGCAGGGGCAGTCACGAGATCACGCGAGAGAGGTAGATCATGGCACCAGCCTGGAGCAGGCCTGGAGCATTCATGGACCCCTGCCGCACAGGTGTTGGGGACTGGGGATACCGCGGTTAGCGAGGTGGAACGACGCGTTGTCTGGCTGCACAGCGACGGTCCATATAACCTGACTGCGGCAGCGCTTCGAGCACCCTCATCTTTACACACCATCGTTCGACGCACCAATTCATTCCCGCAGAGCTCCAAGCAGCGCGCACGCTCATACGCTCTCCCGTCACCACCTTCGGCCGCAATCAGTAACGCTATCGCGCCAAGTAGCGCTATCAGCCTATCTTTGCCACCGACATTAGCCGTTCTCCCAGCCAGACAATTGCGGCAGCGATCCTATAAAGCCCACCACGTTCCTGGCCTCGATCCCCAACATCCCAGCACTCCTCATTGTCACGCCTACTGGACACTGCGTCACCTGTCTTGCTCGTACATAAGAAACGGCAACCACCTCTGCTCTTGTTACCACTGCACAGCACTGCATCCGCACACAATGTCTTCCCCCGCGTCCGCCATCTCGATCCCCCAGACTGCCGGCCAGCAGCGTCTGACTCCCCCGCGCGGCCTCGCGACGACGCCGCCCTCGAGCCACCCGTCCCCGCACTTCGCGGACCTCGTGCACTCGCTGTTCAATGCGTACCGCACGCGCCGCGGCAGCGACTCGTCCTCCTCGCGCTCTGGCCACGACACACCCATCACGGAGCGCCCCGAGTTCGGCCAGCACAACTAGGCCGCCGCCCTGAGCACTGGCGAGCACTGCCGAACCTAGCACAAAACCGCGACAGTGCGGACTACTCCGACCGCCCTCGGCGATCGTCCCGCCAACGTGCGTTGCTTCTCAAGCATCACCACCCCCGTTTTTGTGCATGCCACTAGCATCGCATCCACCACCACCCCAATCCACACATCCACACATGTGCACGACCCCCGTGGGAGCAGGGAGACGGAATGCTAGCGATCGCTCTTGGTTTACCCGCCCAAGTCGCCCCGCATCCTCCACACCTCCCCACAGCCACGTCCTGTCACTTGCTGCTACCCCATCCATACTACTAGATAACACCATTATTATATTGTACTGTTGTAATACGCACACATGAATCTGATACGAACAATGGTCTTTGCTGCGAGTATGGAAGGGGGGCGGGCCGCCGTACCACTGTGTCTCAGTGCGGCGTGGATGGCCCCGCAACCTTGTGACTCGATCACTTTGCGCATGCCATCCGCGCCAAGTCTGATGTCTCGAGAATCGGACTCAAGCAGCATTCTCGGCAATCAAAAGATAGAACAGCGCAACGCTCGGAGTAGATGGAGAAGCTTGCTTCTTTTGGTCAAGCGGCAGCAAGGGCCAGGGGAGGAGGGATCTGCGCCGTGTTTTCACCGTGGTTCTCGTATCTTTCGAGACGCCTTCGCGAGATTCTTGAAACCGCTGAGTTTGGGGTGCATGCAATAGCTCGCTGCTGATTGGACAGCGCAGATGTCACGACGTGGTTAATCGCTCACTGAGCTGGACTGTCAGCTGACAAGCTAGCCGGGGCTGTTTGGAGCAGCGACGACCTGCAGAGGAATGGGCGAGATACGAGGTCGCCCATGCTCACGCAGGTGGACGTAACGCCCACGCCCCGGCCATAGCCGAGCCGCCGGCTGGGCCAGGCCTGACACCGTAGGCTTGTCACGTGAGCGGCGGTAAATGGCAGGCCTATCCGGCCTTCCAAATAGTGATGGCGCTATTAGCTGCGATTTCACCAGCCCTGCCAGCCCTGCCAGCTGCCAGCCTTGGCGGTCAGGTTTGCCGCTGAGTCAGACCAAGCCAGGCTCAGATTGCGAGCTCACCGAATTCGAGAACAGCTTTGATTTCGGCATCCTTCCTTCCTCTCTTCCGTGTCCACCTCTCCTTTCTTCAACCGGCCAGCTCAGCATGACCGTCACCGCCACTCCCACCCCTGCTCAGCAGCCCGCCCAGCAGCTCGTCGTCGGCTCCCTCGACCGCGCGGACGAGTACCAGCGCGTCCTGACCGAGCTCCAGTCCGCCGGCGCCTCGGTCACGGGCGAGATGGTCGACCGCCTGCTCGACAATGGTGAGTAGGATCTCTTGTGCCGTGCAGTGCTCAGGCCCAAATACTGACAGACAGCCGCCAAGTTCCCCGCCGGCAGCCTCACCGTGCACCTCGTGCTTCCCTCGCCTCTCCCCACCGCGCTCCTCAAGACGATCCCCCCCTCGACCGGCGTCCGGGTATACGGAGACGCGGCCACGTACGCTCAGCAGCTCGAGGCGGCCGGCTTCACCAAGGGAGCCGAGCAGGCCTCGTCGGGTGTGCTCGCTTACACCTCGCCCGCCGCCGCTGCTGCTCCTGCCGATTCGTCTTCCAGCGCCCCGCTCGCCCGCGCTTTGCCGCTGAGGCGAAACAAGGCTGCGAAGGCTGCGATCTGGGCTCTGGACAGCCCCCTGATGGAGGACGGCGGCCGCTCCTTGCTGACGCCGGAGGACCGGCAGCGGCCGGAGTGCGTCTTCCCCGCTGAGGACGGCAAACCCGTGAAGCGCCGGCGTGCGTGCAAGGACTGCACGTGCGGTCTGGCGGAGCTCGAGGCCGAGGAGGAGGCGCGCGCGGCCGGCGCAGTCAAGGAGGCGCAGCAGGCGTTCTTCCTCGAGGGCGACGACGACATCCCGGATCACATCAAGAACGCGACGATCGGCGTCGAGGGCGTGTGGCCGCAGGAGCGCCGTGCCGAGGCCAAGAAGACGAGCTCGTGCTCGAGCTGCTACCTCGGCGACGCGTTCCGCTGCGCGTCCTGCCCGTACCTCGGCCTGCCGCCGTTCAAGCCCGGCGAGAAGGTCGAGATCTCTATTGGCGACGACCTCTGAGCTCCCCAGGTGTTCGTGCGCACGCAACAGCAGCCAAAACAGTAAAACGTATCATGAACGAATCAACATGTTGTACAACTCTCACTCTTGTTCCATTGAAGCCGCCAGGCTAGATTAGATGCCCATGCTAGCCAATACTTGCACTGCTGTTCGCACGAGATGCGACGTGGCCCGCGCCTAAGGTTCGTGCTCCCGCCGCATGACGAGTTTCATGACTTGGAGTGGCTGGTGGCGAGGAGGTTAGTCACGGCGGTTAAGATTTATCTTCGGCCGAAAAATTCAGCAGCACGGCGTGCGTCGGTTGTCAATATATCATGCAGTCCCAGCCTGCAGAAAGCCACACATGCATAACTCGACCTATACACAGCTGCAGTGCAGATGATACCCAATGTTTATCTACGTTGACTCGTCCGCTGATGCAATCCTAACAAACTTAAGCCTTGTCCTCCTTGCCCTCCTTGTCGTTGACGTCAAGCTTCTCGAGCTTGTCCGCGACGTCGGCTCCAGCGGCCTCCTCGCGCTCGAGCTCCTCGAGGACGAGCTTTGCGCCCTCGACGATGATCTCGTGCTCGACCTTGTGGATGCGGTCCTCGAGCTGCTCGAGGGTCTCGTCCTTGCGGATCGGGATCTCGCGGACGACGAGGGGCTCGCCGCGGTCGACCTCGCGGATGACGCGGTGGACCATGACGCCCGTCTTGTCGATGTCGCCGTTCTGGCCGGCCTCGAAGGCGCGGCCGATCGCGTTTGCGCCGTCGAACGCGCCCGGCAGCGCCGGGTGCAGGTTGATGCAGGGGATGGGGAAGTGCTGGTGGACGGGGGGCGGGGGGAGGGCGGGGCGGGTCTCGGACTGCTGGAGCTCGGCGGCGGCGACGTGCGCGGGCTTGTCGGCGCTCTTGGCCGCCGTCGCCGGGGGCGGGAGCGCGGGCTTCGCGGGCGGCTGCGAGCGCCCGTCGAGGATGTCCAGGAACGCGTCCGACAGGATGTGCATCCACCCGGCGAGCACGACGAGGTCCGGCTTGCTCTCGAGCACGAGGCGCGCGACCTCGGCGTCGTAGTCTGTCCGCTCCGAGCCCGGGTTGCGGTTCAGGAACGTCTTGAGCGCGCACACCGCCGTCGGCACCGCGGGCGAGTTGGTCTTGGCTCGCTCGAGGCCGAACGCGTTCGAGCGCGACGAGAGCACAAACGTCACCTGCGCATTCGGCAGGCGCTCCGTCAGCGACGCATCGAGGAGGGCCTGCAGGTTCGAGCCTGGCGTCAGCTGCTGCTTGACGGATCCCGCTCGTGGGAGTTCGGACCGTCAATCGGGTGAGGCGGAGACCGACGGCGAGCAGGGGAGACACACACCACTTCCACTGATGAGCACGGTGATGCGGCGGACGCGCTTCTCGGGCTCGATCGTCTCGTGCAGAGTCGGCATGGCGGGGATGGCTGAGCGGCGGAGCAACTACAGGAGCCAACTGATTTTGAACATTTCCGTTTTCGCAAGATACCGAGTCCGCCGGAGCAGCGGCTGGACCTCCACCTGCCTCCAGCCTCCACCGGCGGATCCCTGGCCCAGACTGAAAGACAAGATTAGAACCCGTTCTGCAGCACGCAGCAGAGCAGGCAAAGCAGGCAAGATTTTGGCGCCAGTATGACGTGTATGCGCCCCCGATTACAAATGACCTCTATTGCAAGCGCGTGCCTCGATTAATCGTGTGATAAGCCTAATTATGGGCCTAGGCCAGCGTACGCACCGCAACAGCCAGGCGCAGGCGCGCCGGACACAGCCTGGAGATCTCTGCTGGCCGCGAGCGAGCAGCGACACCGACCGCTGAACGGGCTGTCTGTTGCGACCTCGACACCCCGCACACCTCTGCACCTAGCTCATAACCATACACCTACGCCTACTCCGCCCAGTGTACGACTAGACGGCTGCTCGAAACCGCATCTCCGGCTCCGCTCTCGCCTCCGTCTCGTCTGCATCGCCACTCCATCACTCCGGCACTCGAGCTCGCCCGAACTTCCATCAGCAGCCGACTCCGGCACCTCCGAGCGCGACTCCTCCGACCGACCCGCCGCTGCCAGACCCGCAGCACTATGGGGCGCTCGAAGCCGCGCACGAACAAGCGCCCTCCGCCGAAGCCGAAAGTTTCGAGCTCGGCGGCAGCGTCCCGGCCCTCGTCTGGCGCCCCGCCCGATGCCGAGGACATGTTCGCTGGCTTCCCCGGTGCGCTCGCCAGCCCGGGCCTAGCGAGCGCAATGGGGCTGGGCGCCATGGGCGTGAATGCGAGCCTGGACCCGACGGACCCGAACTTTCCGTCCGCGTTCCAGTCGTGGTCGACGTCCGCGCTGTCCCAGCTCGGCCAGCTGCCGAGCCTGACGCCGAGCCAGCTGTCCGTCATCGCCGGCGCGGCGGCGGGCGTCGTCGACGCTGGCCTGCGGGCGAACGGCCACGCGCCGCCCCTCGGCGCAGCAGGAAACGGGACACAGGCAAACGTCTCGATGCTGCCGAATCTGCCGCCCTCGGGCCAGGGCCTGCCGATAGACCTGCCCGCGAGCCTCGCCGCGCTCTTCGAGGCCAAGCTCACGCTCGACCGCGAGAAGGCCAAGCTCATGCGCATGCAGAAGGAGCTCAAGGGGTATCGCGAGGGCGTCGCCGCCGTCAACCTCAAGGGCAAGCAGGTTGCCGTCCAGGACCCCGAGGACCTCGGCGAGTGCACTTGCGGCCGGAACGGGTGAGTGCCTACTGCGGCGGGGAGAAGCTGTGCTGTGTGCTGCAGCGACGGAGGAGCGAGGGCTAACCCCACAGGCACGCACACGAGTACCCCGGGTCGGCGCACTCGGGCTCGGACGAGTACTACTACTATGACACGGAGGACGAGGAGTGCTGCGACTGCTGCTCGCACGACCACGAGCATGACCACGAGCACGTCCACCACGACCACGACCACGCGCATGTGCACGACGACCCGGAGTGCGAATACGACGACTGCCACCTCCACCACCACCACGTCGACCACGACCACGCGCACCACGACCACGACCACGACCACGAGCACGGGCACACGCACGAGGGCGAGGTCGACTCAGATCCGGACGAGTACGAGCGGCACGCGGCGCACGCGGACGCGCTCGAGCGGCAGCGCCTTGAGCGGCACGCCGAGCGGCTCCGGCACGCGCAGCACCAGCACGAGCGGCACGACCGGGAGCGGCAGCTCGAGCAGAACGCGTACGCGGCCGCCATGTCCGTCGCCGAGCGGGTGGCGTTCGAGAAGCACAACCTGGCGCAAGCCCAAGCACAGGCGGCGCAGGCGGCGCAAGCTGCGCAGGCCCAGATTAATTCGCAAAATCAGCAGTCCCAGTCGCAGCAGTCTGGGGAGCGAGGAACCGAAGGAGGAGCAGCGAAGGAGGGGAGAGCCCAAGGCGGCGGGGGAGGCGGAAGAGGAGGCGGAGGAGGAGGAAGAAAACGCCTTGTCGACGACCCGGAGCGCATGGACGAAGCCGTCCGCGAGCTCTTCAACTGGATCAAGGCCGTCGTGTGGACCATCGAGCAGGCCGCCATCGTCGCTGGCCGCAGGGGGTGGGCCGCAGAGGCGAAGTAGACCATCTATCGTGTACCACCACCAATGCATCGTGCATCATCTTTCATCCTATAGTGTTACATACAGTGCCCTCCGGGCTGGGGTCGGCAGGTCTAGCGGTTGGGTCGGAAGGGTCGGCTATGAAATGGAGACGGCTCCCGCCACGACGGCGGGCGACGTGTGCGTCAGGCCGTCCGCTCGCGCCGGGGCGGCCTCTGCCTGCGCGGCGGGCGCGACGGGCGGCGGCTTGCCCGTGTCCAGCAGGCGGAGGTAGTCGGTGACGCTCCACCCGTGTCTCGGGTTGGTCGCGGCCGGGTCGGGCTGTTCCTCCTCCTTCTTCTCCTCCTTCTTCTCGGCCATGTTGACGTCGCCGTCGTCGTCGCTGCCTCCGCCGAAGAGGTCGTCGTCCTCGTCGTCCTCGTCCTCCATGTCCGGCCGCATCTCCCAGTTAAACCCGCTCGCAACCTTGTCGATGTACTCGGCGAGGTGCGCCGTCTTGGCGCTGTCGCGTTCAAGCTGCCCCCGCAGCTCGCTGACGCGTGCCCGCAGGCGGCTCTCGTCCTCGCCCGCGTGCTTCTGCACGAGCGCCTCGTCCGCCTCCTTGACCGCGGGGAGCAGCTGCGTGTTGATCGCCTGGAAGAACGTGTCCTGCGCCAGCGGCGTCGGGTCGCTCATCGGCTCGAGCGGGTGTACGAGGTACTGCGCTAGCGTCGGGACGGTGCTCTTCTTCGCGTCCGGGTCCGTCGGCGCCTGCCGTGGCGGAATCTTCGGGTTGGGGCCAGTCACACCGACCGTTCCTCCGCTAGCGGCAGCGGCCGCGCCAGCCGTGGACTGGATGTACGACGTGAGCGACTTGATCAGACCCAGCAACACGCCGTATCGCTTCATGAGCGCGTCCCTGGGGTCAGCTCGCGAAAAGGCGTAGGAAGAGCTTACCAGTTGGGCATAACGCCAGCCTGGTTTCCAGCAGCAATCTCATTGCGCAGCGTGTCGACCTCCTCGATCAGGAGGCGGAGCGAGGACGTCAGCGACTGCACCGCGCGGACCGGCACGTGCGGTGCCGTCGGTGGTGTATAGTGGTTCTGCGGGCGCTGCATCTTGAACCCGGAGTGTTGATTCTTCTCCTCCGTGTCGTTTCGTCGGCTGAGAGTGCGTTGAGGCGTGCAGTTACAGCTGGTGGAGAGTGAAGTGGTTGCGAGGTCAGTAACCTCCTCTCGTCATCTTGATTGTCCACAGGCCGAAAGCGGAGACGCGCCGATGTCCGCGTCGCGTGCCCGATTGTTGACGAGATTACAGTGCCTTCCTCGCTGCTGCCTGACCTGCGATCCTTGCCATCACCGTTCCGCCGACCGGACAACGCTGCAATGCAGCAACTCCTCAGTGAGCTACCGGTGTGATGTTGAAGCTGACACCAGACCCCTTCGCGCAAAAGTACCCGGATAGCACGGACTCGACGCTGTCCAGCAATGCCGTCAGCGTGCGCTTCAACCCGTCCGGCCCGTACGCGGGACACTACCTCGCCGCGGGCGGCGCGGACGGCTTAGTCGAGATCTGGGACACGGATACGCAGGGAATAGTGCGAGTGCTCGAGGGGCATGTGAAGGCTGTCGGTGGCCTCGAGTGAGTAACTCTGCCCAATCCATCTGGTGTCTTCGCTGTTCTGTGACTTATCCTGTCATCCAGCCCCCATGCCTGTGAGGGCGAGGGCTCGGGAGGAATGTAACATGACAGCTGGGCCTCTTCGACTGTACAAGCTAACAGGCAGCTGGTCCCGAAACAACCGGTACCTGGTCAGCGCATCGCTGGACGCTACGTGCATCGTGTGGGACCTTTCGTCAATGCCACCACTGCTGAACCCGACGTCGCCGCTCGCAAACACCTCGAGTGCTGGACTTCGACACCGGACGCTGCGCTTTGATGCACCCGTTGCCACCGCCTACTTCCATCCTCGCAACTCAAAGATTGTGCTTGCCACGCTCACGACGAATGAGGTTGTGCTCATCGACCTGCGGCGCGGAGAGCAATATGTCCTGAAGGACGTCGAGGAAGTTCCGGAACCGCCGCAAGAGTCGAACCCCGAGGCTGCCGAGGAAGGAACAGGTGAACAGCGGCCAGACGCACCGGAGGACGTGGAGATGGCTCAGGAAGAGGAGGAACCGTCACAAGCGAATGGCAGCTCGAAGCGCAGCAAGAAGAAGAAGAAGGCCGCGAACGGGACACCGACGGAGAAGAAGGCCGCTGCCCTCACCTGTGCGACGTTTTCGCCGTGCGGCAGTCGGATATACGCCGGCACGACCGACGGTGTCGTCCTCATCCTCGACCCGGTGACGCGGGGCATCTTGAGCCGCATCAAGGTCGGCCAGAGCGGGATCCGGCAAATCGCCTTTGACCCGAAAGGACAGTGAGTCTATCGCCGGCGCGCAAACCTGGGTGCCTCAGCAGCTGAAGTAACGAGCGCGGATAGCTGACACGCAGATCCCTGATCCTGTCGTCAACGGACCGCAGCCTGCGCGTGCTGATCGTGTCGCCAGAGACCGGAGCGCTCGCGCCGATCCACCGGTTCCAGGACCAGATCAACCGGACGAACTGGAACTCGATCGGGTTCTCCAAGGACGACAACTCAGAGTACGTGATGGGCGGGAGCAGCAACAAGATGGGCCACAACGTGTTCATCTGGGACAAGGACTCGGGCGTGCTGGTCAAGGTGCTCGAGGGGCCGAAGGAGCCGCTGCTGGACTCTGATGTGAGTGACACGCCGACGCGCAGTTAGCAACCCTGTGGGAGCGCAAGCTGACATGCAGTGGCACCCTACGCGGCCGATCATCGCGTCGGTCGCCAACTCGGGCGACATCCACGTGTGGTCGACGGTCGCGCCGGACAAGTGGGCGTCGTTCGCGGCGGGCTTCGAGGAGCTCGAGGAGAACGTCGACTACGACGAGCGCGAGGACGAGTTCGACATCGAGGACGAGTCGGACCTGGCCGCCAAGCAGGACCGGCAGGAGGACTCGTTCGTGTCCGTGCTCGCGCGCGACGAGTACCCGCGCCGGCCCGAGCCGCGGGAGCCGCGCGACGCTGCGGGACGAGACCGGAGAGAGGGCACGGGCACGGGGACCGGCGCCGGCACGCCGACGACGCGCGAGGGCACCGGCGGCGCAGAGGACGAGGAGGTCCAGGCCGCGCTCCGGCACTGCGCGCAGGTGCGCGCGTGGGCCGACGAGGACGCCGACGACGACACGTGGGACGCGTTCTACCTCCCGCTGAACCTGGTCGACCCGATCATCGAGGACGGGGAGTAGTGGGGGCCGCGCAGCGGGATGCACTCTATCACAACCGATACCCGCCTGTCTATGCATGATACTATTATATGTACACTCGTGCGTGTCTGTCTAAACTGCTGCAGGGCCTGGCTACATGAACCCCTCTGGCTTCTCGGGGACGGGGGGCGGCGGTGCGCCCGGGCGGGGCGGGACGCCTGGGCGGCTCGCCTTCTCCTTCTCGCGGGCCTTTGACTGGGGTGTCTCGATACGGACAAAGTCGTCGTTGGCGGCGTGCTCGTCCTTGCTCTTGCTTGCGCTCAGGAACGCGTCGCCCATGAGGCCGAGGGCGGCGGCGCGCAGCTGGCGCTTCTCGCTGCTGGCCGCCGGGTCGGCGAGCACGCGGTCGCACACCTCGCGCACGACGCTCTCGACCTCGAGCTTTGCGCCCTTCCAGAGCGTGCGGAGCCCCTGTTCGGTCGCCTGCTCCTCGAGCTTGCGCAGCTCGTCGGGGGGCATGCCCGCCTGCTCGGCCGCCTGGAGGCGCTCAAACACGGATTTCAACTCGAGCGCCGAGCGGAGCGTGCTGACCGTGTCGGACACGGTCGCGAACGTGTTCTTGGCACCGTGGAACCAGCCGAGCGGCGCGAAGGCCGCCGACGCAGCGTACTGCGCCGCGCGCTGCCGGTACACGCCGCCGATGGCCTGGAGGAGCTCGGCGCCGTAGGACTCGTGCACGAGGTCGGCGGCCTCGAGCCGGCAGATCTCGCGGAAGCTCGGGGCGACGTCGGGGTCGTCGGCGCTCTTGGCCGCCTCGGCGAACACGCTGAGTTTGCGCGTCAGGTGCTCGGCGAGCTTGTCGACCCTCGCGGCGCGCTCGGCCGCCTTCGCCTCGCTCGCGGCCTTCTCGCGCGCGGCACGCCGCGCCTGCGCCTCCGGCGTCAGCACCGGCTGCCCCTTCGGCCCCATCACGTAGTCCTCGGGCGCGTCCTCGGCCTGCTGCTGGAACACGTCCTTCATCTCGCGCCCGATCGAGATGTCCCCGATCAGGTCCGCGAACGCGTCCCCGCCAAACATCTTGCCGAACACCTCCTCCGGGTCCACCATCTCCTCGGCGCCCCCGCCCCCGTTCTTCTGCCCGAACTCGTTGTACTTTTTGCGCGTCTCGGGGTCGGACAGGATCTGGTATGCGACGGCGATTTGTTTGAACTAAATGTCAGCGGCGGGCACGCGAGCGCAGCGAGCCATGCAAGGGGGAGCGCAGCGAGCGGATCACCCGTCATTAGCCCAGGCTCGGCCTTCGGCCTGCGGCCTCAAGACTCACCTTCTCCTCTGCGTCCGGGTCGTCGCGGTTCTTGTCCGGGTGGAGCTTGATCGCGAGGCGGCGGTACGCCTTCTTGATTTCGTCAGTGGTGCAAGAGGCGGGGAGGCCGAGGACGTCGTAGTACGCCATGTCGATGGGGTTTGCGTCGCTGCCGATGCCGCGCCGCCGGCCTGCTGCGCCCGAGCTGCCGGCCGCAGGGGTGGACCCGCCGCTGCGGTTCGGCCTGGACGAGGACGGGCGCGAAGAGGCGTTCCGGGGAGGCGGCTGGGGATGCGCAAACATGGCCCGGCACGCCGGACACCGCACACGCAGGTTGCCGATGTACGTCCCCGGCACGCCGTACTCGATCTCGGCCTTGCATCTGGGGTCAGCGCGCGAGCGCAGCGAGCGCAGCGAGCGCAGCGAGTGCAGCGAGCGCAGCGCGCAGAGAGGAGAGGAGCAGGGGAGGACTCACTCAGGACAGTCGGCGGCGACAGTCGCGCCGCGCAGGCACGCGTCGACGATGGTGCTCATTGCCTTTCTCTTGTGCTCGTGTCGTCGAGATGAATGTGGGAGGGAGAGCGGAGCAACAATCCCAGTATCGTCGAGCACAAGGCCTGGGACGCTTGTGGTGCGCGCGCGGGCGTCGTGCGCCCAGTTCCGGCTTTGCGTCACTGTGCAAGCCCGCAAAGCACAGCGAGCGGGTCCAAAATTCTGAGTGGCAAATCCGTCGCGCTGCGCGGGATCGAGCCGCCCGTCCTGGTCGCTGCTGGCATGCTGGCAGGACGCCCTGTCACTCCCCTGCCAAGGGACAGGCCGCTGACGACAGTTGCCCGCCGTCACAGGTGTCACTGCATCACGCGCTGACACTGCTCGCTCGTCACACACCACCCCCGGCAGTCTGCCTGCCCTCACGCTGAAGCTGACACTCGCACTCTCACCACGCTCCGGCTCGCTTCGCTCGCCGCGCAATCGAAGGATGCTGCATTGTTACAGAATTGATACAAAGTGAAGGCAAACGCTGTGTACGGACCGACCAACAGAACGGCGTGTTCCACCAAAAGAGATACCAAGCTAGATCCACTTGCTGAGCTTGCGGCCGGCGGCCTGGCGCTCCTCGACGAGGCTTTCGACCGTCTCGTTGTGCGGCGCGCCAGGCGCAGGCGCCGGCTTGTGGTACTCGGCGAACGGGTCGTAGTGGTACTGCCCCGAGTTGGTGCGGTCGTTGCGCGCACCGTCCGACTCGTACCCCTCCATCGCCGCCTGCGCCTGCCGGATCGCCGCCTCCTGCTGCGCGCTAAAGTCGAACTTGTCGTGTGTCGGCGACCCGAGCGCTATCCCGTACGTGCCCCCGACCGCCGCCGCGTCGTTCGCGGCCGCAATCACACTCGGCGTGTACCCCGACGTCGTCCCCGACTCGAAGCTCGGCGCAATCGACAGCATCGACTGCGACGAAATCGACGACTGCGGCGACGGCCCGGGCCGGTTGAACGGGTTCTCGTCCAGGTCCTCCTGCGCCTTGGCGAGCGGCGACGGGCGCGCCGGCTTCGAACGCACGTGCAGCGGCGTCGCAGCCTTGGCCGCCGCCTTGTCGGCCGCCGCTGATCGCTCGGCGACGCGCGACTTGCGCTTGGCCTGGGCAGCGGCCTTGGCCGGGTCGGCGGGGGCGGCAGGGACGGCAGGAACCGCAGGAACGGGGGGAACGGCGGGGACGGCAGAGGCGGACGGCATCGAGTCGGCCTGCGGGAGCTGCGCGGACAGGTCAAGGGGCGGGAGCAGCTGGGGCGGCTCCTTGCGCTTGATCTTGGACGGGCGGCGCTGGTGGCTTGGCGTGGAAGAAGAGGAGCCAGGGGGGACCGTGGCAGAGAATGCGGACGGAGGGGAGCGCTGGACGGACGACTTGACACCCGCAGCGTGGACGGACGGCGACTGCAGCGAGCCAGTGAAGGACAATCGTCCGGCCGACGATCCAGACGATCCCGACGAACTGCGGCGGCTGCCGGCGGTGTGGAAGGACTGGGCAGTGGACGCCTGAGACATGGCGCTCGGGGTTGCGCGGGTCGGGCTCGTGTTGAAGGGGTTGTTGGATGCGAACTGACGGGGCGACGAGTCGGACGGCGTTTCGGCCTCGTACGCCTCCTGAACCAGGTACTCGCCCCCGGCACTGACATAATCCAGCGGCTTGGGCTCGTAGCCGTAGCCCTTCTCAGACATAAACCGGTCGTAGATCTTCGGGCTCGAGTAGGTCGCCGAGGGTGCTCTCGGGCGGTTCGGCGCCGGGGCTGGCTGGCTGAAGTCGATGAGCTTTTCGCTCGGCGTCGGCGTGATGGTCAGGCGCTGGTGCGAGGAGAGCGAACTCGTCGCCGAGTGTCCCGACATCGGCGTCTTGGATCCGAGCTTGGACTGACGTAGCCGCGCCTGCCGCTTCATGTAGGCTTTCCGGGCCTTCTCCTTCCTCTTCTTGCGGTTCGCGATGAACCACACAATGAATCCAGCAACCAGAAGCCCACCGACGATACCGCCGACGAGGCCGCCCACAATGGGCCCGACGGGCAGGCCCTCCTTCTTGTTGGCGGCGGCTCCGGTCGGGGTCTCGGCGGGGATGGTCTGCAGGACGGTGACAATCGAGTCGCGCGCGACGCGCGTGACTGTCGGTGTCGGAGCAAGGGTCGCCATCTTGACCACGCTGCTGGCGGATTAGCTCGGGTGACGCGGAGCAGAGAAAAGTGGGAGAGAGCAAATGGAAGAGGGACGCGTGAGGGGGTGCACTGCGCTCTACTGCTGGCTGGCTGGCTGGCTGGCTGGCCAGTTGGCGGGGACACCTCGCGGGTGTCTCGTGTCTGCGTGCGTACTCGTAACAGCTTCTCGGCATGTGTGAACCTTGTGTTTCCAAGAACGCCACTTTGTCTGGGCGTCGCGCCCCTTCCTTATGCTTATTCAAGGGACACGCAGGGGAGCCCACGGACGCGGCGCAATGAGATCGAGCGCATCCGACACGTTGGTGCACGGTGCATAGAAGGGATGATGTGACTTACACGGCTGCAGTGATGTTATCAGAGGCTGGTCAGGATGGTGTGTGTGTGAGAGAAGTTTAATGCCAAGTGTGTCGGACACGGGACTCCCGCGCGATGGTCGGACGAGGCGTGCTACACGCGTGCTGCGAGGCGGGGCAAGGCAAGGCGGGGCGGGGCCGAAGCACACAGGTTCCGGGGTGGTGCGCCGGCAGACGACAAAGAAGAACGAGGTGAGAAGTTTGGCGTCGCTGATGACAATAGGGATGGTCGAGCGAGCGCGCGAAGCAAGTGACGTGGGAGGGTTGGCGCACGGCGGTTGGAAGTGGTCGAAGTAAGGAACGTGAGGTCGAAAGTCAAAGTTCGAAAGAGTGTAGACACGAGTCGGGGTGGGAAGGGAGCGTAGGACAGAAGAGGTATGCTCGAGGGAGGAGGCGAGGAGGGAGGGGAGGCGGACAGAAGGAGGTAGAGGAGAATGAAGTGAATGCAAGTGCGATGAGAGAGAGGTTGCGAGTTCCTGGGCCAGGCTGCACGGCTGGGAGGCCTTGGAATCGCGGTGCTGGTACGGGCAGCGCGGGCTGGCTGGCGGGTTGGCGGGTTGGCGGGCTGGCGGGCTGGCGGGCTGGTTCGGGCTGTGGAATACCAAGGCAGGCGCGGCGCGCGGGGGTGCGGTGTACGTGTGTGTTTTTAGCGAGACGAGTCGGGCTAGGCTGGCGCGCTGCAGTGCAGTGCTTGGGTCTGTGCTGTGCTTCTGGCGCTGTCGCGATGAGCAAATCGAGCAAAGGAACAAGTTTTGGTGCTACTCTGCTAGCGTGCTGGGTTGCCGGTGCGGTGGTGATTGACGGTACGGCGGCAGCAGTCGAGCGGTAGAGGCCGTGGGCGTGGACCTGGGGACCTTGAATGGCTTAGGCTGTTCTAGGAACGGTGAGCGTGAGCAGGGAGGGATGAGGGACGGGTGCAGGGCCGGGTGGCCGGGTGGACGACCACGGGCGGCAGGCAAGGGCTGACGGGGGCAGAGGGCAGGGTGCAGGGTCGGGTGTGCGATAATGTAATAA
This sequence comes from Trichosporon sp. PB005A, assembly GCA_023630055.1. Classification (NCBI taxonomy): domain Eukaryota; kingdom Fungi; phylum Basidiomycota; class Tremellomycetes; order Trichosporonales; family Trichosporonaceae; genus Trichosporon; species Trichosporon sp. PB005A. The sequence goes on from JAMALZ010000004.1 coordinate 1,047,762, forward strand.
TGTCGGGAAGTCTTTCCGAGAGGGGAATGCTGCCTGCACTGGTCTGCGCTGGCTGTTGGAGTAGTGGGCGGGGCGGCGGGCTTGCGGCCTACTGTCGACGGGCACGGCAGGCTGGGCGCTGGGCGCTGGGCGACACAGCCAAGTGTCAAGTGTGTCGCGCCGGGCGTCTCGGGTTGGCACGCCGAGCGAGCGACGCAAGGGTCGTTGGCCGGATGCAGGATGGATGCAAACGGGCGGCAGCAACACGCAGGCGTACGCGCGCCTGACCTTGACCTTGGCTTGCGAACAGCGCAGCGCAGCGCGCGGGAGGGGCCACAGAAGGAATTCTGGGCCGAAACGCGCGAAACGAAAGCAAAGTTGGTCGAAACACGCCTGCCGAACGTCTGCTTTTGTCTCGGACAGCACGTCCTAGTGCGCCGGCGCGTTCCTCGGTACTGGCGCTGGGGGTTTGGGCCAGTGCCTGCGGGCGCTGCGGGCGATGCGGGCGGTGCACTCTCTCCAACGTAAAACCGGCCAGGACGGCCAGGACTGTAACAGCCAGTCTCAAGCACGCTGGCAGTGGTATACAATCCCAGACGGCAGGGGCGCGGGGTGCCGCAGGGGGCGACGAGGGGCGCGAGGGGCGGCGAGGGGCCAGCGGCGGCGGGGGAGTCGGAGGTTGCGCAACCCTATGCGTGCGTGCGTGTTTGTGTGCGCACTCGTGGCGCGCGTTTGTGCAGCCTCGTGGAAGGCTCGCGGCGCTGCTGCGAGCTGGGAAAGACACGCGCGCACGCACTTGCGCTTGCGCTTGCGCTTGATTCCAGCCGTAGCCCAGGAAGACAGTGCCGGAACACGCGCTGTCCTGACGTCCTGTCCGAAGGGCAGCCGGCGGCGTGCACGGCCGGAGGTGACGCGATGGAACTGCACGCGGCGGGCCAAGACCAGGGCCCGGGAGTATGGAAGCTTGGGAAGCTTGCAAGACGTGTCTTGGGCTTCGCTAGACCTGGAAACTCGTCGACGCCGAGGGCCAGCCAAAGTTCTCGTCGCCTTGGACGCCTTCGGGAACGCAGAAACGAGGGTTCGACACAAAACGTGCGCGCGTCCGGATGTGACACCTTGTCTTCTGGGCGCAGGCCGTCGCGTGGTCTGTACCGATGTGCCGATGTGACTGCACGCGGGATGCCGAGGGACGAGCACGCGGCGGAGACGGAGGCTAAGCCTGGGACAGCTGGACGGCTGGACGCCTGGCCGGCTCGCGGCTCGGAGAGGGCGGCAATTGCGCAGACTGTGTCAGAACAGCCGCGCTAAATGGGCGGGGGGAGCGGCGCGTGCGGGCCGGGGTGGAACGAATAGACCACGCCGCACGCCGAGCAGGTGGGACAGGTAGCAAGTAAACGTGGCGGGGTGGGGTGGGGTGGGGAACGTTCGTGACCGCGACTAGAGGCAACGTAGAGCGACGAGAGAAGGATAGGAAGCCCAGTGCAGGCAGCTTGTTATGAATGCATCCTGCTCACCGACTGCTCGAGTGTGGGAACGCCGCCGACGGCAGCGAAAGGACGCGAGGACAGTGTAAGGATCAGCCCCGCCCGATCGAGTGACGTCTGCACTCGTAGAGATCTGGGCGTGTGCTCTGCGCCGAGCGAGCGCAAGCGAGCAAGCGACGCAGAGAGGGCGCGAGGGCGCCGTTCTGAGGCCCGAGAGCCGCGAGCCCGAGATCGAGATCGAGAGCTACGAGCTACGAGCTACGAGCTACGAGCTACGAGCTTGTATTCAGCTGTCTATGGCGATCGATAGTGGTGGAGGTGTGGGCGAGGGCACCCCCGGACGATCCGCACGGCCCAAAGCGTGCTGGTCTGGCTAGCCTGCCACGGGCGCGGAAGGCAGGCGCCAGCGCGCCAGAGGACGGCCCGGGTGCCCTGTCGTGCCCTGAGGAGTGCTCTTGGCCTCGATCCTGCCTGCTGCCTGCTGCCTGCTGCCTGCTGCCTGCTGCCTGCTGCCTGTACTCCTCTGCACAACCTTCCAACTCCAGCAACCGGCCGCCCAGGATGCGTTAAGCTGCAATTTGGGCAGTGGAGTTTCCACGCTCGCCGCTCGCTGGCATTGTCGACCTTGTGCGCACGGGAAAGGAGGGACGAGGGAGTCGTCGTACTGCCGCAGAGAGCCAAGGAGGGCCAGGGACGGGACGCGAATGGCCCAAAGCGCCCTGGGCCGCCCTGCCCTGCCCTGCGCCCTGGCGGCTTCCCTGCGGCCTGCGGCTTCCCGTGCCCTGCACCTGCGCCCTGCACGCCCTGCGGCAAGGCACCGCCGTCCACTGTTTTGGTTTGGGGTCTGCACTGTCTGCGGCCGGTGGCCGGTGGGTGGTAACATAACGGCGGTGGGTCTTCATGTCCGCGCTCGTCCGCATTCTGGCTATAACTGTCCAGAGGCCGTGCTACACTTGACACTACTCCGCTGCTCAGGTGTACTCTGCAGGCAAGCGAGAGCGGCGCCGCTCTGCTGGGACGGAGGCGGCGACGGCCCAGAGAGGAGGCGAAAGGAACGCCGACTAGGACAGCTCACTTCTGCCTTTTGGCTCGCATTCACTACGCTGCAAGCTCCGTGGTCTGGTTCTCGCCCAATTCACGCCCCGCTGGCCGCTGGCTGACATACGCTCGTCTGTCGCGCCGTCGGCCGGGCGCCTGGGCAACGCTGTTCGCTCGCTCGTCTGGGCGGCTCGGTGCTGAGCTGACGCACTGACGTGCTGACGTACTGACGCCGGTATCGAGGAGTCGGGTCTGGCATTGTCTGCGTTCAGTTCGGGCACGCAGCGAGGCACTGATGAACATTTCAGTCAACCTTTCCTCTCCAGCGAGGCCGGCTTGAATGCTGCCCGGGGACGCCGGAGTACGTCCTCCTTCAGTCTGACACCAAGACTTGCTGGGCACCGAGTGGGCACCGAGACGGGCACTCCGGATGCGGACACTGAAGCAGCCCCGAGGCGAAGAGCCACCCAACGCACCCTGCCCCACGAGCCTCAGACACCCGTCGACACCCCGTGACCTGCTCCCGGCATTCATCCAGCCGCCTGCCGCCTGCCCGCAGTCAATCGCGAGCGCAGGGGGCAGTAGCACCCTCGCCTCCGCCTCCGGCCTCCGCGCGCTCTCGTCATCCTGACAGGCTCGATCGCACTCGCCTCCACCCGTGACCACACTTTCTGCCGTCATGCCGCCGCGCGCACAGGTACCCGGCCAGACGCCAGACGGCCGGCAGCCGGCCCGGGACCGCCGTAGCTATAATAATATCCGAATGCATTAACTGCGGGCCCTCCTGCGAGCCCGAGCCGTGGTGGTACGTGGTATAGAGCGCCGGCCTGGCCGATCGGGATCCAAGACCTGTCCGTCCTGGCGCGGCCGCACACTCGACGTGCGCGGCGGGGTAGCCGAGATGGGAGATATAGAGCTGCGGGGTACGGTACGGTGAGTCCGCTTACATGACAATGCGGGGCTCGGTGATGCTGGCAGAGATCTGGCGTCAGTTACACGCCCGACTTCTAAACTCACGCTCTTGTGGGGCAGGACGGACGCGCCGTTGACGTACAGCTCGTCCTTGATGCTGACGTCGTCACCGAGGACGGTGATGTTCTCGACACGGCACTGTCGTTAGCTCTGGCTACACAATGTCAGCTCACCCAGCGGCCGACCGTGCTGTTCCATCCGATGATCGAGCTCGCGATCCAGGCGTGGTCGCGGACGTTCGCGTTCGCGAGGATGACACAGCGCTGGAGACGGACGCCCGTGCCGATCTTAGCGCCAGGGCCAATGACAACATTAGGTCCAATGACAGCGGTCGGGTCGATCTCGGCGGTCTGAATCGTCAGTTTCCGTTCGCGACAGATGAAACTCACAGGGTCGACGAGAACGTTTCCTCCGTAGACCCACTTGTTCTGAGCGGGGTCGGCGAGGATAGGCGACTTCTGGGACGTGAGGTGCGAGAGGTAGAGGCACGTTCCGGAGATGTAGTCCTTGGGCTGGCCGACGTCCATCCAGAAGCCGGCGAGGTCGTAGGAGTGCAGCTGCTGGTCGGCAGCGATCGCCGGGAAGATCTCCTTCTCGATCGAGGTCGGGCGGAGCTCAATGCGGTCGAGGACAGACGGGTTGAACATGTAGATACCGGCGTTGATGCGGTTTCCGACGAACTCGACGGGCTTCTCGACGAAGCGGTCAATGACAGTCGAACCAGGCTTGGTGACGACGACACCGTAGGCGGAAGGCTCAGCGACCTTGGTGACCTGGCAATGTTAGCCACGCCGTCTCCACTGACCCAGGTATCCTAGACACCGTCACTCACCATGATGGAGCCCTCGCAACCGTGCTGAAGGTGGAAGTCACTGCGCCCGTCAGCTTGGCTGCCACAGCCGCCACTGCAGCCGCGACTTACCGGAACTCCTCGAAGGGGTAGGTGCAGGTGACGTCCGAGTTCAGGACGAAGAACGGCGAGTCATCCTTGCCGAGAATGTCGCGGGCGAGGGCAAGAGGACCAGCTGTAGCACCGTCAGCACGCGAATTTCAACGATCGACCCGAAACGCGATCGCAGCCACGTTTGACGAGCGCGCTATAGAGCGGAACGCACCTGTTCCCAGGGGCTCGGTCTCGACCGAGAAGTTGATGGTGATGCCGTACTCCTCCTCAGTCTTCTTGAGGACGGAAACCATGACCTCGGGGCGGTAGTTGACAGCGAGGACGATGTCCTTAACACCGGCCTGAACGTCAGTCTCAAAGAACCACGGCTGTCGTTTGCGCTGCACCCACCTTAACAAGAGCCTCGATCTGGTGAAGGCTGGGGGTCAGCGACATACACCTGGAGGGTGTCCCAGCTACCCGAGACCGGCACCGCTCCTGGAACACAGCGCTCGGACTTGAGGGCGCAGCTGCAGGAGCTCCGTGTGCCGGCACGGCAATCGATTTCGCGGGAATCGCTGCCTGGGCGACACTCACATCATGGCCTGCACGAGTCAGCATATACGCCGGAACTCCAGAAACCAGGTCGACTCACCTTGTTACAGAACTCGACGAGGGGCTTAGGCCACGAGAGCTACATGGTCAGCGGACGGTCCGAAACGGTGGCCGGCGCGGTTGTGACGTGGCGGTGTGCCGCACACAGAAAGCGTCGTCGCCGTCAATCAACACGCACAGTAAGGGGACGAAGACGAGTGCCGAAGCCTCCGACAAGAATTAAAGCGTACACAGAAGTCAGCTTTAGCTATGTGGGGTCTGTGTGGGAGAACTCATCTTCATGGTTGGTGGTCGTTAGAAAGTTGGTGGTCCAAGGAGAGTGGAGGTGGTGAGCAACGTGTGATCCGGCTGCTCGAGATGCGGGGCGTTGGGATGCAAGGAGAAGTCGATGCGAAAGGCGGCACCGAGGAGAAGAGAAGAATGGGACGGAGGGGGGATGGAGTAGTTGGGAGATGGAAAAAGGTTGAGATCAGGTCTGGGGTGGTTGGGAGTGCGATGATGATGATCGCGAAGGGCCGTGTCGCGCTGGCTGATTGACTGATTTTGGTTACGCGCTCGTGGTTGACTGGCGGCGTACACGGTGGTCGGGCCTGAGTGGCCTGGCTGGCTGGCTGCTGGCTGCTGGCTGCTGGCCGGCTGCGGACTGCCAGGGGGCTCCTGGCGTCGTTCTCCGTTCTAGGCGCCATTCATGAGGTCCCTTAAACTGAAATCCTGAGCGCACCTGGGACACCTGGAAGCCTGCCGCCAGCTGTGCATTGCCTGCTCCTGCGTGCGCTGCGTACTGCCTCCTCTGACCTGTCAGAACCTGAATTCAGCTACGGTTCGAAACGTGTGAGATTGTCCCCGGCCCAGCCGATAATTGCTCGTGTCCTGGTCCCGTACAGCCCGTCGCCCCAGCCGGTCCCCAGCCCGCCAGCCGCCAGCCCGCCAGCCCGCTCCGACCTGCGCGTCTCACATCAATCAGGCGTCGCTGCTCCGTGCCGCACGAACTGCCCAACTCGTGTCCACGTAGTGCCTCGCAATACCGCTCGGGCGTCGGCCGCAGCCCAAAACGTCCAGCCGGACGTGAGCCACCGCGCACACTGTGCCCCGTAACCCCGTACCCCGAGTCCCCGCGTCCCAGCGTCCCAGCGCACCAGCTGCTGGCCGGCACCGGGATCCCGCAAGTCAAGTCATCAGGACCCATCACCGGCTTGACACTTGACGCGATGCTACACAATTCAGACCCCCGTCCCATGTCTCTCCGCTGATCCGCTGTCCGTCGCCGATAAAATTTTGGCTCAGCCGTCGCAGATCCCACCCACTGTTTCCACAGCTGCCATTCGACGCGGCCGTGTGAAGCGCCCAGGTCGTCGCGCGGCGCGTCAGTCCGCTCGCCGGCTCGCCACTGTGCAGCCCGCATTCATACGCGTTCTTCGGACAGCCCGTCCGGTGGCTCTGGTCTAAATGAGTGTGGCTTGGGCGATGGCGTCCGCGCAGTTTCCAGATTTGGGGAACGCTTCAGACTCTCCTGTTACGTACTCCGCGCCCTGTTACAGACCTCACCGAACCCCCCACCCCTGGGTCCTTGGCAGGCGGCTCAAGGTTGGATCGACCGTGGGAAGATGGATGCTGGCTCTGAATATCTGCCGATCCATTTTTCGACATTTATCCCACCCCGTCAGATTTCTGGACGCATGCCGCATCTGAAGATTCTATGACACAAGCCGTGCTCGCGATCTGCTCGTCCGACAACAACATCCTTTACCACTCCTAATCGCCAGCAACAATGAGAATCGAGAAGTGCTACTTCTGCTCCGTCAACGTGTACCCCGGTCACGGCACCATGTTCGTCCGTAACGACGCCAAGACCTTCCGCTTCTGCTCCTCGAAATGTCACAAGAACTTCAAGATGAAGCGTAACCCCCGTAAGGTCCGCTGGACCAAGGCCTTCCGTCGCGCCAACGGCAAGGAGATGGTTGTCGTAAGTATCAAACTCGACTGCAGTCCAAGCTGGAAAGTGGACAACGCTGGTCGGAAGGCGCAGTCGTGCTGTGCAGCCAAGCTGGAGACGGTTGCGCCGGTGAGGCTGCGATCTCTGTTGTGTGGTCGATCGCAAGTGCAGCGGTGCCCAAGCAACTTCCCGATGTTGCTAGGTCTCATTGGAGTGCAGAGGGCTTGCCGGCTGCATCTCTTCTGGCGTTTCCGACGACAACTTGGACATTCTCTCAGCTTTTGTCATCGACCCAAGCTAACCTCACAGGACTCCACCTACGAGTTCGAGAAGCGTCGCAACGTTCCTGTTCGCTACGACCGCGAGCTTGTTGCCACTACTCTGGAGGCCATGAAGCGTGTCCAGGAGATCCGCACCAAGCGCGAGCGTGCCTTCTGGAAGAACCGGTGGGTGCTCACAGTCCTGAATTCTGCTAACCCGCCAGCATGTCCGGCAACAAGTCGAAGAACCTCCGCGAGGCGGCCGCCGATGTCGAGAAGCACATCGAGCTCGTCCAGCCCCGCACGAAGACTGTCGACGTCGAGGACAAGTCCGCCGAGCGCGAGAAGATCAAGATCCGCGCGGCCAAGCGCAAGGTCATGGCCGAGCAAGAGATCGCGGGCGCCAAGAAGAAGAAGCGCGAGAGCCGTCTCGTTCCCGCCGAGGGCGGCGGCATGGGCATGAACCTCGACTAGAGGCTTCGCGCCAGACGCATGGGACCGGCTTAGACGATCGTAGAGGGGCTTACTGTTGTATCATTACGCGTGCTATTTCTATAGGCATTTCTGTTTCAACATCGAGGTTTATGCATCAGCTTTACGCCTTGTTTTCTCATTGGCATTACATGAGTGCGCTCTCTGCTACATGCATGCATTACTTCTTGCATGGACGACGAGAAGCGACTTGGAGAGACTCACCTGACCGGTCTGTGCCACACACGCCACATGGCCGTGAAACGCCGACTGAGTGCCTTGCCACTGAAGTTGGCTTCAATGACGATCGAGTTGTTGACAAGCTCACCGCGCACACCGCACCAAGACGTCTCGCCATGGCTACGAGGGACGCTCGTGACCGCGCCCCGCGCGTCAAGAATCGCGCTCCGGCAGCAGTGCAGGTCAGTCCCAGCTGATTGGCGTGTCTGAGGGCATAACAGCTGACGTTCAGATCACTGCCGCGCAGATTCTGCGTGAGGCCCACGACCGTCAGGAGATCGCCGTCGAGGCTCCCAAACAGCGTATCCAGGACCTGGAGGAGCTGCAGGAGTACCAGGGACGGAAACGAACAGAGTTCGAAGGCCGTATCCGGTATAACCGTGACTCGATCATCGGTGAGTTAACGCGAGAGTCACCAGAACTGACCCCAGCGTGGATCCGGTATGCAACTTGGGAGGCGTCGCAGAATGAGTTCGAGCGAGCGCGATCGGTGTTCGAGCGAGCGCTCGACGTCGACCCGCGGTCGGTGCCGCTGTGGATCAAGTACACCGACATGGAGCTGAAGGCGCGCAACATCAACCACGCGCGCAACCTGTACGACCGCGCTGTGACGCTGCTCCCCCGCGTCGACCCCCTCTGGTACAAGTACGTGTACCTGGAGGAGCTGCTGCTCAACATTGCGGGCGCGCGCCAGATCTTCGAGCGCTGGATGCAGTGGGAGCCGGATGACAAGGCGTGGCAGTCGTACATCAAGCTCGAGGAGCGGTACAACGAGCTCGACCGCGCGAGCGGCATCTACGAGCGCTGGATCGGCACGCGGCCCATCCCGAAGAACTGGGTGCTGTGGGCCAAGTTCGAGGAGGAGCGCGGCAAGGCCGACAAGGCGCGCGAGGTGTTCCAGACCGCGCTCGAGTTCTTCGGCGACGACGAGGACCAGATCGAGAAGGCCCAGGTCGTGTTCGGCGCGTTCGCCAGGATGGAGACCCGGCTGAAGGAGTACGAGCGCGCGCGAGTCATCTACAAGTTCGCCCTGTCTCGCCTGCCGAGGTCCAAGTCTGCCAACTGTGAGTGAAGCTCGTCCTGCACGGAAGCTGACTTCAGTGTATGCGGCCTACACCCGCTTTGAGAAGCAGCACGGCGACCGCTCCGGCGTTGAGCTGACTGTGCTCGGCAAGCGGAGAATCCAGTACGAGGAGGAGCTTGCGTACGATGGGACGAACTACGACGCCTGGTTCTCGCTGGCACGGCTCGAGGAAGACGCCTACCGGGCTGCCCTCGAGGACGGAGAGGAGGCAGACCCGTCGCGGGTGCGCGAGGTGTACGAACGAGCCGTCGCGAACGTTCCGCCAGCAACGGAGAAGCGCTTCTGGCGACGATACGTCTATCTGTGGCTGCAGTACGCCGTGTTCGAGGAGCTGGACACGCAGGACTTCGACCGGGCGCGCGACGTGTACAAGGCGGCGATCAAGCTCGTGCCGCACAAGCAGTTCACGTTCGCGAAGCTGTGGCTGCAGTACGCCTACTTCGAGATCCGGCGGCTGGACGTGAACGCGGCGCGCAAGGTGCTCGGCGCATCCATCGGCATGTGCCCGAAACCGAAGCTGTTCACGGGATACATCGAGCTGGAGATGCGGTTGCGCGAGTTCGACCGCGTGCGGACATTGTACGAGAAGTTCCTGACGTACGACCCGTCACTGTCGTCGGCGTGGATCCAGTGGACGCAGGTCGAAGGCGCCGTCGAGGACTTTGCGCGTGTGCGCGCCATCTTCGAGCTTGCCGTGCAGCAGGAGCTGGACATGCCCGAGCTGGTGTGGAAGGCGTACATCGACTTCGAGGTGGAGGAGGGCGAGCGCGAGCGCGCGCGGCACCTGTACGAGCGCCTGCTGGAGCGGACGGGGCACTTCAAGGTGTTCACGTCGTACGCGCTCATGGAGGCGTCTGCGATCGGCGGCGGCGAGGACGAGGACGGGAACGAGATCGAGGGCGAGGAGGGCGACGCGGAGCGCGCGCGCGCCATCTTCGAGCGCGGGTACAAGGACCTGCGCGCGCGCGGCGAGAAGGAGGACCGCGCGCTGCTGCTCGAGGCCTGGGCCAAGTTCGAGGACGAGCACGGCAGCGACGAGGACCGCGCGCGCGTCGCCGAGCTCAAGCCGCAGACGCGCAAGCGCTGGCGCACGGAGGAGAACGGCGAGCTCGGCGAGTACTGGGACCTCGTGTTCCCCGACGACGAGCGCGAGAGCAACCCGACCACGTTCAAGTTCTTCCAGGCCGCGCAGCAGTGGGCCGCGAACAAGGAGAAGGGCGGCCTGTCGTACGACATGTCCGACTCGGACAGCGACAGCGACGACGACGACGAGGATGGAGAGGCGGAGGGAGAGAAGGACGAGGGCATGGAGCAGGACGACTAGGTACCTATGTACAGTATGCATACTTCTAGAGCATTGAGTCTGCGGCTAGCATGCCATCCCTCTTGAGATCCGAGACCGAAATGAGTGGTGGACTACGGACAGGGAAGACGAAGTGGAGGTCGCGGCCGCGACGCGCCGCAGCATCTTACGTAAAATGGCCATGACGATGAAGCGCTCGAGATGGAGGCAGGTCGAAGTCTATCGATCACGGCTCTCGCTCAGACCACACCACCAAACTAGCAGCAAAATGGCCACAACGAAGTCGCCGTCGCCCCAGATGGAGCTGAACCCGCGCGGTATCCCGAAGGCACCGTTCGTCGTGAGTGTGACTTGGAGTGGGGACGTGGAACGGTCCAGTCGCGCAGAGGAAGGTCATGGCGGACTGGTGATCACTGTATCGCGTGCTGGCTTGCGACTTTCGTAGCTCCAATCAGTGGAGCAGCTGTGACCCTCTGTGTAGATTCATGGCTCCGAGCGCTCCTGCTTACGCCGTCCGCGCCGACGACGGCGCTGCGTCACCCCCTTCCACCGAGGCGCCGAGGACAGTGCGCTCGCTCGTTCCGTTCCACACCTCCACCCCTAGCTTTGACGAGGACTTCTAGCTAACCCCAGGCGAACGTGGAGGACTATGTCGGCTCGAACAGCGTCGAGCCGATAATCAAGACGTTCCAGGAGACGTCGGCCAAGTACCGGTACATGGAGCTGAACCTGCAGCAGCGGCGGAAGGCGCTGTTGGCCAAGATCCCCGACATTGAGCAGACGCTCTCGGTCGTCAAGTTCCTGCAGGCGCGGCGGGAGCCGAAGGCCGCCGGCGACGACAAGGACGAGACGGGGAGCATGAACTCGGACGACATCGACGCGCTGCTCGACGGCGACGACGAGGAGGAGGCCGACGGCGAGCAGAAGCCCCTCAAGACGCTGTTCGAGCTCAACGACACGCTCTACGCCGAGGCGACCGTGCAGGAGACGGGCGAGGTGGGGCTGTGGCTTGGTGTGAGTGAGGCTGCTGGAGAGCAGTTCATGGAGTATGCGCCGAACTGACCCCAGGCCAACACGATGCTCCTGTACCCGCTCGCCGAGGCCGCGGCGCTGCTCGACGAGAAGCTCTCCGCCGCCAAGAAGTCGCTCAAGGAGGCCGTCGAGGACCTCGAGTGGATCCGCGAGCAGGTCACTGTCATGGAGGTCAACTTTGCGCGTGTGCACAACGTGAGTTCGTCACAGACGGGGCGCCAGCCCCTCGCTGGCTGCCCCCCGCCACGAGCTGGTTCGCGCACATCGTTTAGCTGACACGCAGTGGGACGTCAAGCGCCGCCGCGAGCAAAAGAAGCACGAGAGCGTCATGGGGCACAAGGACGAGGACGAGGACAAGTAGAGCGCCAGCGCCAGCGCGGGCAGTGTACAGGCGGCCGATCTTTGCATTATATAATGGTACTCGTGCGGGGCGTGGGACTGACGGGCGGCACTGACGCACGTAGCTGGATGCACATGGGGACTGGGGTGTGCTGACTCTGACAGCTGACAGCAGGGCAAGCGCGCATGCGACAGGCGAGGGGCGAGGTGGAGAGGTGGGCTGTGCGCGCTGCGGGGTTACGCCAGGTGACTGTCCAGGCGAAAGGAGGGGCGTGGCGCGGGCGACGCAGAGTGACTAGCGAGGGGTGAGTGTGCGCCCCAAAGCGAGGTATATAAGTGCACCTCGGCGCGCACCGTCTGGCCCTCCTCCACGTCCCCCAGCCTCCCCACTCGAGACCCATACCTGTCCCAAACTTCTCCCAGAGGGATCCCAAGACCGCGCCTCTCGGTCCTTCATCCACCCCAACCTCCCTCTCGCTCACTTCCCGACGCCCTATTCGCCTCATTGGCCACCTCTGAATACGACAACACATCGCCACCGCCATGCCCGCCGCGCGCAAGCCCAAGTTTGAGGAGAAGGAGGAGAAGCCGTACGCGCGCCCGAGCCGCAGCCCCGCCCCTAAGCCAAAGCCGCCCTCGAAGGGGCGGGCCAAGGCGCTGCCAGACGGGTGCAAGGCGCAGCTGGCGCGCGCCGTGATCGGCGCGGGGCTGAAAGCGCTCAGCACCGAGGACGCCGCCGCGGCCGTACGTCCCGTGTCCAGCTTGCAAGACTACAGTGAGCTGACCGACCCCAGTCCGGCCTGTCCGTCGCACAGGTCAAGAAACAGCTCGAGGCGGGGCGCGGCGTGCGCCGCGCGCTGCTCGAGTATGCCGAGACGCTGGGGCCGTAGGCCCTTTGCTCTAGGCTCTGGACTCTGGGCCCTGGGCACGCCCGCGGCGGACTGCGTGGGGAGTATCTGGTAGGCGGGATGTGAGGTTAGCTGGTGTGTATGCGGGCATATGCATCGGTGTTGTGCGCTGAGCTAACTCTATGATTCTGCACTGACTATGCATGCGGACCACGCTGCGCCCCTCATGCCCCTGGAACCTACTCGCCCTCTGACTACTGCTTCGCCGGGGCGCTCACGGGCGTGCTCGGCGCCGACTGCCACGACGGGTCGTACAGCGGCGGCAGCGCGGCCACGGGCCCCGCGTCCGCCTCGTGCACGCCGGTGTGCACTTGCAGCGTCGGCGTCGTGCTCGTCTCCTGGGACGCAGTAGCAGCGGCGCCCTTCGCCGAGGGCTGCGTGCCGCTGCCGGTGTGCGTGTACGGCGTGACAAAGTCCTCGACGATGGTCTGGTACGCGTCGTCCCCGGGCTTGTCGTCCTCATCGATGGGGCCGTCGAGCGGCCGGCTGCGGCTCTGGCGGCGGCGGCGGCGGTACAGCAGCGCGGCGCCCGCGAGGAGCAGCAGCCCGCCGACGCCGCCGACCACGCCGCCCACGATGGCCCCGACGTTCGTGCCCGAGGCCACTGCGGCGGGGGCAGGCGCGCCCGACGGCGCGCTTGTCCCCGAGGTGCCCGACTCGCTGGTGCCCGTCGTGCCAGTCGTGCCCTTCGTGCCCTTCGTGCCCTTCGTGCTCGTTGCGTTCGCAAGGCTGCGGTCAGCTTATCGTCAGGGACAGCACAGCTGGACCCACCTGTCGCCATACTGCCGAAGCGTGTACAGGCCAATCGCCTCAGACTCGAGGCGCAGCGTGTGCTGCGTGCCCGGGTCGAGCGCGCCGAGCCACAGCACGCCCCAGCCCTGCCCGCTGTTCTGCGCCGAGTACGTCACCGCCCCATTGCCCGCGGCGCCCTGCCGCGCCGGGCTCAGCGTCGCTGTGTAGTTGCCCATGTCCGGCCCGACGATGCCCGTGAGCACGGCGAAGCTCGTGCCCGCGAGCAGCGGGAGGGTCACGGCGCCGCTGCCGCTCGCGTACGGCGCGGGCGCGCCGCCGTCGGCCACTGTCCAGTCGCCCTCGAACTCCGAGCCCGGGGTCAGAGCCCCCTCGGAGACGAAGTAGCGCGAGTCGCTCTGCATCTGGTTGAACGCCGTTCTGGGGTCAGCTCTCTTTTCATCGTTAGCGCAGCTGGCTCACCTGTCCGACGCCAGGGGGAGCGTGAGCGCGACCTCGCCGAGCTCCAGCTCGCCGTCGAAGCGCGTGCTGAGCTTTGCGCCCGCCAGCCCGTCCGCGGCCGCGAACGCGTCCCCGATCAGCAGGCCGGGCGCGCCCGGCTCCGCAAGCTCGTTCTTCCGCTGCTTCCCCGCCTGCAGCAGCAGGCTCGCGCTGGCGCCGACGACGCGCCCGGAAAACTGCGCGCCCAGCAGCGGCGTGTGCACCGCGATCTCGAGCCCATTGCGGGCCGAAAACGTCGTGGTGTCCGTCCCGGCGGAGGAGGCGGTGTTCCGCCCAGCCGAGGACACGAGGAAGGGGTCCGCGCCCGTCAGCGGGTACTGGTGCTCGAGGGCGGCGGCTTGCGCCAGCCCGTAGGCCGCGAGGAGGAGGTGCGGCAGCATCGGCGAACGTGGTGTCGAGAGGTGTGCATCGGTGCTAGTGTTGGAGGCGCCGGCAAGACAATGGGCTGGATGGCTGGGTGACTCGGGTGAACGGTGCAGGGAACTAAACCTGCACGCAGGGGCGGCGGAACGCGGTCAGTCCGCTGGACAATCGCCTTGTCTTGAGCGGGTGCAACCCATTGACTTGGCTTCCTCGCGTAGACACCCACAGCGTACGGGCTGAGACTTGCAAGAAGGGAGGATGAATCGCACGGTTCCCGTCGCTTGCGGCCGCGCCACCCCTCAAATCGGAGGAGCCGGATGCGGGGCCACGCGGCCGCCGGTCGGGTGCCTGGTCCTGATTTGGGTGCCAAGACAGGCGCGTCGGCTGCGCGTCTCCGCTGCATGATGCATTGGAGGCGTTTATTTTCTCGTGTGTCGTCGTGAAACACTCGCAACGATACATAGTGCGGCTTCCGCGTCGTTTGAGTTCTTGCTAATGCTACAGGCGCAGGCGCGCCGGGGCCGCCGTCGACGTACTCTTCCCCGGACTGTGGACTGTGGAGGCGGCGGTGAACGCCAAAAGAGATTCAATTAGGGTTACGGGGGATGCAGGAGCCCGACACCGCGCAGCAGCGCATTCTGCCGCGCCGTCGGCAGGCCCTCCTCCCTGTCCAGCCGCCGCTCGCCGTCGCGCAGCACGCGTCTCGCATGCGCCCGGCCCCGCGCTAGGTCTCGCACCTCTTGCAGGTACTCCCGCACGCTCGCCGGGCCCTCCTTCGCGAGCACGGCGGCGAGGTATGCGAGGACGGTGCGCCAGACGCCGAACGCCTCAGAGTCCTGAAGGACACCCTCGTACGCAGCGATGATGTGCGTGGCCTGGGTCGGGGACCGGGACGGGTGCGCCCGCAGGTACAGGTACTGCTCGAGGACCAGGAGGTCGTGCAGCACCAATGGCGGGGCGGACTGGGGCACGCGCAAGAGTGCGAGGCGCTTCGGTGCGACGGACTCCAGGTCGCCGGGCTCAAAGACGAATGCGAGGGGCGGGTGCTTGCTGAGGAACATTCTGAGTGCTGGTGGAGGTGCCTTCATCATACGTCGGAATGCGAGCAGGGGGTAGTCGCCAGTGCGCGGGCGCGGGCGTGAGCGAGGGGGAGAGGCGGGCAGGGGCAATGTGGGGATGGGAGCGGCGGAATGTACGAGGGGTGAGGGCGAAGGCATGAGAGGCGACGGGGGCAGCGAGGCGATAGACGATATGCTCGACGATATGCTCGACCGCAGGCTCGAGGAACGTACACTGGGTGTGATGAGACCGTGGAGCTCTTCGCTGCTGCCGCTTCCAGCGTCTGACCCCGAGCCTGCCGAGTAAAAAGCGTCGACGACGTAGGCCACGGCCTCCAGTCTCGCCAGCTCGCCGGAGCGGTGGACAAAGTCCGCGTCGGAGCGAGCGAGGACGGCTTTACAGTCCGCGAAGGCTTTGAAGGAGCCGAACGCAGCCGTGGGACTCGTCGCCGAGGGCTGTCGTCAGCTGTAATCCCATCGGCGCTCCAGCTTTCACCGATGTGAGAGTGTCGCTAGCGACTCACGGGCTGCAGTAGCTTCTCTATCGGCGAGAACGAGTCGGGGCGCGGGAGTCGGTCCGGCACGTCCGGCACAACGGGCACGGGCACGGGGGCGGTGTGCCTCGGCCACGTGCCTGTCTGCTTCGGGATCTGGACGCTGAGGCCGGCGCGCAGGCGTGCCGCAGACTTCTTCGGCCTCGGCGGTTGTGGAAGCGTCTGCGTCTGCGTCTGCACTGCGTGCGGCATTGGTGAAGTGAGTGATGCAAAGTCGAGTTAGTGTCGCCGACGCTTGACGCTGTCGGTGGTCTTGCGGATCGGCGGTTGACGTCGCGCGCGCATGCAGTCTGGGTCCGCTCAATCTGTCGCACCGCGTGTGCGTTCCGCCGATCATGTCGCAGCTCCGCGTCACGCTCCCCCGTGCCCCGCCGAACCGCAACCTTGTTTCGCAAAGCCGCTCGGAAGGCGCGGGAAGGCTAGGCTGCGTCGAGGATCGGGTGACGAATAACACGGCGATTCGAGATAGGTGATAAGCGACGTGGATCGGCGGGCAACTGGCGCCGGGAAATCCGGTGATAGCGTGTAGACTGGCGGAACGTCGAATATTCATCTATTTGCGTTCCATTCCCGGCACCGATGCGAGTGGACAAGACGAGGCATGAGGAACCATAGAAACATCCAACATTAGCGATCTGGAAAGACGTTGTGATGCATGCGGCGCTGGCTGGGTGCGGTGATACTCAGATGGAGGACCATATGAAACACTGTGTTGCCCAGTGCGCGGCGCCTGTAGCACCTCCATATCGTACGCCCTTCCTCGGTGGAGGCCCGGGCTGGCCTGGGCGGGGCAAGCGTTTAGCTGTGCAGGCAATGCATGGTAGAACTTGCAGGCTACATGCATGTTATGCAACAGGGGAGGGCAGACATGACAGGCACTCCCTACAGTAGATCGCTGGAGTCGGAGGTCCACCTGAGGGATACGAAGCGAACGTTCGACGTACGGGCGGCGAGCGCCCGTGTATCAGCTTCACTCGTGTGACATACAGGTCTATGCCGCTGCTAGGAATGCTAAATCCGCTCACATGACATTTCCCCGCCAGGCAGGTCTATGGCCTTAGAGCTCCGACGGTGAGACCCCAGTTCGTGTACAGGTGGGAAGAGAGAGCGAAGGGGTGGACAGGGCAACTCCCCTCGCTGCACTGCTATAAAGTGAGACGTCTCCCGAGCTCCCGACCAACTTGTTTCCAGGCGCACATCTACGCCGGAAACGGCTGTAGTGCACTACATCTGACTCCACTTACTTTGCACACTCCCCTCTTCTTGTCACCGGCCTCCCTCCGCGCCTCCGCCTCGCGTGTCGCGACAGCGTACATCCCCACTGCCGGAGCTGATGGCCGCAGGTCAACTCAAACCCGAATCACAACTGGGGCTCTCCAGCTCAACCGGGGAGCACACCAGCGGACTGCCCATGCACTGCTCGCTGCTTCGTCTTACTTCACCAGCTTCCTCGGCCAGTGAGAGCTGGACAAGGTTGCTGCGGCAGAATCTCCGGCATTTGGGACCGTCATTACTGTCCTGGGCGGGTATAATAGTCTCGACGAGGCAGATCACTATTGATTTTTGCATGTCTGCCACATTCTCTTTACTCTCTCAAATCTGCCCTCCTGTTTTCTTCTTTGACTGTCTCCCTGCATCTTTCAACGACGCGCTGTATACCCTACCTTCACTCTCCTTCGTCCTCTCGCCCTTTGAGTCAGCCGTTGGCCAGTTTTCCTCCCTCAGATCCTCAACCTTCGCAATCGCCGCGCGCTCTCGTCAACAGCCCCTTTGTCGCTCGCGCCCCCCGTCACTCGGGTTTCTCTCGACCTTCGTCGCTACATTCGGATGTCGCCTCCATTGACGCTTGCACCTCGCTTACTTGGGCTTCACTCTCATCCTCGACTACTCGCCGACTTAGTCTGTCAGCCCTCCCCATGCCAGCCTGGAGTTCGCCGCCTCGTTCATTCCCCACCTACGCCTGTCTGTTCCACCCTGGTGTTACAGGAACGGACACATCAGTTGTGTCGCCGCGTCGGCCATCAGCGCCCCTCCCCTCGCCCCGTTTCCCCGTCCCGTTCCTCGCTCCGATCTCGCACTCGGCCCCTCGCTCGTCTCCACCATCAACGGTAGCTTCACAGTTGCACTGCTCTCCATCACCCACTGCCGCCTGATGCGTTCGACGGCCCTCGGATCTCATGAAACTGCGACTGCCCATAATCCTCTCCGCGTCACTCATGGGCACTGAGCTCGCAGAGTTGCGTGGCACTAGGTGTCAGCTACCACTCTGCCTGACCGAGCACTTCGTGCAATCAAGTGTCGGTGCTCACTTTCCAACCTTCCAGGGGCGCCAATCCAGACGTGCAGGAAGTGCCGTCGCTGCAGAGCCTTCTTCACTGAGCCGTCTTCCCCAGCCACGCAACGTGCCCTTCCTTCTCCCCCGTCCTCGATCAACCGCCTCGCACGTCCTTGGCGCACACAATTTTTGAGGCAGTACCAGTGGCACCCATCTGGATTGGCGCTGATGAAGCCTGTTCCCCGACTCTGTCCGCAGGTCTCACGCCTCGATGTCGTCACCCCGTTCAGGCTCACAACACATCCCCCAATCTCACTTTCTGCGGCCCCAGTGTCTGTCTCGTCTCCGGTCTGCGATATGGCAGGTTTCCAAAGCAGTGAGCTGCTTCGTCGTCCCAGTAGCTAACCAACTCAGGAAGGGCTGGACGCGCGCGTTCGTCTCGCGAGAAGTGCCACGATGGTTCTGCGGGCCAACGTCCATTGAGCCTGTGTACGTCCATCACAGCAGCTACCCATCCAGGTCTACCTACACCCCCCTCTCCTCTTCCCTGCTCACCCGTCAGTTTCCGGCCCTAGGATTTTATCGACTCCTACCTCCTTCCCGCTCTCAGCAGGGATAACCGGGCTCACGCGTGTTGCGTCCGAGACCGGTCATCTGCTGCCAAGATCAACCTCAAACAACTTTTCGCCAATCATCCACTGCCGCACGTCCACACATCCATTACACATCTCGACACACGCGCACACCCGACACCCTCTCCCACATCGTCATGCCTTCGCCGCGGCAACACCCGACCTCAATGCCTCGATACTCCGCCCAAAGCACCCAGCGAGTCGACGATAGCGTTCAAAAAGGGTCCGCACCGTATCCAATGCTATCGCTGGAGGGAATCGAACCCACGCACTTCACCATAAAAGTTATCCACATAAGGGTGACGCTCTAACCGACTGAGCTACAGCGATCTGTGCATTTCTGAATGTGCGCAACTTCGCCGGTCGGGCGCCGATCACATGCGTCCTGATCGGCTTAGGGTAACTGATCGTCTGCCTCGCCGTCAGTGACCCCGTGTCTCGGTCGCAGCGCGGGTCAGAGGAAAGGCTACTGCAGTAGACCGACGCCGACCCAGTGCCTCCTTGTCCTTAACTGACAACGCGGGGGCTAAGGGCCTAGCTGGGGCATGTCGGCTGGTGGCCGCCTGAGTGGCCGCAATCGAGGCCGATGAGTGGGTGACAGTTGTCCTCGGTGCGAGTAACCCCCCCCTCGGTCTGGAGACCGGGCGAGAGATCAGAAAGTGATGACTACAGGACCGGCACGGGGTCAGGCAAGTTGTCTTCAATTAGCAGTCTTAGAAGTTTGTTTGGGAATGATTACAGACAATACAAAGCACCGCCGCATTTAATGCAGGTTCAGGATATTAGGAATGGCTATATGCAGCGCCGGTCGCGGACTAAGGCCTGGACAACGGGGATCGTTGGGACGACTGGGTCGATGGTCGCGGAGGATAACGACATGGTCGCGGAAGCGAAGCTCGGTAGGCTTGGCTCGCATGAAAGTTTGGATAGATACCGAGCTGCTGGGTGGTCTTGTGCAAGTTCCGTGGACGGAGGAGCGGGGCAGGCAGGCGTGGAGGCGCGCTTGCCCACCTGGTCGCGGCAGCTCGCGAGATTAGGCGTGTCTGGAGGTCAGAAAAAGGGACCAGTCCGTGGGACTCCGCGTGCGCCGGGGGTGACCCTGAGGATTCTGAGCCGCGATCAGAGTTCACTGGAGCGAATGTGTTCATGCCGTGGTCGGCGTGCTCGATCTGGCTCGGCACGTCGGCACGCCACGCCCTTGCCCACCCCGCCCAGTCCTAATGCCCATTACAAAGCGGGGATGCGGGGTGTAATGTGGCCCTAATGGCTGCTGCCAGGTCCCCGCACGCGGACGCCTGACTGGAGGTTAGTACCCGATGCGAGAGCATGGTTGCTTCGGCTAAGCCGCGATGATCCGGCCGGCTAACTATCGGATCGGTCTGGCACTCAGCACTCACGCCCAGCGGCCGCCCTCCCTGTCGTCACCGCGCCAGGTCCTTGCAATCCGGACGGCTCTCTCGCAATCATTCAAGAAGGAATTTCTCTCCAGGCCGTACCTTTCCTCTTCCTCTTCGTCTCTCCCCTCCATCCCTCACCCACCATGTCGAGCATCATCCGAAGCGCGACCCGCCGCATGCGCGTCCAGCGCGTGCGCACCACCCCCCTCGTCCCGACCGCTGCCCGCATCATCGTCCCCGCTGCCGCCCCCGTCGTCCAGCGCCGGGGGCTGGCGACCCCCGCTGCCGCTGCCTCGGCCGCCCCCGCCAACGCCGCGGCCAACATGCCCTCGCAGGACGCCAAGCGCCTCAAGAAGGTCCTGATCGCGAACCGTGGCGAGATCGCGTGCCGTGTGATCCGCACCGCCCGCGAGCTCGGCGTCCGCACCGTCGCCGTCTACTCTGACGCCGACAAGGACTGCCTGCACGTCGAGATGGCCGACGAGGCGTACCACATCGGCCCTGCGCCCGCTGCCGAGTCCTACGTGAGTTCTCTCCCTCTGGAACAGCCGCTGACAACCAGCTCGTCGCCGACAAGCTCCTCGCTGTTGCGGCCGCCTCGGGTGCCGACGGCATCCACCCGGGCTACGGCTTCCTGTCCGAGTCGCCCGAGTTTGCGCGCGCGGTCGCGGGCGCCGGCATCGCGTTCATCGGCCCGCCGGCCGAGGCGATCCGCGCGATGGGCTCGAAGCGCGAGTCGAAGGAGATCATGATCGCGGCCGGCGTGCCGTGCGTGCCGGGCTACCACGGCGCGGCGCAGGACGAGGACACGCTCGTCAAGGCGGCGGCCGACGTCGGGTTCCCGCTGCTGATCAAGCCGACGCACGGCGGCGGCGGCAAGGGCATGCGCGTCGTTCGCAAGCTCGACGACTTCCTCGAGGAGGTGCGCTCGGCCAAGCGCGAGGCCGCCAAGTCGTTCGGCAACGACGAGGTCCTGCTCGAGCGCTGGCTCGACCGCCCGCGCCACATCGAGGTGCAGGTCTTTGCCGACTCGCAGGGCAACTGCGTCTCGCTGTGGGAGCGCGACTGCTCCGTCCAGCGTCGTCACCAGAGTGAGTCCGAGCCCCACCCTAGAGTTTCTGAGCATAGCCGCTAACGAGCCAGAGATCATCGAGGAGGCGCCCGCCCCCGGCCTGTCGATGGAGATCAAGAAGGACCTCGCCGACAAGGCCGTCGCCGCGGCCAAGGCGGTCAACTACGTCGGTGCCGGAACCGTCGAGTTCATCATGGACGCCGAGAGCGGCGAGTTCTTCTTCATGGAGATGAACACGCGTCTGCAGGTCGAGCACCCCGTGACTGAGGAGGTGACTGGTGTCGACCTGGTCAAGTGGCAGCTGTCGATCGCGGCCGGCAACCCGCTGCCCGTGACGCAGGCCGAGGTGCCGTGCATCGGGCACGCGTTCGAGGCGCGCATCTACGCTGAGCGCCCCGAGGCCAACTTCCTGCCCGACACTGGCCGCCTCATCCACACGCTCGCTCCCCGCTCGGCGCCGCACCGCCTCGACACGGGCTTCCGCGAGGGCGACACGGTGTCGTCGCACTACGACCCGATGATCGCCAAGCTGATCGTGCACGGGCGCGACCGCGCCGAGGCGCTGGCGTTGCTGCGCTCGGCGCTGGACGAGTACCAGGTGGTGGGGCCGAGCACCAACGTCGACTTCCTGCGCACGGTGGCGGCGCACCCGACGTTCGCGGCTGGGCCGGTCGAGACCAACTTCATCGAGCAGCACCACGCCGAGCTGTTCCCCGAGCGCCAGATTCCCGCCGAGATCCTCGCGCAGGCCGCGCTCAGCATCGCGCACCACGAGCCCGGCGCCGGCGCCGCGGGCGCGTGGAAGGCGCTCCCCGGGCGGCGGTTCACGGACGCGTCGCCGCACGTGTACCACTTCGACGAGGGCGAGGTGACGGTCACGCAGGCCGACGGCGCGTACGAGGTGCGCGTCGCGCCGCCCGAGGGCCAGGAGGGCGAGGTGTACACGCTGAGCAACATCAAGGTGCAGCGCGTGAACGACACGGACATCGACGTGCAGTTTGCGCACGCGCGCTCGACGGCGAGCGTGATCCCGCACGGCACCAAGCTGCACGTCTTCACGCCGACGCAGCAGGTGACGCTGCGCCGCCGCGGCGCCGAGGTCGAGGGCGAGGCGGCGGGCGCGGCCGCCGGCAGCGACGCGCTCGTGTCCCCCATGCCGGCGACCGTCATCGACGTCCGCGTCAAGCCCGGCGACAGCGTCGAGGAGGGCCAGGTCTGCGCCGTCCTCGAGTCGATGAAGATGGAGATCAACGTCCGCGCCGAGCGCGCCGGCAAGGTCGCGGCCGTCAACGTCGAGAAGGCGCAGGCCGTCGACGAGGGCGCCGTCCTCGTCGCCCTCGAGCCGGAGGCCGCCGAGAACAAGTAGACGCAAGGGGAGCTTGGGTTACAGCCAATTTGTATTTTTTGTGACGTTTAGATGCCAGAAGTCATGACTGCACTGGGCCGCTGAGCGCGCGATCGGAGCGAGCGCAGGCCGTATCTGGCACTGCCACCACTGACGGCGTGCTGCAAACGTGGTCCCGACCGTGCAGAGGCACTGCGCTGCACACTGACAATTCACCGCACAGTGTAACCCCGAGCCAGCTGAGGCACTTCGCGACGCTGTCTCCGAACCTCGGCACAAGGGCGTATGCAAAACCCACGCACAACGTGCAACGCTCAGTGGAGACTCTGAATGCAAAAAGGGGGAGATAATGACTACATTGTGACTATAGATCTGGGCGCCGGTGCAGGTCATGCGCTGTTCCCGTTAGCTCGCGTTGCGTACAGAAAGAGCGAGAAAAAGAAGAAGAGGATCAGACGTGTAATAGGTTGGCTTCCTTTACCACTGTGTGGCTCAGGCTCATTAAATCAGGTTTGGTAAAACATCATGAAAAAGGAGTGAAGGGGGGAAAAGCAATCAACTCACCCGACGCGCCAGAATGCTTTGCGTTGCGTTGCGTTTGATGGATGGGAGCGGCGGAATTACATGCCCACGATGAGCTCGCCCTCGACGGCGGAGCGGACGAGGCCGAGATCCTTGAGGAGGGCGTCGTACTGGTGCTCGTGTTTCCGCTTGAAGTACTTGAGGATGCGGGCGCGCTTGTGGACGAGCATGCGGAGGGCGCGGCGGTTGTGCTTGTCGCGGTTGTTCTGCTCGACGTGCTCTGCGAGGTTGCGGATCTTGTGCGTGATGAGGGCAGCCTGGACCTCGGAGCTGCCCGTGTCGATGCCGCCGGAGGCGGTCTTGCGGCCGAACTCGGCAATGATGCGCTCGCGGTTGACGGCGTCGATGCCTGCGCGGCTCGCGTTGCGCAGGTCGAGGATGCGCTGCACGGTCTGCGTCTGCTGGTGCTGCTCGGCGGCCTGGGCCGCGCTCTGCGCCGGCCGCTCGGGGTCGTACGCCAGCTCGGCCGTCGCGTGCGGCACCGCGCCGAACAGCAGCTCGCGGTCCGCCGCGCTCAGCCCGTGCAGGTAGTGTTCTGGCTCCTGCCCCGACGCATAGTCCGGCGCGGGCGAGTACCACACGTCCTCGGGCTTGAGCACCGTGCGCTCCAGTCGCGAGCCCGCGTACAGCGCCGACGGGCCCAGGTTCAGCGGCGAGCCCAGCACCAGGTCCGCGCGCGTCGCCTCGGCGTGCGCCGCCGCCACCCGCCGCCCCTCCAGCACCTTCTGCTTCTTGCGCTTCGCCGTCACCTTGCGCGACGACTCGGCCACGGCCGCCGAGCTCGAGAACAGGCGCGAGCTGCTCGACGCGGAGCAGGCTGGGCATCAGCGCTGTCCTCACGACACCTGCGGCCAAGGCAGCAGCGACTCACCCTCGACAGCCCCGCGCCGCAGCGCAGTAAACAGGACCGACATGTTGTTGGGCGTGGGTTTATGTATGCTGACAAGCTGTCTGGCAGCCCGACTTTTCTCTGCACCCGATGCGAGCGCAGCCACCCGCCGAAATCTCGACGCTCCGGAGGCACGAACCAATCGGCGATTCTGTGCACGTGGCGGAAAACGCTGTTGTGGCACTTGGCCTTCTACCGGATGTCGTCGCCCAGGGACGGGGGGACGCACCGGGACGCACCCAGGCGACAGACGAGACACCAAAAGTCGCGCAGTCGCACGCGCACACGCGCACACGCTCTCATGCGCATCACAGCGGTGCGGCGGGCGCAGCTTGTCTTGGTTGACGACGATCGCGACACCCTCTTACGCAGCATGCACACGACCAGGTGGAGCTAGGCGCAGCCGCCGCTTCCTTCGCGTGCATTTATACCTCTCGCATTCTGACATCCACTGACTCCTCCTGCATCTCCTGCAACCGGAACCGCCGCCACCTATGCCGCTGTGTACGCTTCGTACCAGCCCGAACAGTAAGCTGACAGCAGCGAAGGCCCCGCCCCCACCGCCCAAGTCGGCCGTGCTCGTGTCGAAACCGAGGCCGCGGCCGCTCGGCAAGTCGAAGCGCACGCTGCTTCCTCCGTCCCCGCTGCTGCTGCCCGCGCCCGAGAACGACCCCGACAAGGCGCTCCGCGTCAAGGGCCGGGTGCGCGACGTCGTGTCCCCGTCCACGCTGCTCGGTGCCTGACGCCCGAGCCTGCTCGCTCGCCCTTCGCATCGGCCCCGCGCCCCGAGCCTTAATCGCCTCGAGGCGAGGCCTCCACCGGTGTGCCGGTGCCCGTTCCTGTACGATAAGAGAGATTGTCAATAGTTGTATGTACAGCAGTTGCAGCGCGCGAAGAAGAGTCTAGGCAGTCCATGCTGTAGTGTTCTATGTGTGGTTAGACCTGGCGCTTCTCGTCGGCGTTGGCGAGCTTGTTCGCGGCGAGGGCGGCCTCGGTCGCGGTCTGGGCCGGGACAATCTCCTGCGGGTTCTTGGCGAGGGCGTGCTCGATCTTGTCGAAGAGCTGGTCCGTGACGACCTCGACGGGGTGGTCGAACAGGTACGGGAGGGCGGGGACGATGGAGATGCCGACGGCGGTCGGGCCCCAGCGCTTGAGGGACGCGTTGGCCGAGTTCTGGAACAGCTTGGCGCTCTGCTTGACGGCGGTGTGGATCGTGAGCGCGGGCAGACCCATGGACGCGACGGCCTGGAACACGCTGCGCTTGACGGCGACGAGGCCGAGGCGCGTCGGCTCGGAGAAGTTGGCCGCCTCCCACGGCGTCGGGCCCTGCTCCTTGGCCTTGTACGTCGTGAACGACACGTCGCCGATCAGGTACGCCCACGAGATGCCATACGCGGCCGTGACTGCTGTGAGCGGGCGCCGGCGCCGATTCTGGTGCCGAGGGGTGACTCACCGACAGCGGGCGGGACGACGGGGCGGAACGCCTCGCCAATGTCAGACGCTGGGGGTCAGTGGGGCAGAGCACGGGGTACGCACTGTACGCCGTGTAGCGCGAGCCGGCACGCGCAATGTCGCGGATTCGGCGCAGGTAGGCCGCTGTGCGGGTCAGCGGAGCAGCGCGCGCCCTACACACCGTAACGGACGTTGGAGTCGGTTGAGTCGGCTGTCATGTCAGCGCCCCGTCTGCACAC
Organism: Trichosporon sp. PB005A; assembly: GCA_023630055.1. Taxonomy (NCBI): domain Eukaryota; kingdom Fungi; phylum Basidiomycota; class Tremellomycetes; order Trichosporonales; family Trichosporonaceae; genus Trichosporon; species Trichosporon sp. PB005A. The sequence goes on from JAMALZ010000004.1 coordinate 1,073,412, forward strand.
TGGCGGCGCGCGTACCGTCCTCGTCGGCGAGCTTCTGGATGGGCTTCTCGACGGCCTTCTCAGCCTTCTCGACGGCCGCCTCGGCCTTCTCGATCACGGGCTTGTCTCCGGCCATTGCGTGTGTGGAGCTGTGTGGGGCGTGAGTTTGTGTGTGGAGGTCAAGGGCGACTAGTGCGGTTTAGCCTTTGTGTGCAAAGATAAGGGGAGAAGGAGACAGAAAAGATAACAAAAACTCCACACGGCAGCGGTGCTGCTGCGGGGCAGAGTGGCAGCGTGCGGATGGCCGGGCAAACGGATATGACGTGCGCTCATCCCAACGCACACCTGTCGATCGGCACGGCGGCCTAAGCGATCGATCTGGTGGTGCGTGCTCGGTCAGTGGTGCGCTGTGGTTGGATCTCGGCCGGCGTCACTGCCATGCGGCGGTCGCGCGACAAAGGCTCCGCCCCCACTGCTCACGTGAGCTGGCCGCAGAAGGGGCACGCACATAAGGAAGATGGGAGGAAGGCGCCACCGAGCGAGCAGCGCGGGTGCCTGGCCTGAGGCCCTGCGCTGGATTCCTGAGGCTGGGGAGGCCGTGAATTGATGGGCTCAGGTCATGTGGAGGCACGGAGAGAGGCTCAGGGCTCAGCCAGGGCGCAACCGGGAATCTCCAGGGAAAAGCCGGTAGGTGAGGCATGCTTGGGTGGGACGGCCTTGGTCGCTGGGCCCACTGACCGCAGGCGTACTGTGCCTCTCCTGAGAGGCCAGAGTCTGGAACCACTCGACCCAGGTCGTCTGCCCTAGCTGCCCTCATGGGACCTGGCCGCGCGCATCTTGCGCTTGGTCGTTCCAGCTATATCAGGCATCGGCTCAGGCTCAGGTTGTGGTTGTGGTTGTGGGACGGGGGATGCATATTTGCGTTCGGCGGGCGCATCGTATGGTGCATGAAGCGAACAACTGCCTGCACCTCGATGCACAGTACACGGCCTGCTCGACCGCAGACGGGGAGCCAGCGGGCGAGCGAGGGAGAGAGGGGGAGAGAGAGGCCCAGGGGAGGAGTCAGCCATAATAAGCCATGCAGCCTTCGGAGCCGCCCACAGCATCGCCCTCGTCTCTCCTTTTCTTGAGCCCGTCTACTGCGCACTGCCTTTGCATTGCTTTCGACCCACCCCCCTCTCCTCTCTCTCAGACTACGCCGAGCACTGTTCGAAACGCTATAACGCCGCAGCGTCTTGCAACTCGCAGCACGCCCGTCCCCCGCCCCGCTCGACGACGCCACAGTGATCGCTGACCCGGCCGGCACCCGTAGTTGTAACGCCCAGCAGCAGCAGCATCGGCCATAGCTGCATACCTGCAGATCTCTGATCACGGCGCCGCTTGGGCGTGACCCTCGGACACGGCCCCCTTTCGCTCTCACGCGCACACGCTGGCCCCGTTACCTCGCGCACCTAGCCTCGCCCCGCCGCCCGCACGCCTGCTCCTAGTGTCTCCTAGACTCACCGCCACCGGACGCCGCATTCTCGCTTGGGCCCACCTTTATCATTATCCATCTGCCTTGCTACTCGTCACTCTTGCTCTCTGTCTCATACACTCCTTCACCGATTGCCCACACACCCACAACCGCCTCACTCGCACACACACCGAAAACGTCGCCTCTGTCTCTGATTGAGCTATAGCATCTTATCATGAGCAGTCAAGGTAAGTTAGACTACTGCGTCGACACCCATTCTATGGACCGAACTACCCCTGGGCCTACGGACGCTTCCGCACCTTGGCCCTAAAAGCTTAGCAGTGGGAGCTCCGGGGAGAAGCGTCGCACACGTACCCCGCGCCGGGTCATGCTTTTCGGCGCGCGCGTCTGCTCCTCGTGTGATTCCCTTGCTTGCATTAAAGTTGCCCATTGCAATCGGAGCATGCATAGGGCGACGCGTGCAACCAATCACCCCGGACCCCGAAATAAACATGTGACGGGCACGGCGGGGATGGAGCGAAACTCTGGAGTCGGCGAGCGGCGGGCGGTCTGGTTAGCGCCGTGCTGGCTGGGCAGTGGTGCAGTGGTGCAGTGGTGCAGTGGTGCGCGGCGTGCGCGGTACGGGATTCTCCCGAACCCCTTGGCTCTCGTACCGAAGTCGCCCTACGGCAGGGCACCCTACTCAAGGACCATCCATCCGCGCAGCCGCGAGCCCGCCGCCCCGAGGTCCTTCACGCGCGTCACGTAGCGCCGAGTGAATCGTCTAGCTCGTGACGGCTCCGCAACTGCTGTCGACCTTAGCTTTGCTTCTCTCCATTGCTCATCCTCGTCCTTGTTCTCTCCATCCACAGGCCATCGCGCCCTCGGTGTCCGCCCTTCCCCTCCCTCCTCTCTCCCACACCGTCGTTCATTACACTGACACACTCGTTTGTTTATCCCTACGCTCCTTACCCGACTTTCACCCCGACGCCTTCACCTTTCAAACGCGACAACCGCGCCCTCCTGCCGATCTTTCATTCTCGAATACCGCCCTCGATCACTGCCCATCTCGAACACCATGCCGACACTTCCGCCGCGCGCCGAACCTTCGCCGTCTGCGACGGATGCCCCATCTAACTCGCCATCTGAATCTGAATCGCATTCTTCTCCGACCCACTCAAACTCTAACCCTGCCGAAACCACCTCTGCAGACACCTCGGACGGTGGCTTCACCGAGCCCTCCTCCAACGTCGAGTCTTCGACGACTCAGAGCCCGGACCCTCCCTCGAGCTCCGAGGCTCCCCCTTCTCCCTCGCCCTCCGACACCTCTCCCCCTTCCTCCTCTTCCGAGCCCGAGCCCTCGTCGGAGAGCCCTCCTCCCACGAGCAGCTCGCAGCAGCCGACGCAAAGCCCCGACCCTCCGTCCTCGTCCAACCCTCCGACGTCTTCGGAGCAGCCGCCGCCTTCGTCGAGCAGCAACCCGCCGCCCTCGAGCGAGCGGCCTCCGTCGTCGTCGTCCGAGCAGCCGCCGCCGTCCTCCTCCTCGGACAACACGTCCAGCTCTGCGCCCCCTCCCCAGAGCAGCAGCAGCACGGGTGGTCAGAGCAGCGCCGTCCCGTCGTCGTCTTCTGACAACGCCGTCTCGCCGTCGCAGGCTCCCACCACTTCTGCCCCGACCCAGACCTCTTCGCAGTCTGCCACGCCGTCTTCGAACCCGGCGTTGGTCACGTCCACGCGCTCGTCTCTGACGTCGCCTCCCAGCACGTACATCGAGACGACCCTGGACTCCATCACTACCACTGATGAGCACGGCCGAACAACGACCAAAGCTGCTCCCTCGGAGCTGACCTCCACTATCATCGGAACCGGCACTGACGGCAAGGTCTGGACGGTCACGCAGGTCGTCAAGAACACTGGCGTCGCCGGCGAGTCGTCGGCGCACGGAGGCTCTGGCTTCTTTGACAATGCCGGGGCTGTCGCCGGTACGTTTGTTGTCGTTGGTCTTGCCGTTGCCGCCGGTATCATTGCGTTCGCTTGGTACAGTCTCCGCCGACGAAGGCGGCAGATGCTCGACCGCGACGTGTCTGCCGCCGCGGCCGCCGCTGCTGCGGCCAACCAGCCGCGCTTCGAGGACGAGGACGACTCGCCCGCCATGACGCAGTACGGAAGCTACTACGCCACGACCCACGGGAGTGCCGACGATATCGAGCAGCCTAACGCGATGCGCGACTACATGGACCCCTCGGGCGGCTACGACCCGTACGCGAACCACCTCACCGAGCCGATGATCCCGGGCGACCGGCCGTGCTCGACGGCGACTGCGCCCGGTGTCGCTGGCCTCGGTGCGCAGCCCGAGCGGGTAGCTGAGGGCGGCGGCGCGTACGCGAACGACGGCGGCTACGACCCGAACCACTTTGTCGCGAACAGCTACGATCAGAACCACTACGCGGCCGAGGCGCCGGACTTTTCGCACACGTACGGCGACCCGCAGTACGACGTCGCGCACCAGTACGCGCAGCACGAGTCGACGTACAACGCCGGTGCGGGCGTCGCGACGACGACGGGCGGGTACGACGGCTTCAACTATGGGTCGCCCGCGCAGCAGCCGTACACGGACGACTTTTCGTCGCCGGAGCGCGCTGGCCAGTACTCGACCGGGTACGGGCAGCAGATCTCGCGTTGATATTCGTGTCACTTCGTAACGGACTCTTTACTTTTGTATTTTGCGCACGCACCGCAGCCTCATTCACCTCGCCTCACTTCACTTCACGCTTCCCCTCGCCCTCTTTTGTGCGCGTTGGCTCTCGTAGCAAAACCACAAACCTCACATTCAAACAAGTGCGATTCTCGGTGTCAATTATGGGTTTATGTACAGGACTTTTATCAGCGGGGCGTGCTGCAGCAGCGGGCATCGATCAGCGATGGGGATGTCAGTTGAGCGAAGTCAGGCCGAAAGGCCACAGGCACGCTGACTGGAACCGCCAAGGCGGAAGGAGGTCAGGGCTTGAGCTCCAGTCGACCCTGTCGGGGGCGCAGTTACGTAATCGGCGCTGGGGTGTCGGCGTGACTGATTTCGCAGAGGGGGCCAAACAAGGCCGAGTGGAAGTCAGCACCGCCAACTCACCATGCCGCAAGAGAAGCGCCGCCGGACACACGACGAGAACACGCCTGCGCGGACCGTCCGGCCGGGGAGCTCGCGGACGCCGCTAAGCTCCTCAGCGAACGTCCTGCGCTCTTCTACGAACACGCACGGGACATCACGGGGGACGCCGGGCGGCTCCACAAGCACGGCGGCAGCGCGGCGGACGCGGCGGGGGACGGCGGACGAGAATGCGATTCCGCCCCGTGCGACGAAGGAGGGCAGGGAGGGCAAGGCTTGCCGCTCGGCGCTGGGCCTGGGCGAGGCCCCTGCCGCCGCCGCCGTGCCGGGGAAGAGCGCGCGGCGCGCAGCGCTCGGCCAGATCAGCGAGCAGGCTGCGCAGACGCGGCCCGTCCTCGGCCGCCCGCTGCCCCCCCCCCCACCCCCCCCCCCCCCCCCCCCCCCCCCCCCCCCCCCCCCCCCGGCGCCCCCCCCCCCCCCCCCCCCCCCCCCCACCCCCCCCCCCCCCCCCCCCCCCCCCCACCC